>OY720379.1:12925321-14175321 GCA_963082945.1 Cerastis leucographa | reverse complement strand
TCAACCATGATTTATATGTAATGGGGGTAGAATGTGCCACTTCACGATAATTTGTTGTCTAATTGTATATTATAGCTTCAACCAGACCTCTGTCACCTCGACGGCATTGTTAGTGGCTTCGGACAGGTCCCTCAATGTGCAGGTAATATAATTAGCGCATTCAACTAAAGCGCCATTTTAGGCCCCCATTTTAGGGGACCTAAAAGGGGCCTTCGCTTTTTTTAAAGGGGACTTTAGCGTGACCATTTTACGAAATTTAACGTGCTAAATGGCCGCTTTAGCACGTTAAATTTCGTAAAATGGTCACAAGGTATTACCTAATTTAACTGCGGCAACTGGCAGCATCACTTATTTGACACGACGAAGAAAATGAAGATTTATATTTAGTAAGCAAGGTCAGAGATACCTACTTAAAATTGGGATCATTCCCACTAGTTCCTAGTTCTACTAACCGCGGCCGCCGCCGCCGCTCCAGCTCCTAGCCGCCACCCATCTACTTGTTGTATATTGTTTGTTACCACCACAGTTACTGTCGCAAGCAAGACGCACGGAGCTTGGTTGCAAGAGGTTACTCTGTTAGCTTATGAATCAAATCAAATCAAAATCATTGAACAGCTCTCCGTGGTGAAAATCTCCCAGTCGAATTGCTTTTATTTAGGTGTCACTTACCTGAAAATGGACATATGACGAAAGCTATGAGGTTAAAATCCTAAGTGCGATCGTTTTTTTCTCACACATTTAATTTTTTCATAGGACAGGTGCTCTATGAGTGAATATTTCAAATCTCAGTGGTAGGTAGGACGCAGTGGAGCTTGAAATTCCATGGTTGGCTGGGAGCCATCTGCGCTCGCCATTGTGCGGCGAACCAGTAAAAGCTGCTGACTGGAAAGGCCATTCGCAAAAAAATGCCGCAGTACACAAGTGATGGAAGCAGGTTAGGTGCCTATCCATATTTCACAAAAAAAAAATGGTACGAAATAAGTTTATATGGAATTTTATTCATCCTTGCGAGTGTCCCTTCAAAATGAAGCTGTGAATCGCAAAAAAGGCTGCCCATACTTTCAGCGATTGGTATTTCGTGCGTGATTACGTTTGTTTAAAATCCGTAAAAAAAAACCTGTAGTCACTGTCACTACAATTATCAACTATTAGTTAAAACCTATTTAGTTGAATCTGAATATATCCCACAAAATGATATGATAATACATACATACTTACCCTGTTCATTGATAGCAACGACAATAAGTTAGTTAATGTAGCGACTGCTGAGCATGAACGTTTATTTGACGTTCAAAAATTGCTGATTATCAGCCTATTTTGAATAAATGACTTTTGATTTTGAAGTCCTCCATGAAGGGTTCGATTCCAAAGCCGGGCAAAATGTGGGTTTTTCCAACTGGAATTTCTCAGATTTGTGCCCGGTTGATGGCAATAGGCTCGCCCCCTATTTCATCGGACTTAAACGTAACTGAGAGCAGCGGTGGCCCAGTGGTGGCAGCCCCGACTCACGAGCAGTAAGCCATGGGTTCGAACCCAGGCAGGCGCATTGCTTTGTGTAATTTATTTCATCACCGCTGCCCTCAAAAACGGTGAAGGAAAACATCGTGAGGAAACCGGCATGTCCTAGAACTAAAAATTCAAAGACATGTGACATCTACCAACCCGCACTGGGCCCGCGTGGTGGATTACAGCCCACTCCCTCTCATAGAGAGGAGGCCTGTGTCCCAGCAGTGGGAACATAATAGGCTAATGATGATGATGATGATGAAACGTAACTGGCGAGATATCGGTGTACTATTAGGTACATCTCTGCCTAACCCTTTGGGGCTAACATGCGAGATGTTAATGCGGCATGGCCTTTACCAGTTTGTATTGAATGTAAACAGAAAATAAATTGAGCATCTAAGTTATTACTTCCAAAATTAACAAATACAATAAAATCAGCCAACTCTATTTAAAGTTGGTAAATTAATACGTAAATATTCGAGATCTCTTCTAATTTAAGGTAATTACATTATTTCTGAGCAAAATATGAAACGCCGATGGTGAATTTAATTTAACTTGAGCGTTTAACATTTTGCGAAGCATGAAGGTTTAATTAAACGAAGCAAAAGTTTATTAGGACGAGGTCAGAACAGTTTTAGATGTAAAAGAAATATTATTATTAAGTACCTACAGTAGTTTTGATTTGTTCAGGTGTTTGGTCTGTTAAGATTAATTTTAGATATTTTTGGAAATGTATGAAGGCTAAAGTGGGAGTAGTATTAGGTTCACCTCTGCCTCACCCTTCGGGGATTACAGGCGTGATGTTATGTTTTGTTATGAAGTAAAAAGGCTTTAGGGACTAACACTGGTATTCTTAGTCATGAACTGAACTTAAGTCGGACTAACCACGCCTATATTTCGCCTTGTTTGTTTATAAATTGACATATAAACGCCTACTTTTCATCTGTCAAATACGAGTATAATCGGAAAACTATTATACATCTTTAACATTGATTAAAGTGATATATGACATCTTTAGCTTTGATTGAAGCAGAATGCAACTATGTGTTTGACAAAGATAGATAGTGTGAGGAGGTACCTTATTCGAAGATCCGTCATTTGCGGCCAAAAAATTCTAGGAATACGATTTGGTGGATGTTTTCAACTTTTGTCAACATCTACCAAATTTTAGTTCATAAATGGATTTAGGAAGGTTTTTTAGGAAAGGTGTCAGAGATCTGTCAATGATTGGGTTTACATGCTGTGTTTACAACGCATTATTTATAAATATACTTATGTAAAAGTCTTTCATATTTTACTGCTGTTAAGAAACATTATGCATTCATGTGATTTATTTGACATAAGTTCAAAATAATAGACCCATAAAAAGTTCATGGTCCACTTAAGCCCCGTTTTATGATTTGTTATTAAAATTCATATTCTTAAATAAAATTGGGAATGTATTACAACTGCTTTTATTTTTATCCTGCATTTAAATAAATTATGTTTAAAACGCGCCCCAATTTATTCAATCTTCTTTATTGTGTGGCAAAACCAAAATTAAATAAAGTATTGTGTGGGCAGGACGATATATTATAAGTGTGTAGAGTAAAGGCTTACAGTCTAAAGATTGGAGGAGATGGCGGCGGCGGCAGGCGAAGTACTTTGATTGATGAGTTCGTAGCTTATCAGAATAATAATTACACTAGCTTGCTGCTGGTTAATCTAAAAATCTCATTCTTGCTTATTTGCGGCCTTTCAAACGGTGCCAGATTGATTGATAGGGTCCTGTATCGATTATTTGTATTTATAGACCTTTCGTTCTCGTCAATTTCGTAATCCATTCATTCAACCTTTTCGATGAGGTAATATTTACGCGTGTTGATACCAATGATATATACAGGAAAAAGGAAAGGATGGAGGAACCACTATTGTATGTTAATGTCTCTATTGAAAGTGATAAAAAGTTACTCGTTTCTCTTTCCTTGAAAAACACTATCTATCTACAGTGAATACTTTTATAACTTCTCTTAAGTTCGACCATCGGAAAACGTGAATACCTCCTGTAGCCGAAGTTTGGGCATTGATGTAGTTTGTTGGCAAGGCAAGCAAATACCGGCTAATAACAATACTTACCAGTGCCAAAGAGGGCGGGAGAAAAACGAAGTAGCCGAAAATAAACCACTAGTAGTACTTTATGTCTAAGTTAGTGGTAACTTGATTAAAGACGAAGAAGATTCACGTAACATTTTACCGGTAATATTAACAAAGTTCTGTCTGAACTTGAATCGGTACCGTTCGCCATCGAACTAAGACCTAAGTTTCAATGATTTATCAATAACATTTCTGGTAACGTACTTTGTTAACAAGTTGTTTCTGATAATAAACAACAAGTTTAATTTATCAGCACCCTGCCGACTTGTTTGGGGGAAAATTCATTAGCTTATCGTGGTATCGGTGTCGCGGTGAACTAAAGGCTAATGTCAATATTTTACTATACCACTGTAACCAGGGTTGTCACATCGCCGGTTTAAGCAGGACTTTCCGGTTCTAGCGAGTATATTTCCGTGATCTGGCCGCAATTCTCCGGCTTAAGCCCCTACATTCAGAATCGCTATGTTTGTTTAAGACTGCAATTTCGACTATAAATAGCTGTTGTTGGCGAAACTACTGCCTTTCTTTACAATGACTACTTATGGGCATATGGTGTTTTTGTATACTTATGTGTTTTTGTTTGGCTAGTTATTCTAGGTAGCACCCCTAACGATACTTGGGCAACTTTGTCGGTAAACAACTACGGTTCAATTTTAGACCTCTCTATCATCATGATACCGCGTTGCTTCGTTAGATCGTAATTATTTAGTTACCATGCTTAGTGCAGACATTGTCTAACTAACATTATTGGGGGTCCGGCTTGCGTGAGCAGACAGTAGCAGTAGAGAATGTTGAAGATGGGTTCGGTAATCGAATTATTTACAAGAACTGACTAATATCAAACAATCTATATAGCATATTACTATGTGTAGAATAAAGTTGAATATCTCAAAGTTTTTAAAACATGTTCAATAAATGTTTAGCGTCAAATACTTTATTCAAAAAGCGGCTGTACGATACGAAATATGAAACATTGTTCTCCACCACATGAAATGAAGGAGTCATTAATATATTTATTCAAACCTGGATCTCTTTTTATCTGTCGCGAATGAAAACGGGACAATTTGGGGTACACTTTACTGTGGCGAAATGAAATACCGAACAGGATAAGTATTATAATTGCTGGCTCAATCCGGATTACTGCGGGAGCCGCCGTAATGCCGCCTCTTTGTGCCTCAAATTCGTCTTTGTGAGGCGGCCTTCACAAACTTAACATTGACAATTTTATTTCTGCCTTTATGGCTTGGTTTTACTTTGGTCGTATTATTATAGAAATATCAAAAAATAAAATTTCTTTAGTTTCAGAAAATCCATCCAATCATAGATGTGTTCTCACTGAAATTAGTTCTACGCTCATCAAAATTTTCTTTGTAATTAAACACTAAGTAGCAAGCAGTGTTCAAAATCTGCCAAGCTTGTAAGTCGTAGCTAAATTGCTACGTTAGCTACGCCGTAGCCGCGTAGCCAACTTATATTTTTATGAGTTTTTTTTTGTCGGTTAATTGCTATCTTGCAAGCAAACAATAGTGGTATTCTCTAAACATCACTTCTTCAATCAGATAAATTAAAGGTCGGTTTTTATAATCACATTTTTTTTTAATTTGTCTGTCGGGTAGATTATTGAAAAGTATTGGACACGTATTTTTTCTTTTTTCACGAGGTCTTAAAATTACGGAGATATATTGAGTTGAAATGGCGCATGACGTCACGTGTAGGTAATTTGTAAACCTACTTGGGACGTAGTAAGCCCCCACTCTCCAACTTTAATGAGTTCTAACTAAGTATTTTTTTGATATTTTGATAGAACAAAAAATACGTGTCTAATATTTTTGTATTACCTGTCTGACGGACAAAATAGAATTTCGTCTTTACCCAGTCTTCACCCCTATTATTCTTAGGAATGTCTAAGGACTGTTTTGTTTTGTATTTCGGTCTGGTGTCCACAACTCCACGTCCAAACCGCGTAATTTGTGAACGGTAAGAAAGATAAAGCGTTTTTCATCACTTTGATTTGTCACACGACTTTGCTGTGATTATTTTTGTCGTAAACAAAATAAAAAATGTTTTATTATTTTTAACATATTAAAATAAACCTTAACAACTACTGATTGGTACCTCCTTTTAACAAACAAGCATGTATAAGGGACTCCGCACTTCGTTCGAGTTCGTAAAAGGATTATTAAAAAGATGTTGATTACATGAAAAAGCAACATCATCATCATTAAAGATTAGGTAAGTAGGTATTTAATAGTGTTTTTTATATAATAAAAGAAAATGATTACAAGTAAATATTTATTAAAGTAAGGGTGCACTTTTATAATTTGCTCATTCTCTTGGTGCCGCCTGCTGCTCTCCTCATCGCTGTCACTGTGGTGAAGCTGTCAACAGCCTCGGACACCACGGCCTGTCATGCAACCGAAGTGCGGGACGTTTTGCGCGGCACGCGAACATAAATGACATCATCCGTCGAGCTCTTGTTACCGTCGGCGTTCCAGCTATCTTAGAACCCAATGGCTTGGCACGCGACGATGGCAAAAGACCGGACGGCATGTCTTTGTTTCCTTGAAAGATGGGTAGGCCTTTAGTGTGGGACGCAACTTGCGTCGATACTCTTGCGCCATCACATCTTCCAAGCTCATCGTGCTGTACAGGCGCTGCCGCTGCGGCTGCGGAGAACCTCAAGCGGCGTAAATATAGTAACCTTTGTGGTAACTATATTTTTGAGCCGTTTGGGGTTGAAACTCTGGGGCCGTGGGGTCCGAGTGCTCACAGCCTTTTCAAGGAAATATCTAAACCCCTAGTTGACACTTCCCGTGACCTAAGGGCTGGGTTTTACTTTGGCCAGAGGCTAAGTATTGCCATACAACGTGGCAACGCCGCCAGTCTCTTGGGCACGTTACCAGTTGACAGCGTTGAGGAGGAGTTTTTTGACGCCCTTTTATAATTTGTTGTTATTTTAGTTATCTAGTTTTAAAAATAATATTAATTTATTTGCTCATTCACTTAAAAGTTTGACGTTGGAAAATGCCAATTACCTCATTTGATTGATTTTGAGATAATTTAAAACATCAATATAAGTCGTAAAAAACCTTACGGAATAATAAAGGGACGGATTTATATAATTCACCATCTAGTTAAGTTAAGTGAACATACGCCTAAATGATTTGTAAGGGATGTCCTCTTGACCCCACTAGTCTAGGGGTCTTTTGGTAGGTATTCATAGATTCGTAGTAGACATACATATATTTATTGCCAAGTATTATACCTGTACATGTCTTCGTTCAGTCACCAGCATTTGTGGTACGAACACAGTATTTTTAAAACCAGTTACCAGATATAAGTAAAATAAGAAAAACACTAGTTATAGGTATTGAATATGTAACATGAAAACCTATTAGGTACCCCTTATCTGTAAATAATAATAAATAATTGTTATTTCAAGAGGGAAGACAGATTCACTAAATTCAAAAGTGTTAAGGTATTTTATTTATTTATTTAAACTTCATGTACAATAGTGGTACATAGGCGGACTTAATTCCACAAGGCATTCTCTACCAGTCAACCATAGGGTCAAATACGACAACATAGTGGTAGGGTACAAAAAAACAAATAATTACAAATAACTACTAGTTTTCGAAAATTCATACACATACATAGATACTAATACACATTATACAAATAAAATATACTAATATATATTATAACTAATACCAAAATAAAAAAGGAGAAACCTAATAATAATTACTATGACTACTGGTATTATGCTTGTGACTGTACCTTGTGGCTACAATATACTTTTTTTTTTATTCACGATACAATGTGCAATGGCAGTGCCCACAACAAGACCCAGACGCATTGTGATTTCAGTACCATGCTAGCTTGCACTACAATACAGGTACTAATTAAAATAAAATGTTCTTGGCCATTGTTGGTCGTACGTGGCGAGCCCTTGTGTGTCTACCACCACCTTTGCACCTAATCATAGCAGTATTATTTAAAACTTTCATCAGTGAAGGTTATATTATGAGGCTATACGTCCCGTATAGCTCTATCTCTTTCCCTCTCAGGTCTTTAAAATGCTTTGGATACAATATTAAGTTTATAATTCTAATAATAATGATCTATCGCTCAGGAGCACTGATTTCATCTTGATAGTGTGCCGTCCCACACACATCACAGCGCAGCTTGAACTCCTAGAACAAAATGTACAAGTCTTGTATTACAAATTAAATAATATAGCATTGTTTTTAAAACAATAATTTTTTGGATTTTTGTCCGTTTTACAACTCTATGCACTGAGCTTAACGTTGAAAATCCAAGTATGCTTTTATTTAGAAACTTGCTGTCACCCGCGACTTCCGCAAACCGACATCCGAATATAATAAAAAAATATCAGTTTAGTAACTCGACTTTCTTTTTAAAATATTTTACTCCTTATCACATCAGCTATCTGCCAGTAAAAGCCCCATCAAAATCGGTTTCTCCGTTTCGGAGATGAGCCGGAACAGACAGACAAAAAGTAAAAATATTTTTTTTTGTACAAATACCGTATACTTTCATCTCCATTCAGTAAAAAGCTGTTAGTTTAAAATTACAAACAAACACTTCAATATTGTTTATTTGTATACATTTTTTTTTATTAGTGAAAATGGTTATACGTTTTCAACTTTTCTTGGGATTCAAAGAGAATGAATCGTTAATTGTTCAAGTTAAATGCCGGAAATTTTCAAATCGGGGCAGCAGGGAAAACGGATGAAAATACACGAGTTGAATTAGCAAATATAAGCATTCAATTTCATTGTAGAAGAGTTCATTGTGTAAGTAACCGATTGAATATCAAAACTATTGGGAAACCCAATCGATTGATAAGCTCCTAATTAGATATCCTAATTATTCCTAATGATAAACAGAAGTTAATATTATATCCTTGGACGCAGCTGAGTGAGTATGTCGGATGATAATATAATCAGTGAGTCGGTCAATCATGTGGGAAGGTGTCTGTTATTGTAATAGATACAGCCTTTGATATGATACAGAAGGGTTTCTAGGAAGCTAATAGAAATATTGACAACAAATACGAAAAATAACCAAATTACCAAATTAAACAGCTGCCGCAGTCGATTCATGGCGATCTGACGCACATTCGGATGATTATCGGACATGGTGCTCACACAGTTAGCTGCTATGTCTGCGAATTCTTCCAACTCGATGAGTCTGGAGGGACCGCTGGATGTGTATATGTTACGATTCCTCTGGTACCTTGCCCACAGCTCTCCCACCGGCAGAAACACGTACGATTCGTTTTCTGGCAACTGCACCATCTCTAACTACTCGTACTTAACACGCCTAATTACTTACAGCGAATGAAATATAATAATGACTACTTGGAACTTGAACGGTGGGGATGTCAACAGTACTCTCAAACGCATTCAACCTATTGTCTATTATTTTTTTTACAATAAGTGACCTGCCAGGATGTCCATTGTTATCCAGCCCTTTCTAATAACACGTGGTGTTTTCATATTTTTTAAAACAATCACCACATTCGGTCAAGCCTTGTTGTGTTGTTGACTCAGATATTTGTGTTGTTTACTTAATTTTGTGAAAATTCTTGATCAATTAGCTAATGAATTCGCACATCTCAATTAGCTAATTACTGGCACTTAATATTAGTTAATTAATTGTACTACTTTAAAAGACGGGGTCTGGAAAGATGAAGTATCATTATAAAAGTGTAATCATGGTGAAGTTAACGGAACCGAGTGAGCAACCTGCCAGAGCGATGGGGGAGCGTGGCAGTGTCCGAGGCCCGAGGAATCACCACAACTGGGGAGCCAGGATCGGTCGACGAGGAGACAGTCAGCGATCAGAACCAAAAGGACTTCTCGAATTAGAAGCCTTGGCCCATCGATCTGTTGAAGTCATGGAGAAGCACGTCCCGAAATCCGACAAAAATTACGATCGAGCCATGGATTTGCTGCGACTTCAATATAATCTTGTAAATATTCTCAACTAACATATTTTTTTTTAAAGATTAACTCTATACAAAGTCGAATCCACTAATATTTGCATTCGAATTCAATTTAAAATATTCTGAGTCGAATCGGGCCGAACAAATATTTTTTCTTTGAGCTATCGACAGGAACGTTTTATAGTTTATTTTTGCGCGACTCGTTGGCAAGGGACCAATTGATCACAGCCCCAAAATATACCGATGCATTACTTTCCACGTTTTATTTGACCCTTTTCAGAAGTATGAATGTATAAAGTACCGTCGGGCTGTTAGCCCATAAAATTATTTTCATACAAATGTTGATGTGCTAATATTGGTTTTACCTTTACAGAATTTTATTGTGGTGTGCGAGAAATGCCGCGGGCCTCATGTCTACGATGAAATTATTGCTCCTGAAAGGTGATTCACGAAAAGCTGACCTTTAAATATAATGTTATGAAGTGGAAATTTACTAATTTAATACTTCATAACATTCGAATGCTATTTGCATTCGAATGTTATTGGATTCGAATTTGTATAGAGTTCAATTTGTTAAGTAATCAAATAATTAGTGTATTTCTAAAACATTTGTTTTAAGTGTTGTACAAACGCTGTAATGTATGTACATAAGTAGTTTTATTGGACGATGGAATCTTAGGTAATAAGTAGGTATATAAGTTCTGTGACAATAAAATACAAGGCTCGTGTTATAGTAATTTTTAGACGATTGTTATTGTATAAATTACTAACCATTTATTTACTTGAATCTTTTGATGTGTAAATAAAGATCGAATATTTATAAGAGGCTTTTAATTGTATGCTAATCAGACAAAAGTCAACTGTGGCAAACGGGTTACTTCCTCATTTTCATTCTTACGACTTAGCTTTAGATAGAATCGTTTTGATTCAGAGAATTCACCCCGGAATGAGAAGATGTCCTTTGGCAACGGCATCAATCGGACAAGTACTTAGCTCTTTCCACCATTGTTTTTCTGACGCCCTGCCTTGCTATCAGAATTTTGAATGTCGAACAAATAGGGGATCGGACTGGGTAAAGAAAACGACATTCTATTTTGTCCGTCAGACAGGTAATACAAAAATATTAGACACGTATTTTTTGTTTTATCAAAATATCAAAAAATTACTTAGTTAGAACTCATTAAAGTTGGAGAGTGGGGGCTTACTACGTCACAAGTGGGTATAAAACTTACCTACATATGACGTCATGCGCCATTTCAACTCAATATATCTCCGTAATTTTATGACCATGAGAAAAAAGAAAAAATACGTGTCCAATACTTTTCAATAAACTACCCGACGGACAAAGAAAAAAAAAATAGGATTATCCCCTCAACGATATTTCGAAACGATTTGAACAGTGAGTGGTTAAGAACGTGTGGAACTTCGTTTTCCGTTGATCAACAGTAGACAGGATTTAGAGTAGATTTTCAGTCAAGCTATTTTTTTACATACATACCTATCTTTTTGTATTTCAGTTAACCTAAACATATGAAATTATTTATACGTATTCAGAAATTCATGACCTTTTTACATCCTTATTAGTTCGATTCCGGTTTAAGTGTTAAAACATCTCATAAAACCTTAAGATACCTCTAGCTTTGGTTACCCATTTGACTATGCACTTTATTATTCGCCAGCACAGTACGTACATGGTGAGAAATAGGGGCTATTTTCAGACAGGACCGCACTATAAACTGAAACAAAGTACGGTTAGCTGCTAAATTAAGTTGTATTTTTCAGGAGTCGGTTACTGCGACCAAGTCAATACATGAGGTCCAGTTTGAAACTATTTTAGTTATTTTCCAAAGAGGTATACAAGGTGTTGTTTTGCATCCTCGTCAAACTCAAGGAGGTAACTATGCTAATGAATCACGTCCCGAATCAATAATAAAATGGGTAGGTAATTTTTATTCTTTTTCTTATTTACGAAAATCGGTAAGTGTGAACCACCCGTGTTTTAAACGCGGCCCGTCTGACCCTCGCCCTATGACCACGCTTTCATACATACAAACAATCTCAAACGTTTTTTCGATAATTTTTTAGTCCCTAAACCACGTTAAGGGGGTTATTCTGAAATACTGACAAACTTAAACAACCAAAAAAATCAGCGTGTATTCATAAAAAACTAGGTACCGTAATTTTTATAGATTATTTATGTATTTTTGACATCTTCTTGTATTTTGACGAGGATGCAAAACAACACCTTGTATTTCTTTAAAAGTTTTACAGTGAGGTAGAGAAGACAACCGTTTTCTTAGTAAATAGTAATCGTATAACGTAAGTAGTCGTTTATGGGCACTTTTTGTTAGGTTTCGTAATTATCAAAGTTTGTTAACTATTTTCTCGATAATCATCATCATCTTCGGATAATCATCAAGATAATTAACATAATAATTATCACTTCGAACCCAACTGTCACATTCTGTGTAAAAAATACAACTGTTCTATGGTTCTCCAAGCTGCCAGAACCCCTTCTGAGGACCCTTCTGAGGACTTTTTCCTACCCGTGTGAGAAGTATAGCTACCCACAGTCCATTTGTTAACCTACATCTATCTTTATTGTCATTACTATAAGATCGCTGTTGTTGTTGAGGAGCTCGTGGCTAAGTAATATCAGCCATTCGGGTCGAGCTTCAGATAAAGCTGCGCTTGCCTAGGTTTCCCGTGGATGGGTGACCACCCGTAACATACCGAGTATCCTCCGTGCCTCGGAAAGCACGTTAAGCTCGGGACCAACGGCTTTCATTTGTAGTTCTTTGACAGTCGTGACAGGTAGTCAGTGGCCCGAAAGTTTGACAACCAGTCTTACCACGGGATATTGTATTACCCAGTACTAACAGGGTTGTGGAGGTCAGATAGGCAGTCGCTACATGTAAAATACTGGTATTCAGCTGCATCCGGTTAGACTGGAAGCCGACTCCAACATAGTTGGGAAAAGGCTACTTAGATGATGATCTATTGTGTTGCTATATATGTTCACGCTGTACCTATTAGTTCCCTAGCTTAGTATCAGTAGACAAACACGAATTATTACGATACTAGCTGTCCCGCGCAACTTCGTCTGCGGTACCTTTTCGCAACATTTTTCATTGCTGCTCCGCTCCTGTTGGTCGAAGCGCGATAATATATAGCCTATGTCCTTCCTCAGGTTGAAATCTATCTTCTTGCCAAATTTCATTAAGATCCGATCAGCCGTTTAGTCGTGAAAAGGTAACAAACAAACTTATTTTCGCATTTATAATATTACTTAGGAAGTTAGGATTCTGTCGTATACACGATGTTCTTCAGTCAACTAGCTTACAGTAGTAATGTAGATTGACTTGACGTTTGACGTCGAGTGCTATGACGTTGCGAACGTAAACTTTGTTAGCACAGCACACACCCACCACGTTAAATGTCAAATAAATTATATTCGTAGCGGAAACCACCCTGGCTGGAGGAACGATTCAAAACAGATGTTTGGCTTCATATTCCCACTTTATTGGCTTCCATAATACGAGATTAGTTACGTTAAAGTGACTGACTGACTGTGATTTTTTGTATATCATGTTTCATTAGAAGACTATATTTCAAGTCTAAACCATTTAAAAGATTCTTTATTTTCGTTAAACTGTCAGAAACTGTTGTATCTTCTGTCTAGTACACGGTGCCGTAAAGCATCATAAATTACGTGCCAACAAAACGAATCTAAAGTTTTAAGTCTCGATTTTTGAAAGGTCAATGAATTCTCAAAAATATTAATTGAACATTTAGTACTGAACAGTACAAATATTGAAAATTATACCACAGTAATGGCCATAATATGTATATGATAACAAAACATAACATCACGCATGTAATCTCCAACAGGTTAAGCAGCGCTGTACGTAATAGTAGGTAAATTCGCATTTCGCCATGTAAATGAAACATAAATAAATATCATAAAATTACGTGATGGAGCCGATAATATCAATCGACAAATACGTACGTCTATCGGCAGGATTTAAATAGCATAATTTATTCAATACGTGACTTAGTATATAAATGGGTCGTATTCGCCGCTTCAATAGGATCTTCGGCGATATGAATTGGTAATGACTGCCTTATTCCCATTGGTTGTGGTGCTGGGGTGCGGGCAGTCTCAAAGTGCGGTCACTGATCGGAATACCCTGAGTAGGATCCCAGATCTATATTAGGGATTGTGTGTATTGGTATCAATGGAACCTTTTGAATTATTCCTGGTTTGGCTTAGCTTTATTGTAAGTACCAGACGTACCCCCGGCTCCGGTCAGAGTGAACTATTAATATACGTCATTAACATTCAAATAAATGCGGACTTCTTCTGTGTGTGGACGGAGATAGAAGTTCATATGAAAAGAAAAAAAAACGGGCCAAGTGCGAGTCTTACTCGCACACAGGGTTCCATAGCCCCAAACGATATAATAACAATATATTGAACGATTATTCATTAGTAAACTTCCACTCAACCGCAAAATTAAATTTGTTTTTCATAGTAAGTTAATGAAAAACAAAGTTACTGCTGGAGTTTAGTGAAAAAGTTCCATATCTCAAAAACTAAATATCAAATCTTATTCAAAACAATTTTCGTTGAAAGTTTTTTTTACGTTTTATAAGCCCATTTTTTTTTCCGAATTTTTCTCCTCTTACTTTAGAAATTAGAGAGGGGGACACACACGTTTTACCACTTTGGAAGTGTCTATCTTTCAAACGATTGACTTTGAAAAAATATGGTTTTAGGAACCTCAATGTCATTTTTAGAGACCTATCTATAGACACCCCGCACGTATAGGTTTGATGTTTTTTTTTTTTTTTTTTTAAGTTCCGTGTAGGGGGTATCCTTAATCTATTTTTTTTTGTTTTTGTATAAAAATCGTAAAGCGGTTCACAGAATACTTCTACCTACCAAGTTTCAGCTGTGTAGTCCTAATAGTTTCGGAATAAAGTGGCTGTGACATACGGACGGACAGACAGACAGACAGACAGATATGACGAATCTATAAGGGCTCCGTTTTTTGCCATTCGGCTACGGAACCCTAAAAACGCCACCTGCAAACGCTATAATGTTATTATTAGGAACTTATTCTTTCCACATACCTACCCACTTAGGGAGGATGTTTCTTATCATTGCAAAGAGTTATTAGATAACGAGATTATCATTAACACTGGAAACGGGATATTTACAATGTTTACTATTTGTTATGAACTCGGGAACTCATAAGAAAAAGTAGACAGGGTAAATATTCCGTGTCCAGTGTTTATGATAGTGTTAGTGACCATGTCAGTTTTAAAACATACCTATAGCCAAGAGATGTTTAACAGGTCATATCTATAAAGACACGAAGTATTTATTTACAGTGATACACCTATATTAAATCAGTCTATTTCACTACAAAAAGGAAATTCAAAAGCTAGGTTTCAAGATTGCCCTAAAATTGCTGGCTACTTGGTATCAAATGGCGTTGATAGACTCCGATATTGAATTTTCAGTTATTGGCTAGAGCGACTCGTGATCTGATTCCCGCTTTAGATTTACTTAAATAAGTTTCTATCTTCGTGAACTCAAGTGTTTTAAAATTAATACCTTATAGTTTAAGTAGGTATTTACTTACTTTAAAATGAGGGAAAATCGACCCTGAATTACAGTTGTAGACATTAATTGGTTTGAAAATTCGATTTCGTAAGAAACTTTCCAAATATATTTTTATTTAATAAATCAAATTACCTAAGTCACAGCCGCATTAAAGTCGATTCAGTAGTTTAGAAGAACAAAGCGGACACACAGACAGACGTGGAAATCGACTTCATTCTATACTCTTTAGATATATGTATGTAGAAGGTGTCGACTTTTAGATAAGTACATAATTATTTTCTTTGATTTCTACAAGGGTTATATTAATTAAAGCTAGCTTTGCTAACTAGAAGCATAAATTGTTTCTGATATGTAGATTTTAATTATTTTTTTTTGCAACGCTGGCGTAGTAGGTATATGATTTATAGAATAACATTTATTTATGTGACTATCATAAGAGATATTTTTGTTAGTTTTAGTCTTTGCCTCATTCCTACTTATCTTCTGATTTGTACCAACCATTTTGCAATTATGATAAAATTAAAGCTGATGCTTTAATTTTCAATTTAATGCTCAATATTTATCACTAATGTATTTCTTTGAGATTTCACAACAACTTAACTTTGCGTAGAAACAGCAGTTTTATTACCCGGACGGAGTTATTGCCTGTTCATCTTTTGATCCGCGTACACAAGTTGAACGGAGCCCAATGTATAATAAGTGCCCTATTTTGAAGTGGACCTACAGCATTTTGAAAGATGGTTAGTTAATAATGCATTAAAGCGGTATAATATCCTCACGTTTTAAAAGTGCCTTATCTTTATTGTGACTAAAATTTCCTTTGGTCAGAATACCTATAACGTCGTGTTACTGTTTAATATGGCATAAAAATATGTACAAGTATCAACATGCGAAAATAATTAAAGGGCGTGAAAGCGTTGAGGTACACCTTCAAATCATATTTATTTCTGTAAAATAAGTTTTAAAATGCACTTTAATACGTCACATGATGTTATATTAACTTAGATGGGCGTTGGGCGGTGTTGCGTACGGTCAACAACGAAAGTCACTATATACATATCCAAAATTATAACACGTCTTAGTTTTAGAACGATCTATATTAACAGACAGGCGTAAAGGACATAGTGATATTTTCATCAATGGTTACACAAATTCGCAAAAAAATATTACATCAAATCATACTGATCAGCACAAGACTTGGTGTAATATTGATAAGTGTTAACCGACTTCTGATGCCGACTGTACCTGACTAGTCTGAGAAGAAACAGCCGAAACAAACTCTGAGGTCACTGTCTCTTTTAAGATCCAGACATTGGTCAAGTCACATGAGGACCATGCAGATTAGTGTCTGAGATGGTATTTTGAAGGAAGAACCAAACCAAGATTTGAGTTGACCTGTCAGTCAGTGCAAGCATTTGTCAGTTTTCATGTAGCTCGATTCATAACTCAAGGAGCTGAACGACGAAATACCGTGGCCCAGGAACACAAAGAGCTAAGAAGGAACATGGATGGGTTTTAGTCAGTACAAGTCTGACTCTGGGAGGGTTATTTGATGATTTCCCATCCGTAATAAAAAGGGGTGCGAAACCTCCAATTTTCAATGTTTGTATATAAATTTAACATTGAGAATACCTCCTTTATTACTCGCCACGATATTTGCAGGCATGCAGCAAAAGCGAGCAGCATTAGGTACTTGCCAGACTCTGATGTGAGAATGTTGACCTTTCAGACGTTATCTAGGAGCTTAGCTTAGGTACAAAGATGGCTAAAGTGCATTAATATCTGACCGGTTGTTGGTCCAGCGTCCACTAGTCTGCAACCCTCTTGTTTGACTTCTACAAACTTTGAGAAATGATTAATAGCTTATCTTATGTAATATAAAGTTTATACAGGAGCAGACTGTCTGCAATGAGGATAGGAAAAGACTTTGGACTTTATGAAATACACAACAAAGCACAGTAATGGAAATTTACGTCATTATCTGCCTAGGCTTTTTCCGAAACTATCTTGGGGTCGGCTTCCAGTCTAACCGGATGCAGCTGAGTACCAGTATTTTTCATGAAGCGACTGCCTATCTGACCTCCACAACCCAGTAACTGGGTAATACGATATCCCATGGTAAGACTGGATGTCAGACTTTTGGCCTCAGACTACTCTTAACAACTGTCAAAGGTCTAAAAATTACAGCCGGGACCAACGGCTTTTTGTTTTATTTTTTATTTGCGATAAATATTCGTAGTGTCAGATACCGGTGCCGATTAGTTAGCTACGGACAAATATTTGAATAGAAATGAGGGTGCCTTTAAGGTTTATTCATGACTAAATTATATTTAAAGGGAAGTACCCACAGGGGTCGTCATTACGACGTCATTAACAACTCTCCACGTCTTTAGCAGGATTCCTCGCGACCGTGTTACGAAGATCTGCTTACGTAATAATTTAACTGAATTCGAATATCTTAAATAGATATTGTTCTAACTAACCATTTGTTGGTAAATGATTAAAGCACAATGTCAGAGGTATGGAATAGTTCCCTTGAAAACAATAACAATGGTAGGTATAGTTAATTGGCATCTCAGAAACATAGATTGGATTACGATATTGATATTAATTTGTTCCACTATTGTGCAATGCTGGAAATGTTTCAAAGGAATTTCTTCGATGTCAGTAGAGTTATTTTCTGCTATTTTGCTGCAAAAGTATATGAGAAATGTAGGTACTTAGCACAGCTTTAACTTTCAGGTGCAACTTGTCCTTGTAGCTTAAGAGTTTGTCTTATAGTTCATATTTCCACGTCGAAGATTTCCCGCGCGTCCAACTAAGAACTAAATTTTTCATCAAGTGCAAGGTTTCAGCAAGTTTGAGCCGTGTTAGGGGTTAAAAGCCTTGTCTATATTTGCAAAGCGTCGAACCAGCACGAATTATGTTGTTTAAATACGTAGTGCGGTTGACCTACGAACGATAAACTTTATCAACAAGCTGCGTTTAAATATGATTGGATTAAAATGAAATATTTCTACAATTTCATTAATATTTTAAGCGGACACACATTGCGGCGAACCGAGGCAACGTTTTCCCGATATTAAATTTAACTAAAAACCGGGATAATTAGAGTCGGTAAATCGTATGGGAATATTTCAGGATTTCTTTAATTAAGTAAATTGAAGTCTGAATCAACTGTTAAAAGTCATTAAATGTTCTGTGATCTTTAAATGATTTGCGAAACCGTCTCTAAGATCTGGAAGGATGTTTCGAGATTGAATCACCCCGGAATTGTAGGCAGGAAATTAACTGGAAGCTTGGTGTTAATCTGAGGAAGCAATATACGGGCTGAGGCCCGATGTCGCCTTCTTTAATTACTGCAAATCCGACGCAACGCTTGATTAAACTATTTCCGAACAAATTAAGTGAGCCAACGGGGCCACGCTTCGCGAAATGGAACTCAATAAAGTCGTAGGTGTATAACGTGCTTTAGAAGGCGATAATCACGTCGAAAAGCCACTTATGATACTTTACGTGTTTTATTAAAATTGTGTTGCTTCCTTCATATTTCGTTTGTGAAAATGTGATATCGGTTATTGGCGTCACTATGTGATAAACAACGACCCTTCATAGGCTTTTTTTATGCCTTTCGTCTTTGCAGAGCGCACTTGGAATGTAAAAGACTTTAAATATTTCAATTATTATGACCATTTTAATTAACAGTAGGGTATACTTACACACACACATATAAGTTATATTTGTCTGTTGCTCTTTTATTTCATAGGCAAATTTTTTAAAGCTTTTTTGTCATCTCCGAACTCCAACTCTTCTATGAACAGAGAGAATTCTTATAAAATCAGCGTTCTCTGGATTGAGTTACGTACATCCCTACTTATTAATTTGGTTGTAAGCTCAACGCTCCTCTCACATTATTTTTCAATAAATCGAAACCAACAATTCGGTACAATAAGTAACACTAGATTAAGCATTGCTTTCAATCAATTAATCCCTCAATCAATCAATCAGTTGCGAGTCCAAACGGTGCCAAAATTAGTCGTAATCGTTCGGAACCATTTGGAACCATTTATTACAAAAACGTTTTTGGTTTCCAGGTTTCACTATTCCTCTTTTTTTATTTAATTATATGATAATTAATTTATAATATGATCATAAAAGCTTGTCGCGAGGTTTACTTGTGTAAATAAACTAGTACCTGTATTTAATTGAGAAACGTAATCTGCTAAGTGCCAATTTTTTTTTTTTTTTAATTTCAGCTTAATTAAATACTTATAGGCACTTACGCAAACCTCGCGACAAGCTTTTATGATCATATAAATTGTGTATAATGAGGTCATAAGTTGATGGTTAAAATTTTAAAAGAAAATTTTTATTTTCTTCTTTTAGAGCATTTAAATAAAAGCTTTTATTTATAAAGGTTTTTTTAATTAAAATTTTGTAGTAAGAAAAAAAAAGCAGATGTGTACTTAACACATCTGCTTTTTTTTTTCTTTTGCGGATGGGAAATCACCAAATGACCCCCCCCCCCCCCCCCCCGAGCGGGAGGGAGAGTCAGACTTGTACTGACTAAAACCCATCCATATTCCTTCTTAGCCCTTTGTGTTCCAGGGGCACGGTATTTCTTTCGAACAGTCGCGCAGCCCTGGCAGGCGTCGGCCTTCTCGGACCCCTTCCGATCTGACATCTCCAAGTACACATCTGCCTTAACTCGACTTATAGGCGAGATGCTAGGTTTTTAATAACTTAATGTAGCTGCTGGTTGCCAATACAAGGTGTTGTTTTGCAACCACGTCAAATTCAAGGAGGTAACTATGCTAATGATTCTCGTCCCGAATCAATAATTAAATGGATAGGTAATTTTTCTTATTTACCGAAATCGGTAAGTGTGAACCACCCGTGTTTTAAACGCGGCCCGTCTGATTCTCGCCCTATAACCTCGCTTACACACATACAAACAATCTCAAACGTTTATTCGATATTTTTTTATTCCCTAAACCACGTTAAGGGGGTTATTCTGAAATACGGACAAACCTAAACAACCAAAATAATCAGCGTTTTTTTAATAATTAACTAGGTATCGTAATTTTAATAGATTATTTATGTATTTTGTGACAACCTCCTGAATTTTGACGAGGATGCAAAACAACACCTTGTATAATCCTCGAGATTATTCAATGAAGTACATAATAGTTTAAAAGGTTTTCCGACGAGAAACGCGTAGGTATCCAAAAATTTATTGTGCATCAAGATTTCGACGATGTGAAGCACATTGGAGTTTCATTTGATGCAAAAAGAAATGGAGAATGCTTTTTTTTGGAAGTAGGAATAAGAGTCCATTATTGGGTATTATACTCCTGCCCTTGTCTCATGTTAATTGGTCACGGATTTCTTCCATTCTCCCCATTTCCATTCCCTCATTCGTCACGCTATCACTCCTCCTCCCTTATATCATTCCTCACTCAATCCATCCATCTTTTCTTAGGTCTTCTTATAGTAGGATCCAATATGAGTGCTCTATAATTTAGAGACCAACTCTAGGTTAGATTCTGGTATGTCAATCGTTTGGTGTTTTATTATGAAAAAGGAAAATTAAGGAAAATTTGGTTTGTATAAATTACATATAACATTGACCAAGCCATAAAGAAGAACGATTGGTAACTTCCTCTCAGGAAGTGAGCTAGCTTCGTAATCACGAATGTACAACTTCCATTTGTGATTTAGAGGTTTTTTACTAAATAGACCGTAAGTAACCAGTCAGTTTATTTAATACTAACCGCGGTGAAAGTTGAAGTTCTGAGCTAACAAAATATAAAAATAGTCATGCTAACGAAGAAGAAGAAGAATACAGACCACTCCAGTTTCTTTTTGTCAAAGTTCAACTTAATGATTATATCAGAGTTTTAATTGAAAATTACTTGGCATTATCTTTCTGTGACCATGACCATTTTTTTTTAAATCCAAAAGCATTAAATTTCTTACAAGTGTGTTTTGCCTGAAAATGATCTGAAGGAAATAAGAACATGGAGTTTTGGTGACGCAATTTAGGTAACTATTAGGTACACCTCTGACTTACTCTTAAAAGAGTTTAATAAAGCGTTTAAAATGATCACATTCGTCCGTGATTGGCTGGTTGCGAGTCTTGTTAGTTCGTCAGTCTTGCTTGACTGAAAACTGAAACCATTCGTGTACCTTCTGACGCGAATCGGATGGGAAATTCACCTAGTTGTGTTCGCATGAGGTGTGTAACCTAACGTTTACGTAGATATATGCAAGTATGTATAAATAAACCAGTAGGTTAGTGTAATATTGTAGGTACTTAATGAAGGAAAATACCTCCTTACTGTAATCATTTTTCTTTATCGTGTGATTGCCTAAGCCTTGGGTTTACAATCCTACAAAAAGTGTGATAGAACATCAAAGTATTGACAAGCATTAGGGGCGGCTATCGTAATTTCTATATTGTTAAATTATTCAAGATAGTAGATCGTTGATTAGATTGACACATTTCGATGTTTTGTAATAATGACATTGAACACGTCTGAAACGATTTGTTTACACGAGAAATTACATATCTATGGCTACATGCGATTACTTATTAATGTAGGTTCTATAGTTATTAATGGTTCTGTTCCATTACCAATAAAAATAATGCTTATTTGACGTGATTCAAACTAATGCCCTGTAAACTTTTATTTATCAAAGCATCTCTTTTGAGCTTTCACTGTTAAAAGCTTAAAGAAAATGCATTAGGATACCTACTAACATCTATAAAACTTTTATTAATTTCAATTTGAAATGTTGACTTATACTATCTTATTTTTATTATTTTGCACGTAATGCCACTGCGCTTTCGTGCTGTCGAGGTAGCGTGATGTTTGTTATTTTTCATGTTTATATTGTTATTCTTCAAAAACATTATACTTATAACGAAAATATACAGGGTGAAATTGAACAGATGCGACAAATTTAAATATACAATAATACCTGTTGTCAACAAAATTTAGAACATATCAAATGTAAAATTAAAAAAGAATCTAACAGTGTTACGAAAAACGTTAAAATAATTAAAGTATCAAAGAATTTCGCGTACTACCGTTTTCGCGTAGTGGGCACGAATTAGGTACATTCTCGCTATGAATGAATCGCGCCGCCCCCGTCCGCCCGGCCGCCCGCGCATCTCTTTCCCGCGCGCACGATAAGTAAAAAACTTGTGAAACCAAATTTCCCTTCATACTTTTGTCGGCTGAGGACGATCAAAAGTACAATAAAAGTAAATAGTAAAACAATGTTTTAGTAAGAGGTATATATAACCTGAATAATGTTTGTTACAACAACAAATCAATTATTGTATTTTTGGCGTATTTAAAAAGTTGGAATCACAGTATTTACAGTAATTATTAAGTATTTACACTAAATCAAATCAGTACACTTATAATAATAATAATAATAATAATAATAAAGCCCATTTATTTCCAATCTACAGTAATTACATGCATTTAGACTATATTAAATGTAGAAGTTTTCTATTTTAAATAATGATATTGTTTCTAATATAATGAGTTCTAATTAATAAATATATTTATTTGCTTTAAACACTATCGCTGTTTTCATTATGATTGATCGGAACCCCTTCTCGGGTATAGGCCTCCTCCAGCTTTTTCCAGCCCTCTCTGTCCATTGCTTTCTTTCTCCATTCGCTTCCTGCTATAACTTTTATATCTTCTATCCACCTTTTTCTGGGGCGTCCTCTTTTTCTTTTTCCCGTCCCCGTTGGTCCTTCCCACCTAGTTGTCTCTAATGTCCATCTTTTATCCGTGCCTCTTCCTATATGTCCTGCCCATCGCCACTTCTGTTTTAGGGCAAATTCTAAGGCATCTATAACTTTCGTTTTTCGTCTTATTTGTTCACTTTTTACTTTTTGTATTTTTCTAATTTTTAGGACGCTCCTTTCCATTGCTTTCTGGCATGTTACTAGTTTGGTTCTAATTTTTGTGTTATACGTCCACGTTTGGCATCCGTATGTGAGAGTAGGCAGTACACAGGAATCTAAGACGATTTTCTTTAGGTGGAGGGGAAATTCCCCTTTCAGGATTTCTTTCAAGGACCAAAACTTTTTCCAACTCATGTTAATACGGCGCTCGACCTCTTGTTCTTCATTTTTATCTTCGAATGATATTTGTTTACCTAGATATATGTAATTTTTTACATATTCGAGTGGCTTCTCATTCAGTTTTATAGTATTAGCGTGGCTGTTTGTCAATACTTTGGTTTTGGTTTCGTTCATTATTAGACCTACTTTTTCGCTTTCTTTGTTTAGTGTGTTTATCATTTTTTCTAGGTCTTTTCTTGTTTCAGCGAATAGTACAATATCATCCGCGAATCTGAGGTGAGTAAGTCGGTTTCGGTTTATTATAATCCCTTCTGACTGCCAGTTGAGCTTATCAAAAATATGTTGCAATACTATTATGAATAATTTGGGTGAGAGGGGATCTCCTTGTCTGACTCCTCTACAGATCGGTATATCAGGACCTCGTGTCTCTAGTTTGACTTGGCTTACGCTACCCTCGTAGATGTTTTTCAGTACCCTTATGTATTTTTCGTTTATGTGACATTTATTCAGTGCTTCCCAAATAGCATCATGTGAAATCGTGTCAAACGCTTTGGCGTAATCGATAAAAGCAATATATAATGGCCTGTTGAACTCCTTGTATTTCTCTATCACTTGTTGCATTACTTGTATGTGGTCCGTCGTTGAAAATCCGGAACGGAACCCCGCTTGCTCTAACGGCTGGAACTTATCGATCGTCGGGCTCAATCGGCTTTGTAGGATTGATGTGAACAGTTTGTACACACTTGAAAGAAGGCTAATAGGGCGGTAGTTAGCGATGTCTCGGGGGTCTCCTTTTTTGTAGAGAAGGATTATGTCGGATCTTTTCCACTGTTCCGGTACCCGACCCGTGTTGAGAACTTCGTTGAATAAGTACGTAAGTGGGCGGGCTAGAATGGCAGCGCCAGCTTTTAGGGCTTCATTTTGTATGCCGTCAGGACCAGGGCTTTTATCAGCTTTGAGTTTTTGGATGTGTTTGATAACTTCCATTTCGTCCACTGGTAGTAAGTCTTCGATGACTTGTGAAGTTCCCGCTGTTTTATCAATTGTAGTGGTACAAGGAATAGAGTTCGGTTCTTTTGCATATAATTGCTTATAGAAATCTGTGGCGCATTTTATTATGTCTTTTCTGGTTTTAGTTTCTTTTGATTTTGTTGCTAAGTTTTGAATCCATATTTTGTGAGTGGTTAACTTTTTAAAAGCTTTTTTCGTGCTTCTATACTCTTTTAGATTAGTCTGTATTATTTTGTTTCTATAATCCTTGTAGTCTTTATTAATTGCTTTACTTGTAGCTTTAAATAATCTGCTTAATTCTTCCTTAGTTTCTTTAGTTTTGTGTTTTGTTTTCAAAAGTTCAGTTCGTCTTGTAATAAGAGTCAGTGTATATTCACTAAGTATTTTGTCGATATATCTTAGTTCTTTATTTGGTCTACATGCAAGGCTGGTGTTGATGCTGTTAGCTAGTTTGTTGTAAAAAGTTGGGATATCTTCTTCTTCGTGTTGCATTTCCAGTTGACGTATGTTGATCGCAAGGTTTTTTAAGTATGATGATATGTTCTCATCCGTTCTCAGCGACATAGGTTGCGGTCTGAACGATGTTCTGCTCTTTTTGCCTTGGTCTAGTGTGTAGGTAGCTCTAACCAAGCGATGGTCAGATCTAAATCCAAAGCCATGTAATACTTCTACGTTTCTTATCCTCGTTGGGTGGTTTGATAAAATAAAATCTATTTCGTTTTTTATGCTACCACAGGGAGAGAGCCAGGTCCATTTTCGATTTGCTCGAGCTTTAAAAAAGGAGTTCATAATTGACAGTTTATGTTCCAATGCATGTTGGATTAGTCTTTCTCCTCTTTCGTTTCTGTTTCCGTATCCAAAATTTCCTAGGACAAAGTTTTCACTGTCTGTTTTCAACTGGCCAATTTTTGCATTAAAATCACCGATAACGAGGACATTTTCTCCTGCCTGGTCTTGAGCTACCTGTAGGCTTTCATAGAATGAGTTGATTTCTTCCTCTGTGGCCTTTTCAGTTGGTGCATATACTTGTATTATTGTAAGCACGTTGTCGTATTTCATTTTTAATATAGCAACCCGATCTGACAACGCCGAGAAGCTTAGTATTTTATTTTTATGTTCTTTTTTTATTAGAAAGCCAACTCCGTACTGGCCGAGTGTTTCACCCTTGTAGCAGAATATATAATTTTCATGTTCTTCAATTACACAGCCCATTCTTCTTACTTCTGCCAGTCCAAGTATATCTATTTTTATTTTTTGTAATAGATGTGTCAATTCTATAAATCTTTCTGTGGATGCTAGAGATCTTACATTGAATGTTCCAATTTTGAGTAAGCTTTGCGGGTGTTCGATTACTCTAATTTCTTTTTTAGTACTTGCTGGAGGGTTGTGGTCTGTTACCCCCACGGGGACCAGCCGGCTTGGGGGTAATTGTTTCTTTTCTTTTGTTTCTTGTTTATTAGGTTTTTGATTCCGATCGCCGGTAACTAGTTGCTATTGTTTTGTTGTTGTTGGGATTGTTGAAAGAGAGTGGGATCGTCCCCTCATCATATCAAATGCGTTTATTCTGTTATTCTTAGTTGAATTTAACGTTTGTTGTTTTCTTGGCTGTAATTCCACTTGCGGTGAAGTGGATACCTCTCTCTTCCTTTTGTCTATGGCCCTTGAATTTTCCTTTACAATGAGTTTATCATATTTAATGTATGCAAAGTTTCCTTTTTTCCTTTCTTCCATTAGTTTGGGTTGCAGTGACTTTCTTATTTCTAGCGTTTCTTTAGAGTAATCTTCTGTTATATAAATTTCCTTTAATTTCTTTTTGTTCTTCATAATTTCGTTCTTTTTCCAGCTACTGACTAATGAAAGGAGTGTAGGCCTTGGTTTCTCATTTTTATTTCTGGTGCCGATGCGATAGATTTTATTTACTTCATAGCTTTCAATAGTTATGTCCAATTCTTTCAAAAAAAAATTCTTGATATATTCGATTAAATCTAGTGTCGACTCCTCCACTTCCGCTAACCCATGAATTATTATATTATTGCTTCTCTTATCTCTCTCTAAAAGCTCCACCTTCTTTGCCAGGTTTTCTACTCTAAGTTTTAGCCTTTGGTTTTCCTCTAGGACAGGTTTTAATTTTTCTTCCATTTTATCAAGTATTGAGTTAGTTAGTTCATATGTTTGATTTTGCATTTCTATTTTCATCTTGTCAAATAACATTTGGAATTGTTCTTCCATGCTTTTCTTTTTACGTGAAATGGAGTGTATCAATTTTTTTTTTTTTTTTTTGGTAACACTGAGGTGGCACTGTCAGTTGTGGTGCTAGATCCGACAACTGCTGTCACATCAATCAGTACACTTACGTGTATTTTAATAATTGTCCAAAATGTCCACCTCAGTTTTGTAAACACAATTGAGCACGGCGCCGGAAATTGTCCTTAAGTTTTATTAATTAAAGTTTGTGATTTTACAGTTTCGAATGCACTCCTGATTTTTTGTTTTTTAGCTCGTCTGTCCAGCATGTTTTGAGTGATTCTTAGAATTCTTCCCAATGAAGGTGGGACATTAGGATATTTTAGCCGAAATCTTCGCTGCGTTTCACGTAGATTTCTTACGGTGTTGTACCACACGACAATATCAAGATACTGTAGGTTTGTTAACGGTTCACAACTATTTCGTCTCGTCCTAGGCATTGTTATGACAAACACAAGGCAAAAGTACAAATTATTCGCAATACGTAAAGTAGGATTTGCGGAATGCGCGCGCGACCATGACCTACAAACGTTTCGGTCGCCGGGAAGGGATGTCGGCGCTGGCGCTCATGCGAGGTTTGGCAACGTCGCGCGATACTTACACTAGAAAATAGGCAAAATTAGGTAAATTACCGCTATGAACGGCAACGGGATTATTGTGCACTGCGATGAGTAGGACGAGATTTTTTGATACTTTAATTTTTCTTATTTATTTTGCATATTAATTTATTTTGCTGGAGTACCGATAATTCGTACTTAAATAAAGATAATAACATCAATGGACCATTTTAAACCGATAATCACGTAATTTTTTTAACGATTTAGATTGTAGAAAAAACAGTTTATAATTACTATGTTACTGTAACTGAAGCTCCCATTTCTTTTTGTCGCATTTATTCAAAGTCAGCCTGTATACTTATAAAAAAAATGACAATTTTATTTTCAGGAAGGTGTTTCCTTCTGGGAGGTAATATAATATCAACCATAGCTTATCTATTACATCCATTTCCTTATTCTAAGAGTAAATAATATGATCTCATTTTGTCAGTGAAATATCCATATTGAATTGTCGTTTACTGAGAAAATTGGCCTATGTATTATGATGATTTTCAGTAAAGTAGTTAGTAAGTTGTTAAAGTACTTAAGTGGCTTTATACGATTTCCAGTTTTAAAACTTAAGTACTCAAAATTAAGGCCGCTTAAAATTTTATCTTAATTAATTCCTAGAAGTAATTTTCTGTTTGTCAAAGAAGCGGTATCTTCCAGAAAACATAGCGAAGGCGAGGAAGTGGCGCAAAAAACTTTGCCCAGCCACCCGACGGGTTTAGGACAAAGTTTGCGCTAAGTATTATCAAGTCACCATTTTCTCCGATCTGACTTTATTGGGTAAATATTTATGATGGTGACAGTCTCAATTACAGTCGGCAACTTAATATTAAACATACATACATACATTGCAAGTTAAAAAAGCTTTTTAAAAAAACCCTGGTTTCCAAAAACTAGTGGTTTTGTAACGCGTAGAAGACGTTTAACCAGTACAATCTGTGTAGATGAAGTTTTAAAATAAAATATTTGTGTTTGTTTTGCGTGGTAAATAATTTTACTTTCGGTAGTCAATTCAAAAAACTCAACGGAACAAACTAAAGTCATCAAAAACTTATGTTTTTTTTTCTGGTAACATTCATCATACTGTCAACCAATTAAAAACGTATCAGTCATAGACATGGCTAATTAGACCTACGTGTGTGATGATTAGTAGGTAATTTATAATCATTTTCATATAATACAGACAGTCAATGTGGAAATTAGCCCCAATGGCCACGGCCAGAAAGTTTTTCTGTGGGTGGCCCTTGATAGGGTATCAAGGGCCACCCATAGAAAAACTTTCTAAATAAAAAAAAACTGCCAGGAAAAAATGTTTTTTTTTTTCCATTCGGTTTCTTAGTACATGCATTATAAGGTAAGACAGAAGGCGACCGCAACATAGTTAGGAAAAGACTAGGTGATGCATCCCCCTGCCCCTTCACCCTGCCATCATCATGCTGAGTACTTACATAATCATGTACTTAAATCTTAAATGGAGTTTTGAATGCACTTCGCAAAACGAAATATTATTTGTAGGCTATTTCATTTCCCCTAGAAAATTATCTGGAAGAAGACAATGTTTGCTTAGGTAGAGCCCAAGAGAGGTTTAGCGACTGATATAACTAAGTTAGTAGTTTTCTTTAACTATTTCGGTAAACGAAAAATTATGATAATATATTCGTGGCACTTTGATATCAAGACGTTTACGAATATTCGTATGTATAATTAATTTTAACCAAGTTTTCCATGCCAAAGGCCCGTTAGGTCAAATTACCTAAAACCCATTATACAAACACGCGAGGCGCCAAGCTTCGCTCCTTTCCCTTATTTTACTATGCATACGAAACTCGAACAAAGTAAAACCAACCCTTACGTCAAAATACAATCCCTGTAAATCTTGTTGAGCTACATTTACGACTCACAATGCGTGATATTTCTGTGAAGCACAATTTATTTCCATCCTCTTATTCTTGACGCAATCCAAAGTCAGACGAAGACAGCTAAAAAAAACATTTCATATCTCTACCATTTTAGCTGCATTCTGAGCAATCTTCTCCTAAATTTTAATTCTTACCAACTCACTCAAGCACATAACTTTTATTTAGTACCGTTCTCGAGTGAACAATATAGTTTTTCTTGTTTAAAATAGAATGTCTGCAATGCAGACGGTTCCGTGAAATGAAAGAAAATAATTTAAGTGAATGCGAGCCTTTTCAGAACCGGACTCACCGTTATACCAAGCTGTAGCAAGCCAACGAGACTCGGTCTGCTCCTTAATTTAAAGTAATCTCCTTCTTACAGCATCAATATGTTAAAACGCTTTTTGAATGTACTGAAACCGTTTTATCAATAAATACCTACTAAGCTATAAATATACCTAATGCTTAGCGTTAAAAATACTCGCGTAAAGCATTACGTATATTTTAATCGCGTGTAGTTACCAATGTGCTACGAGTTTCATAAATATATGATTTACGATAAGAGAAATGAAAATGGGAAATTGCCGTGTAAAATAATATATAGTGCACTTGTTTGATAACAACTGAAATGTATTTCACGAGGTTTTCGACTGAACGCTGCTGATAATGTCGATCTTTGTGAAATGTTTTGTAGGTAAGTGTTTCATTTGGAAATTAAGTGAGAACGTGCAAAGTAAAGTATAACACAGGAAGTTTTATATTTCCATCTAATACTTTCCCATTTATGTGTATTATTTTTGTCATTACAGCTTTGGTAATCGTAATAGGCTCGTCAAATACAGTTGAAAGTTCCCCAGCTCAAGCCTTAGATTTAAATAAAGTTTTAAGACTAGTACAACAGCGGCTTAATAACCCCAGTAAACAACGCATACTGCGACTACGCGTAGAGTCTTCAGATTCCGATTCCGATTTAACTTCTGATTCTACTCCTGACTCATACTCTGATTCCTCTGATGATAGTAACCGTATTGGAACGAAAAAGCGAAAAGTCAAACTTTTAAACTTATTACTTGACTCTTCCAATCGCAAGGGAAAACTGAACTCCGATGGCAAGTTGGTCAGATCAGGTGATAATACGCGTTTAGCCAAAGAGAGAATTATTGATTTAATAGAAACAGTCTCTGCGAATGAAAAGAAGAAAAACGACCGTATAACAAATCGCAAGGGTAAACCGAGCCATGTTCGGAACAATTATTTGTTCCGCAGTGAAAATTACGACACTAGGAACAATAATGTTCAAGATCAGATTTTAGAAAAACTATTTTCTCAAACTTCTAACGTCGAGGAACGTTCACTAAAACCAAAAAAGAAACTTAAACCTAACCCGTTAACACCCACTTTTACTATGGACGATTTAAAGAAATACTATGCACATAAAAATAAAAATGATGAAGTTACTGGTTTGGAAGAATACTCAAAAGTATACATCGTCTTGAATCCCCAAGCTGTTAAAAACAGCAAGAATAAAAACGCACTGAATGATTTGTAAGTTTTTGTATTAATACAGATTGATTTTAGTTAAGAATCAACTCTTTCAATGATTTCAGCATATCGTCACACTAAGATGCATTTATCACGTTGTTTTTAAGATAACCTTGATTCAGCTAGGTTAATTTTTAATTTCCATGAAAAATATTTCCTGTTTTATAATTTAATTGGTGTTTTATTATTTTTATCGTAAGGAGGTAATCTTAAGTTCTCATATCTTTATTCAGGATTTCAAAAGTTCTTTCGTTGTCTTCCCAAACACCGAAGCGGGAACCCCAGCAAGTCGACCCATTTCGCTATAAAGGATTCATTGTAAAACCGAGTAATGGTAAAAGACTCGTCAAGGAAATCAACGATAGTGAGTATAACAGTTAATTGGTAATACGAGGTCTAACAGATCCTTTAGAAAGCCGTCAACCAATCATTCTGTACATCAGTAACTCTACTTTACTGGGAAACGATTTTTTTTTTGGGGTGAAAAATCACTTTTAATAATAGGACTCAAAGTAACGCAATCTAAAATTGTGCTAATGGATGCCTAATATGTATAAGTTTGTACTATGTAACAGGTCATGAAGCTCACCTTAAAAACCGGCCAAGTGCGTGTCGTATTCACACGCACACAGGGTTCCGTACCACCAAACAATAAAATATATAATATTTTTAAATTTATTGAATTATCTTTATATGTAACAGCTAAACTAAATTATTTTGTTTTTCATAGTATGTTAATGAAAAACAAAGTTACTGCTGCAGTTTGATGAAAAAGTCCTATATCTCAAAAACTAAACATCATATCTTATTCAAACCAATTTTCGTTGAAAGTTTTTTTACGTTCTATAATCCTAAATATTTTCAGAATTTTCATCCTCTTACTTTAGAAATTAGAGGGGGGGGGGGACACACATTTTACCACTTTGGAAGTGTCTCTCGCGCAAACTATTCACTTTCGAAAAAAATGATGTTAGAAACCTCAATATCATTTTTGAAGACCTATCCATTGATAGCCACACGTATGGGTTTGATAAAAAACATTTTTTTGAGTTTCAGTCTAAGTATGGGGAACCCCCAAAATTTATTGTTTTTTTTTCTATTTTTGTGTGAAAATCTTAATGCGGTTCACAGAATACATCTACTTACCAAGTTTCAACAGTATAGTTCTTAAAGTTTCGGAATAAAGTGGCTGTGACATACGGACGGACAGACAGACAGACAGACATGACGAATCTATAAGGGTTCCGTTTTTTGCCATTCGGCTACGGAACCCTAAAAATGGTTATTTTCAATAAACTTTTAAATAAGTTGGATCTTTGACCTCCTTTATCTCCGTAACTAGAAGGTTCCCAGTTATGGTCCAGAACATCAAAGACGGAATGCACACGAAGCCTTTCGGTTTCGTTAAGGGTATTTTAAGTCTACCTTCTATAATGGGTGACCTATGTGATGCACACAGCTGTTAAACTCTCACTCATGACACGCCCATACTGCACATTGCGTGTTCTTCTCGACAAGTTGGTTCGTTTCACATAAAACGTCACGTTCACGTTAGATAAGTAATAATTATTGGCTTGTAACTATAAAGTGTCATGTTTAGCGAATAAATTCTAATGCTTTCATGAATTACTCAAGATATGACATTTAATAATAATAATTATTAATTTTCTTCAAATCAAATCGGCCGTTTAAACATATTTCAATAAAACTAACCAACATGCCTCCTTGTTTTTTAGTCTTTGTATAAAATCAAAGCAAAAGTACCTGTAACTAGCCTCCTTGAAATAAAAGTAGGCCAGTAACAGGTATTTTAGAATATTCAAATACAAAAAAAAAGATAGGATTTTAAATAAATAGGGTAGATCATTAAATACAGGATGAAATGGACACCGACGAATACTGAAACCCCACATAGAAATTCTTCATGGGTAATTTAAAAAAAAAGCTGTTTCCTGCAAAAGTGCAGTACCGTAGTCTACGTCTAAATGTTTAAATTACCGACGTGGTACTTTGTAACAGCTTTTCCGTCAATGTCCCCTCCACCCTGTTAACTAGAAAGAGGAAAGGTCCCAATATTAAAACTTGCGGAACCCCCATTTTTACTTTTAAACCCTTTAAGTACTTAATTTTGTTCTGTTGCAGATATTGCTCGCATGGGAGATGATGAGGAAAAGTTAGATCCACAAGCAGCCTCTTTGGATAGAATCACTGCAGTGCCAAAACAATATTAATAAGGCTTAAGAGAATGCGAGAGAGGTTTAATTAAATACATGTTCGTTCACTTAAATGTATTTGTATATATTTGCAACTGAAAGAAAAAACATGCTAAGTTAATAAATGCTAGTAAATTTTCTCGCTTGGAAAAGCGCAATTATCACTTTATTTCATCGTTTCCCAGTGTAAGGTCGCTACTCTCAAGTTAAGATGTTTATTTCCTGCCAATCTAAACAGGGCAAATACGAGGATACTTATTCACGGCAAACGAGCTGTTATTCCAGGCAATCCTTTATAATGATGTTGTTTAAAGTAACCTCGTTTGTTTTGTAACTAGATTTTACTCCGCGGAACTTTCGTGTGGTTTCATGGTTTGACTGTTGAAACCATTTTGGCTTGCGGGATAGAATATAGCGCATATACTCTATACTAGCTTATGCCCATGGCTTCGCCCGCCTTTTTTTCAGCAATTGTCCCACTGTCATGTGCTATTCCAGACTTTTCTTTATCTATCCCTATGCCAAATTTCATCCAGATCTATTTCGTAGTATTTACCTGAAAGAGTAACAAACATCCACGCATCCTCACAAACTTACGCATTTATAATATTAGGTATTAGGGGATTATAGTAAGCTGTATGTACCACTTCTGCTTACTTTTCGACGAAGTTACTCAATGGTGATGCGGTTACTCAAATTTGTACACATAAAATATGTGCAGATTAGAATAGTTTCCTTTAGATAAAAGTTGAGAGTGTACAGTTTTTTTCCCGTTTCCAGTAATACCTTGTGTTTTATAGAAATTGAAAGCATTTTTTTTAAATTTTCAATCATTGTGTGCAGAAGTTGCGTCGATGTTTCTATACTTAATTACTTACCTATATGTTGGGTCACTGGTCTTCTTTGTCCACTTCTAAAGGTTGCAGCCAAAAAAAAAAAACAAATGCCAATCGTTACCGCATCAGATAGATATTTAGTTTCCAGAAAACTATTAAATAAACTAACAACAAACTTAAAAAGGCATCAAAAACTCCTCTTTAACGCTGTCAGCTGGTAATGCACCCAAGAGACTTGCGGCGTTGCTACGTGAAATACTGGCACATTTCGGTCAAATATTCACAAAGGCCACCTGGTAAGCACAATGTTGCATAAATTAGCTTTTGTTTAAAAATGAAATATGCTTTTGTAGAGTTTAGAGGATCAGTAGCAGCACTAAGCCAAGTTAATACGTCCGTCCGTACTCAGGCACCCGACTCTCGCGACTATGTTAAAGCCTTATAACGAGTTGTGCATCCACAATTAACTCCTAAAACTGGGTTCACAAAGTAATTAAAACTGCGTTGTTATTCAATTACGTTTTTACTAATGCATAATTATTTTCTTCTATTATAATAATTTAATATATTACGAGTATATCACAGTCTTCACTTTAGTAAGTGGGTTATCATAATAGTGTATTACACAAATTGAACCGTTAGCTATTTGAGTTAGGGCTGGTTTTTCAATCGCCAGTTAACTTTTATCCGACAAATAAGTTTGTCATTTTGACTGTTTTTCTATGGACACTGTCAAAACGTCAAATTTATTCTTCAGCTAGAATTTATCTAATGATTGAAAAATCGGCCCTTAATAGTATAACAGATGAAGTATAGAAAAGTAATAAACAAATACTTTTTGTCTACGTGTTGTGTGCCTATTGATAAATTAATGATATCGTGTCTCTAATTGCGTGGTTTCTAATAATTTACTTAAATTAATTATTTATTAGGTACCTGTGTTTGCAGTGCACTACATTAAAATAAATATATGTACTATGTAGATATAACAGTTAATATCCACTCGATAAACATTACTTATTGTGTTACATCTTATTCAATAACTATTCTTTTAATACAGATATATTTAGGCAACATTTTACTAATACAATAATTATTGAGATACATGCGTAACGTAATAAGATATTTAAATCTTATTAATAAGAAGTTTTAAACTTAGATTGCATGAGATTAATATGTGTCACTGAAGGCATATTTAAAACAATTTAATTATTTATGTACAAAAAGGTTGAATAAACCCGAGCACACATCATAAAAAAATCGGCGTAGTGTGTTGAATGAACCATAGATAAAAAATATGTTTTATAAGCATGACACGGAAGGTTGACACGCAGGAAGTAGAAAACCATAGGCATTTTTACAATAACATCCGTGTTGGTTTACTGAGGACTTTGTGACGCTGTACCGATGAGTTATTGGCTTACAAGCTGACGAGGGGCTGTGATGAGTATTGTAGCGAAAATAAGTACCCTCTATAGGAAAAATATTTGACGCGTATTATCCATTTTTTAAACATAGTAGAGGTCAACGTTAAGCTCTGTTGCTCCAAGTATGTTTCATAGATATATTCATGAAAATTAAAAAGGATAACACGAACCACGACCTTTTTTTATGATGTGCTTTAAACTCGTAAGAACCTTTACAAAGTATAACGTTATTTATCTATTAATTAATATAATTTTTAATTCTGTTTAGCATGCTTAATTTAATTAACTTAGCAATTTCATGGTATTACAATAATTGACTAGAATATTCAAGATTAATTTACGCAACAATGACTAGGCCATCGATTAAAACAAAACTTTATAAGTACTTCAAGTATCCTAATGTGAGCTAATATTTGGTATTTTGGTAAATAAAACTAGAAATTCTTGTCTCCTTGGAGGTTTGGACTTATAACTAGCACGTGAGCACGTGAGTGTACTATGGATACACCTCTGCTTTCCCCTTTGGTATGTAATGGCGTGATTAAAACTAGAAATTCCAAATTTGTAACAAAATAACAACAAAAAAAAATACTTATGAGTAGAGTTATATTTATTTACAAGTATGAGACCTACATACTCGTATATCTACTGTATAATAAAAAAGACTAGAAAATAATGTCACAAACTCGAAGGACAAAGACAAGAATGGTAAGTACCCGACTAGAATGTACTTACTGAAACATTAGGCTATTTTGAATATCTAACAGCATACGAGATAGTTTTCTAGATTATAAATAATGTAGTGAGGGATGGAAAGTACCTAATGCGCAAAGTATGAAACAAAAGATAGAAAAATACCGAATACAGAATTTATCATAGTTCGAAACCGCGTGAAAAAGTAAAACTAATAATACAAAATGTAATAATAAGTAATAATAAATACAACACAGCCATCAGCAATGACCTATGGTGTAAAAAAAGACTAATTATTTGTATTTTAATTATACTACTTAAACGCAATTGATCCCATTCCAGGCAATTCATAATCAACTCTATGGATGATTGTATGCAGTACTTACACGACTAATATACTTAATTATAACTGAACTACATTTACGTGATAATAATACGATTTCAAATGAACATGTCAATTCGCTAATCGGTTACTAATTAAACAATGTAATGGACCCATTCTGCGCACGTACGTAGCGTCATTCACTGTCACAATCACTTGGTGGAGCTGGAGTCTCTGGTCATCCATGTGCCATCCATGTGTCCTAGCGTGCCTTGGAGCTGATGGCCGCCTGTTCGGGGGCCTGCCGCCGCGAGGGCGAGACTTGTCACCCTCAGAGGTAGTTCGGCCTGGACACACAACAAAGCACTCCCATGCCTTTGTACATGGAACCTCTTCGCTTAGACCTCCACAGCCCGTTGACGTCGTCCCCTTTCAGCGCGATGTTGCTCTCTGCAAAAGACGCCGACAGTTACTTATGTATGATTGTAAATGTTTTACGTATGAAGTATTGGATTAGTATTTGTGTTGAGTGCTCGAGATAGTTTGGTTAGCACGTATTACACGTATTACTTTTGCTGCGATCGTGTTAGGAAAATCTCTCACAACGTTCAAAAATTTAGTTTAATCAAGTTACTTTTCCACCTTTTCGTGTACAAACACAGTTTTGTAGACATAATAAAAAAATACTAAAACTTGATTACTCTCATAATGAGCGGGGAATGTAGCTGTAACCTGGAATTATTTTTCTTACCAAAACACACCTTACAAACTCGCATTTAGCGGTGCGATGACTATGCCGACTACGCGTGTTATTTCCCAGTTGTGCGCATAACTTCAACGGAAAGGGCTTTCTCAGCGTTAATAGTCTGTAACTACATAGATTACGTTGGAGGGAACAGCTTTATTCCGTAAGTAGATATTTAGCGGCGCAGTGGAGTATAAAAGAGTATTTTTCCGCACTTGTTTACCAAGTGTTGTTAATGTCAACGAAAAGACGCAGAGGTGTTGCGGTGGTAATTCTTCTTACTTAATAGGGTTCCTCGTTTTGTAAGTAGGTATTATGTTAACCTGCCACAGCAAAATGTACGAGTACTTTAGTATTGTGTCGACGTGAGGTGTTAAGAACAATGGCCACGCCGCAGAGACTGAAACTCCTTCCGGCATTTAAGTTCGAAATTAAAAGAACAATCGTTTCAACATTAATGGCCGTAAAACGATGTTCCACGAAATATAAATGCAGTGTATTTCACGTTTGTTCTGGATATTATTATAAATTAAAATCCTGAATTCTGTGGAATAACAAATTATACGGGATTGTTCGCACTGTAAGGTGGTTGTTTAAATTTAAGCGCGCCTCATAAAGTTGCCAACTTGTACATTGAGAATTATTATATTTTGATTTATGCATTCCAAAATAAGTAATTTTAAATCACTTGACGAAGAAGCTATGAGAATCTAAGTACGAGTATACACACAAAAGAAACTATATATAATCTTGAAATCACCAATAATAATCCTAACTTAATATTATAAATGCGAAAGTAAGTTTGTTTGTTACGCTTTCACGCGAAAACTACTCAACCGATCATCATGAAACTTTGTACACATATTTTTGGAGGTATTAGAAGTAACATAGGCTATATATCATCACGCTACGACCAATAGGAGCGGAGCAGCAATGAAAAATGTTGCGAAAACGGGGAAAATGTGACGAAGACGAAGTTGCGCGGGACAGCTAGTATTTGATAAAATTCTACGCTTAGAGAAGTTAACATGCTGGCCCCTTTCCGAAGAAACTCCAACAATTACTTGAAATAATGGTAAGACTTATGAAGTACTGGTGCTTTAAAGATTCGTCGTACCGAGTCAAAAAAATATCTCGTTTCTTTTTTGTACCATTCATATGGTTTGAATAGGATTTTCTTGCTCATACTTAGGTACTGAAAATGATACCAATCGTTTCATGTGGCATGTGCTAGGTCACACTTGTAACTGTAAACACATCTTCGAGCGACCTAAGTAAGTAACAGCACATCTAACGATTTCCCCATAAAATAAAACTCACATGGCAGCACCCGGTCGCTTTTCGGGTAGTGACGTAATAAAAAAACAATTGACGATCGAAAATACTAATGCTCAAGATGGTGTTTAACGTTTTAATAAATAGTTAGATTATAGGGAAGGGTGGTAATATGGGCACATAAATCTAGCATTTTAAAATTCATGAATTTGTTTACTTTCATGAATATTTAATGTTTCGTATTTTATTTTTATTTGGTAATGTCAGTGGTATCCCTCTTTCAGATCAAGCAGGGTTATTTTTACATATTGTATATTTGAAATAGTTTTATCTTACCTAAGTGATTCAAATTTTCATGCTGCGGTAAATACTCCTGCATATCGTTGACTATTTTCGTGATCTCCTGTGTGTCCTTCACGATGCTGCACAGTTCTTCCGCGTTGAAGTCAGGGGTGATCTGCTTGCACAGCAGGATCTGGCTGATAACGTTGCCGAAGTTTGACGGACCCGCCCGATTCTCTGCAAAAAAACAATCTGTCAGGTGCGTCGTAAAAATTTTTGTATGGGTCAGAGTTCGTGGTGCAGTTGGTACTGTAGATAATGTATTGTTTTAGGTCATCTTTTTTGCAGTAGCTGGCTAAGAAACTAATGAACTTGCAAAAAATACATAGGTATAGACTTATACTTAATATTAAGTTGAGTCTACTCCCAGCACTGAGAGTAAAGTATAATATATTTAAAACAGGTGCACAATCTTCTTTTGAAATAATACATTTTAATCCAAATGGGGAAACTTTGTCATTGCAAACGAGGCGAAATCCATTATGGAGCCGAGAACTGCAGTGAAAAAAGGTCACGTGACCCAAACGATGTTTTTTAATCTTCAATCAAAATGAACAAATTAATTTTTATTTGTGTTCTAAATTTAAAAATATATTAATTTCTATTTATTATGTTATGCTGATTAGCGGCTTCATACCTTTGGTTCTCCTTCAACCTGGCGAAAGGAAGGTGCGGAAAAAAGCAAAGTAAATCATAGTTTCCTAATAACTCATGACAAAAAAAAAGCGTGGAGTCCCTCCGCGCGGAAGAAGTGAAACTTCGTGATACTACACGAATTCGTTCGAGTGCCACGCATTCACTCTCGTTATTTTAGTGAGCTTCTAAATAATATTTTGGTGTATTATTTTTATTACATAATTATTACATAACTTTATCGAGGTTATTCTACTCATGGAAATTGAGCGAATTGGCTGGTCACACCGAAGAGTCGAATGCATGACTGTTTGCACGCCATCTTGTGTACCTAGTAGAACTACGTCGTCACAAATCTTGTAATACTGCCATCTCTTAGTGAGTAATAATGGTTATTTGTGCAACAAAAGAGCAAAGTCGTTTTTTGCTGCGAGTGCTGATTTTGAATCCTGAGTGTGGCGAGGGATTCAAAGGCACGAGATGCAAAAAAATTTGCTTTCGTGTAACACACATAACTTTTCACTTCAGCAGCGAAAACAGTTTAGGAGATAAAATAATATACAGGAATGGACTTAAAGTAGCTTTCAACATTGAGGAAAACATTATAGATGATCGCCTCGTCTGTGATAAATCTAAAAAATAAGATAGCAACACCGTCTACGAAAAACTGCTTGCGACCTTTGTAAGTCTCCAATCGTTGAAGACATGGTATGCTTTCAGATATTTCTTGCGAGACTTGCAAAACCTACATGTTTGAGCTACTGAAGTGAAAAAAATATTTCCCCTCCATGGTAGCGTTAAACTTGTTAGAAGTCGCATAAGAAGTTTCACTTCAAAAATACTAAAAACCTTTTCGTTGTTATTTTTTCGAAAGTGTATTTAAAAACGTCGTCTGATACGAGCGAGCCCCGCATTTGTTACTGCGGTACTCGGCTCAATAACGTGAATTTCGTCTCGGCTGCAATAACAAACTTCCCACTTGTATCTTGTATCAAAATTTACTATTATGGAAGTGACTATGTTTTGATTTTTGAGGACAAATAGCTCTTGCGATGTTTTATTCTAAGGAGGCCACGCAGGCTGTTATATTTTAGCAATAAATCTCATTTGCGTGTCACTGCAACGATAATGAATTAAACATCAGTCATACCCTCAAACTACCATTTCGGATAGAAAATTAATGCCATTATAATTTGCCCAAAGTTATCTTAAAAACATAATGTTGTGGTCGGTATCTAGTCTAACTATTAGGTGCAGCTGAATATCAGTATGTTTTCAATAGAACGCCTATGTGACCTAGCTAGTCACTGGATAACGCGTTATGTCACGGTACCTCTAAAAACCCCCAAATCCTTCTATGAGTTTTAGGCGTTATTAATCTCATTTCATAAAAGCTCTCATATTCCAAACTTCTGATATTTCAAATCCAGTAAATCCTATTCTAAATTATGCGTTGTAAATCATCATCATCAAAAAACTAGTTACATATTGGCGTTGAACTGTATTAAACATATTTTTTTAGCACACCAGGTCGTTGTCCGTGGTCTAACAGCCCCTAAAATATTAATTTATATTTGTTAACAAATAAATAATATTAAATAAGTTTGCACAAAATTCTATTGCGTAAGAGTTTCAACTATACCAACAATAAAGCTAGAATAAAAATTGGAATCGAAATCCAAACGACATCCAACTCCGTATTATCTTCGGATAGTAACTGAATAGGCTTTCAAAGGGCAGATTAAACTTATGAGAACGTCTGTAAAGCTAGGCTGAGTTTCAATCCACTAGCAGGTCACGACTTAGTTACAATCGAACCATCACCACAACCAACCGGCTTTCTTAATGTTCACAGGTATTGTGCCGTAAATATCTTAGATCTTGTTACTCTCCCAACCGGTAATGTTGCTCTGAATCCGGGTAAATATTGCCCGAAATTTTAAACCAAGGCGAACATTGCGGTTGGTGTCTTTAGCAGTGATTAATTGCTACTAATTGTTCGCGGCGGCACGTTATTAAAATGGTACTTTTGTTGTTCAATCTAGTCGCGGTAGAAAGAAATTTCAAGAAAAAGTTTTCAATTAAGAGTTAAGTGGTTTGTCGTTAAGATAAGGACTTTAATGGCGGTAAGTTATGGCAAAAACCTAACCAAAGTGCGCGATAATAGAGTATACAGACATAATGAGGTGAATTAAAAACCAATACCCGATACACAGGTTTCCAATACCGTTAGCCAAATCCCTAAGAGCAACCGAAACGGGTCGTTCCATCTAATCGACAGGTGAATCACTTATTGTCTGCCATCCCATTACCCTCAGTTGCCTCTAAGCGAGGGAAGATAAACACCTGCTTCTAATATACTTCGCGAATTCGTTTCCTTTCTGAACCATCTCAAAAGAAAAAACTTTTGTTACAAATGAATTTATAATTCGGGAATACCAACAATGTTTCTGAAATGTTTAAACTTTGTTTTCATTTGCTATGCTAATATCTTTTTGTTCTAGCATAATTAGAAGACTGAACAGTATTATAAAATTTTACGGATCGACCTAAAAATGTAATCTAACTTTTCTGAATTATTAATTAACAATTTTATAAGAAAAGCTATTGTTGTGTGTGGTATTCGTGATCGTTAGGCGTCAGACGAATACTTAGGGCACGCCAGACCAAACTTTTCTTCAGAATCTTCATAGGAGACAATACTAAAAGATCGCATGTCAAGCTCGGTAATTATTGGCTAAGGCAACGTGACAAATGTCGTCTTCTAAATTGCCTCTTTTACCACTACAGCAATCTTTCTTAGGAGATATTGCAGTAATGCCTACAATTGGCAGATATATTGGGTTCAGAATGTTGTTATTAATATATAAGCGGTTGCGGCCGGCCATTCTTCTAATACGGGTGTAATCCTTTATTCACTTGTTACGACACCCGCGGGAAATAATAGTGTGGTATATTCGACCACACACTTAGATGAAGATACATGTGTGTCTGTAAGTTATTTATTTTTCATTGCTATCTTAGGGGCATTTTTGTAGACTCCGCTGGTTGTACGCGCGGTTATACACAAAAGTAATTTTATATGCGCAAACAAATAAATTTACAAGGCTACGGCGGCGTAAATCAACAAGTTCAATGAAAAACATTTTGAAGTTATAACTTCGAAAATACGAAAGTTACTGGATTTTGACTTTATATCAAAGATACCTATGATATAAAGTCAAAAATAGTAATCGTGAAAATAGTAATCCTAACGTCAAAAATAGTAATCGAAAGAACGTTAAACTAAACGTTAAAGTTTACATACGCTAACTTAAGTTGTGAACTTGCAAGTAATTTTATATTAAGGTATAAAAAGGGATACCTCCGTTTCCAAAACTTACCTATGTTAATTAAACAAAAACTATTATTACTAAAGCAAACTGCTGATATAAAATCTGATTCACACGGCGACAGATCAAGTTACACATTTCCATTATAACATGGACTCGTTTTATATAGATTTCCCGTACAATGAGAGATCCACGTAAACTGGTTTTGTATAGCTTGATTAGTCGTCGTGCGTACAAGGGACTCACTAATTCTACAGCTTAACATACCATAATACGAGGTCATGTCCATCGGCACGAGCTGCACAAGTCGGTGGCACTTGGCGAGCTCCCGCAGCAGCAGTTGTGCCATGAAGTACAGCAGCACCAGTTGGGGCTGATCCGCGCAGCCGTCGCTCGTTGACCTGGGTTATAAATAGCTCTTCACATTCACCATACTATAAAGATATTTAGGAGCTTCGGCACCTGTAGTGCTGTATGAGGAAGCGAATAGCTATCGACTTTTATCTCACTCAAGATGTATAAATAACTGTAGGTCCAGTGTAAGTGAGATACTTTTTCAATAGTTAGACCGCCGTCGTGTCGTCTGGTTTTTCGAACCGACAAAGGCAAAGAGGGGTCCATATTGGCTCACCTAAAGTTCTTTACCCGAAATTGTTCTTCCTAATGATTTGTAATCCGAATGATCACTCTTCCTAAATTTTTTTATCCTAAAGTTTTCATTTCTACTATTTGTAGTGCTACCGGCGATGTTCATAACACACATGTTTCCGAAAATTGTAATTAATAATATCATTATTGTAAATATATTTCAACTCCTACTGTTTTTTATCATAACGCTCTTATCCCTAAACATAATTACCATAATATTTTCACTCATACTCAGAAAGAAACATTTACAAAGTGTAATAAATAATATATGTGAGTACAAGATGATATTTATAGTGCCCCCACCATGAAAAAAATACTTAGAAAAATTTCGCGACCAATTTCGAGGTAGCGATCGCCGGCCGCTGCCGCGGCACCGCTCGCTACGCTCGCTCGGCTCGCGCCTAGTTGGTCACAGTTCTAACCTAACCTAACCTATGGATATCTTTGCGGGTACACACCGCTTTATATAAAATTAAAGAAGACGCTTTAATTAATTAAAAAAAATCTAAACAATAAAGATATGACTTTTAATAATAGTGTAAAAGATGGTTATGGTGAGAAAATATAGGAAAACAAATAAAAGTATAATAGATGATTATTGCTGATGACATTATGAAGTTGAATGCTTCGGAATTAGAACCTTAGACATAGAGTAGTTAGGAATTGCGATTGTTAGGATGAAAAATGTTAGGAAGAACATTTTCGGATTTCCAATTATCGGAGTTGAAAATTTAGGTGAACTTTGGCGCACCCGGCAAAGAGAGTACTCTACGACTTTAGCTTTATAGCGGGTAGAACACTAGTTGAGAGACCCGAACGTGGTACAAGTTAGTACAAACATACCAGCGAGTTATCACCTGCTAGCTGAAGGTTCAGCGACAAAACTATTGCAACGATACAAGATGGAAGGAACTCCGACCCATCAGTTTGAATGTGGGGGGGTCCAGAATGATGAACTAAAACGTGGTAAGCTTTTTAGCGTGGTTGTACTTTGTTTCTAGTCGCTAGCTCTACACGCTTGTCGCCAATCGTCCGCGGTCGGATAAGTGCCTTTGGAACTTCCCCAATATGATTTACGGAAGCCGCAACGCGCCGAAACTAACGTGCATTCAAACGGCCATTTCACGTGAATAACCAATATACTAAATACGAATTGGATTTCTGAAAATTGTTTGTAGAGAGAAATCGAAAGTAATCAAGATTGTGCCACTGGGTTTAGTTTCATTTCATTCAAAAGTTGGATTAAATAGCTTCTCGCTTTGATGAAATAATCCGGAGAGGACTGAAGTAAGATAGAGATATAGAAATGGAACTAGGTGTTGTTTTGTGTGCTACTATGGGACTAAAAGGTTGGAAATGTTCTCTATACACACATCACGAATGAATTCTCTACGGGGTAGGCCTGTGCCGAGATAGCGCGGATACGGTATTTCATATCCGTGTAATAGTCGGTGATCCTGTTGTCTTATTCAAAGTATGTATCGCATCGAAAACTTATCGAGAATGGAATTGGTATCGATACTAAGTAGTAATAATGTTTTTAATACGGTATGGAGGTCACAAAGTAAATTACGGACTCTGTGGGAACAAAATAAAAAGGTTAATTAATGGAAAAGTTTAAATGGCTTTAAATTAAGTTGCTTTTGTACCCAGCTTAAAGTCACGTGTATGTAGCAGAACACATTTACTAACCCCAGTGGCTCTGGATCTCCTTACACAATTATTTACTTTTTGTATAGCTAATTCTCTTTAAATAGTTTGTACAATTGCACAGAAGTCCGTAAGAAGGTGGTAACACTATAACTTGGCCTAGCGTTGTACGGAGTTTCAATAAAATGTGGTCCCAGCTAATACTGGTTTTGCTGTCGCTGGCTTGCGGTGTTCTGTGCGTCTTATCCAACGACACTATTTATGTGTTCAAGTTGCTGCACTGGATTAGGATAGCCACTGGTATTTTGGAACAAGTAAAACTTGGCTGACTAAGTAGTTGTTAAGTTGTAGAGAGAGCTTGTAATTCTAGACTGCAGTTGCTTAAAGATTATCTAGGGAACAAAGTCCTCAAGTGAATGCAGTTGCGAGCACGCAAAGTGGAGTTATTGATAAAGAAAAAATAATTATTTACTAACATTAGAACGGTCCTTCAAATAAATTCAGCTCCAGTAATAAATGTTTCGCAACGAAAAAGTATTGAACAGGTTTTGTTAGAGGACTCTTCAAAGAATCCAAAGTAACAATTTATTTCCAATCATTCGATATTACAACAACTTCAGTAAAAATAAATCCAACTCGTAGCCTGATCCGTGAGCTTCACGGATAAAACTCATTGATACAAAGTTATAAATCCCGGCCGATCTTTTATTAGACCGCTTAGTAAATAAATTTAATCGAATCAGGGAACTCGTATACATATTTATTCTCCATCAACGTCTGTTGTAAAGCCATCTGTTATAGTTCTGATTATCTTCTCTTCCTGCAGTAAAATACTATAGCTTGTGACGTAAATTACGTCTCCTTAGAACTTGACATCAGAGGCAGTGAATTGTTTAGAGTTATGAAATGCAAATAGCCGGTGTCAACGTGTACTACACTCTGCAGTGTATATAGCGGGCTCACGACACAATTTATCTATTAAGGTGAATGTTTTATGTAACATAAAGCAGAATAATGGAATGGTAAATCTCCAGGAGGCTCAACCGTGCCGTTTCAGGAAATCCCTGAGCGAGCAGGAACAAAAGAGTTAAAATTTTAAAGACAACATTTCGGCTGAATACGCTGTCACGTAAATAGGGGCAAAATGTACAGAAAATTGTTATTTTATGAGCTGTATAGTGAATAATGCGATGTGTATTGTTTTGTATTAAACGGGCACCCATTTATCTAGTTGGGATGGCGCATTAATCTAACAGCAGACACAAATTCGCGGCCACAAGGGGGATTTGATTCAAACGCTCGCATCGTTTATTATTTTTTTCCACGTTCGGTAATTTAATATTTACGTTATAAGATTACGAGGTTAAGCCGCCGTTCTATATTGATTTAAAGGAGCCGTTCTGTCAGAGACAGAGTGCCCGCAAATAAATAAACAACTATCGGTTAAACCCTTCTCAAATTGAGATATCGGAAATTTCTACTCGATCTACGACGTGATCGATTCTTCGGTATGTGCAATGAAATAGTGCCGTCTTCATATCTCGGTGCGCGGTGAACTAGGTGTTTTTCAATATATCCATGTTTTATTATTGCTGCTCATGAAAATGGAAATTGAAGGAAGGGTATAACCATGCTTCGTTCGATGATATAAAATACATTTTGTTCTTTTGAGAAGGGTAATTCCTTTGACGTGAATTGTATTGATATAATATTAAGATCAATAAATGTAACTTTAAAGCTAAAGGTCAAGGGAAAGGGGGTTAAATATGTTAAAAAAAAATATCAACTTACAAAAAATGTTTTGGTAAGTGGTCTACTAACTATTAAATTGACTCTAGGGCTCTGTAAAGTTATAAGACATTTCATCAAGCTGATTTCGTGTCACAGATAAAAATATGAGTCACTAATTAAAAACTTTTAGGCTACCTGAGCTACAGGATCTCCCTTGGAATGATAAGATAAATAGAAAAAGTTTATTATATCTTGTCATCCACGCTCAGCCCGATCACTATGTACGGTGAGCCTATCCCTTGGGAGAAGCAAGCCAAGTATTTATAGGAGTCTTACTTGACAACCACCTGTCTTTCGCGGCGCACATCAAAACAGCTCGCGACCGAGCTGCCTTTGCTATGGGTATGCTTCATTTCATGATTTCGGTAAAAAGCAAGTTGTCACTCAAGTGCAAGTTGCGCCTTTATACCGCGGTGATCCACCCCATTATGACGTACGCTCACACCAAGCCTAAGTACATCCATAGGATGGAAATCTTACAGAACCGGTTCTTACGTAGAGTCACGGCAGTCCCTTTTTATGTCCGTAATGACCGTCTACACGTAGACCTTAGAATGCCCACTGTTCTCCAGTTTATGAAACGGCTTTCGAAGCATTTCTTCGATAACGCCATTAAGCACCGTAATCCCCTGATCGCAGCGGCCGCCCATTACGAACCCTCGCGCATTAGTTCAGTACGCCGTCCGAGGCATACTCTCGTCACCCCCGATGATGCTATCACCCTTCTCCAGGAAAGTAGCAAAGAGACTAGTACTCTTAAAAAGTTCAGACGCAAACCGCCGTCTTTCCGACCTTGCCGTCGAGGTCCGTCGCGACGTCCCGGTCCTTGCCCTCCCCGACCCTCGCTCGAGCCAGCCCGAGATGCTGTGCCAGTAGTTTTAAATCAGTCCCTAAATAATGACACCATTCAGATCCAGCCTGTCCCCATGCAGTCCTCCCTCAGCGACGCGCTAAGCCGAGGCTCGTACCCCACAGGGGGTGCCCTTAGCGTGTAGTCGCTTAGTTTGTAAGTTATTATGCCCTGACATCCACAGGAGTTCGGTTAAGCAGACGACAACCTCATAGGTTGAACTGCGAGATGCCATTCATAAAAATAAAAAAATACTATATCTTGTATTTTATTGTTAAGCATCTGTATAGTGTCACAGAAAAGTAAGACATTACACTGTTACAAGGTTCGTTTGGCGCTTGAATACCAGAAAGGATGTTATTGGCCAAAAAAAAAAGTTGGTAGTTTTACTTCCAATTTTAACCACGCACCAAAAGATCATTGTACAACAGTATTTGTGGTCAACTACCACGCACCAAAACCACGCACCAAAAGATCATTGTACAACAGTATTTGTGGTCAACTATGAATAATAAATCCCTACATTCGGAAGCACTGACACTGATGTCAAGCAGACCTTTAATTGAGTAATCCAAATACAAAAGCTGAACTTACTTTTTACAATTAGGTAGAACTAGCGCGCTGGTGGTCTTGGTGGCCTCTACGCATGCGCGGCGCAGTCGGCGCACGCGCTCGCGCAGCTCGGGCGAGTCGTGCGGCTGCCCGATGTGGATGAGCAGGTCGCGGAACAGCGCCAGCTGCACGTTGATCTCCGTTATCAGCTGGAGGGACAGAGACCTTGTTTAGTATGGATATTGGTTTCATCTTGATTAGGGGAATCTGGACTATCAGTGGATATTAGGTATATACGGTATCCGAACACAGAGACAGCACGGTCGATGTTAGAGAGCAGGGTTCAAGGTTAACACTCTACAAAGAGTAGCAATCTTATGCAATCATATAATCAATAAGCACTGCATCGGATTGGCATTACTTCACATAATTTTTACTAGCTCATCTGGGATCCGGGGCGGTGGTTTCGGCGGTTTGCCTTTTTACGTAGCGTTTGTGGGTTACGGTATTATGGCTCTCCATCCGTCGACCAGTCAGTCGACCTATCCGGAATAATTTTTTGTATGACTCTTCATAGAAAGAATTATTCCGGATAGGTCGACTTGAGGCGATGCTAATCTCATAAAATGCTTATTACTGTCTGTTGAACTTCAGACAACATTATGTCAGAGGATCACCAATCAATATTTATATCAATATATATCATGTAAGTATGTAAACTTTCGTAAACTAGCAGTTCCTTGTAGATATTTTTTGTACAGTATCACAATAAAGAATAATAATGAATAAAGTAATGCTTATATGTCTAGTGTTCTGTGAGAAAAAGTATGCAAGAGTGTCCAAAGTCAAAGTCAAAGTCAAAGCATTTATTTCAATTAGACCATTACAGGCACTTTTGAAAGTCAAATAAAAATAAAACGCGAAGCTACAGTCCCAGTCACAAGGCATAATAACTTATGAAAGTACTGTAGTTGCCCATTCCGTAGCGTAGATCTCTATGGAGAAGAACGGGCAAGAAACTCCATGGACACTCTTTTAAATCAAAATATGTTACAAAATCTTGGTTACATCATTCATGTTAAGAGTTACAAATATGTGAGAACAATGTAGAAATACGGGCAAGTTAAGAGCGTCCAGAGTAAAAGATTAAATCAGTAATTAAAAATAAAGTAATTAAAATAAACCGTGGCAGCTAAGAGATGACCAGTCACAACTGACAGCGCCCGTTCACGAACATGACGCATGTATCAGCCATCATTCAACTCAACCATTTTGAAGGGAACTAAACGACCCGACACACCCGCCACCATCAGCGTGACATTTAAGTGAGCATGACATTCACTCAACCACCAGGGTAATTTCGCGTCAATGAAAGATGTAGGTACTCATTAAGTGGTGGCTTTACAGTACATAGTACTCACACATGTGCTATGCAATTATATAATACTAAGAGATTGAATCTATACAATGCAAATATATTTTTACAATCTTCTGCAGCTTTCACAATAACTTCACTTTGTAATTCAGATGATTCCGATTGCCCCTATGGTTGTGGAGCAGGACCAGCATTGAGCCAAGCATTTAATCATCAATATAATCCCCCAACTTATAATATGCTTGCCTACATAGTGTGCGTTTTATGCAAGATTTAAATTTCGTTTCATTCAGTTGCAGAATGGGGGGAGGTATTTTATTGTAACATTTTAAACAATACCCCATGAAAGATGAGTCTACTTTAGCTAACCTGAAACCTGGCTGAACTAGTTGGTCCCTGTTTCTAGTATTATAGTGGTGCCGGTCACCTCTTCTACTAAATAAATGCAGATTTTTCCACTGTTACATGTTAGTTTTAGTTTACTAACTTTTTTAATGTCGTCAACTTTATGTTCTACTTTTTTCTGTTTCCAATTTAATTTAATTACTGTAATTGGTGTTATACCGTTTTAATTAACTATAAATAAATAAATAAAATAAAATGTCATCAACCGGGCACAAATCCAAACACCGTAGCTGCTAAATAAATAAAAAGTAAAACACATTTGTTGTCACAATTACCGATCCCTTTAAAACAACCTATTCAATCGAACAGGGATTAATAAATAAATTACACTTTGTGAACCGTTTTGGGAATTACAAGTGACACATGGCAATATTTAAACGTAAAGAGGCTTATCATCTTTTATCAGGACCGCGACTATAATCTGTATTTACATTAATTCATGTATGAGCTCTAAACACATCTGTTTAATAATGCAAACTGTTTACCAACGAGTTACGTTTGATCATAAATTCTGAATTAAATACCACTTTTCTATTAACATGCGAAGTTGTTGGCTAAATAATAACAGCTGCTTGGGGTCGAACTTTAGGTTAAGCCGTGGTTGCCTAGGTTGGACCGTGGATGGGTGACCATCCATTACATACAGAGTTTCCTCCGTACCTCGGAAAGCACGAAAAGCCGTTGGTCCCGGCTGTCATTTGTAGATCTATGACAGTCCTTACAGGTAGTCAGCAGCCCGAAAGTCTGTACACCAGTCTTAAAAAGGTGTATCGTATTACCCAGTACCTACTAACTGGGCTCAGATAGGTAGTTGTTTTATCTAAAATACTGGTTTTCAGCTGCATCTGGTTAGACTGGAAGCCGACCCCAACATAGTTGGGAAAAAGCTAGGCAGATGATGCGAAGTTGGGGGTGCCAATTAAAATCTAACAGATATTTTTTTTGAACATCCCTAAAATAGAAACTATCATAATGGACGATTGTACTAGTAATCTTCATCAGAGAAATAATTTTTGACCTTTGTAAGGTTTATCATACAAACCAATTCAGACGTCTTTTTTATTATATATTTATTTTTTACTCACATTGAGATGAAAAGGATATAAACTGAATCTTAAGTGCGAAATATATCCCATGCGGTTATACGATTGTAAAAGAAGAATAGGTGATTGGTTTAGATCTCTAACATATGCAGAAACAGAAAACATTCTGATCAGGGTAGGCTAATATGCTGGATAATTATACATACACACACGCAAACACAAACGCACACACATACACACGCAGGCACAAAACACACACCTATGCATATACAAATAAGTGCGCTCCTCACACATTGAGAGCTGCTTAATAAACTATCATTTAATTAATTTTTTTTTATTCTTTTGTTTGACTTCACTTTCATCATTGTTAAGATAAAATTTAAGGGAAGAGCGAGACAGCCCCAACACAAGTACTATTGTAACTTACTGGGGCTGCTTCAGTTTATGTTAGACACAATGTTTGAGAAGAAATAAATATTTTTGTATTTTGTATTTGTATTCCATGCATAAAAGATATCAGACGTTGGAAAAAGCAGCTTGAAACTACTGAATGGTTATTTTTTTTTATCATTACAAAGTAAGCTTAGTGACGAAGGTTACCAACTAACTTAGTTTATGTACTGTGTGTTAAACTTAGCCGTATTTTCAGCAGCACTTTTAGTGTTGACAATGAGACCCCAGAGAATAACTTTACTGAAGTAAAGTGAATATGAAAGTTAAAAGACGCCATTCGTTATTGAAGTTTAAACCTCACTTCGCTTGTTTTCCATTCGATTTAGGAGACGTTCATGCCATGAAATAATTAACGCTGTTGCTCGCACACTCTGGGCGGCTCGCCAAATAGCTGTCAGTTAGTATAATGACTCACTTTACTACACACGCTTTTATACACTTTCAAACTCACATAAAATCAACTTCAAACTTTAATAAAACTATGGGTTAACTTGAAAGTTTCCCCACAGTTTAGCCAACTGATTTATATCTCAAGGCCATCTTTACCGATTCATCATTTAATAACAAAAAACAAATAGCAAACAATACAGTATTTTCTTTATCCTCAGACACAAAAGGAACACATATATTCAATCAGACGGTTTCACGCTAGGCCACATGTACGTACATATAGTAATCAATTTGGTGCCGCACGACCAAATTTACGAAATCGAGCGAAAAAACGTAATGACGCACTGTTACGGTCGGGTGCGATAAATCGAGAAGAGAATTCGGCAGAAGTAAATACAAATGAAAGCTTAGTGTAATTAGTAGCCAGGGGACTTTCGATCGGTCGTCAGTCGCAGGTCTTAGCGTCATTTTTCAACCCTCGGAATGTAGTCTCGATTTCTTTGCTGTTCCGAAAATAAATGAGACTATTTATCAGTCTCTGTCTGCGTATGTAAACTCGATTGGTTTTCTTAGAATCAATTTCCATAATGCTCTTTCATGAGAAAAATAATATCCGATCTTTTGAAGTTTGGAATATCATTTCGTCATTGTGTAACGATGCGGTGGCTATTGATATAAATAGCTGACAGGAACACATGCCTGTCATTCATTACAGGATATAACCGGTTGAAAGAGAGGCGCTCGAGCTGCGGACTCACGAATGATCAATTCCATAATTTATCAAGTAACACGATCGCGTTCCTCACTCAATAGAACGTACGGTCGAAAAAGGAAATACGTTTTTTCTAACAAACCATTCAGTCAATTACAACCGTAGAAATTTATTCCCTTTTTCTATTATAGCTGGCATATAACTAGTGTCATGGTGTATGGTTTTATTACTTTTATATGGCGCAAAAAATATATGGCATCAGGGCATCAGTTTTACTAAGGTTAAGGCTACGACTTATAAATCAATTTATTTACACGAAATCCGAAAGTTCAAGTACCGTAGTTAAGTACCTAAAGGCAAGCAACCTTAGAGTCTCGCTAGGACCGCTGTCACTGTCGACCGTCAGAGAGTGCGTTAGTACGTTCCTTGATTTGTGTTACATGTGTAGCGAGATTTATTGTTTTTAAAATTATTTTATGACGTCATGACGTCAGCTTAGTAAAATGATTTAAAAAATTTGTCTTGTCATCGGTCCACGTCCAAATAAATTGGGTTTTGTTAAGTGCTGTAAAAATATATCGACTTACAAATATAGCACGAAAGGTATAAATATTTTCGACCGCCCGACTCTTCAACCGGTGGCCATATAACGCAGAAATATACGGATATATTTCCGGACAAGTGTATGTTCAGACAAGATTTATTGAAATCCAACACCTAGAGATGGTAAAATAGAAATTGTGAGGAAAGGTCAAATACACAAACATTGTGTATTTCTTGCCTAGAAAAAGTCAACAGAGTTGTGTTGACAGGTTGGTACTTACTTGTTAGGATAGCTACATAGCTGTCATGTTATGCGAAGTACCAAACGAATTTTGTACATAATTGTTTACTCGATAAGATCTGATCGAGGATTCTGTTATTCGTACCTACGAACTGTCAATTTTCATTACTTAATTTTCTAAAGTCAGTATTCTATTTCTATGACGAATATATACACCCCTCCCTAGAAACTAAATATTCATTGTGTTTAATATTAGCGCGATGTCCGCGTGACACGTCACTTAATTATCGCGTGTATTTTATTACCCAGATTATTACTAGGCATGCCTGTAGCCTGGGGCTTAAAATAGATGTACTATAATCGTTCCATTCGGTTCAACTGTCCCAAAGCCCTTGGTCGAGAGGGTTAGGGTTCATACGGAGAGGTGAACTACGTGTGATTTTTCATTCAAAACGAAAATAATGATGTCAATAAAATGTACATGGTGTCTCCTTTGCTGCGCATAAATGGAAGGATTGTTTTATTGCACGTCATAAGTAAAAATATTTTATAAAAAGTCATTATCACCTTTCTCCTGCCCTCGTCCCAATTTATTTGGGGTTGGCACAGCATGTCTTCTTTGGCTATAATCAGCATTGCCATTCCACTTGGCAATGCTGCCAGTCTTCTGGGCACGTTTACGGATGGCAGAAATGTGGAAGAGTAGGTACATAGACACCTAAGCGTCCTGTTGTATATTTAGTTAGTTTATTTCATATAAATTAGTCTAAAGTCTTCTTAAGCTGACTTAAACTGTTTAGAAATATCATACATATACCCTGACATAAACCAGTTACGAAGCACAATTGTTTTTCTTACGCAAACGATAGTCGGGTCGCGTGTGGCATGGTTTTGACAGGCAGATAAGTAACACAAACGGCAAATAAGGCGCTTATTTATTCAAACTACGCCTGTATTAGTGATTGTTGCCAGCCATGATTAATGGACGATAACGCAGAATAATATTCCAAGATTGACTTATTATAACACAAACCATTTTGATGGAATATAAACGTGATTCACAAAGTCATGACCGACGAAGATAAGATTAGGGCCTTTTTGGAACCACTTAAAAGACGTACAGAGGCAATATTTTAGCGAGGAGGATAATAAATGGTTTGCATCAAGTGGCTTTATGCGTGGTTTGTGCTGGCGACTAAGACATATGATGTTCCTTACTAAAACATGAAGATTGTGATTGTGTTACATTTGTCTTACTCTGCGACTGAGTTGTTGGGCGACCGACGTAACGGCTTGCTATGTAGATCTTTTTATCCTAGCGTTTTACTAGTTCAGAGGCAAAAACGTGTTTTATATTAAAAAAAAATGCTAGAGAAAATTGGACTTATTTTACTGCGAATAATAGTTAAGTCACTAGGTCAGAGAGAAACACTTATTGTTTATTAATTCAGAACAAAAGATAAAAACTTACATTACACTTAAAATTTCATTTTATTGTGACATTAAAACTCGATGACACCGTTCGAATTCCTAACTTGAATATTTTACACAAAGGACACAAATTCATAAAGACATAATTGGCGGGCGGAAGGCGAGCCTACTCGCCAAAAGGGTAATAGATTAAAATTCAGTTGAGCCAGGCCTTACAAAACGGAATTGCATAGTCAAGCGATCGGCGTACAGTTAGAAGCCGAAATCACGGCACTGGTTTTTAACCGACTTCAAAAAAAAAGGAGAATGTTTGCAAGTCGACAGAATTCGTATTTTTATTTTGGTTTACCTTCTCGCTTCCGTGTTTGGCTATCACACCATAACTTTTAAGATTATAAGATTAAAAAGGACGGCAACTTTCGCTTAGGCCAAAGGTGTTTGCGTCCACGCATGCGAGCACAAAACGTAATCTCATGGGACATGCCCAAATCTTCACGAGACGATTTACACTACCTCAGTTCTACTACATATAGTTACGGTAATACATTGAAGTTACAGTTAATCATAACTTGGGATGAGACCGAGCTAACTAATAAAAATATTCTTTAAAAACTACAAAGTAATGATAAAACAATTTTTTACATGATGATTTCACTGTCCTCTGAAAGTACCTCAAGACCAACAAATTATCATTACTGCATATTGTTATAAAATTGCACTTAACAGTATAAAACTGTTTTTGAACGAGCCCAATAATGGATATTGAGGTTTCAACTGCCAGCAAGCTGGTAAAACTGTCAAAATGCCAACCCAAATTTGCAGTTTGCGTAACAAGTGCTTTCACTGGATTTGCGGTTTTTGCCAGGTGACACTTTCAAATGTTGGGACAATATTTTATGTATGGACGACTTTTAGAACCACTTTGCTGTGTCCTTTATCATAAACGAAGAGAGGAAAATGCGATCGTATAATCAAATATCGAAACCATGAGCATGTACTTATATGTTTTCCAATCACTTTCTATCAAAAGGTAGCTCATGTACGCTACGATGAACATAATAAGAAATAATTGGTATAATAAAAATATCGAATATATCGTGTATCATGAATGTCGTAAGTCTTTTAAGAAATTAGATGTGGCTAAAACTACTTAGTGTATCCACCTGCCTGGATTTTGGGCTAATTTTGAGAAGAATACTGATTTAAGTAGGACGCTCTTTCCCTATAAAATGTTTAGAAAAAAAGCTTTTACGTATAAACAGAAGAAATGTGTTAATTAGGTGTGAAGCCTGCCGGCCGTTACTGAATTATAAAGAAGCGACGTGGCTGCCTCGACCATTGATTCTCTTTTAATGACCTCTCCTGACCCAAAAAAAATAAGATTCAGTATTTACTCCAAAGTCACTAAAGCTTATGATATATGGTGGTGTTGTGTGACACAAAAAAAAACAAGAAATGAAAGAGTTTTAAAAAAAAAACAACTGCCAGGGACATCGTGATAATATTTTTTACTGTGGATTCAGGACATGACTACAGTCCTGATAGATATGAAAATTTTCCAACAGTTCAAAAAAAAACATACAAAAGTACTAAATGGTCAAAATGACTTTAACAGCTGATGTTTTTTGCTCTCTGAATTCGTGTTACCATGAATAAGAAAAAAGAAATTGGTCTCAATGTAAAATGTATTTTGACAAATCTACTGAGTTGTGTGTTCATCGATCAAATAAAATGATAGGTACAAAAGTACACTTAACTTAGATCCCTGTTCTAAAACGATGCTCAAGCATGGATTTCAGCTTAAAACAAGTTATGAGCATAATTTAGTATGCAATCCATCAGTTTTGAATCGAAATTAGAGCTGAAGCAGCGTTTTAGGAAATGGACCTTCATTTTCTCATTATACTTAGGTAGGTATATTCTTTAGGTATGTAGTAAGGTATTGTAGAAAAAGCATTATTTAAAAAAAAATTAAAGTCCTATAAAAACCTCCCCTTGTCCTGTAGTTATTACAATGTTTTTAATTGGCATATTCTGTCCCACTGCTGGACATAGGCCGCCGCCGTGACTTTCCAAATTTATTTATCATTTACCTTCACCGATCAATCCGTTACAATGAGTCCAGATCCTCACTTATACTTACTATTTTTCGTACTTTACTTAAGTATTTCAAATACACAACGGCAGAATTAGTTTATTCATTTATTTTACTTTAAAATGCAGGTCAGTGTGCAAATCTCACACAGAAATTAGATCTTTCATATAAGAACAATTTCCTGCCCCAATATTTTGTACTATTCCAGCATATTGCTTTCAAACCTCAGAAGATACTGAAGTGCACTTTCAATAAGTATTAGAAGACAGATGAGGCCGCGTTTCACAATAAAGTATTGAAATCTTTCCCAGTCTTTTTTCCCAGAAACAGTGCTAAAGCTTCGTAGCGCGTTCGTTGATATTGCATGAACTCGAAACTCGACGATCCGACGACCTCTAAGCTCGGCGACGATACTATTTACTTCTGATGTGAAATTTTAGAGTTCACAATAAAAAAAGCGCGGTTTTTTATTTCTTCATTGTTGTAAAAAAGTTTACGACTTTTGCCACTAAGAGGTATTGTATTATATGAGTCTACTGGGACGCGGCAAATGAGGTTTTATATGATGTAGTTAATACTGACGCAGCAATATATTGTTTTAAGTACTTACAATAATTTTCTACAGTAGTAACATTAATTGTGATCATTCGGTTTTTAAAATTGCTTGTCGAGAATATTGACAAGGATTTAATGGAATTTTTAACCACACATAATTATTTATCTATATTTATTTTGTTGAAGTTATTAAGGGTATTTACTATTATACCTGCAAATGTAGATATCAAGATGAGATACGTGAGCTAAAAAGGTTTTCGTGAAAGGAAGCTCACACCAACACTTTGGAAAGTTATGAATGAACAGTTTAAAAGCTTTATCATTGAAATAGAACAGCGTTGATACTATTCTAGTGTGAATTGACCTGAAGAGGGTAAAGGTGGACTAACACTTTCGTTCTAGTAGGCCATTCGATCGCGTAGGTTTTTATAGTAAAATTAGAAGTCTAGTCGTGGGTGGAACTTTTTTAAATTTATTTCAATATTATTGGGCTTTTAATAACCTGAGTCATTTGAATTGATGTTATAAAAAGAGACCAAAACGGAATTTACACCTTAAAAGTTGGCTTATCTTCCAGTTTTGCAACTTTTCCTACCATCAGAGAATCTAAAGAAAACTTCTGTTTAATTTGTTTTGAAGCCCTAGAACGAGCGCGCTGTGTTAACGTCAAGGAAATCACATCATAAATATTATGATATTTTCATAATTTATTTATATTTATGGGTGCATTTTAGTTCAATTATTCTCAACAAGCTCAATCAGTATGATTGAGCTTGTTGAGAATAATTGAACTAAAATGCTGGCTTAGTACGTGTATTTTATAAAAAACCTAACTTGACTTTGAGATTTAAGATTGAATATTTTGATTTATCATGTTTACTGTTGATGATTGTTGCTGATTGTTGTAATAGTATATTAAACTTTATCTTTTTTCAACAATTCCCTGACTTTTACATAAATAATATAAGCCTACCTAAGGTTTGTCATTATCTGCGGGTTGTTCGAAAGAGATACCGCGGCCCTGGAACACAAAGGGCGAAGAAGGAACATGTGTGGGTTTTAGTCAGTACAAGTCTGACACTCCCTCCCGCTCCGCCCAGAGCGGGAGAAGTCATTTGATGATTTCCCATCCGCAAAAAAAAAAAAAAAAAAAAAGGTTTGTCATTATGACCGTGCAAAATTTGCTTTAAAAAAGTATAGCCCGAAACACCACTCAAAAATATTAATAATTATGAAATTCCTGTTTCGACCGGATCGGACGAAACTCAGCGGCCGAAACGCCTACTCAGCCATTTTGGCTACAGGATAATTATATTTTCTATAAAAAAAAATACGTTGCGTTTGCACCGTGCGCTCATGTTAGGGCCTCGGAACAAATTGAACTGAAGTATTTTTTGTGGTAGTAGAAGTTGCGAAACTGAGAGATAAGCATACTTATACAACATATTATACCACTAATATTATAAATGCGCAAGTACCTCTGTCTGATACCTTTCTATAAAAATTGGCACACATGTAAACTTCAGCTTAAGATAGGACATAACATAGGAGACTTTTATCAAAGGCAATATAGGGCGTGCATAATTTCTACCTAAATTGTTGTGTGACGACCCAAATCAAATCTTGCTATGCAAGCTTGCCAAAATAAAGAAGTGCTATTTATCACTCTATCAGTATATTAAAGCTAAGTGCCTTTTGCAGCCACAACAGGCCGCAGCGCAACGTATTCAAATAAAAAAACAGCGCGATACGGCCCGCATGAAAAGTGCGATGGTTCTTACAAAATATACGAAAGCGTTGTTAGAGATTCTTTAAAATGAGGCACGACCTGCAATAATCTGCATCAGTCTTTAGACAGCAGTTGCACATCCATAAATTAATTCAAGTTTATTAAACCCTTATGAAAAAATTAAATTGTCACGTAACAGTCCAAATAGATCTAGATTTAAGGATTTAATGTATGCAAATCTTAATCCATTCAGACTTAGATCGGAATAAGCCCGAGCTCTGACAGCCGGGATTAGGAATTCGTTTCACAATGCTATCTAGCTTGAAACATTAATGGAATCTGAGAATCACACAACTTATGTATGTCTGGGTTGTATGTGTAGATTATCTCACGTCTATGCTAAGGCTTTGTTCACACTCGGGCACATGTGTCCTGATACCGTTTGGAAATACTTTTTTAAGTGTAGTCAATCTCATGTAGGTTTCAGAGGCAAAGAAGATGCTGGTAGATTTGCTATGTTAGCGGTTACTCAGGGTCAAGAATTTTATATAGTACTTAATTATTTAGAACAAATAAGTTCTTGCAAAAGAGTTTGTTATGATAGACAAAAAGAATATTTGAGATGAACGAGCAGTGAAAAGGGTATCTGGTATATAACTATTCAGTATCAGTCTCTTCGAATGTCGTGGTTTGCTATCAAGGAAATGAGTAGATGTCATATTGTTCTACTTCATAGACTGCGCTCACAACCCTTCTCGGAAGTTTGGTTTTTTGATGAAGAAAGTAAATTTTCCCACTGTGGAAAAATTTACCTTTAATATTTAAAAGTAAATTTTCCCACTGTTAAATATTTGGAACAGTTGAAGATGTTCAATGTATACTTGTAGAGTGTTAGGTACAAGGAAAGAGAAACTTTGTTCAGTTCGTTAAAATTAAATGAATATGATATCGGTCCATATCTTCAGGTTTTAGCATTGCATAGCGATCTTTTTTTGAGAATTATAATTTATATTGTATGAGTAGTTCAGTTTAGAATAGGTTAAGTTATGATAAGGCTGACTTCGCCTTTGAGGATAAAGGCCTCCAATAAAATATAAGTTTATGTTTATTTGGCTACATCGTGTCCTACTGCTGAGCAAAGGCCTCCCCTTACTCCTTCCATACCTCTCTATCCTGTGCGATCTCTGGCCATCTTAGCCCCGCATCGTCACGCCACCTTCACCATGGTCGACCTCTACGGCGCTGTCCTTCCTCAGGCGTCCAGTGTGTTACCATCTTTGCCCATCTCTCCGGGTGCATTCGTACTACGTGGCCTGCCCACTCCCACTTCAGCCTGGCTCTTTTTTCTCCAACATCAGCTACTGAAGTTCTGGACCGCAGGGTGGTGTTTCTAATGCGATCTATTCGCTTAACATCTATTATGCTGCGCTCCATTGCTCGTTCCATCTTGAGTTTGGACTTCTGTTGTTCAGTAAGTGATCAACTTTGTGCACCGTAGGTTAAGACGGGCAGGATGCACATGTCGACGAGTTTTCTTTGCAATGTAAGTTTTGCCTTCATATGTTTCTTAAGGGCCCAGAAGGTCTTCCAAGCATTTTGGATTCGTCTTTCGACTTCTTTGTCTTGGCTGTTTTTGAACAACACTATCTGGCCCAAATAGGTATACTCATCGACATATTGCAACGTGTGACCGTCTACCTCGACCCTACGTTTTGTGCTGTTGGTCATGATCTGGGTCTTGAATTTATGCATTGAAAGTCCAACCTCAAGATTTGCCGTGCTCAGATCTTGGAGCATTTCTGCGAGTTCTGAAGCTAATGTGGAGAATAGCATGATGTCATCGGCAAAGCGGAGGTTTGTAAGGTGCTGACCGCTTACATTTATGCCTCTTGACTGCCACGAATCGGGCAGCTTGTTAAAAACCTCCTGCAATGCGCTTGTGAATAGCTTGGGTGAGAGTGGATCGGCCTGTTTGACACCTTTTTCTATATTGAAACTTGGACCAGAAATTTGCAACTTAATGTTCGCAGAGCTACTTTGATAGATGGTGAATTTTTTTTTACTAGTGGTTTGTCAAAAACGTTGTGTTGGTATGTTTTGTCGAACCGTGAGTGAGTGAAGAAGTGCAGTGAATAAAATATCTAGCGTTGGTCTTGTGCGATCAACACATGTTATCAAAATGGGTAATTGCTGTTCGCTAAGTTATCGAGAGAGTAAAATCTTTTTACAAGGGGCGATTAGAAACGAGAATTTAAATAGTCAAGAGTAACAGCGACATATTCAACCTTTTTACGTTACAGTAATTTTCAAACGTTTGATGTTCCCTGAACGTAAATTAAGATAATATTTTCTCGTTTAAAAGGAATCCTTCTTAATTACGCTCTTTTTACACATGAATCGAGTTCCTGAATTCATTGCATGAGCAATGCTATTACAATATGGCCTTTGAGTTATGCTTAATTTATAAGAAAATAAATACCACTCAAGAAAATTCAGCTTAATTTCCCTTACTAAGAATGCGTACAGTATATGATATTTTCTGTATAACTGAACATAATTTATTAAAGTCAAAGTGAAAGCATTTATTTCAATAAGACCATTACAGGCACTTTTGAAAGTCAAAATAACAAAATAAAACGCGAAGCTACAGTCCCAGTCACAAGGCATAATAACTTGTGCATCAAGTACTGTAGTTGCCCATTCCGTAGCGTAGATCTCTATGGAGAAGAAAGGGCAAGAAACTCCATGGACACTCTTTTAAATCAAAATATGTTACAAAATCTTGGTTACATCATTCATGTTAAGAATTAAAAATATGTGAGAACAATGTAGAAATACTGGCAAGTTAAGAGCATCCAGAGTAAAAGATTAAATCAGTAATTAAAAAATAAAGTAATTAAAATAAACCGAGGCAGCCAAGAGATGACCAGTCACAACTGACAGCGCCCGTTCACGAAGTTCACGAAAAGTTAAGGTGAAGTTTGTCGCGAGAGACAGGAGGTAAGCAACAAGCGGCTATGTCACAATCATTCAAACCGTGAAGTGTTTTCATAGAGTTACATAGTATACATGGAAAACAGTCGTTTCACCGCGGTCTATTGAATAGAATGGGTGGCGTTGCTGATGCAGTTTGCGGTCAAATACGCGTTTGGCTAAAGTCCTTTCACAATTATTTTACCTGTGACAGGACCAACCCCATAGCAACCTTAATTCAACGGGATTAAAGATCACTGTCATTTTGACAGATTTCTAGCGAGAAAAAAAAACTTAAAATCATGGAGAGAGAGAGAGAGATTTTGACGGTGATTCAAACTCACATTAAATGATAAATGATGTTTATTTTGCAAGTAGGTGTTTACAAACACTTTTACGCGTCATTTTTTTTTTTTTAAGCTGGATGGGGCCGGTGTTTCGTACCTGACTACTCTGAGAAGAAACAGCCGAAACAAACTCAGAGGTTCTCTGTTAACTTGTTACTCTTTAAAGTCCAGACATAGCTCAGTTTACATGAGAACTATGCAGATTAGTATCTGAAATGGTTTTTTTAATATGAATGTGCAGTTATGAAGATAAAAGAAGACGATAGAAGATCTTGTTGAACTCACCGAGGAAGCTGAAGGCTCCGTCTCATGATGGTAGGTGGAGTGATGCCGGATAGTCCCCGCCATGACGTTGTCACGTCGATCTACATGTCAATGACGTCACATGACGTCAACTGTCATTCAGTTGTTTTCGTCATCACCTCATCTTCTTTGCGCGCGACTTCGACGATCCATGGTACGAGTAAGTTACTCACAAAGTTTTTAAAGTTGCATTTAGTTCGGATATTTATCACTGTCGCATATTATAATACTTTTAATTTATTGTGTAGTTATGCACTTTGTCTGGATCTATTAAATCTGGGTATTTTATTTACGGCTGATGTGCTAAAATGATTTCTAGAAGAATAAAAAAACTTTTTACAAAAAAATATAACCGACTTCCAAAAAAAAAACAAAAAAGTGCAAAATAATATTTTACTTTCGTCAGTCGGTGACTTGTCGGTTGTCTTGTTGTTGTTTCTTTCTTTTTTTTGCCACCGACTTCCGAAAGTAAAATATTATTTTGCACTTTTTTGTTTTTTTTTTGGAAGTCGGTTATATTTTTTTGTAAAAAGTTTTTATTATACCCTTTTCAGTTGTGGTATCTCACTTAAATTCTTGTCTAGTATCATTTTTACATTGTTACTAGACACCAGCACATCGTCCATACATACGACAAAGGACAAAATGCATAATAAAGGGGATGACTCAAAAAGTACCGAAGCAAAGATAATAAATCTCTACCAAATGAATGAAGATTCATGTAAATCGGTCCAGTAATCACGGAGAAATAGGTGTACGTGATAAATTTATAAATAAAATAAAATGAAAACTACAGGGCCAAACTATACATATAACATTTTTTATGGGACCAAATAGCAACTATTCCGCATCAAACTAAAGAAGTTAGTAAAGTAATAAGTCTCAGCGTAATCGGTGCACATTCAACAAAAACTAATCGAATTGATAACCTTCTCCTTTTAGAAGTCGGTTAAAATAAAAAAAAATAAAAAGATTTCTAATTTTTTTTAATTATTACTTGTACATACACCTGGAAATTGCATACCGTTACAATTCCAACAAGCCCAAACACAGCTAAAATACATTGTCTTATTATTGAGTTTCCTGTGCCTGTCTCTAGGATTCATCATCAGATCTGATGATAGAATGATTCTTATTGAACGCAAATGCTTCACTTGTTGTAGAAAATACCAAAACCGCTGTAAGTTTTCCTATAAAATTTGAGGGTTGCCCTCGATTTCTCCAGGATCCAATCATCAGATCCTGACTTGGTGACTATGGGACCATTTCAGAAGTATCTCCTTTCGAACAAAAAAAGAATTTTGAAAATCCGTCCACAATTGGCGGAGAAATCGCGTAACATACACACAAAAAAAAAAACATACCGTCGAATTGAGAACCTCCTCCTTTTTTGAAGTCGGTTAAAAATAGATAGTTATTTTATTTTCTGTGCTAGTTAATGGCCTTCAATAGGTTTTTTTTATAGTTTTTTTCGTAATTCGTAAGTTAAAATAATCGGTTCTAAGCTTCAGTGACTTTATTCTTTATTTTCCTATGCAATTTTATCATATTTAAGTGGCTTGTCTTACGATTCTCTCAAAAACATATTTTTACAGATACTTTTGAAATACATGTATTAATGAACTTCAAGGGATTCCTAAGACTTTCCTAGAAGTAGTTAGCTATGGGGACACTTGACATTCTTATCGTGCATATCGTTATCGTGTATCAGCATATCGCATATAGCATATCGTGTCAGGATTAATTCCTGTTGTGGTTTCTCACAGAGGATTTTGCGGGATAACTGTCTACATCCATTCAGAACTGCATTATGCGTGGATGCCAATTATTTATACGTTTGGCGGAATGGTTAATTTTACGCATTTATTTAAGTTTTGGGTTCATCTCGTTTGGATATAAAAAATGTGGTAAATTTAATTTTAATGGTTTTTCAAAATAATTTGGAAACTTTAGGTAATAACAGTGTGTGTTCCAATCAAATCATACTTACTAAGCTTAACGGATATCTAAACGATTATTATAATAGTAGAAGCATAAAGCTTTCTGGTCACGATTGTATTCGGATAATTAGCTCCAAACGACCTTCTCAATAAATCCTAATTCATTGTTAAGGATTCTGTATAGATTTCTGTGGCTCAGCGTAATTTATACGACCAGAAGCTGGGTAATTACTTTTGTATCGATTTATGTATGTTATCATACTTTCGGAATATTGATAAATAAATATCATTTATTAGGTATTTAGATTTCCTAAAGTAGCTTAGAAGAGAAGAAAAAATATAAAGGATTCATCGTTCATAATTTTTCTCTTTTCATTAAAAGTTAACGATAGTTTTAATTGTTGTTTAACAAAAAAAAATGTTTAAAATGCTACGAAGCTATGATTAAGTTTTAAACTTTGACTAAATATTTTTTACAGTTAAGGGCAACCTACAGCAACTCACAAAGTACGACTTTTTTCACTTTACTTCGGTTGAGGTCTCTACGCCGTAGACGTCGTAGCGCTACGGCCTACGGTGCTACGAGCGTGCGGGTCTCGGCGTAGCAGTTGGCGCGCGACTGCCGCATCGTGTACCAAGCGACTCGCTTTAGCCGCGCGGTCCGCGCACTCCGCACCGTAATGATTGACAAAATACTTCACCTGTGTTTTTTCTTAAAGAAAAAAGCAGTAGGCAATCAACATACGTCCTAACAATACACCATTTTAAACTAGTCTTACGAAAAAAAATATAGCGCGAAATTCTCGATTCACTGGGGATGCCCTTGCGTAGTCGTTTTGTTATCAATAAAATGCAAGTATAAAGTAAACTTTTCAAAGTGATTCAAAAAGCTGACAATGGCAGATACTTAACTTAACTTAACTTAACTTAACTTTAGACAAGTTCATGAAAATATATCGTATAAATAGTAATTTTCTATTTTAGTATTCTTATAAACACATTAAGCCGTGTTTCATTTTTCGCAAGAAACAAGAGTCAACACGCAGTAAACTGAAATGGTGAGACGATAAGCTATCGCCATCTATCTTTTTTTTTTCATAATTTTCAAGTGGCACAGCGGAGTCTGCACTTGCGATACAAATACAAGTATGTAAGGAAGACACACACACATACACCTAGCTGACACCTGAGATCTACGATCTGAACCAAGTTTTTACTAATACTACGAGTATTTCGTCGTAATAAACGTAACGTAAATACGTCGATTTTTGAACCGAAAATACAATTCTCCTATAGCTGTTTACTTAAATTGTTTGCTAAAAGCACAATCAGTGTCATCCATAGATAATACATTTATAAAATTAAGATAATATTATATGGAAAACGAGTATTTTTAATTTTCGACGTATTTACGTTACGTTTTCACAGTGCGCTCAAGCTAAGGCCTCTGGTGATAGAAAATAATAACTAACTCATTTATTTATACAATTGATAACACAATGTCAGATAATTTCTCATAAATTATGTTCCAGTTTTGCATTTATTTTGTGAGCTTAGAGAAGCCTAGTGGCTATCGCTTTCAAAGCAAGACTTTCAACGGGATTGACATAAGGTTAGCTTATGTCAAACTCAAAATCAAAATTTTTGACTTTTCCATAATTATTATCGCGAGTAGAATGTAAATTTTTCTAGGCCATGAGTTAATACTGTAGAAATTTATATATCTGTTGGAACTTTCAGCCACTTTCCGGCTGTGGCTGCGCATAAGTTTTAAAGAAGTCTAAGTTTGTCAATTAGACCAGTTTGCTTATAATGTAGCTTTATTATAGAAGCTCGAATCTAAAATTATAATAGCCGGCTCGCTCAGGTCGATTTTCAAGTTAAGCCGCGCTCGCTTGGGTTGGTCCGTGGATGGGTGACCACCCATTACATCCCAAGATTAATGTTAGTCCCGGCTGTCATTTGTAGATTTTTAATAGTAACGACTGTCAAAGATCTACAAATGTCAGCCGGGACAGGCAGTCAGTGGGCCGAAAGTCTGAAAACCAGTCTTACCAAAGCTTATCGTATTACCTAGTACTGACTAGGTTGTGGAAGTCAGATAAGCAATCGTCGAATGTAAAATACTGGTATTCAGCTAAATCCGGTTCGACTGGAAGAACTGACTGGAAGTTTCTTGCAGCGTGCAACGGGGCTTTTAACACTTTCGGTATTAAGCACCCAGCATATGGGTCGAAAAATAATTCGTCCGTGTGCCCACAACTAGCCCCCCGAATCGTCGTTATACGTAGCTATAGATGACGCGTATGATAATAATAATAAAGCTTTATTTAATTCCATGCATAGTACATATTTGACAGTACAGTTTGATACTTGTATGAATTATTTGATTTCTAATTATAAATTCTATTTTGTAAAAAATATTTGTTTAATTTATGTATTGTTTGATTAATAATTATTTTAATAATTATTATTTTAATAATTTAATGCATGGACCCCATTCGGGTAAAAGCCTATATGATGACGCGTATACTAGTGAAAATTGATTATTTGAGCTTAGCAGTAACGCTAATGCTCCTCTGAATTTGCGGGCTTTCGACTTGATGACAAAAGGTAAACCGCATAAGGTTTCAGTTCCATTCCTTCTTTCCAGTAGCCGGCCCTAACATAGTTGAAAAAAAACTAGGCTGATGATGATTTCCATATAAACTATGTTTGAACCTACATGAATAACATCACGCTTGTAATCCCCCAAAGGGCGAGGCAGAAAGGTGTACCCATTACCACAACCAAATTTTGCCAGCCATTTTTTAAGTTCCATGTAGTAGGGGGTGAGCCTATTGCCATCAACCGGGCAGAAGTCCAGACTCCACTGCTGAAAAATCCAATAACACTTTGCCCGAGCTGAGAATGGTACCACGGAACTTATGCTTAGCTGTCGCGTCTGTGACCACAAGACCAATGAGTCAGTGGACCTTTAATCCATACTAATATTATAAATGCGAAAGTCACTCTGTTTGTTTGTTTGTTTGTTGGTACCTTTTCACGACTAAACGGCTGATCGGATCTTAATAAAATTTGGCAAGAAGGTAGATTTCAACCTAGGGAAGGACATAGGCTATATATCATCACGCTACGACCAATAGGAGCGGAGCAACAATGAAAAATGACAAAACACCCTTAAAATTTTAACAAAATCCAATTAAATAAGTTATTAATATGTTTATAATAATTTCATGCGGACGAAAGTCGTGGGGAACAGCTAGTTATGAATAAACTAGCTATCCCACGCAACATCGTCTGCGTCACATTTTCCCCGTGTTCGCAACATTTTTCATTGCTGCTCCGCTCCTATTAGTTGTAGCTTGATGATATATAGTCTATAGCCTTCCTCAATAAATGGGCTTTCTAACACTGAAAGAATTTATTAAATCGGACCAGTACTTCCTGAGAATAGCGCGTTCAAACAAACAAACTCTTCAGCTTTATAATATTAAGTATAGATTAAATTAAATAACGTTTCATTAGTTCTTCAGAAACGTCAAGTGGAGTACTAGCAACGTGTATGCTCGGATGAATTAACGTGAATGAAGCAACAAAAGAACGCAATGATAATGGTAGCAAGGGAAAACTCACGAGTTTTTGCACGTGATTAAGTAAATAAAATTATTAAGTGCGTTAAAACTACTCGGTCTGTTGCAATGGCTTCATAGCCCTCAGCATTTTTGCTACTAAGTGAGAGCTACAGTAAGTCGTTAATTTATTCACTAACTATTTATTTCGCATAATAATATAGGTTCCCACTGCTGGGACACAGGCCTCCTCTATATGAGCGGGAGTGGGCTTTAATCCACCACGCGGGCCCAATGCGGCTTGGTAGATGTCACATGTCTTCGAGTTTTCAGTTCTAGGACATGCCGGTTTCCTCACAATGTTTTCCTTTACAGTTTTGAGAGCAGCGGTGATTAAATAAATTAGACGAAGTAATGCGTCTGCCTGGGTACGAACCCACGGATTACTGCTTGTAAGTTGGGGCTGCCACCACAGGGCCATTGCTGCTCTCCCACTGGGCCACCGCTGCTCTCCTTTATTTAATACATGTCACTAAACTGCTTAAAATGTATGTTTTAAACGCTACTTGCATTAAAACTTCAGTATTTTATTCTAAGTTAAAGTGACCACCTACCTATACATTCCATATAGACATATTTGTCAAATTCTATTGAAATAAACTACGAGTAAATATTCTTTCGTCGAATCAATATATATAGTGTGAAAATAGCTTTCATTTTGTGTGCAAAGGTACGAGGTACAAGAACTTAAGTTCGTTTGTAGATAAAATAAAACTGGAGCCGGTGTAAAACGATACTTCTTACTTTAAGTGTGTCTATTTACGTTGGGATCCTATTTCTCCTTAGGGATCAGTGTGAGATCACACTGGAATTACTGGAATTCAATTAAGGAAGGTAAAATTATTAAGTGGTGTAATGTGTAAAATGACGACACGGTTGGCGCAGTGGTTGAGCGTTCGACTACTGTGCTACGTGTCGCGGGTTCGATCCCCGCTCGGAACAAATATTTGTATGGCCTACAGATAGTTGTTTCGGGTCTGGCTGTGTGTATGTGAGTTTAAATGTTTGTGAACGCACCCACGATACAGGAGAAATTCCTAGTGTGGGGCAAGGTTTAAAAAAAAAAAAATGTTTAGGTCATACAAGGTGTTGTTTTGCAACCTTGTCAAATTTCAGGAGGTGGTCAGAAAAGACATAAATAATCAATTAAAATTACGGTACCTAGTTAATTATTAATAAACGCTGATTTTTTTCTGTAGTTTTAGTTTGTCAGTATTTCAGAATAACCCCTTAACGTGGTTTAAGGAATAAAAAAATATCGAATAAACGTTTGAGATTGTTTGTATGTGTGTAAGTGAAGTTATAAGGCAAGAACCAGACGGGCCGCGTTTAAAACACGGGTGGTTCACACTTACCGATTTCCGTAAAAAATAAAAATATATAAATGAGCTACCGATTTTATTATTGATTTGGGACGAGAATCATTAGCATAGTTACCTCCTTGAATTTGACGAGGATACAATACAATACCTTGTATATTTTTTATCTCTGGAAGCTTGTAATTAGCAATTTAGATATGTATTTCTGTTATTATAATGTCATTAGTCTGTAAGCTTTCCCAAAATGTTAAAAATAATAAAATAAGCGTAAAACATAACATAATGTAATATAATCTTGTGCAGTCAAAAAAGCTGCGGCTGCTCATTTTAGAACAAAGCCACAACATTAATCATTGCTCATTTTTAAACACTACTTGACTAGTCTTAGCAGATGAAGCAAAATACTGGTAATAAACCAGTATTTTTCGTGGAGCGACTTTCCACAACCAAGTTACTTGAATCGAAATAAAATAAGTGTAAAAGTATAACCATGTCAAATGGAGCTAATTAAAAGCTATGCCGGCAAAATATTCTCGCCTTTTTATTGTTATTTATGTACGATAAAACACAAGGTCTGCGTCAATGTAATAAATCGTATTCTGAATTTCCATGAAATATTGTTGTTTTATGGAATTCCTTTCCGTACCTTGTAGTTCTAAAATAGACTGAAGTAAAGTGTGCAAAGGGCTGGCCAAATCTGTCGAAGGACCGATGACCAATGAAGCATACGATTCCTGGAATGGAAACCGCGTATCGGCAAGTATAGCGTGGGAGGCCCCCCAGCTAGATGGATCGGTGGCCTTGTCTTGTCCGAGGCAGATTGAGTATACAAGACTGAGGACAAATAGCGTTGTGGCGCTGTTTGGAGGAAGGCTATGTAGCTGTGGACTGCGACAGACTTAGTGGATTGAGCACGGGCGATATTCAGAAATGGTCGTGTAGGTAATTATTCACTACCAAATGCAAATCACCTACCTTATATACATAACATCACGCCTGTTATCCACGAAAGGTTAGGCAGAGGTGTACCAAATAGTACACCCGCATTTTGCCATTTTTAGGGTTCCGTAGCCGAATGGCAAAAAACGGAACCCTTATAGATTCAACATGTCTGTCTGTCTGTCCGTCCGTATGTCACAGCCACTTTATGCCGAAACTATAAGAACTATACTGTTGAAACTTAGTAAGTAGGTGTATTCTGTGAACCGCATTAAGATTTTTATACAAAAATAGAAAAAAAAACAATAAATTTTGAGGGTTCCCCATACTTAGAACTGAAACTCAAAAATTTATTTTTTATCAAACTCATACCTGTGTGGTATCTATGGATAGGTCTTCAAAATTATATTGAATTTTCCAATATCATTTTTTTCTAAAGTGAATAGTTTGCGCGAGAGACACTTCCAAAGTGGTAAAATGTGTGTCCCGCCCCTCTAATTTCTAAAGTAAGAAGATGAAAATTCTGAAAATATTTAGGATTATAGAACGTAAAAAAATCTTTCAACGAAAATTGGTTAGAATAAGATATGATGTTTAGTTTTTGAGATATAGGACTTTTTCATCAAACTGCAGCAGTAATTTTGTTTTTTATTAACATGCTATGAAAAACAAATTTAGTTTTGCTGTTACATATAAAAATAATTTTATAATATTAAATATATTTTTTATTTTATTGTTTGGTGGTACGGAACCCTGTGTGCGTGTGAGTACGACACGCACTTGGCCGGTTTTTTATGTTTAAGTACAGGGTTCGACCCCATTGCCATCAACCGGGCACAAATCCAGATTGCGTAGCTGCTACTGAGAAATAAATTTAAATAATATTTTGTTGTTTTCTTGTTGTATTATTTTTAATACATAATAGGGGATCGGACTGGGTAAAGAAAACGACATTCTATTTTGTCCGTCAGACAGGTAATACAAAAATATTAGACACGTATTTTTTGTTTTATCAAAAAAATACGTAGTTAGAACTCATTAAAGTTGGAGAGTGGGGGCTTATTACGTCACAAGTGGGTATAAAACTTACCTACATGTGACGTCATGCGCCATTTCAACTCAATGTATCTCCGTAATTTTATGACCACGTGAAAAAAGAAAAAATACGTGTCCAATACTTTTCAATAAACTAACCGACAGACAAAGAAAAAAAAAATAGGATTATCCCCTATTATTACATAAGTTTATCGAGGTTATTCTACTCATGGAAATTGAGCGAAGGCTGGTCACACCGAAGAGTCGAATGCAGTTTGTACGCCATCTTACTACCTAGTAGAACTACGTATCCACAAATCTTGTAATACCGCCATCTCTTAGTGAGTGTTAGAAAATATTCCCCCTCCATGGTAGCGTTAAACTTGTTGGAAGTCGCATAAGAAGTTTCACTTCAAAAACCCAATATGAATGAGCTAAAACTGGCTTGTATACTGAGAAATTCCAGAAAGAAAAAAACAATAAAACTTCGCCCGACCCGGGAATCACACCTAGGAACTCATGCTCAGCAGCCGCGCTTGCGACCACTGGACCAAAAAGGTAGACTTATACCTTCACCTATTTTCCAAGCAGAAAACCGAGAGGTGTCTATTAATTAATCTAGGTACTACACTGTGCAATGCATGGTCTAAATCATAAACTGCCAAACTATGTTCGAACCAGCGAGTACAATAATATTATTAATATATTCATGTGTCGCTGAATCAAGTCTTGTTCACCAAACATGATACACCTAACCTATACATCACTCTATATATTCTACACAATTGTTCACTATAATGTATACAGCCATGTTGCATGCTAGCTCAAATCACAACTGCTCAATTAAGTATTCGTACGTGTAATGGATATTACTAAGTCATGAGTAGGTACTGTTTTAAGCACGAACAGACACGATAGGGTCTACCTGTTGCAAGCGAAAACATCGATAGTCAAACATTTCGAACTTATTAGTTTGAGCACGTAATATTACTTCGCGGGGTGTTACGTTCAGATGAAGTTGTAATAAGGCCGTCTTTTTACATGTTTCTGGCGAGTTTTGGTTGCTAAATTAAGGTAGACTACACAGAATTTGTTTTTTTATGGGAGGACGCCCGTACCGAGTATTCGTGCCTAAACGTAAAAAAGTTAGCCTAGAACAAAATATTTAGGTAGAATCTTTCATAAACATGCTGACTGAAACAAGAGGTTCAATAACTCCGGTACCTATATCAGTCCAATTAAAATAGATGGTATTTTAACACAGGCGCAGCATTCATTACGTCTAAAAAGGACATATAAACAAAAAAAAAACACTTGTTAAACTATTTCATTATTTTGACCTAAAATACCAAAATTTTTAGTGTATTTTCGTTAGTTTTTTTTTTTTTTAGTATCTAATGCGTTTTTCTTAAATTTTTTTCACCACTGTCCTTATTTTGGTGGTCTGAATGAATTCTAAAAGTTTGTCCATGTTTCTTCTTAGGCCTTTGTGTTCCAGGGCCACGGTATCTCTTTCGAACAGTCACGCAGCCCTGGCAGGATTTTAATGGGACCTTACATATATTTGACGAGAAAGATAAATAAATAATCATTTAGTTGTAATGGTTTAAAATGCCTCAAAGCAGTCACATTTGCTTATTGGTACTTACGAATTCTGAACCTTTTTTTTTGAAAGTCGTTAAAACGGGATAAGGTAAAGTCTTAACGATATTATTTACCTACTTACAACAAAGATCTTTTGTCCAAGCGACTTAATTTCATTTTTGGGGGTTGTTTGTTCGCCGTAAGAACTCTTGGCTATGTAATTTCATTTATTGCTTATTGTTATGACAAGGAAAAACGAAGGACTATATTAATTAATTAAAGTGTAGCTGTAGAACATTGTATGTTAGTTATGCTAATCAGCGTGCTGTTCAGGCAAGCTTTGTATAATGAAATCATGTTCAGAGAATGCAGGTTAACCTTTCCTTGAGCTTATGTATTTACCTTATGTAAGGCATGTTGGCTTCACAGTCGATACCTATGTTATTAGCTAGTGTAGCGACCTACTAAAAGCAACTTATAACAAAAAGTACTACAGCGCCAGCTATGATAAAACTGAAGAACTATTATGGTCTGAATCTCGCTAGCAAAGTTTATATCGACTTAAGATTAGATAGAGAAACTCGACAGCAACTGTCTGGCAGTTGCCCACCAGACCTAACACCTGTCTGGTCGGAGGATCCACCATTTTCTATAGGGGGTGAAGATCTTTACCCCCTGTTCCTAATACCCCTAAACTAGAATTAATACTTTATTATAAATTTCCACTGGTAGGTATAATATCTATTTGGTTAAGTAAATGATATACTTTGTAGGTATTGATTGGTTCCAATTCTGACTTAGTCAGTAAAAATAGACCAGGGAAAATACCAAGACCAAAACAGTACACCGACCCAATTTTCCAGCTTTTTATATTGAAGGTCAAAGTTCCAACTCTTTCTCAGGATTTTTTTGAAATAAAAGATTGAAATATTCTAATTTTACTGTAAATTTCTCCTTGACCCCTATATATACTATTCAATGATCCATCAGCACAATGTTTTGAACTCGTAACAACGTAAGTCCTACGTTAAAACATCACTCGACTCAAACAAACAAATTGTCGTTTCCCAGCAATAAAACTTTGCGTATATTTTGATAGTTTGATGCACTGAATGCTTGACTTGTCGGTTTCGTGTAGGATTCATTTACACCTTGTATTTTTACGAATAAACCTCAAGAATGGACCAGGACATCTAGCGCCAAGCGAGGATAAAACATCAAGAAGTCGGTTAACAAAATGGGTCACGATCCTCAACACCGACGGACCAAGTAAAAAAAAAGGTCTAAATGTATCTACATTTTCACGAAACATTTTGTTTCTCGTGCTTGCTAAGTTGTTTGATATGTAAGTACCCAATTTTCCCTTCAATTACACACACTTCCATCGCACACACGAATTGTATTTACAAACAATATTTTTATCAACGCATTCCATTACGCTACAAATGTTGGATAACATCGGTACGGGCTGAAAGTAGGTCATTGTTACAAATAATTCGACATTCCGTATTCAGTCAGTCTTACAATAATATTACGTTAACCTGTTTATCGTTTTACGTGTAAACAGGTAAATAAAACGACACTTTGGGATCACATAGAGTTATTTATGGTAATGTATCGTCCATGCACATATATTTGAGAGGTTATGGTAAGGTTCGACGGGCTGGTCAAATATTTGCAGCGAGCATCGAAGTCGGTCCCGGGGGAAATCTCAAGTTGTCTTTTCGTTTCAAACAAAAATGTAAGATGGAGAAACAACACCTCCTCATCTCGGCTTGTGTTTCATTCTAAACAATGCTGACTTAATTAAAATTAAAATGAGGGAACTGTTTATTTTGCTTTGTTTATGTGTTTGTGTAGTACACACACAGGTTTGTGGTTAATGATACAAAGTATTTATAAGAGACTGGTAAGGTGTGATCTCGGAATGTTTATGAATTTTATAATTTTAATTTTTGCGACTATAGTGTTTAAATAGCAAGATTCGAAATTATAACGATAATCATCCACACTGAAACATAACTAGATCTCTTTTTTGGCGTATAAGAGATAGTTTTATTTCAACTGTTTGATTGTTTAGTTTTAGCTAAACAAAAAAATATATTTGTTGACAGACACAGTTTTTGCGACCGTTTTTTTTTCAAGTTGATTCGCGTTCTAAAACACGTCACGTTTAATAAATACATTTTTCATCCCACCTATTCGAAAAGGACAACTTGTTTCGCCTTTAAGTGCACCCAAAGGTAGTGTTTTCTATAAGAAACTTTTAGCGGGCAGTAATGAGTTTTTGGAACGAAGTTCCTTATCGCGCGTTGTGAAAGGGGGCTAGACGGAAAAAATTCTTACGAAAAGTTGTCACGACACTTTTTGCTATAGTAAGCTATTGTAAGCTTTATTTCTTTAAAATAAAGTAGAAATTTCCTTAAATTACGTACAATTGGGGTGTGTATGTGAGTAAGGATAGATATGATTATTATTTTGAGTGACCGAACTACAAAGTACAAATTCGGTTGTGCAGTTAAGTAAGACGTATTGCTTCGAATTAAGGATTAATCTTCCTTAAATTAAATATTTTATTTTTCGCACACTAACTTAAATCTAAAATGTATTGATATTATGTACGTGAAAGGAACTTCGTTCCATCCGGATGTCCCTTGACACCTCTCAAGTTTTTTTTTATTCCTCTTTAATTCAAAAAGTGCGCCGCAAAGATAATTGCGGCGCACTTTTTGAATTTGGAACATCTTAGTGTTCAGCGCCAAAGAAATCGAACGCAAATATTGTTTGATTTTATAGACTGGCTGGTATGACGGCCCATAGTCGCGCCGCCCCAGCTGAATAACAATAAACTGTCATAATTGCGAAAATGTCTGAAATGTTAATATAAGTTTTTAGTTGTTTTATTATTAGATACCATTTAATTTCAATTTAGTTGTTGCTCTATGTTTTATTAAATAATAATATTACACTAGAATATGAGGCGCCTGTTTTCTCATAGTGGGTGATGAAAAGCAGAGTGTATCACTCGAGGCAAAATATATTTTTGGCTCGGGCGACGTACTTTGAATCCCTCGCTACGTTCAGGATTCAACTTAAGAATCCCTCGCTACGCTCGGGATTCTACTCTAGAATCCCTCACTTCGCTCTGGATTCAAAAAAACGCCCTCGCCGTAAAAATATTATTTTGCTCCCTTAGGCTGAGGCTACAGTAGGGAGCGATTTGCGATGCGACTGGAAGAGCGAAACGAGAAAAACATGGTATGGCTACATTACAAGCGAAATTCCGGCGTATATTCGGCGATGACATGGCTACAGTACATATGCTCAACAACGAATTAACAAGAGCGATTCATGCGGCTACACTATAAAAAGAGAAAAACAGCGATTTCGCTGAGAATTCGCTAGTTCATCGCATTTTAATGATCTTAAAACATTCGCGGCGACTCCGTGTCAAGATGGCTACATAGAGGGAGCACACACAGGCGATTGTATCCTACCGGCATATCCTAGAATTAAAAATTCGAAGAAATGTGACATCTACCAACCCGCACTGGGCCCGCGTGGTGGATTAGAGCCCACTCCCTCTCATAGAGAGGAGGCCTGTGTCCCAGCAGTGGGAACATTATAGGCTGATGATGATGATGATAATATAATTATACCTATCATTGTGAGGGTTAGGGCACACTGTTGACCAGTTAATAAAAAAAGCAGTTATTTCATACATAAGTTCAATACCATCGTAGTCAAAATGACTATGTGATAGCGTCCTTGGTCAACAAAGTCGGGCAAAATTATTTCAGTTCTTCTTTTTCTTTCTTTAAAAACGTTGACACACTATGAATTTGTCCTGTAGTATCGTGGGTACGTTTACGAACATTTATGTTATTGTAGATGAGGCTATCGTAGATTCATAGACAAAGCTCTTTAGATGAGCGATGAAAACAAACTGGTTTGAACGTGTCGCACTGTCATGAGCGATCGCCGAGTGCACTAGTATTGCCCCCGTCTCCCGCACCTCGTCCGATGTCCACGAGCGTGATTATGTAGCCACTTGACAGCGGACCCACTAAAACAGTAACTTTGAACTTCTCGCAAAATTAATCGCTCATTCATTTAATTTCGCTCAAATAATGTAGCCATTTAATATAACTGACGAGCATTTGTTTTTTACGCTCTGAAGTACAGTTGTAATGTAGCCGCTATCATAACAATGACTCATTTGAATCGGTCGTTTTCTTAGAATGCGATCAAATCATCCATCGCCGTTTACTATACGCATAATGTAGCCACACGCATATTTAGCAGCACTATTGAACTAGTCGTGCAAGTGAGAAATTTTCTAATAAATTCGCTTCAATTTCGCTCATATGTTAATGTAGCCGATGCCGTGATTTCAGTAATGTTGTTCCTATCGCATTTTAGGTGTATGAGGAACAGGGTGTAAAGTTCCTCAATACTCCATTGAAAAGGGAGGATCCTCCGACCAGACAGGTGTTATGTCTGGCGGGCAACTGCCCGATAGTTGTTATCGGGTTTCTGTATATATACTGAAGTCGATGTAAATTTTGCTTGTGACTTGTAGGAATTTGATGTTAGTTGCTCCGTCTTATCATAGATGGCGCTGTAGTCTTTTTGTATTATGTTGCTTTTTGTGGCCGCTACATCACTCCCCCCCGGAGACCGGAGGTCGATAGTTGAATGAGTCTACTCTTTTTTAGTATTTAGCCGTGCCAGTTGAAAGCTCGTTGCCGCATTGTTCGCGGTGAGTCGGAACAGTCTGCGGTGGTGATGCGAACCCCAGTGAGTCGGGGCCGGCGCTGCGTTTGCTCCGGTGTGTCGGACGTGGTACAGCGCCGCGATGTGGCAGACAGCTAGAGAGGTGTCGACCGGGAGGTAGAAGCTCTCGACCGGCCGAAAGTGCAGTATGCTGTGCCATGGTCGCTTGATGAGAGGCTGAGGGTGCTGACCAGGAATGCGCTTCCGCTGCATGCTGGTGGTCAGGTTTACCCAGTTGAAGCTGGCTGGCTGTGAGACTCGCTGCTCGAAAGCTGGAGGAAGTGATGATGATGATGACGTCATGTTGCTCGAAGGCTGCGCTGACGTCCATTTCGGGGTCACCAGTTTAGGTGTATGAGGAACAGGGTGTAAAGTTCCTCAATACTCCATTGAAAAGGGAGGATCCTCCGACCAGACAGGTGTTATGTCTGGCGGGCAACTGCCCGATAGTTGTTATCGGGTTTCTGTATATATACTGAAGTCGATGTAAATTTTGCTTGTGACTTGTAGGAATTTGATGTTAGTTGCTCCGTCTTATCATAGATGGCGCTGTAGTCTTTTTGTATTATGTTGCTTTTTGTGGCCGCTACAGCATAAAGAAATCAAAGATCGCTAGTAATATTTGATGTACGGTGTAGCCATATACATGAGCATTCATTTACTTGTTTTAATCGCTCATGTGTCGCAGGTCGCGTCGCGGCCTAATGTAGCCTCAGCCTTATGATACAATCTACTATTTATGTTTATTTGTAATTATTAATGATGATTATTACTTCGAACCCTGATAAATAGAATAGTTACCTAAGACAATTATTATCACAAGTTTTATATGACGACTAAGATGGCTCGGGACCCAAAAAAAACAAAAGAGCAATGCATAAAATTAGCTACTTCCCAACTTAACTTAAGTTCAATTTCGCCCACTAAACAAAATTTCATCACAAAAGTGCCGCTTCGTAATTGTTTTGATTTTCATACGTTGAGTCTCGTTTTATCAACTTTTGAGTATGCGTGTATTCATTCCCGTTTGGTAAACTTTTAGTTTGGCAAGTACAGTTAGGACTCAGGAGAACTACCAAAAAATACCACAATTAATATCTGCAAGCTCTTATTTATTCTTAATTTACGTTTATACCCAAACAAGGTAGGTACACAAAATCAAAACTGGCTATAAAATATGACTTTTTAATTAAGTTAACAAATAATAGTTCCAATATTACTTGAACTAACTACATTTACTTATTTAAAACATAATAACAGTGAATAAACAAGACAGAAATGGTAACAGAACAGCCACCTAGAATTTATGCAAGCCTGTACTTACCTACCCAATTTTGTGAGTGGAGACGGTAAGAACAACTACTGTAAGAATAAATACCACATTGAATTCATGCAAGCCTAGTACTTTTTGAACGGTTTTCACTGAAACGACGATTTTAGCGGCACTAACATATTCTTCATGATTCTGCTCTCCTAGTACTTTCTGTTTAAATTCTTAATTGAGTACTCTCGTAACAAACCTTAGTGTGCCAGAGAGAGACAAAAATAGCAACGTCAAAAAGATTTACCAGTTGGGACGTACCCATAAAATCATTAGCATCCGTTGCTTTTTTGTTTTGGAACCCTTGGAGCGCATGGGAGTAACCCTAATTAGACGTATCTTTCACCTTCAAGTACTTTGAAATGAAGAGCTCATGTCTAACTGAAGAATAGTATGGATCAGATGTTTTACATACATAAAGTCAGTGGGTAAATGACGTTTGCATGTGTCCTTGTAATACTTTCAGAAGATCACAAGAAACCGATTCCGTCATTTCCTGTCTAGCAAATACAAGTTTATAAAGGTCAGGAGGTTCCAATGCGATCTGGATTAGATTAAGACCAAGTTGGCTTGCATATCGAATGATGACGTCACTTCTGATTTACTTCAGTATGATAACTGTGATTTCAGTCGTCGTTTCAGTGTGATTATGTTTCTCGTCTCCTTATACAAACTTCAAAGCGGAAATAAGCTTTTGCTCCGTAATGAGACATTAATAAACGCTTATATATACCTTTGTATATATACTGTACTTTACTCGTTGTAATTTCCACGAAAATTTTGAATGAAGCATTGGTTTTACAAATTGGTTATTAGCTTATCATTCAAAAACATAAGTACGAAATTAAATAAGCCAATATACCTATTTATTGAAGCTTAAATATGGAAGTTAAAGTCAATATTTTAAATGTAATTGAACCATTTTGAACTTTGAGCTGTAAGAATCAAAGTACAACAAGGAGCAAAAGTGTTTTAGGGTAATTGGGAAGCGAATGTAAACAGACGAAAGTTTGTTAACAATCACTATAAACAGAGTGGGTGTAAAAAGCAGGTGGAGACTAGCTACCTGTTGCTGCGAGCGAGGTATCGAGCTTCCGTCGCGTCCTCCGGTCACAACCGCTATGATAAACAGACAGTGATGTTATCACAACATCACACTGCTTCTACATAATCTGATTAGGAAAACGAACGGTTCGCTCAAGGAAGTCGCGCCAAGAAAAATACTGGCGTGTTTGTTGTTTCTTTTTCTTTTTTATTTCTGTTTGAATGACGTGTTGATGCGTGTTTCGAGGCAATATTATTTTTCAGAATGTCACGATTTCAATAACGCGGCCAGTGCTGTTTTCTAATTAAATTATTTATTTATTTTTGTCTTGGAAATGTGGTAAAGATGACGCTTAGTTAAATGACCTAATTGAAGGTCCAACAAGGAATAGAGTTTTAACGAATCAAAACCATTAGAGGACAGACATACAAATGGCACGTTCGTTTGTTTGGTTTATGTAAAACCATTTAGTAAATGAATAAAACTATTGGAAATATTTTACTGAGCCTCAAATAATATTCAAATTATGTACCTACATCTTTTTTTTTAATAAATGAGGGTATTCTATTGTTTGGTCTAATTAAAAACTTTATTTCTAGGTAGGTATCATTAAAGTTTTTTGCGAAAAAATCCCCATGTGCGCTTGTAAATACTAAATAGTAGCTAAAAATTTACGGGACGCGTACAATACTTACATCATTCAGTTACCACACGCCATTTCATGCAAGTGCACGTTTGGCATTCTGAGCGAAGCCTTAACAAAACGCGCGATTAAACGTGTTTTCATAGCAAACCTGGCATGCGATTCAGAATCTGCGTGTTTTCAGCTTTATTGCATAATTTATGTACAATTGTGTGTTTATTAGATTTCTCTCGAATATTTGCTGTTGTGTGCGCAAGTATTTGTTTAAGTTATTATCAAAACAGAGGTTTATATTATAGCTCTTTACGTTCTAAAGGTTTAGTAGAAGTTACGACAATGGATTTGGATTACCTTCAAGTTTATGATTGTTTACCGTCTTAAGAACTTCGCACAGTACAAAATTCTACCGTAAAAAACATTATACAGTATGTTAGTTTAAACGAGGGACATATTCAAACCCATAATAGTTCATGCTAACATGATACTAATAAAAATATAAACAAAAAAAAAAACACTGAGAAATAACAGACAGAACCATACCAAAATTTTCGCAAATGTCACGCAACGTGTATACACCCTTGCGCTAGCGACTTAATACTATCGCAGAACATGTGAGCGGGTCAATGACTCTTAGGTATAATCCATTTTCCCTTCATACTTTAAACTTACCTGGCTTAGGACAGTCCAAAATATCAAGGCACTAAACAAAACATTAAAAATTCTTCTATATACGTTATAGGTTTTATACATATTTGGGACGAGAATCGAATACTGAATACCCTCCCTCAATATGTCCCTCGTTTAACCTAACATACTGTATAAAGCTCACATTTCAATGTTTTACGAGTTGGCGTCGAGTCTGTGTAATGTGCGAAGTCCTATAGGTACTCATGCGCATGCCGAACAATTTTCCGAGATCCTCATCATTAAAGGCAGAATACTCAAACACACTAGGTGTTGCACTTGTACATATAAAATAAAATAAAATACTGTTATTACCTACAGCCACTACATAACAGAATTTAATGTTATCGTTGCAAATTAAACCTCTTTTAAAGCAAATATTTTACTGCCCGCATTGAGCCGCAGCGTGGTGGATTTTGACCCTCTCAATCCCATAGACAGGAGGCCTGCGTCCACGTAGTGGGCACTATGGGAGATGATTGTACTTAAGCTAAACTCATCTTCTTTCTGCCTTTGTCCCATGTTACTTGGGGTCAGCGCAACACGTTTTTTTATTCAATTCTTACGGTGCGTCATAACATTACTCCTTTTTTAACAACCGACCAAAAAAGAGGGGAGACAAAAATTTGACGTATTTATCTGTGTATCTGTGTGTCTGTCTGTGGCATCGTAGCTCCTAAACGGATGAACAGATTTTGATAAAGTTGGTTTTTCTTACATATCATTCCTAACACTATCCATCCATCTATACTTATGCTTTTGATAAAATTTAATAAAAATGTTCATCGAAAACTAATGACGAAGATAAATTTATTCAGTGACTTATAACTTAACAAATTATTGACTTCGTTGAAAGTTAAGTCAATTTTTTTTTAGATTCAAGGAGAAAAAGAAAGTTATAAAAAATAAATTTAGAACGTAGTTAAAATAAGCAAGTGAACCGTTACCGTGATTAGCGTCACCGGCCCGCCCACGTCACCGTGATGATAACTCTTAAGAAAACACGCAAGTTTCAGCCCTACTCAGTACAGGCACGTGCAATCATGTTCACCTATTTATTATTAAGCATTTATTTTCAAATTAAAGAATCCATACATTATTAGATATGACTTAAAACTATGTTAGTACAATTCATCTAAAGTTAAAAACTTTTGGCCTGGAACCCGCGTGCACTCTTATCCAGTACCGCACCAGAGAATAATCTACCCTTTCGGTAATGGTGTTTAAGATGCTGATGGTACTGCCGCGCACTGGAAGGAGGCTAAACGTTTGCGAACAATTGTTTTAAAACAGTCCGTTCTAGCCTCAGCAAACATTCCTGATGTGCTACAGAAACGCGGCAGCCCCAGCAGCATCCTAAAACCATTATTATACTGAACACGTAGAGCACCTAGCGATCTACTCGTACGTGTAAATTTTGCCCACAGGCTGCATGTGTAAAAGTCTGGAAAAAAACTCTTTGAACAAAGTAACCTTAACTTCCTTTGTACACTTTGAAAACCTACGGTCAATCATATTACAACGCATTGCCAGCGCCTAATATCCGTGTCATGCCAGAAGTCCTCGGTAATCCAGTGTCCCAGGTATTTGAACTATGTTACTCGCTTCAAGGCCACTCCCCCAAGTATCACAGGAAGAATATTACTACCTTGCCGCGTCCATAACTGAAAGCTGAGTCGCGCCTTCCTATGTATACTACTCACATGTTTATTTCAACCTACAATCGGTTTTCCCCTTTTACACTCTTGTGGGTGAGAACTACTTTCTGCAGCATCCCTCAGTACCCTTATAAGCTTAGAATATATAACATGTCAATAACTAATTTATGCTCCGTAACATTACACGAATTGTCAGCACATTGGGTGTGCCCAATGGTGTGCAGAATGTGTTCTGCAGAGAAGTCAATATTTCTTAAATTGGTCATACACTCATATTCACACACAGTCATTATTTATACAAGAACATGTAACATTTTATCAAATATCAAAAGCACGCCTGCAATTCCCGATAGGTTAAACAGAGATGTACCCTATAGTACACTTGATATTTCATCTGTAAGAAATTCAATCTCAATGGACCAGCCGTATATTATGAGGAGCCCTGATACTGCTAGAAGAGGCGAGGTCGTGACAGACCGATGAGAAGATGGTTGGCGTCCTGATGACTTGGCGAGGACTCGAGGAGAAGCACAACATCAAGAGAACTGGAAGGATTAGGAGGCCTTTGGCTCAGGGTACGGCAGTTGAAGCTACTAAAAATATCTATCTGAAGAAGCAAGTTACTTATTAAAATTGTTTTTTTTTTAAAGTACCGTTAGACAACCAAGCAAGAATTTGACTCACATTGTGCTAAGTGTAGGTTACACAGATGAACGCTAATGGACTGTAATATTTGAAACAAAACAACTGTGTTGCAAATTCAAAATCAAAACGAAAATAGTTTTATTTCACATAGGCACTTATAAAACGTCGACGAAAAGGTGCTCGGTTCGGGTTGGTCTTACTTATGGAGAAGAACCGGCAATAAACTCCATAGTTACTCTTTTAAAATCGTTTGGTTTAACAATATTACTATGTTACAGCGTTGGTACTTAAGTATGGGTGGATATCGTAGGACCGACAATAAGTCGTTGCTTACTTCAAAACGTAGAACAAGATAAAAAGTTACCAAGGATCTAGGAATCTATAAGGCCTACAATGTCCACATATTCAGAAATAATAGGTAAATAAGAAAAAGACTCTATTCAAAAACAAAAGAAGATATTACAAATTAGACTAAGAGACAAAGTTGAAGTATTTTCTGCGCTTGTTGCCTCGCCAGCCACCAAACTTTCAAGTCGAACTCGATACTGGTAGTTCTTCCTTAGATAATCTCATAAAAACTGGTTCTAAACTCCAAAAGTTGGAAGTGATGAAAATGTAAGCAAATGGATCATGAAACGTTTGTATGAACCTAAGCTGTGTATACCAATTTATAGTGTCACTTACAACTTTTCATCAAAAGGTTTTGGAACAAATTACACTACTCAATTAATAAATAGCTTGCTTTAAAAGAAAATCATCTGTTTTGCAATTAATTTGAAGATTAAGTTTTCATCCCTGAGTTTACACATTTTCAAGCCTTTTCACAGCTATTTTGACTCCGGCTTCATGTTTTACCCGGTGCGGCTGAATATTCGATTACGCAGACTAACTAACTAATTAGCAAGAGAAACCTAAGCTATACACTAAAATTAGACACGTTTTAAGGTTTGAGCAGGCTCGTAAATGACGTGGCAAGTAGAAGTAGGTAATAACTAACAATGGCGAAAAATATATCTGGGAGCAAGCAGATTTTTCGGATGGCAAATGTTCGTATGCTCAAAATAAAAAACAAAATATTTTATTTTACATAGGCCTACATGGGCACTTATAAAACGTCAACAAAAGGTGCACGGTTCGGGTTGGTCGTTTCCTATGGAGAAGAACCGGCAAGGAACTCCATGGTTACTCTTTTAAAATCATTTGGTTTTACAATATTTGAAGAAGGAAGTAAAAGAACGAAAAAAAAAAATTACAAAGCCTACAATGTCCACACATTCACAAAAAATAGGTAAATAAAAAGAAGCTATGCAAAAGTAAAAATAAAACAATAAATAATAATAATAATTTCTTTATTCGAGTATCCAAATAACGAGTATCGAGTAATAAAGGAACGCTAACTTAAACAATAGACACAGATGTTATCATCAGTGCTGTAACTATTCTGAACAATGAACGAAAGGTGCAATGATTGAAAAAGTATTGTAAAAAAGAAAAAAAATGAATAAAAAGAATGGAAAAAATAAAATTGGGAATAGTTAGAGACATCCACACATTTGTGTCGTTAATGAGCTACCAGGGAAGCCGCATGAGCAGAAGGAAGTACAGCCAAACTTCTTTATCTTCAACTTAATTTTGTAATATGCTTTTTTAATAAGGACACGTTTGATGCAATTTTGAAACTTTCCATCGGTCAGTTCTGTAACTGACTTTGACAACTTATTATAAAAACGTATACTGTTACTGCTACAACTACAAGGCTTCATGTTATTGTTTTCGTTTGTTTGTTTTTCTTTCTTTCGTGTGGTTAGTTCGTAAACTGGTGTCAGAGTTTTTATGCCGCTCATGGGCCTCTGACTTGGCATAACATGCTGTCGAGAAATATCTCTAAGGCATGCTGATTTTGTTTCCTCAGGATGTTTTCTTTCACCGAGTCAAGTAATAATTATACAATACGCACATGAATCCCAAAAATAAGGCGCGTGTCATAGGTTCGAACTCGAGACTTATAATTTGGTAGTCCGACGGTCACATCACCAAGTTATAACATTATAAACTTTGATTTGTGCCTTTGCAGTAAAAACAAACACTGTACCTACAATGAATTTTTGACCACACTTGCTCGCAGTACGCGATTGTACTGGGAGTGCACAATTTGCTACTACTTTGTGCTCGCTAGTACATGTATATGGCTGTTTTCTACAGAGCGCTGATTGAATGAACAGTAATGGCAGCTAATGAGACTTGTTACAAGACAAGATATTTTTATTTTCCCTGGAGGTGGCATGGATTTTTTCTATGTGTTAAAGCTTGGTGCATAGCAGTATCAAGGACAGTGGCATAATTATAGTGTTATGATGTAGCAATGTCATCAGTTTTGAATGTTCCCGGACATCGGTGGCAGCGCAAAGGTCACTACGCCTGCATGTTTTTTGGCTAAGAGGGTAGGAAGGAGGTGGACCATAGTTTGCGACACTGCACTAAACAACACCACGCTGCTGTTTCATTCAGGTAGCCCCGCTTATAGAGGATAGAGGGAGTAGGCTGTAATCCACCACGAGGGCGTTGTGTGGGTGGGTGCACATGTCTTCGATTTTATACTTCTAGGACCTACCGATTTCTTCATGGTGTTTTCCTTCACCGTTTTGAGAGCAGTCGTGATGAATTGAATTATACAAAGTAACGTGACTGTCTGGGTGTGAACGGTAGGTACAGGCCGCACAGCACTGATGTATGTTTATAAGTAAACATCGGAGCTGTCACTGGGCAAAGCTAGCTTTATAAACACAACAAGATAACTACGCATTTTCTACAATAAATATTTTTTCTAGTACCTACTACTTTGAGAAACTGACTCATAATTTCAGACGACTTTCAGAGAATTCATCAGAACAGACAGAGAGTATTAACAAACATGACACACAGAATTACATGAACGAAGCACGTCAAAACATACGATATTTAAAATTATAAGAAATAAATATAGCACAAAAAATACTCAGTTACCAACTATGTAGAGAACTCACAAGAACTTTTTATTTTTAAAGACTAGTTAATAAGTCATAAAGTATACATAATAGTGGTATGTTAACCCCATTAAAGATAGACTTTATTACTTATTACACAGGGTGGTAGGGAAACCGACTCACAAACGGTTACCAACCATGTGTTCAGTAAGTAAGTACATCATTCTGAACATCGAAATAAAAACATCTGTTGGTTTCCACAAAGTGCAATACCTACACAGAATGAGTTACTGAATATACGGTAACCGTTTGTGCGTCGACGGTTTATGAGTAGTATAATGATAAAGAAACTAAGCGTCTATATTCTGCTATTCTCTCTGAATTCTTGGTAGAGAAAAAAACACATTGAATTTCAAAAGACGGTCCCAAAAAAGTATCGCCGGAAAATTAAATGAAAGTAAGAGATCGCGATAAAATAGGTTAAAAACATGTCAATCTTAGCAGAAGTTGGCAACGTCTATTTATTACAAGTATCGACACAAAATTAGGAGGCAATTTATGGAGTGTCTTATTTAATAGGCAGTTCAAATATTCGAGGAAATTTTCATTAATATCAAATTAAGATTACAGTATTTTTGTTATGTTGGTACCAGTTAGAAAAGAAATTTGTCTACGTAGGTTTTTTTTTTGTATGGTTCTGCTTGGATGGAGTATTATCACTTGACGCTGTTGACGTAAAACGTTAATAAAATGTCACCGAAACATACAGGTACCAGTTAGAGAAAGGACCTGTAACGAAAAGGGTTATGTCATAACTACAAAACGATAAGTCTTAAACAGATTAACGTAGTATTATTATTTAGCTCATATAGTCTGCTTGCTGTTACAACCAGCTGTTAGAGTTTGCCCCGGAACTGGTCCCGAGGTTCCTGGTCCCGAAGAGGCACCGCGTAGAATGACTAAAAAACGTTTTTGTTGCTTTATTTTCAGCGTAGCTTAAGATTCAGAGGTGATAGCGCGGTGATATGCACGTGTGTGTATAGAACTTCCTTAGAACAATTGATTCGAGCAAAATTTTGTGTATTTGAATATACAAGGTGTTGTTTTACAACCTCGTGAAATTCGAGGAGGTAACTGTGCTAATGATTCTTGACTCAAATCAATAATAAAATAGGTATAGATATTTTTTTTTTTATTATTGACGGAAAACGGTAAGTGGAACCACCCGTGGATTAAACTCGACCCGTCCGTTCATATTCCTATATTTCCTATCCGATAATTTCTCATTTCCTAAACCACGCTAAGGGGGTTATTCTGCTACACTGACCAACTTAAACAACCAAAAAAATCAGCGTATATTAATAATTAACTAGGTCCCGTAATTTAAATTCATTATTTGTGTCTTTTGTGACAACCTCCTGAATTTTGACGAGAATGCAAAACAAAACCTTGTATTTATAGCATCAAACATCACGCCTGTAATCTGTAATCCCCGAAGGGTCAGGCAGAGTTGTGCCCACTGGTACACCCACATTTTGCCAGTTATGTTTAAGTCCCATATAATAAGTGGCGAGCCTATTTTCATCACCTGGGCACAAATCAGACTCCGAGGCTGCTACTGAGAAATTCCTGACGGCAAAACGGAATAAGTAACACTTTGCCCGACCTGGGAATTCAACCCAGGACCTCGTGCTAACCAGCCACCCTTTTTTTTTATTTACGGATGGGAAATCATCAAATCGCTCTGGGCGGAGCGGGAGGGAGTGTCAGACTTATACTGACTAAAACCCATCCATGTTCCTTCTTAACCCTTTGTGTTCCAGGGCCACGGTATCTCTTTCGAACAGTCTCGCAGCCTTGGCAGGCATCAGCCCTCTCAGACCCCTTCTGATTTGATGACGTTTCCTTGAGGCGCGCGGGGAAAACGAACGCGCCGTCGACACGGCCTGTCGTCATGAGACGGACGGACGGTGAGCTAGCCCATCACTCTCCATCCACAGGCACGCGCCTATGGCGGCCGGGGCTTAACCAGCCGCCCTTGCGACTACTAGACGAACGAGACAATATCCACTAAATCACATTGCAATGAAACGCAGTCGACATGTCGCTGTCGCTTCGCGTTGGTCGCAAACCATGTGACATGTTACATAGCTTAAAAACATTTTTTATGTAGGTAAGTATTGCAGCTAGTTAGATACATATCTATAATATCGTAGGTACCACATGGTACCTACTTGTACCAAATAACAACAATAGTAAAAATAATTTTACTGCCTTACGACTGGTTAATAATACGTAAAAATATTTTCAAAAATGATCACCTGCCTTACCTTTTTCAGGGACGGCTTTCTGTCTAACCGGATGCAGCTGAATATCACTACTTTACCACAAGTCTCTACTTATCTACTTAAATGAATTTTAATCGTTTATCACAAATGCCACTAAAAAATAATTGCATCAAAATAATTATTGCTGTCAACAGTCTGATATAACCAATCAAACATTATGGAATTAATTATATCCCGAAAGATAATATAATGCACTTAATGAAGTAAATATTGATGGGATAGTATTGCAATTAAATATTAACCATCTGTGAGTAATTGAGTATGGTTGTTATAAAGCGACTGCCTCGATGGTCCAGAGCGTCGCAAGTCCTACTGCTGTGCAAAAGCTCCTAGGTTCTATTCCCGGGTGGGTGTCACCTATCGGAGGTCGTATATACTCGTATGTATGCACTGGCCAGTGTGAATAATCATATGTAAACATGTCTGACACCGACTTGAAATTAGCATATAGTTACTAAAAAAGTGGTCATAAAATGAAAACTACTGGGCAAAACTATGTTATATTTTTATGGGACCAAATAGCAACTATTCCGCAAATTTAAGAATAATCGCCTATTCGGATCATAAAGCTCAGCGTAATCGGTGTACATACATAAAAAAAAAACAATCGAGTTGAGAACCTTTTCCTTTTTGAAGTCTATTAAAAACTAGGCTTTTTTTATTTTTGTACATTGTCAGTTGTGTAAAAATTTTAGCCACGAGTAAATGAAGTAACTGTCAGACCACATCTGCTCTAAGTAATTGCCACTATTATCTAATATATCCCCTGCCTAACCCTGTTATTAGTAGTTATAAAGCGAATACTGGCAACACATTAATGTTTAAACTCAGCTTTCAGGCAACTAGCTAATACTCAAACAGTCAGATATCCCTCTATGAATCGCTAAACTGATCTAGCAAAGCTTATCTGATGTTAATCTTGGAGTATTGTTATGCATTTTGATTATTTGCTTTGTAACAGACGATTTCTCCAAAATTAAGTGATTGGTTCATTCAATTTCAAAACGGATTTAGGTATTAAGGATACGAATAGTTTACTAGTTAGGTATATCTACTTGGGGTGAGTCGCTCAGATTGAGTGCGTTAAAAGGGACAAAGAAAAAAGTGAGACGTTGCTGTTGCACTTATTGATTGGATTTAAAGAGGATTTGGACAAAGACTTTCAATTTAATCAAATATAATCATTCTTATCGATAAAGAGAATAGAACGGCTTCTCACAGTTTTTGCTTTGCAATTTTGATTTTCGGTAAATCCTATCATCTTTGTTCTAAATGTTTGTTAACTTTAATAGGTAAATTATTTCCAATAAACCTTAATATTTAAATGTGAATAAAAGATACAATAACTGTAAAGGGACTGTAGTTCTCCATTCGAAAGCACAGATCTATAAGGAGACAATTAGAAAAGAAACTTCATGAACAATCTTTGAAATCAAAGTATAATTAAATTTTAGCTTTTTAAGTCACTATGTCACGTACATTCGTTCAGCACATTTCAACAGTAGTTTTATACCAGTCTGCATTGACGGTACAGTCAGAAGAGAAATGAAGCCTGTTAACATTGTTATCATAACATGACGCCTGTACCCCAAATGGTTAGGCAGAGGCGTTTTCATAAAAGATCCACATTTCGCTGGTTATGTTTAAGTACCATGACAGGACAAGTCAACTGCCATAAATTTAAACTCAGAGCTGTCGCTAAGAAATTCCTTCTAGAAAAATCCAACAACAGTTTCTGAGACCTGGGAATCGAACCCAGGACCAGCGGTAGCGCTTGTTATGGGTATCTATTTATTTACAAAAAAATATTTGACTGGCACTCCGATACTCGGTTTTCAGTATAACACGAGGTAACCAATAAGAGCTATGTATGTACCTACCTGTTTTATGATTAAGTTCTCTTTTAATTGTTGTTGTTTTATTAACCGCTCGTTGCAAACTGTACTTTTATTAGCTCAGCACACACGCCAGTCTAATTCCAATCAAGCGGGTTGCACAGTGTGCTCAATCACGACAGTCGAATTTATTTGCTGACGTAGCTTTCCATATAGTACATGGTACAATATGACCAAATAAGGTACACAATAAGGTCCGATTACGGTCTGAGGTACATAGGTACATAACGGTTGTAACAAGACTCTTAACGAAACAAAGAGGCAGTTTTTTATATCGTGACATTTTTTTTTGTTCCGGGTCATATGGGAACCCTCTAGTTACGGAGATATTGAAGGACAAAGTAGCAACTTTAAAAATGTTATAGCTTTACTTTTTAACACATCCATGATCTCTGTACTATTGATGCCAGCCAGCACAATGTTGTGAGTTTATTTCATCGAGCGCTATCGTAAATCGTGATTTTCCGCACCATAAAAAAGTCGTTTCTCAGTATTTTTTAAATGCATAGCTTTCATTCCTGATATTAAAAAACTGTATCTACTGGAAGCAGCAAAAACTAGTATTAAAGTGACTTTTATAAAAATCTCTTCTCTCTTTCTAGATTTTTCGCACATTAACCGATCGGCACGACAGCCAATAGGTAATACCACAGCGAGCTAATTGCGCAGTTCGCACGTGCCCCATTACGTCCTGAACTACACCGGAGCAACGTGATCCACATAAAGTGAACGCAATTGTATCGCCAATAGACTTGCCAATGAAACAATATTACTTTTGACAGTGTGAGAGTAGCTTTAACTTAGTGCGTTAAGTGTTTGTCAGAGCAAGTCAATTAAAAATCTTATACTTGTATGAGAAAGACGGCCGAAGTCCCTCATCTACCACAGAAAACGGAGGATCCTCTGACCAGACGTGTGGTTTCTGGTGGACTACTGCATAATAACGCGGATATCCCTTGCACGTTGTGAGATAAACAAGACCTCAGGTACGAAATGTTAAATATAGGTTGGAGAGGTCCGTCTCAACGAATGATTTTTCAACAGGATGTTACCCAACGTTGCTAACCACTGCTGGCAGCTAATCTTTTCAAGATGGAGCTATTTATTTCACGAAGTGTAGAAAATTTAAGATGACGAGCACTGTCTCCAGTTTCTTTAAACTTGTATTTGCTGATCGAAGGTCCATTAGCGGAAGTCATCTGCCTAGCATTTTCCCAACTATGTTGAGGTCGGCTTCCAGTTTAACTGGATGCAGCTGAATACCAGTATTTTACATGGAGCGTCTGCCTATCTGACCTCAACAACCCTGTTATTACTGGATAATACAAGGGTATACCCTTGGTAAGACTGGAAGAAAATAGCTTCTTTAGAACAAAGCGTAGGTTTAGAGAACCACTGGCAAGAAACTTCATAGTAATTTTGTATTTATGTTAAATCTACAATTTGAAGACATTAAGGTCAATGTCTGATGTTATATACGCCCAATGTTTCCCCTCACTTTGTATAAATTCTCATTGAACAAGGAAATTTCTTAATTTCCTCTGCCATCTTAAAATTTGCTTGAGTTTAATAAATGGCGTGGTGGAAGATTTTATTTTTAACAGCAACTGAAAATTTAGGTCCCACTTAGAGGAGTTTTCAGTAGTTAATTAATGTCTCTATATTTTGGGCACTTTGATCAAAATAAATATCTTTGCCAACTAAATATGTCTTTAAAAAAAAGAAAATGTTTTTACCCGATTGCGGCGAAGCCCTAAAGGAGGCTTTTATGTTTTCTTAAAGTTGACCCAATACATTTTAAACTTAATATACCCAACCTATACCTACATTAAATACCCTACTCAACCGAATGTCGAATGAACCGAATTTTCACAAACCCAAAACAGTAAACAAAAGCAAAGAACCCACCGGTCACATTTGCATTTGAATCACAAATAATGAAAGAGGGCAAACTAACATTATAAGCAACGCAAACAGAGTGAGCAGTGATCCAGCGATGCGGAACGGGTGCTGGCAACCAGGTCGGCTAAATCAAACAACAAGGGTCAATCGTGGCCTCGGGGGCCAATCGTGGCGTCGGAGGCCAATCATTTTGCATGTGCCACCGCACCCGCCTCACGCCATACATCTATTCAACCGAACGTACTACTTAATCATGCAACCAGTCATCCAAATAAATGAAAATTGATTGGTTTTGTTGTTTAATTGAATTACGGAGTTTACCATTGTTTTCAATCTTGGAGGTTCGTACTAGAGATATAGCAACTAGTAGGGAAAGCCGTTTATCCAGCCATATGTGTAGTCGGCGAATTAATAGGCGGCGGAAAGCACCGACTAGTCGGTTGGAATATTTAAAGTTAAATATTTTTTTTTTTAAATCAGCATAACAGTTTGTTACATCATCTAGGAATAGGAACTCTACCCCTGGTAATTAATAATTGAACTTATTACCTAATTGAACTTAAGTAAAAAAAAACTTTAATGAATGATAAATTACTATTTAAAATTCCTAATTTCTCGGCGGGTGCCAGCGAATGCAATGTGACTCTTTTACTCAATGCGAGTGACTCAGCTGTACCTTCATGAAACGCTGTGGGCATTGCTGATCCGAGCTTCCTGAAATTCACTGAAAGCAATAGTCAGCTTAGGCTACTAGCCGGCCAGTCAGCTAGTTGGCCAAAGTCATAGTTGGTCAATCACTAGTTCATAGTCATACGTCATCATTTGCTTAGCGTTTACCAACTGTGCTGGAGTTGGTTTCCAGTCTACCTGAAGCAGTTGAATACCAGTATTTTACATAGAGCGACTGCCTATCTGACCTCCACAACCCTGTTTGTACCTACTGGGCAATACGATTGCCCTTGTTAAAACTGGTTGTTACACTTTCGGGCCACTACGACGCATAACGACTGTCAAAGAATTACAAATGAAAGCATGAAAAATGCCGGGACCAACGGCTTAACGTGCCGAGTGCCGTTCCGAGACATGAAAGAAACTCGGTATGTAAGCTCATACTTATACGTACGGAGGTAAAATTCTTAACTACCCGTAATTGTGTGAGATAAAATAGTTTTGGCGGCTATCTAAATGGCAAACACGTCAAGTGTCCACTGACCCATATAACAAACAAGGTGACAGTCAAACATGTTTAACTACGTCCAAGAGAACACCGCTGTGAATACCAAACAAGCGGTTCACACAATACCGGCCGGCAAAGTGAAAAGTGAAAACAAAATGGCGTAAGAATAAAATTTAATCTTCAACTTGCATAAAAATTGCATGGCGACCCACATAAAATGCGAATAAAAGTTGCCAGACCTAGCCCGTAGGGACAGACAATAACTTCCTTAGCTGAACTTGTTTCATTCCTTTCCACAAAACGCTACCAAAGTCGTTAAAAATATGTGATAAAAACAATTAGTTGCAGATAAACCTTCAAATAGGTACTTATCAAAGTTGCAAACTACCTCTAGATTTATTTAGTTATTATTATATATTTATAGAAAGTCATATAATTACGGTATTTTCATAATTCTGTTATTATTTTAATTAAATCACAAAAGATAAAAGGTATTCAAAACTGCATGATTTTTTCAAGACAATTAAAATAAAAAGGCGTCTGGCAACTTTATACCAATTATGATCTACTTGTCTCAACGAAATAAGTAATAATGCAGGCGTTAAAAGCAATATTATATTTCAAAGAAATAATATACTTAATAAGATTACGTGAACCTGAGAACTTAAGTACCACTGAAGATTTCTTTATGAAAATGTGACTTCAATTACACACAGTACATTTTTAGGGAAAACGGGACGGTTAAAAATATTGTTCATTGCTACGGAATGATGTGTATGCGAGTACGACCCGCACTTCGCCGGTTTTTTTTCATTGATGTAACATTAGGATCCCGCATACCTTAGGCCTTAGCAAGAGCGCGCTGTGTAAATGTAACGTATTTTACATAAATTGTTTCAGCGCAATCAGAATCATCCATAGATTTTGAATAAATTCTTAAAATTATTTTATTATGTGAAACGAGTATTATTAAATTGTTTTTCCGTTATCACCACACTCGTGTTCTGATTACAGTTTTGAAGTTCATGATACTTCTTGCCTTGAGTTAGTACTATTGTTTCAAAGTTTAAAGTGTTTCCATTCAGGATTGACTTTCACTATATTTGATGATGTCAATTTCAAAAATGTTATCCATTTAGTGAGAATTGAGCAGGTTTGAATAGCTGATGTGTTTTAGTTACAGAAACTTTTTAAACACATTTAAATTCATCACATTGGTGATGTAAACACATATAAATTCATCAACTTGCCTGATGTGAAGCGATGATGTGGCATAGGGTGGAGCACTCTTGCCTAGAAGAAACTGATTCACTCGAGCTTAATGAACAGAACCAGATTGTAATGTTCAGGGATCAGAAATACCAGAATAATCATCATCTGCCTAGCCTTTTCCCAAACTATCTTATGGTCGGCTTCGAGTCTAACCGGATGCAGCTGAGTACCTGGTATTTTATATGCCTATCTGACCTCCACAACCCAGTAACTGGGTAATACGATACCCCTTGCATGGTGAGACTGGGTGTCAGACTTTTGTCTTCTGACTACTCGTCACGACTGCCCAAGATCTATTTGCTTTATGTTTTATGTTTTCCATTTTCTCTTCTTCTTTTACACACTTTGTCTACATCTCTTTTTTTTATTATCTCCTTTCGCAGGTATGCTGGAAGAGATTTCTTTAGAAATAAGCATTACCTTTGTACCTATTTTCTTTTCCTTTCTTCTTTTCTGTATTTAGTGTGTACATAAATTGTTAAATAAATAATACAAATGACAGCCGGGACCAACCGCTTAACGTGCTTTCCGAGGCACGGAGGACACTCGGTATGTAATTATGGTCACCCATCCATGGACCAACCTCGGCAAGCACGGCTTAACCTTGAAGATCGACTCTTGCGGCTGTTATTATTTAGCCACGAGTTCCTTTAGAAACAGCAGAGTAATACCAATGTAAGAAACGGCATAACGTTTCTGCTTGTAATTTCGAGAAAGTTAAGCCAAACTCAAACGTTTACAACAAGTCTGTATTGTACTCTTATGACGTAAACTAGACACCTTTGGGAGTGATAGACAAGTAATTGTGAAACATGCCATAACCGTTTGTAAACTGTGCGCATGACTTAAAGCAGTTAGACAAATTGGGTTAGTTGAAATTTCTGCTGTCGTAGACATACATTTTTAATAGGCAAAACCGCCAAAGATCACTTGTTTCCAGATAATGAAGCAAGGCTCCGCCAATTTACTCAAAGAAAATAAGATATAATTGAACAAAATTCTATGCCAAAAATACCTGAAAGATCACCACCACATCATCATCTGCCTAGGCTTTTCCCAACTAGGAACTTATGCCTGGGTCAGGGGCCTGACCGATTTACAGGATGCAGCTGAATACCAGTATATAACATAGACCGACTATCTACCTGACCTCCACAACCCAGTGAGTACTGGGTAAGGCTGGTTGTTAGGCTTTAGGGCGACCTGACTACCTTTAACAACTATCAAAAGATCTACAAACGAGTGACGACACGGTTGGCCCAGTGGCTGAGCGATCGAGTGTAGAGTTGTGTGATAGTGCGGGTGGCTGTTCCGGGTCTGGCTGTTTGTGTATGTAAGTTTAAATGTTTGTAAACGCTCCCATGATACAGGAGAAATTCCTAGTGTGGGGCAAAGTATTTAAATAAAATAAAAACAAATGACGGCCGAGACCATGGGGCTCAACGTGTTTTCCGAGGCACGGAGGAAACTCGGTAAATAATGGATGGTCCCAGCCACAGACCAATCTAGGTAAGCGCGGTATACTTGAAGTTCGACCCGAGCGGCTGTTTTTATTTAGGCACGAACTTCTAGATCACCACCACAATACTAAAAAAAAAACAAATTACCATTAACACCACATCGTTCGATTTTCAAATATCGGCATTAAGCCGAGTCTTGAGAATTTGAAATACTAACAGCTATTTGTGCAGTGTAAACGATGACTAATGTTGTTACTTCGTAAGTTGCCTTAGACCATATAATACACTTCAAAATACGCGCGAAATTTCTTATGCCTTTAGACCAATTTGACATTGATACAGTATCAATATTCTTTTCTCACTGCATAGCCTGGTTGGCAAAGTACAGCCATTTGTATGTATCAGATCGGATACAACGTGGATTTATGAGTAGCCATCCAACATGAAATTGAAAATAGAACCAATATATTTGTCTTCAGTGTCGAGTTTTGAAAGAGCAACACACAATATTGAAATCTAGTCTATTCTTGTTGGCACCTTTATTATTTTGTTAGTATAATAGGCCTTACGTCACTGGTGTAAGGCCTAAAGTTGGCCTAGCCTCGTAAGGATTTCAAAAGAAAAGAAGAAGAGGCCAGCCTATACTGGTAATTTCGCTTCACCGCAGTCGATATCCTTGGAGGCTACCACTGCAACTGATCTAGTTATACAAGGCGTTGTATTGCATCCTCGTCAAAAATCAGGACGTTGTCACAAAATACATAAATAATCAATATAAATCACGGTACCCAGTTAATTATTAGTAAACGCTGCTTTTTTTTGTTGTTTAAGTTTGTTAGTATTTCAGAATAACGCCCTTAACGTGATTTAGGGAATAATAAATTATCGAATAAACGTTGGAGATTGTTTGTATGTGTGGAAGCGCGGTTATATTGCGAGAATAAGACGGACGGCGTTTAAAACACGGGTGGTTCACACTTACCGATTTCCGTAAATCGCTACATAGTATAAAACAAAGTCGCTTTCTCTGTCCCTATGTCCCCGCTCAGCTCGTCGTGTTAATGGCGGCCATTTTCAATGGCGCCCTGAGCAACAACGCTTTTCCTCAAATATGGAAAGAGGCCACTGTCATCGGTTTCGCCAAGCCAGGCAAACCCAAGTCTGAGCCCTCGAGCTACAGACCTATCAGTCTCCTGAACGCACTCGGCAAAATCTACGAGAGACTTATTTATAAGCAACTCAAAGACTTCGCCGAGGCTAAGAGTCTCATCCCCAACGAGCAGTTCGGCTTCAGGACCGGAAACTCTTGCATTCAACAGGCCCATCGCATCGTAGAACACTTGAGCGCTGGCTTCCAGCGAGGAGCGATGACGGGTGTATTGTTCTTCGACATAGGAAAGGCACAACGGCTTATTATATAAGCTGTACAAACTGGGAGTGCCGAACCGTCTCGTGCTCATCTTACGAGACTTTCTGTCGGATCGCACCTTCCGCTATCGCATCGGGAAGGCAGTGTCTTCCCCCCACCCCATTAGAGCCGGAGTCCCTCAGGGCTCCGTCGTCTCTCCCCTTATCTTTACTCTGTTCACCAGTGACATCCCCAAGAGCAAGAAGGCTCAGTTAGCCCCGTTCGCGGACGACACGGCCATTTATTACACTGGCCGCAGTCACGACGCTATCTATAGCACCCTCCAAACCTCAGCCAACGTCTTAGGCGCTTGGTTCCGGAAATGGAGAATCGAGATGAACCCCGACAAGAGCCAGGCAGTTCTTTTCTCTAAACAGCGTAAAAATAAGCCACCCGCGCTCAGCCCGATCACTATGTACGGTAAGCCTATCCCTTGGGAGAAGCAAGCCAAGTACTTAGGAGTCATACTTGACAACCACTTGTCTTTCGCGGCGCACATCAAAGCAGCTCGCGACCGAGCTGCGTTTGCTATGGGTAGGCTTCATTTCATGATTTCGGCAAAAAGCAAGTTGTCACTCAAGTGCAAGTTGCGCCTTTATACCGCGGTGATCCGCCCCATTATGACGTACGCTTGCGTCGTGTACGCTCACACCAAGCCTAAGTACATCCATAGGATGCAAATTTTACAGAACCGGTTCTTACGTAGAGTCACGGGAGCCCCTTTTTATGTCCGTAATGACCGTCTACACGTAGACCTTAGAATGCCCACCTTCCTTCAGTTTATGAAACGTCTTTCGAAGCGTTTGTTCGATAACGCCATTAAACACCGTAATCCCCTGATCGCAGCGGCCGCCCGTTACGAACCCTCGCGCATTAGTACAGTACGCCGTCCTAGGCATACCCTCGTCACTCCAGATGATGCTATCACCCTCCTCCAGGAGAGAGCAAAGAGACTAGCACTCTTAAAAAGTTCCGACTCAAACCGCTGTCTTTCCGACCTCGTCGTCGAGGTCCGTCGCGACGTCCCGGTCCATGCCCTCCCCGACCCTCGCTCGAGCCAGCCCGCAATGCTGTGCCAGTAGTTTTAAATCAGCCCCTAAATAATGATACCATTCAGATCCAGCCTGTCCCCATGCAGTCCTCCCCCAGCGACGCCCTAAGCCGAGGTTCGTACCCCACAGGGGGTGCCCTTAGCGTGCAGTCGCTTAGTTTGTAAGTTTTTATGCCCTGGCTGGAGGCCTTACTCTAAAGGCACCCACAGGATAGTCCGGTTAAGCAGACGACAACCTCATAGATTGAACTGCGAGATGCCATTCAAAAAAAAAAAAAAAATACTGTCCCTATGTATGCTTAAATCTTTAAAACTACGCAACGTATTTTTAATGCGGTTTTTTGTTAATGCATAGAGTGCTTGAAGAGAAAGGTTTATATGTATAATAACATCCATTGAATATTGGAGAAATACTGTTATTTTTGAGGTTTCTAATGTGATGTCGAAAATAATTACATTTTTTCCGGTTACATTGCAAACGCAGGCTGAACCCTACGAGATTTATCAAAATAATGTACTAAGTATTGTACACATTGAAAAGGTCTACAGAAAACTCCGCGATGGTATATGTCTATCTTTTACGACAAAAAATGGCTAATTTTCGAAGCGATTTTAACCAATACATCATTAATCCTTATCCAATTAAATACCTTAAATACGTTGTTGATTTAATATAGATCTATATGGCTCTTTACAGCATATGATTTAAATGAATATTTTCGAAGATATTACAGATTTAAAAATTGCGGGACGTAGCGTTTGCGGCGGTACCGGCCGGCCGGGGCGGGATGTTTGTATTTTCTAATGACAAGAAAGCTGTGAATGTTGTATATAGACATTCTATAATATATTAATTGTTGTAAAAATAAAATAAATAGGTAAAAAAGTAAATAAATCAAAAATGTAGTGTATGAATTTAGATATTCCAAAGATAGCAGGAAATCTTCATAGTATAGGGAAAGGGGAATTGTTTTACTCCAAATTTAACGCGTGCGGGCCACGGGCAGTAATGAATAAATCAAAACTACTGAATCTATTTTAATCATTTTTTCAGTGGGCATAGGCTATATATTTTATACCCGTTCGAAGCCAGAGCGGGCCGCTATGTTTTTTTATATACAACGTTCACAGTTTGTCTGTAGTGTATTTAGTATCAGCATTGCATCCGTGCGAAGCCGGGGCGGGCCGCTAGTAAGAAATAAAGTAAAAATTACTTACCCATTTTATTATTGATTCGGGACGAGAATCATTGGCATAGTTACCTCCTTGAATTTGACGAGGATGCAAAACAACACCTTGTATGCATATATGGTCGCTCTCAAGCACAGGCCTCTCGGTCGAGACGTCTTGGGAGAGACATAGAGAGTGCTCTCAGTCGATATTGTAAGGCCGCCATCACGATTTAAATGTTGGCTAGGACCTAATAAACTGTTATCCTACCCTTTGCCAAAACTTAAAGAATAAAACACATACACATAAAAAACATACATGGTTGTATTGTATTACCACGAAGACATAAAAGTAGCTTATCCCTTACCATCTGTTACTAGGGTAGGGTACAAAATATTACACCTAATGTAACGCAATATTTTTCATGAGCTTTGAGAAATAAGCATTTTACACAACTCTTTATTTTTCGAAGTAAATATGGCTGGCGCATGAACATCGCTATAGAAATAAATGTTAGAAGCACCAACAAATTCATTCTTGTAGTTAGCTACAAGAATGAATTTGTTGGATCGGGACAATAATATTAGGTAGCCCTCGACGGAAAGGGTAAAAATACGTTTATATTAAACGTACTTATAGTAAAGACATCTTGATGTTTCGTCAAGTCGTAAAAACTGTACGAAGCGGGTCGCTAGTACGTTATAAAACGAACTCTACAAGGCGTTGTTTTGCATCCCCGTCAAATTCAAGGAGGTAACTATGCTAATGATTCTCGACCCGAATCAATAATAAAATGGGTAGGTAATTTATCTTATTTACGGAAATCTCTAAGTGTGAACCACCCGTGTTTTAATCGCAGCCCGTCTGATCCTCGCCTGATAAACTCGCAAATTCTTATTTCCTAAACCACGTTAACCGGCCAGCGGTTATTCTAAAATAATGACAAATTGAAACAACAACAAAAAAGCAGTGTTTTTGATAATTAACTAAGCACCGTAACTTTTATTGATTATTTATGTCTTTCGTGACAACATCCTGAATTTTGACGAGGATGCAAAACAACACCTTGTATAGAGAACTGCCTCGTTGGTCGAGTGGTCGCAAGCGCGACCGCTGAGCTTGATGTCCTGGGTTCGATTTCCGGGTCGAGCAAAGTTTTGTGCCCAGTTAATGGCAATAGAGTCGCCCCCTTTTACATGGGACTTAAAACATAACTAGCGAAATCTGGGTGTACTATTAGTTACACCTCTATCAAACCCTTCGGGCATTACAGGCGTGATGTTACATCTTTATAGAACTTACAATATATAATCGCAAATAAAAAACTTAAAATCAATGTAAATAATAACACGTTCTAATCTTGATAACTTTTATTCAAAAGTTCAATATTGAAAGTTGCAACGTAGCAAAAACGTAACAAAGTTGGAATGCAGATAGTTTACTTTCTCGTATAAAATTGTTTATTCGAATAGTTTCACAGTGTAGATTGTATCAGTAAATTTTTCACCCAATATAGGTTAGCCCGATTTATTATATTGCAAGTTGGTAAACCAAGTTTTCAGTTTGGTCACGAAAGGCGAAGTAGGTTCGCGTGTGCTGGGAATGATTGCACTCAAATTAATGGCTATTGCTTTTCATTTCTTTATTTTTGAGGTATTTAGTTTGTTTATATTTTTATTTTATAATAATTTATGCTGTCGTTTTGAGCGGGTAAGCGGTTGACTTTTTCTTTGATAAAATATAAGTATACTTGTCCTAACCTTTCATGGGGTCATTTTCTGCAAGTACTACCTACATTTTTGCTTATATCCAAAACTATAAGAATAATAAAACACTGGTCTGAAACAAAAGAAAAGAACAGAAATGCGAAAAGTTTTTTCGGAACTCCCGAAAGACGTAGGACTAAATTTATTTCAGGGCCCAACCGTTTCGGTTCCACGAAGTTTGTCTTATATTGAATTATATCGTTCTACACAAACTACAGTTGTATATTAACAAAACAATACCTTGGCAATATGACATCTTTGTTCAAGTTTAATCTAGAGCCAAACCAGCTGTTTGCGAATATTAAGCGCTGTCAAATCGTGCACCATCTTCTAAAATGCTACGTCACCAGAACAATGAGAGTTATCTACACAACAGACTACTCAAGGTGGTTTAAAAAAGTGGTTTGTTTTTTCTGCGTCTAGGTGTTACTCATGTCAGAACAGTCATTTGTTTATTGATAAAAAAATTGACGGGAAAAAACCTTATGCAATATACCTTTGGAAATGTTATTGTTTTTTTTTTTTAATTCTACGTATTTATACCTTAAGCCCTTGCAGGTTTCCGTGTACATAGGTAAATCAAATTACTCGTTGGCTGCGAGAAATTTGTAGAGTATGGAAATGTTATTTATTATTTTGCTTACCTATCGGTTTTTCCATTCTATTTGCATATTACGTACAGGAGATTACAGTTTAAATATTTATACATATGTGTAACTTATGTTTCGAGTGGTAGAAATATGAGATAAAAATACGTAAGTAAGTCAGAGTATATTTCAGCAAAATTCACGCTTTAAAAACTGAGCGGCGAGCGTTCGTTAGGTATACACACTTATAAGGGTACGTTTGGGTAATTTTCATGGTATTATGTCAGCCGGGAACTGAATATGTAAGCGCGAAGGCCGTGTTACGCGTTCAGGAGCCATCAACGTACAACCACAGCCAAAGGTCTGGAGTTAATTAGCCTTCACCGTAATTTTGACGCCACATACTTCAAACCGGGCCGCTCGCATAACTCACTGAATATATCGTCGAGTCACTTATAGCATTTACATAAGGTTAAAGGAAGAGTGACAGACTGTATTAATGCTGACGGATTCGAGAATTTGTTTTGGAATTACTTATCACCATTTAGAAAGGCAAACAGCTGTCGAAAATCATTTATAAACATTTACTTCATCCATTAGCTTATTCTGTCAAAACGGTGTTTTTTGTTTGTTTTATGTTTTTAAATGTCAATAATGATATTATCAGCGGCTGTCTGTATGATTTTCCATTTCCTTTCTGTTTTATCTCATTGAGTATAATTACAACCTACACACGGAACGTTGTTTCAACTAGTAATTTATCTTAGCCGAGTTGTGGTGGTCCGTGTAAACGATGACCTAACGTTAGGCCGTACTTCATCAATCTGGTAATCAATCAATGAACGTCGGCATTGCCAAGATCAGCAATTCTAGATAACACGTCAACCGTTACCGTCACTGTAGGTTACGAAACCACTTTTATGAAGGTGTTGCGAGGGTATTGGAAAAACAATGTGAAAAACTAAAGAAAACTATATAACATCACAATTTGAGCTGGACTTAAGGTCGAATAAAATAAATCATTTTTCATTTGGAAATCAGAAGAAAATCTAGGATTGTGCAACAACGAAATTTTAGTCATTGCCAATAATCCAGCAGACAAAACGCATGCAGTGGATTTGTGTCAACTGCACACAATTTGGTTCACCACTGATAAATCATCTTTTATTTGAAACTCAGAAGAAAATCTAGGATTGTGATTGATTGATTAAAAATATTTTTTAGTCATAGTGAACAATCTCTTGGTTCACCACTGTTCCAGACATGTACCTGTGTAAGAAAGCAAGCACAACACGACCAAGTTACCGAGTGCTTCGCGAAACATTTTAAGGTATTTCTTTCAATTGGCCGAGGCATTGAGCTCTCCAAGCTGAATTGAATTCGCTGAAGCCAGCACAACTCGAGAACGCTCGGTTTACCCCAAAACGAATCTTGAAAACTGTTCCTACTTGAATTCAAAGTTGTATGGTATGCACTTCAGTTACTTACAACTGGGCTTTGTTTAACACTGAGCTTTATTGAGAATGGAATTAACTGGAATCTATTGTTGCATTGTTTCAATGAAACTTGAACTTGCAGAATAATAGAGCCGTACTTTGGTCATACATCTGTAGATCGTCTTTGCGAAAGTCTCTCTTCAGATTATCGTTCTGATTTTGTAGTGAAACATTAGAAGGGATTAGTATATTCTGATATACATGCCACGATGAAATAGCGGCCTTTTGGCCTCGTACAGTACCAATTTTAGTTTAATGTGTCATATTTTTTTACATTTTCTTATTATTACTTTTTATTAGAGATATGCCAACTATGACTTTGGCTGACTTGCCGATTAGTCGATCACGGTTCCGGGCGTATTCGGAAATTTCGTTTACAGCTGATTCGCACTCAAGTCGCAACCGCCCGTGCTGTCTGCGAGCATGTCGGAACATGTTTTTTCTACTTCTCAAACACAAAAAACAATTTCTTGATTTTTGCTTTTGCAATGATTAGAGCTGTTTTTGTTTAAAGTGCATTTTGTTTACCTTTAGTGTAATTTCTCCCACTCCCCTCTCACATTTTATGGAGAGATCCACATAAAGTAAGAAGCCGGATAGTCGGCGCTTTTTGCCGAATACTCGTCGACTAGTCGCCGACTACAAAAGTGGCTGGATAGTCGGCTTTTTTTTAATAATTTTGTTTATATTGTTAATTAGCGACCCGCTCCGGCTTCGCACGGGTGCAAAGTCAAAGTCAAAGCATTTATTTCAATTAGACCATTACAGGCACTTTTGAAAGTCGAAAAACAAAATAAAACGCGAAGCTACAGTCCCAGTCACAAGGCATAATAACTTGTGAAAGTACTGTAGTTGCCCATTCCGTAGCGTAGATCTCTATGGAGAAGAATGGGCAAGAAACTCCATGGACACTCTTTTAAATCAAAATATGTTACAAAATCTTGGTTACATCATTCATGTTAAGAATTACAAATATGTGAGAACGATGTAGAAATACGGGCAGGTTAAGAGCGTCCAGAGTATTAAAAGATGAAATCAGTAATAAAAAAAAAATATAAAGTACTTAATTAAAATAAACCGTGGCAGCTAAGAGATAACCAGTCACAACTGACAGCGCCCGTTCACGAACATGACGCATGTATCAGCCATCATTCAACTCAACCATTTTGAAGGGAACTAAACGACCCGACACACCCGCCACTATCAGCGTGACATTTAAGTGAGCATGACATTCACTCAACCACCAGGGTATTTCGCGTCAATAAAAGAACTACTCATTAAATAGTGCCAATATATTTTTACAATCTTCTGCAGCTTTCACAATAACTTCACTTGGTAATTCTGATGATCCAGATTGCCTCTATGGATATTGTGGAGCAGGACCAGCATTGAGCCAAGCATTTTTATCATCAATGTAATCCCCCAACTTATAATATGCTTGCCTACATAGTGTGCGTTTTATGCAAGATTTAAATTTCGTTTCATTCAGTTGTAGAATAGGGGGAGGTATTTTATTGTAACATTTTAAACAGTATCCCATGAAAGATGAGTCTACTTTAGCTAACCTGAAACCTGGCTGAACTAGTTGGTCCCTGTTTCCAGTATTATAATGGTGCCGGTCACCTCTTTTACTAAATAAATGCAGATTTTTCCTAACGTACATGATGTTTTCATAGGTGTATTGACAAGGTACCGCCATGATGTTAATTTCCTTAAACAGTTCTCTTAGAGAATCGCGCCTACGTAGATTATATATGGCTCTGATAGCTCTTTTCTGCAGAATAAATATAGACTCGATGTCTGCAGCCCGTCCTTATAGTAAAATACCATATGACATAATACTATGAAAATAACTAAAATACACTATCCTCGCGGTATCTACATCAGTAAATTGACGGATTTTTCTGACAGCATATCCTGCTGAACTCAGCTGTCCTGCAAGAGATGTTAAATGAGGACCCCATTGTAGCCTTGAGTCGAGCGTGATCCCCATGAAAACAGTTTCATCGACAAATTCAAGTTTCTCTTGATTCAACACTATGTCACAATCACTACATTTGACATTTGGTAGAGAAAATGTTATGCATTTAGTTTTTTTCCCATTTAATACTAAATTATTAGCGGTAAACCATTTATGGACCTGCATTAGAGCGTTGTTTACATCATCAAGGTTTGTGGCACGTCTGTTTATCTTAAATATTAACGAAGTATCGTCCGCAAACAACATCATTTGTGGTTGGTTTTTAAATAAATGGGGAAGGTCATTAATATATACTAAAAAGAGGAAAGGACCCAATATCGAACCTTGTGGTACACCCATTTTTACTTTCAAAGCCATTGAATTTACACCATTTGTGCAATGTAGATACTAGACTAACCTTTCTCTTGAATCACTCTATCTATTGCTGAATGGCATTAAAACCCGTTGCGTAGTTTAAAAGATCTAAGCGTACAAACAGCGGGAGCGACTTTGTTTTATACTATGTAAAGATATTAAACATTTTGTTTTGTAATGTGCGAGATAAAAATATACATTAAATAGACAATAGACATTCTTCATAAGTAATTATGTATTTATCAGAACACTTTTATAACGCATTCCGAGACTGCCGGACATGTAATCGCCAATTGTAACACTAAAATAAGCCCCTTATTTTCATTTCACTCGTCCAGGCATTTGACAGTTGTAATTATTCAACTGTGGTACAAAATATTACATGTTAACCGGTGATTGATGAAACTTTCATAAAGTTTTAATATCGATTTGGTAATTGTTTTATTCCGTAGGTACACTACATTGTTACGCTACATAGTTAAGCGATGTTCATGAAATAGAACTATTGTCTACGTTGCAATCATCATTGCAAGAGAACTTTGCGCAAATGCAAGGTACTTATGCTTATGACTGGACGTATCGTCTCAACTAGGTAGTTACTGTGACAGGAATCTCTAGGAAAGGATTATATTTCCAATAGAAGATATTAAATCTAGATAAATGACCGCAATCTATTACTTAGCTGTTGTCTTTAGCCACAAGTATGATTGATGTTTATTGCTTTAGATATCTATGATCATTTGGTAATTTTATATAAAAACGTTTAATAACCGATGGACACAGTTGAAAGCGACAAACTCCTTCGTGACAAACTTCTAAGTTTTAAATTTCGAGAGCTAGGTATGTACTTAACTTTGAAGGAAACACTAAACAAATTAATACTCAATCACAAACTGGGAATTTAGTAGTCAAATTCTGGGCAGAGGTGATTTAGATTTAGACGGATTGCCATCGACAAAACGATCAACGTGAGTTTTAACTTACGCACCTATGACTCAAGGAAGGGAAGGGGGAGGAGAGGCGAAAATGAATATTTTGAATAGAAGAGAATTTAATATAGTAGTGATCTTTTCGTTGTACATCGGATATTTTCTGATGGATGCCAACTAGGTACACAAACATACGTATACTCGTATTTAAAAAAAACCGGCCAAGTGCGAGTCGGACTCGCGCACCGAGGGTTCCGTACTTTTAAAACCGTAATTATTAAAATATTTTTATTATATGATGTTACTAAAAATTTACGGTTTTCGCACTTTTTCCTTTATCTGTGCTATAAGACGTTGCTTTGTACCAAATTTCAAGATTCTGAGTTCACGGGAAGTACCCTGTAGGTTTTGATTCCCTTGCGAGTGTCGAAAATTTGCGGAATTTTGCGGCATAAACAGATGTATATTTTGATTGCGTTGGCTTAGAAGTTTGATTTTCTCACAGCTCCAAGGGACAGTAGATTTGAGTATTCGATATAAATTCCAGCTTGATACCTCCACGCGTTCCTGAGAAAAAGGGTCTTGACAGACAGACAGACGGACAACAAAGTGATCCTATAAGGGTTCCGTTTTTACCTTTCGAGGTACGGAACCCTAAAAAATGTATATTATTATCTTGCCGAGTCTGGATTCATGCTCGGTTGAAAGCACTAGGCTCTCCCCTTATCAAATGGGACTTAAAGTTAACTGGAGAAAAGTGGGTTTATTGTTAAGTACACCACTGCCTGACTCTTCTATGATTACAAGCGCGCTGTTCTGTTTATGTTTTGTGTATGAACAAATATAAAAATATTATCATACATGAAAATGTATGAATAGAAAAAAAAAGGAAATAGAATATTAAGTTTATACGGCTACAAATAAAGCCCTACATAACCCAGTCAATTAGCTTAGTATTTTTATGAAGATCTCTGAGAATAATATCATAAAAAAATAAAGTAATAATATTCGTCTAGACAAAATACGTACGAATATAAAATGTGTGGGTGTTTAACTTTATGGTAAATTAGGGAATCTCACACGCAAACGAATATTACAGTGACAATAAAATGATAGGGTTGTTACATTGTTTGCTATTAAACCTTCTACTTTGTTAATTGAAATTCAAGCAGCATAAGAAAAATTCATAATAATAACCTAAATTCAAAAGACAGCCTGAGTTAGTCTTTTACGTTGAGGTATACACATCTTGTGTAACAGACAGATTTCAATAAAATTTGGCACAGGCGACTGCCTTATAGACTTATTACACAGGGCGAAAGATACTTTTCTTCCAGTAAGTTGTTGCCATGGGATAATTCCCAACATATACACGGACACCGCGCCGCGGGGAAAAGCTTATACTAAATAATATATCTTCAATTCAGCACGGCTGGCGCAGTGGCTGTGCGATTGGCTGCTTCTTTGCGTGTCGCAAATTCGATTCTTGCATGGCTCGAGTTCCGGGTCTAGTTATTTGTGTATGTGAGTTTAAATGTTTGTTAACGCACCCAACAATGCAGGAGACATTCCTAGTGTAGGGCAACGTTTAAAAAAAACATTCAATTACTATAATATTCCAGTTGTACAGTCTTGACACACACAGACGAATAAATTATTTAACTTTTTTAAACGAAACTGTATCATTTATCAGCACTGACCACAATAAAAGCAATACAATGTAAGAGTCACGCTCAGCAGTAAAAGTTCAAGCACTGGTCTTCGTGTTTGGTTTATAAATGCTTGCACCTGTAGATTACCCCCATGGGTAGTTCATGGGTGCACCTGGCTACCTAATCTGTCTCTATCAATTAACTGCACGACAAAGTGAGCTCCTTATAATTTATTTATAAACCGGTGGGTCGTCGATGTTAGCATATTTGTTAGTTTTAACATATTTTAATAAATAAAGGATTGTTAGAAAAACAATCCCGTTTCTTGGGATTGGACACTTAGTAATTTATTACTACTTTTGGAAGCTTGGGTCTTATCTGTTAAAACAAATGTAAGAGTTTATGAATAAATAAATAAATTGCAAACTTACACGAAACTCACAATATTTTGATCTTCAAATATAAATTTTAAAAAAACTCCAAGAATTTAATTTTCAAACATCTTATTTAAAAGCGACATCTGGCGAGGTAAATCGCAAACTCTAGAACGATGACTTTCCCGCTTTTCCAGAAGAGTTTCGAGAGTCTCTGTAACTTGAGAGCGAACCTCCCTTATACATTCCCGGTGTAGCATCAATAGATGGCGTTACTGGTACTTTAAGGGACTAAATTGAAAACAATGTTTTTGCCATCCTATTTATTATGTATGTTTCATCTACTTTTTACTAGAAATACATTAAATTATGCATACTCTCATCGGGGTAGAAAAGAGAAGTGCATGAATAACTTTGAACATTTCTAGTAAGACTGACCGGTCTGGAAACGTTATGTCCCTATCCTGTAGACTTATTTACTGATGAAAATGCCTTCAGGCATACCTGGAGACAATTAATGGATCAATTAATCATTTCTAAAAGCTTCTATCGGTAATCACAACAATCCATTTTGACATAGCAACCGGCCAGTAGTCAAGTATTTTTTCAAGAACAGGAAGCAAAGCTCCGGTTACTTAAGTTTTACGTTTCACCAAAATATACAACAAATAAAGCCCGAGTCTTTGAAAAAATATTTATCGATGCCTATGGAAGAAAATGTCTCATTCAATTTATGATACTTTTAATAAATAGGTCCTACCAGTTTCTATGCCATATTGAAAGATAGCTGAACATTAATTTGTAAAGAGCTTAAGTTATAAATGATAAATGATTTTTATTTTGCAAGTAGGTTTTTACAAACACTTTTACACGTCATTTTTTTTAAGCTAGATGGGGCCGGTATTTCGTACCTGACTACTCTGAGAAGAAACATCCGAAACAAACTCAGAGGTTCTCTGTTAACTTGTTACTCTTTTAAAGTCCAGACATTGCTCAATTTACATGAGGGCTATGCAGATTAGTATCTGAAATGGTCTTTTGAAGAAAGAACCACACAGATTTGAGTGGACCTGTCCAGTCAGTGCAAGCATTTGTCAGTTATCGTTATTTTGGGTCCTTCTGCAAATAGCCATATTCATATTTCTTTGAATGGGGGAACAAATGAATTGTAACAGCAATAGGCCTTTAAATCGCCTATTACGCAGGAATACTTCTTTTAATTTACAGAGAAGGAACAAGCATGCTTGCTTGCATTGTGTGATAGTGATTGAAGGCCTGACCACATTATAGACTACAGATGTAAGACTTACCGTCCACGTCGCTAATCAAAAGTAACGCATTACTAATTCAGTTTTTTTTTTTTTTAAACTTTGCCCCACACTATGAATTTCTCCTGTATCGTGGGTGCGTTTACAAACATTTAAACTCTCATACACGAACAGCCAGACCCGGAACAACTATCTGTAGGCCATACAAATATTTGTTCCGTGCGGGGATCGAACCCGCGACACGCAGCGCAGCAGTCGATCGCTCAACCACTGCGCCAACCGTGTCGTCAAACACCAATGAGTAGCCAGAATACCACAGCACTTGTATTTCAATGACTGACTTTGTTAATAACGTGTTAGGTGTTAGTAAGACGATAGGTTTAAAAAAACAAGCTTTTATTAAACTCAAAACAAGATGGTTTGTCTTTCAAAATTTAACACGTTTAAATTTCGTGTCTGTGCTTTTAACCGTTCAGGAGTTTTCTCGTGAGGAGGCGATCTTAGCTGCAGGATCAAATCATGTCTGTCTCAAAAATGTATTGTCACAAGAACCAAGTTAAGGTCTGTGCAATTTCTGCTCAATCGGTTGGGCTTGGGGAACCAGTTCCTGGTTTGAAATTCAGTTGCAACACTAACTAACAAGGCAAGTTAAATAAAAACTTTAAAAAAATATTGTAATCGGTTAAAACTATTCTAACAATAGGTAACTACCATTTATTTCAAAATTCATTTGGTTGTTAGTTTTTTTTTAAACCCTTTTGTAAAATATCGTGTTGTAGGTAGTAATTCCACATAACTGAGGCGTTCTCAAATGAAATATTTTTAATTGAGAAAACGCCATTCTAATAAGGGTATGACTTAATAATATTTTGACTGATACTAGTCAAAAGTGGTTTTGTCCGATTAACAGTTTTGACTGTAACATATCTAGTCTTATACGACGGTTTACAGACCAACCTCAGAAAACTTACAAAAATACTCAAACAAAGTAGGTAGGTTTAAAATTTAACAAACAGCTATTCTTGGGAACATACATTTTATCAAAAGTGCCCTTGCGAACGTAAACAGTGGCAAACACGTTCGTCTCGCATATATTTTCATTTTTATAACTCGCACACATAATATGTATGAACACCAATATATTTCTTTATTGTATGATAACAGGAAGAAACTGGTTAATATTGTTACCGTCACAGATATACCTAGATAGCGCAAGTATCACGATCCGTATGAAAACTAAGCCTGCGATTTTTTGATTTCCTACTATGACGTCATAAGCACTATTTAGTTACTATACAAAATAGACTACGTTTTTGTTAATGAAATGTCTAAAATTAAGTTCTTGAGATATAACGTTGCTGTTTTAAACAAATTATCTTGCTGCGACAATAGCCACGTTCTGCTGGTGCTCGGCTTAAGCATAAAATGCTTAAGCCGAGCACAAGAAGTAGGTGCTTTTGCGTTATCAAGGGATATCTATATCTGTGGTTTTTATTATGTAACTACTTTTTAGCAAGCAGAAATATTAAACAAAATTAATCAGTATAAGTACTGATTATTTTTTTTAATTTTTAATCAGTATAAGTACTGATTAATTTTAAACAAAATTAAAATGGTATTAAATTTGATAAGAGAAAAAAAACTTAAAATTACATTACATACATAGATACAAAACTAAATTCTGAACATTCATTTATGTCAGATGATATTTAGAAAAATTACATATTTGTGATAGACATGACTTGATTTGGCAGCCAGGATCGCCTCCTCACGAGAGAACTACTCAAAAGTTAATAGCATGGACACGAAATTTTGTTGAGTTTTCCTCTTATCATTTTTTTTTAAGTTTAATTTATTTAAAAAAATATATTATCTGTTAGGTTCACTCACACCCATATTATAAGAGGCTTCCCAAATCAATTTTTGAACTAAGTCGACAGTTGTTGCCATGACAACAGTTGAAAACATCCGACAAATCGTATTCCTAGAATTTGTTGGCCGTAACTAGTGGATCTTCGACTAAGGTACCTCCTCTAGCTATCTATCTTTGTCAAACCAATAGGTTCATTCTGCTTCAATCAATGCTAACGATGTCATAATTATGTCACTTTAATCAATGTTAAAGATGTATATAATTAATAATTTACCGGTACTACAAATATGTCAATTTATAAACAAACAAGATGGAACGTAGGCGTGGTTAGTCTGACTTAAGTTCAGTTCATGACAAAGAATACCAGTGTTATTGTTACTGTTTTTAACTTTTTTATACAAGGTGTTCTGTTACAGCTAGTTTATTATGTTTTCAAACTACACCTGTGTCTATATTCATTTTTATCCTAAAAAAATTTTATAGAGTACGTTAACATATTATATTGTTTACTGATTTTCTAAGAACGATAGCATGATCAAAGAAAATGATTGTTATACACAAAAGCTCATTGTATCCACAAATTGTATGATTTATGTTCAATTTTTCTTTTGTTCTTTAGTTTATATTCCTTACTATCTGTCTACGTTAAAAAAGTAATCATCTGATATCTAGGTACTGTGTTTTCGTTGGTTTTATGAAGAAGGTATCTTTGTGTGGAAAACATTAAAAGCAATTTGGTGTTCGTGTGTAATACCGCAGACAGCAGAATTCTGGGTACTGTAGATAAGTAATGGAATTAACGTATACCCTTGGATACACAAACGTTTTACATTTGAAAGCATTATAGGTACCAATTATGGTAATTCTCGAAGTGAGTAACAAACTGGATTTTTTATTTCTCATCGTATCTTTATTAATGAAGGGTTTGTCGTCGTTCAATAAATTATCCGTAGGTATCGTAAAAGTGATTACCCACCACCTCTTATGAGGGTGAACAGAGAGATCCTCTTATTAACTGAGGAAGTAATTGAGCTGCACCGTTTATCGCTATGATGAAGAGTTCGATTGCCACGTGGTGATTTTAACTTTCATGTTCTCATGACAAACGAGTCTGCATACAACACCATGACCATTGACCATGAACTGCTATGAATGTGTCAAGAACGGAAATAAACTTGTTGGCTTGGGACTACTATTCCCACAGAACGTATCAACAGCGTGTCAAACCCGTTTATGTCAAGTTTGGAACGGTCATCATACGTAGTTATAACCCAATAATTATTATTTGCATCGAAAGTTAAGAGACCTGCTAGACCGTTCCGTCACCGATCAACACCGTCACCATGTAGCGTATCGGCACCGGCAAAATATTCTCGCCGACAACTGTTGACGCACCATTCGGTGTTGGTGACCATATTTGGCCTGCACGCGTAATATGACCGCCATAGAAACGGGCTATGTCGACGGAAGAATCGACAAACAGACACATTTTTAATGTGTATCTGTCATTATGTCAATTCTTCCGTAGACAAAACTCGTTTCTACAGTGGTCGTGCTGATACGTTCATAGCACGGGTATGTTATGATACAGAGTAGTGGGTAGACTTCTTATTCCTATCACTATCTCTGGCTAGGCTAGGCTGTTTAAATCTTTATACGAAAGAAGTCTAGTTAATATAAACTCAGAACTAGAAATTTCCCTTTCTTACTTTGTGGCCAAGCACACATAATAAGTAGCAATTTTTTACAGTATTTTTCACAATATCACATTCTTTTACAAAAGAATTTCGTTGAAAATAAAGAAAATGGGATTGTGCATTATTTTCTTACTACAGAAACCTTTAAAGGAAACGGTTCGTTTTGGGAACTTAGGTCGTTTTAATAAGATTTAATAGAAGGTTTTTTTTTATGTTATCTATCTATCTATACACCGTGTAAATCACCTCATCACGAAGCCGTCAACCAAGCATTCTGTACATGAAACTAAGTAACTTTACGCAAAAATTATTGCTGGGAAACGACTTTTTTTGTGGGGGGTTTAAAATCATGTTTTGTGGTAGAACTCAATGTAACGCATTCAAAACATTGTCCTGATGGACGGATTGAAAAGTACGGGGGTCGTGGAGGTGTTTAAAGTAAAAATCTTACATTAAAAACTTGAATTTAAAAAAATACTTGCCAAAAAGTTGGTACTTTAACCCCTAATATCTCCGTAACTAGAAGGTTCCCAGGTATAGAGTAGAACAGAAAAATCATCGCAATGACAGGGAGAACCAGTACCTTTCGGCTTCGTTAAGAGGTGTTTTACACCCTTTATAAATAAAAATCAATTCCTGTTTGTTAGTCTCGCTAAAACTCGAGAACGGCTGGGCCGATTTAGCTGATTTTGGGTTTTAAAATGTTTGTCGTAGTCCAGGGAAGGTTTAAAAGGTGAGAAAGGTAGGGTAGGGTAGGTAGGTAGGTAGGTAGGGTAGGGTAGGTAGGGTAGGGTAGGTAGGGTAGAGTAGGTAGGGTAGGGTAGGTAGGGTAGGGTAGGTATGGTAGGTAGGGTAGGTAGGGTAGGTAGGGTAGGTAGGGTAGGTAGGGTAGGGTAGGTAGGGTAGGTAGGGTAGGTAGGGTAGGTAGGGTAGGGTAGGTAGGGTAGGTAGGGTAGGTAGGGTAGGTAGGGTAGGTAGGGTAGGTAGGGTAGGTAGGGTAGGTAGGGTAGGTAGGGTAGGTAGGGTAGGTAGGGTAGGTAGGGTAGGTAGGGTAGGTAGGGTAGGTAGGGTAGGTAGGGTAGGTAGGGTAGGTGTGGTAGGTAGGGTAGGTAGGGTAGGTAGGGTAGGTAGGGTAGGTAGGGTAGGTAGGGTAGGTAGGGTAGGTAGGGTAGGTAGGGTAGGTAGGGTAGGTAGGGTAGGTAGGGTAGGTAGGGTAGGTAGGGTAGGTAGGGTAGGTAGGGTAGGTAGGGTAGGTAGGGTAGGTAGGGTAGGTAGGGTAGGTAGGGTAGGTAGGGTAGGTAGGGTAGGTAGGGTAGGTAGGGTAGGTAGGGTAGGTAGGGTAGGTAGGGTAGGTAGGGTAGGTAGGGTAGGTAGGGTAGGTAGGGTAGGTAGGGTAGGTAGGGTAGGTAGGGTAGGTAGGGTAGGTAGGGTAGGTAGGGTAGGTAGGGTAGGTAGGGTAGGTAGGGTAGGTAGGGTAGGTAGGGTAGGTAGGGTAGGTAGGGTAGGTAGGGTAGGTAGGGTAGGTAGGGTAGGTAGGGTAGGTAGGGTAGGTAGGGTAGGTAGGGTAGGTAGGGTAGGTAGGGTAGGTAGGGTAGGTAGGGTAGGTAGGGTAGGTAGGGTATGTAGGGTAGGTAGGGTAGGTAGGGTAGGTAGGGTAGGTAGGGTAGGTAGGGTAGGTAGGGTAGGTAGGGTAGGTAGGGTAGGTAGGGTAGGTAGGGTAGGTAGGGTAGGGTAGGTAGGGTAGGGTAGGTAGGGTAAGGTAGGTAGGGTAGGTAGTGTAGGGTAGGGTAGGTAGGGTAGATAGGTAGGTAGGTAGGTAGGTAGGGTTGGGTAGGGTAGGGTAGGTTGGGGTAGGGTAGGGTAGGTAGGTAGGTAGGGTAGGGTAGGTAGGTAGGTAGTGTAGGGTAAGTAGGTAGGGTTGGGTATGGTAGGTAGGTAGGTAGGGCTGGGTATGGTAGGTAGGTAGATAGGGTAGGTAATAAGTGCATTGCAACGCATGCCGGGGACAGCTAGTTAAAAATAAATTTGAGCAAACAAACATAAAACTATAAAGCATAACTCAACATCTAAACGATAAATAACTAAAATCGACTGTTTTGTAACACAGTCAGTAAACTAGAAACGGTTCGTTTAGTTATGTCGAATGTTCAATAAAAACAAAGGTTCGGTTGTTTTGATTTATTCATGCGAGCAAGTTAACTTTGTTCTCGAAACCTATCGTGTGAACAGTCTTGTTGTTACAACAACTAACTTGCCACTCATATGGGTCACCACACAAACGCGCCACACGGGACATTCTCAACTATAGTTAAGGTACTTAAGTAGTAGAGGTACAACGTAAGGAACAAAGTAATACATTAAGCATACAATATTGATCCTTTGCTGTTGTATCCTAAGACCTCGGATTGGATAACAATTTCGGGATTTGATACTCTAGTCTACTCCTCCGAGTGGACTCTCCGGCTGTAACTCATTTATCTGGTTACCGTACTGTGCTGGCTTGTGATATGGGTGTAATATCGGCAGGCTAGAGCGGTTAGACAACTTTGTGGGGATAGAACGAAATCGAATCACGCAGAAGCAATATTCTCGCGTGCACTGGAGCTGCTGCAGTTTGGAAATCTTGCAATTACGTTTCGGCTATTTGAAAGATATTTTACAGCTTGAGTAAGTTTTGAAAGTTTCCACGTATGTTACGGAACTGTATGAGAAATATTAATTTAGATTTTCGTAGTTGACTCGAGAACAAATCGAAACTGTATTCCTAAGACTACTTAAGCATTTTATTATTAGTTTTTTTTCTGTTTTAGTGATATACAACCTGTTTTTTTTTATATCCCATAACTCTAGGGTATGATTGAGACCATATCAAAGAATCAACTGGCATATGAATTATGTTTCAATAAAATCTTTTTTTTTCATACTTCATACAAAATAATTCGACTAAGTCATGATTATTAATGTAAAACACCCTTACGTGAAATATGACAACGTCGCATTTTCTTAGATTGGCTTTAAATTTGAATGATTGGTTTGAAAATGAATTACTCGTATTTATCAATGAAACTACTACTATTTTACTACACTACTGCGAAGTTTGGCAATCTCGCAAAAGTAAAGATTTGTTATACTGGTGATATTTTTTTAACTAATTTAATTATGATTGATGATAACTCCGAAACTATGCATTTTTGGACCATCTATTCTAGGAGTTTTAGTATTATTTTTACCTACCGAAAATAACCCTAGAGTTATGGGATGTAAAAAAAAAACAGGTTGTATAATATTCTGATATTCAGACTGAAACGTCACGTAGCATCTGTCTACGTGTCTCTTTTCAGCTGTTAACTTTTGGGACAGGAAACTGAGACTGGAACGGAAATGAAAATAAATAATACGATATCACACACAACGAAAAGGTGCGTATTGTTATCATTAGTTTACAGCAATATCTTCCACTCGTGTACTCTTATAACAATAGCTGTTTTAATATTTAGGTACGTTTATTTTAATTCTCATCGAACAATTGTAATGATGGCAAAGATATAGATCGGTTCAACAAAGAAGTCCTAGCAAACTTTTAAAACCAAAGAAGTCCGCAAAATTTTCAACATTTAGAAAGTTTTCCAAGGACCTATTTTACCAAAAATATGGCCTCAAATCGACCGTAATAAAGGAAACCAACTGCAAAAGAACAATAAATCCCCAAGTTATAAACAAACAGACAAAAGACAGATTTTTATAAAAGCATTACAGATAAAGAAGTTTGACCTAAAACATAAAAAAATAAAGGAGTATGTAGCCGCAACATCAGGCGACCTAATTGCTTTTGTTTAGGACTTACAAACGATACTATAATCGCACAATAGCATTTTTTAAAGGAAAAACTTAATTTGACTTGCACAGGGGCTAATAAATTGTGGGGGTGTTCACTAGCTCATTTTTTCGAGATCGGTCGGTGTAGACGCAATCTGGCGAACGTTGCAAAGAGGTTGTATATCAGTCAATGTCCGAGGGGCACTTTAATTGCGTCCTAATTTATTGTCCTACATAACGAAGTAAAGAGGACGTAACAGTATCCTGGCATTTGGGTATTAGGGGAGGAGGCGTGATTACGACGATAAAAATGAATATTATGGAGATAATGCGATGATGGTATAAATTTTAGTGAAAACGATTTGCTTTTAGTGCTTGTCAGCGACTTTCTAAAATATGCTGATGATGTAATGTCGCTGTTATTATAGTTAGTTTTTTCTAGCTTGACAACATCATCCTACTTAAGACTCCACAATATGGAGGTTTTGTTAGAAACAGCGAAAAATACCTATTAAATAAAAAACGTTATACCTACCTATATATAATATCATGCATTATATATAGGTAGGTATAATTTAGGAAGGGAGGCCTTTACGGCCAAAAGTCTTCCTGCAGTGGGCCTTACAAAAATGATATTTTAAAAATGGTTAACTTCCTTGGGCATCTGATATTGCTTAGCAAAATTATCTGTCCACTTGGCATTACCAGATAACTCGTTGAGAATTTGTTCAAACAGATCTTATGACTATGAACAGTAAATTTATAGCTATCTCTGAGCTATGAGTATCACTGCTATAACATACTTACAACATACATATTATTATGTAACAACTAATAACAAGGCACATGGGACAACAACTGTAAGAGTGCTTGATATAAACTTATACTATAAGTAATTTAAAGTGGGTAGTGGATAATTTAGAGAGAAATAGATTAAACTATAGTATTACTAGCTGTGCCGCGCAACTTCGTCTGCGTCAAATTTTCCCCGTTTTCGCAATATTTTTCATTGCTGCTGCGCTCCTATTGAATACTTACCCAATCCAGTCAACAGATGGCGATCTGTTAGAATCGTTTGGAGCTAACAGACAATAGTGACTTAATTTGCAATAAAATAATATTGCGACTATAAATTGAGATGTAAGCTATCCTATCTTTCAAGTTGGATCAAACTGCACACGGTGTACAAATTTGATTAAAATCGGTTTAGTAGTTTAGGAGTCCATCGCGGACAAACAACGTGACACGTAATTTATATATATTATGAGAAGATTTGCTAATTTACTTACACCAATTCATCATCATCTGCCTAACCTTTTCCTAACTTTATTCGGGTCGGCCCCAAATAACATTGGACAAGGGCAGAAAGATGATGATGATTGGAGCCAAACAGGAACTGACGCAAAGTGTCTAACTTATTTAAAAAAAGCGCCTATATGGACGTATTGAGGAACTCGTGGCTAAATAATATCAGCCGTACTGGTCGATCTTTAAGGTTAACCCGTGCTTGCCGAGGTTGGTCCGTGGATGGGTGATATCTCGGAAAGCATGTTAAGCCGTTGGTCCCGGCCGTCATTTGTAGATCTTTGACAGTCGTTACGAGTAGTCAGAAGCCAAAAGTCTGGCATCCAGTCTATCCAAGGGGTATCGTATTACCCAGTTACTGGGTTGTGGCGGTCAGATAGGCAGTCGCTTCATGTAAAATACTGGTACTCAGCTGCATCCGGTTAGATTGAAACCCTACCCCAACAAAGTTTGGGAAAAGGCTAGGCAAATGATGATAATTTGGGTCGGTTTCCAGTCTAATTGAATACCAGTATTTTACATGGAGCGACTGACTATCTGACCCCCGCAACCAGTAACTACTAGGTAATACGATACTCCTTGGTAAGACTAGTTGTCAGACTTTCGGGCCACTGACTACCAAAGATCTACAAATGACAGCCGGTGCCAATTTTAGACAATGAAGTTTTTATTTGTCGTCTTTCCCGCCGAAAATAAATCTGACGCAACGCAATGTTTGAGATTTTGTAAATTCGAATAAGTACTTACTATTTTTCGAATTTTAAAATGACAGAGGGCTTTTCTCTATACAGACTGCTTAAAGTGGGTGATAGACGTGCGAACTTTAAGTACGCGGTTTTTAAGATCGCGAACTTACTCGGCTCGACGTCGGTGACTCATAAGAAGCTGGATTTCTACAACACAGATGATTAGATAAACCAACAAAAAAATAGGTACGCAATTACGGTAGGTACCCTCCTCGTGCATCTGCATGAACTGACGAAAAAAATTGCGGCTCGAGCGAGCTACGAGTAAGATTTCAAACCGGTTGGATCGCCGGCGAACTTGCGCGGCAATTTTTAAGTACGCTTTTTTAAGGTGACACACAGGCGAAAAAGGTCGACGAGCCACAAGTCCGCGTACTTACTCGCACGTCTATCAGCCACTTAAGAACAATTTATTTAATTTTATAGCAGCAAAGCAAAGGTAACACACCAATTCAACCCACTGATCTTGACACTGCTCCAACAATATAATAATATCAGCAGAGTTTAATGTTATGATAATAACTGCGTGAGTAAGAATAGTACTCGTACTAGCATCCATCTGGCTTAGTTCGGCTTACACACATCAACGCTTTTAGCACTAACACCTCATTAATCATCCCTTTACATCTGTTTACACAAACTTCATAACTCCCAACCATTTCACACAATTTATTTATTAGGATTTTAGCCTATTGATATAAGCAACGACTGCCTCTTTGGTCTAGTAGTTGAAATCGCGACTGCTGAGTATCAGGTGGCGTACCATGACGTCTTAAAACATTATTGTTCCATTCTTACTCCAGAGTCAAAAAGAAACGGAGCTATACAGGTCGTCTAGCTCCATCTCTTTCCCACTCTGGAATAGGAATGAAACAATATTTTTTTAAGCGTCATAGTAACCCCCCTGATCTTGGGTTTGATTCCCGGGTCGGACAAATCGTTATTGGGTTTTTCCATCAGGATTTTTTCAGTAGCAACCACGGAGTATGGATTTTCGTTCAGTTGATGGCAATAGGCTCACCCCTTTTACATGGACTTTAACATAACTGGTGAAATGAGGGTGTACTATTAGGTACATCTCTGCCTAAACCTTCGGGGATAACAGGCGTGATATTTGTATGTTTTGAAATAAGTTAATATAGATGAGGTACCAAAACAATTCAATATTACACGTTCTTCTTCGTATTTCTATTTCCGTATCGCTGAGATCTATTATAACAAAAGGTTGAGCTTTCCATTGCGTTTTATTGCGGTCGTTCACATTACATTCGTTTACGGTGATGTAAATTTAGCGCAATGGACTGCGAAATAAAGCCGGAAACTTTTGCGCTTTTATTGGTATTAAAACTGGCTACTGAGCAATGTCTCAATGCCGGGGTTACATTAGAACGGTTAAGTTTTTAGGTCATGTGTGTTCAGGAGATGAGTGGTCATCCATCTTACTGGAGATTGGTTCCATCCTTTAGGTGCTAAAGGAACAGCTGTTCCCATTCATTAATGGGAACAGCTGTTCCGCAAGCCTTGTTACCATTGTAACAAGGCTTGCGGAGGTGTGATGGCCATCGGTCGTTAGATCACGACCATTAAGCATCGTACTGCTAATCGTTCTATCAAATTAGTACCTTAAGACAAGTTCCTACTTCAGGTATAAAAGCAATTTGGATTCGATTAGCAAAATTGAGATTTTATTCTTCAGAATCATGACAGAATAGTATTTTTGCCAGATGCCACCAAAGTGTTTTTACATTCAAACTCTGGCTAGAATTATTTTATTTCGCCGTTTTCCGGATTTTACCGATTGTTCCCACTTTCAGATTAGTATTCAAATTCCTTGATTTGCTTAAAACGTTAACTCAATTCAATTCAATTCACACTAACAACTTGTCCGTCAGACAGGTAATACAAAAATATTAGACACGTATTTTTTGTTTTATCAAAATATCAAAAAATTACTTAGTTAGAACTCATTAAAGTTGGAGAGTGGGGGCTAACTACGTCACAATTAGGTATAATACTTACCTACATGTGACGTCATGCGCCATTTCAACTCAAAATATCTCCGTAATTTTATGACCACGTGAAAAAAGAAAAAATACGTTTTCAATACTTTTCAATAAACTACCCGACGGACAAAGAAAAAAAATAGGATTATTGAGCGCCCGAAACCAAAACTGCAATAAATTTTATTTTTTACTTTTAATTTATTCTACGAAGCCAATAAATCCATTTAAACTAAATCCCAAATAAAACAGCGCGCCGTTTTGAATAGTTTTTTTTTTTAAATAAATAACGCGAAGTAAATCACAGTTAGGTTTGGATAACGTTAAAAACAGAAGATTAATAGCCGTGAGACGCCGTGTACCAACATTGACGAAGCATTTCGCGAGTTATATGAATTGTAGATTACATTTCGTACAATTAAAACCTTTGGAATCCACAAATCAAGTAAGATGTCACGAACGGGCTCTGCGAAGCTCTCGCAGCGGCCTCTATCGGAGAAACGAGAATTTTCTATTCCAATGTTATTTCAGTTCGTATCTAACGGAGTTTAAACTTGTATGCTGAAGGATTTGCTCGATCTCTGTTGATAAAACCTCCTTATAATTAGAACCTCTTTACTGTACTTAGGTACTTTGTGTTTAAAAAAACAAGCATTGTTTACAATGAAGCTTGCACTTCACACGCACTAAAGTGGCGCGGGTTGGGTGCGAGACGGGCGCGTGTCAGAAATCTGCATAGAATAGTAACTAAAGCATACAAGGAGCCCTAAAATAGCAACTGAAGTCATATATTTGCTTCATTTTGACTTATGAAGCCTCTATGATGATAGAGAAGGACAAGTGTACCGAAGACATTTCGAAAATTCGTAGGTTGTCACCACTTTTATTCAGGCTAGTGATGTCACTTACTAAATTTCAACGTCGATAGAATTTACAATGACATGCCAAAAATTATAACTGTACCTACCTAAAACCTACTAAACACACGTATATGAGACAATACATAATACCAACATCGTTTTTTTGAGGTGCGTTCAAAATGAAACGACAGTTTAATAAGTACGAACAATGCTCTTTATGTTTTAAAAAACTATTTTTTTTCCGGTTAATCCCGAATGTATTTAATGGCTATAGTATATGATGTTACTATAGCCATTAAATACATTCGGGGTTCAGTTCAGTTGTCAGAGTTTACTGGAAAGAAAGTGTGGAGACATTCGCTTTTGCGAAGTCTTTTAGCAACTTTTGCTTCAAAATACTTTCTCATATCTATTTGGATTTTAGATAAGTAAATTAGAGACAGAACTTTCATTCATACAAGCCTAAATGCTTAATTTGGCTTTATTACCTACTACTTTTCATGATGTTACGGTTTCTGAACAAACTGCTTGCTTAATGGGCTTGCCGTATTGTTGGCCCCTAGGCACGCCATTGATTTCGCATTCCGGTCGCAGTACCACCAGGCTACTTACTTCACTGACAATTAGTCTAAAATAGATGTTCTATTCTAATGGATGACAGTTGTCAAACACTCCAAAATATGGTCCAATGTTTGGGGTACAAGGGGTCGCCACGTCTCACAGTGGAACGAATGTATGGGAGCGGTTGGACGTAGACATGTCCGAAAAATAAGAGTAAAATTATGACAAACTAATGATGCCATCTTATTCGATTACTTAATGCCTTCATAAATTGTGGTGATGAATTTCTTCATAACTCCCATATTTCGGGAGTAATTTGAGAAAATGTGAAATTTTACTATGAAAATGAGTGTATCGAGCTCTCTCCCTCCTGATTCCGGGCTTGTTTCAAGTAGCGGTCTCTAATATCATAATGCTATTACTAAGAGCTATATTTAATACTAAGACACATAGTGCGCCAAATGTGCACTTTCTGGGATAAAAGGAAATGAAAATTTTAAAAAAAAAAACGTTTTTTCCCCATTTGTATTTACTTTAAACCGCAGACAGACTTATTAAGAGGTCTATAAATATATTATATATATACAGAAATATATATTAACAAAAATATTCACAAGAACTGATGAGAGTATGACTTTTAAGTAAGTTGATAATAAATTACCTAGTTTCATTAAAAGTACAATAAATAATTAAGATGTAAGCTCTAATTTACTAAGTTACACATTTTAAAACAATAACATCATTTAATTATCTTCGTCATCATCATCATCATCAATTAATTCAAATTCAGAATCGATGTCCGCTAAATCATTTATGTTAACAAATTCGATATCACTTTTCTCAGAATCCGTAAGCTCATAAAATTCCTTAAAAGAAGATTTTTTTACAAACTTATTTCCTTTTGGACGGATACTTGTAACAAGTGGATCAGAAGACAGTAAAAGATTGTGCATAATATCTTCATTGCATGAGATACTGCTATGCTTTCGAGAATGCCCCTCTCTATATTTTCTAAAATCTTTATTTCTAGCCTCAGATGCCTCTTCGGATAGAAAACCAATGGGCACAATTGACATGTTCTGAACTATGTCTGGCCCATGCATTAAAATTTTATGAAGTGAAGAAGGCATATAATACCATGGGTATAACTCCACGTAAAGCTTAGCAGTATCAAAGCAGAACTCTCGGAATTTAGTTACGTTGATCTTCTCTCCTGATGAAATACACTGCAAGATCACACAGATTTTTCTTAAAAGCATAGCATCTATTCCGGTCAGTTCAGCAGATTTAGTGTAGTTTTCAAAAAATCTCCTTGCCGAGTTGCCATTGTTGGTGGATCCACTGCCTTGTTTCACAACATCGAGAAGTAAGCCCGTTTCTCTTCTTACAGCCTCTTGAACTCTTTTCTTCCTGTCATCAACTTGCCTTTTTGCTATATCACCCCTTACTTGCCATGATTTTATGTCTAATTTGTAGGAAATGTGTAATAAGCATTCCATTGAGCGAATCCAAGCGTGAAGGGTGCTTAAGCTATATTTATACATGTCCTCGTTTGCGTGTTTATCTTTGATTAACTCTAAATTATTCATTTCTTTAGGACAAGCCTTGCATATGTCACACACTGAAGCTGCTGTATTGGATATAATGGAATGAATTTTACCATCAATCATTGTCAACAGCAGTTGGTGTTTGACACTAATTCCATCAGTGATGGTGGATGGAGTTAAGGCTTCAATCTCTGCTTCGATTTCAGCCATCTCTCTCTGCACATTTTCTTTGGTTTCCTTTATAAACTTAAACAATATTGGCCGGCAAAATGAAGTGGAAGATGGTCGCTCGTTTTCCCAAATTGTTACACCTTTTGAGACGAGCCGCAGTGGTACAAGACTAATCATAAAATTACTAGCAAGATCGATTTGCTCATCTTCACTCGTCCTTTGATGATAAATGCTTTGGCTAGATGATCCGTCAAAACCCCATTTGCTGGTCAATACGAGCTGTTGATTGGGATCAACAGGGGTTTCTAACGACCTAATAAGTCTTCTTGAGGTTAAATCCATCAAGGCTTGTAATTTGATTTTTGCAGAGCTCTCTGTAACTGTGAGATCTTCTTTGGCCGGATAGCACTTAATTTTTTCTTTAACCAACATGTAGTAACTCGGGTATTGAAGAGCTCCTTCTTGAGTGTTGAAATCCCGAAGAGTGTTATAGCGCCATTTCGATAAGTTCATCGATACATAAAGAGCCAATGCCTTCAAAGGGGATATTTCCCGTACCTGAATTGATTTACCTTCAATGAAGGCTTTGATTTTTGAGGCCTCTTCTGGATTCTCCGTCAAGTATTTCATAACATAAGCTGTATCGCTTTGTCCTGCCTTTTGAAGCGCCCTTTCGGCCGAAAACATAATTTCAGCGCTGCTACTGCTGCATGAAAGACTATCTTCAGTGCGTCTTCTTTTTTGCCGGTTACTAAGGTCCTCAAAAGATTTACGAGGACTAGGATGTGTACAAGTTGAAGCATTAGATTTAGCAGGAGAAATTATGGGCTCGATGACGTCACTTATATTTTCTGTAGAAGGTTCCATATTTTCATTCTGTAATTCCGGCCATTGAATTGCAGCCTGTAGCCAAATCTCATGTTTCTTCCGAAACTTATCTGTGCTTCTTCCAGACTGTGTCCATTTTGCATAAATGCGGTAGCAAAATCGACGACACCAGTCTTTTAAACTTGTTTCAGCACTTTCACATAACTGAACACAACTGTTATCTTTTAAAACACTGAACAAATAGTTAAAGTCGCGTAAATCTTTATGTGCGCGTGCGCATAAAGCAACGTGAATATCAAGATTTGTATTAAAATTTGGAAAATACATTGCGAGATTAGCTTGGATACAACGAGGTGTAAATCAACACTGATTTTAAAGTTACTAATAGTGACCTATTTATATAAAATCCAGGTATCCCAGGTATCCTTTGTTAAATATTGCAAGGTAATTAGTTATTGTGATAATTAGTAAATGATGCATGCTAAATTAGTGTATTAAGAGCCATTTAGTAATTAAATAATAGCAATGTTCTTATCAGTAATCATTAGTGCATCAGTTTTATATGTAAACCTTAAGTCCCTAATTATATATCCTAATTAGCTTATATCTTCTCTAATTGGCTGCTCAGAAATGTTATTGTAATAAGGTAAACCTTTAGAAAAACGGTTTTAATCAACAAAATAAACAAAAAATAAAAAAATTGTGTTATAAAATAAACATCACTCTTTATCCCAGAAAGTGCACATTTGGCGCACTATGTGTCTTAGTATTAAATATAGCTCTTAGTATTAGCATTATGATATTAGAGACCGCTACTTGAAACAAGCCCGGAATCAGGAGGGAGAGAGCTCGATACACTCATTTTCATAGTAAAATTTCACATTTTCTCAAATTACTCCCGAAATATGGGAGTTATGAAGAAATTCATCACCACAAGTTATGAAGGCATTAAGTAATCGAATAAGATGGCATCATTAGTTTGGCATAATTTTACTCTTTTTTTTCGGACATGTCTACGTCCAACCGCTCCCATACATTCGTTCCACTGTGCGTCTCCATAAACGGCAAATACGCCCGTCGCGCCGCGCGACGCCTACTGCACCGCGCCACCCGAGGCACCGCGTCTGCGTAAAAGAGCACTAAGGCTCGTAAATGTGCACATAACGACTTCAACTTTGAAGTTAACGTCGACTCTAAAGAAATACAAGTTATGGCGTATTGTATATCACATACATTGTTTGCTTTATACTAACAATGCTTGTAAATTAAGTAGTTTGAGTTTACAACATGATTATGAAATAGTTGTTTGCGTACTAAGTACATTTACACGAGCATATTTTGTAAGACAGCTACAAATCAGCTTTCTTATGGCTGTGCTCACACAATAGTGAAGACGGTTGTGGGGGGTGTGCGTATCACAGAGATTTTGCTTATTAACACGACTTACTTATTTGGAACTAGCTTTTGAACGCGGGTTTGATTGCGTGGAGTCCGGTTACTATAACCGGACTCCACGGAATCAAACCGGGAAAAATAGGAATCCGGTTTCCTATGGAAAGTTCTAATGGGGTTAAAAGTATCTTATATTTTTTAATTTAATTTAATTTCTTTATTTTATTTTCGGCATTGCCATTCAACGTGGCAACGCCGCCAGTCTTCTGGGCACGTTTCCGGATGACAGCGATGTGGAGGAGTATGTTGACGCCTTAACGTCCTGTTGTTTTTAATTTAGTTTATATTTAGTTAGTTTATGTAAATACTGTTATTTTTATTTTATTTTTATTATAATCATTTCTTTATTTCAATCAACAATTTGGATCATAGAATAGGTACATTAAATGAAAAATAAATAAATAATAATAATAAAAAAAAAAACAAGACAAAACATACTTTCATTATTAATTACAATTTAAAAGGCAAATTCAACTAATTAAAATTAGTAATATACTATAATATACTATGACCTGACTAAGGACTTAGTCAGGTCATAGTATATCCGAATGCCCATTGAATTCCATCCATCCGTTGCCGAAGGTACGAAGGTGTGGGAAACAGACAAGCACACTCATATTTATAATAATAGTAAGGATCAATGCCTTTAACACAATAATCTGCGATAATGTACTCTCTACCTTAGTCACAGAGTACATAGTACAAGTACCTATTCGTATTGTTAAGATACCTAGCCCACCGTATCTTTTCGCAAACGTAAAATGGCTGCGATACAGTCGCGATGTCGCTGGCTGTGAAGATATAAGTTTTATATTATATTGTGTGTACTTGTGGCATGCGCCATTAAATTAATTTTACTTTTTTCTTAATGATCGCCCACATAACTACGATTTTGTATTGCTATTATCGCGATGATCTCGATCGGTTGCATCGCTTCTTTCGTGTGTAACAAGTGCGACTAACACGCAATAGCATTGAAAAAAGTCGTCGTGGGCAGAGGCCCTTAAACAGAAATTGATGATAGGAAACGACTGAGCTTGTTATTTCTATTAATTAAGAACTGGTTTCGGTTTGATTGGAAACGCGTCCTCCTTAGACATAATGAGTGGAACAATGTAAAGGCTTTGTAATAACATCAAACAATATGGCGATGGCGCAATAATTAATAACTTGTTTAACAAGTTTTGCTACCAAATTAATTATTTCTGAATAATTCTATAGAATTGATTCGCAGTATAAATTGATACATTTCTATTTAGAGGCGGCAGAATTCGGTCGAAAAGAAGAAGAATGATTTCTGAATACTTCTATAGAATTGATTCGCAGTATAAATTGATACATTTCTATTTAGAGGCGACAGAATTCGGTCGAAAAGGAGTAGAATTGTAAATAAAAGTAGGTGTTTTCAGACTGCTTAAAACATAACATCACATACCATCACGCCTGTAATCCCTGAAGGGTCGGGCAGAAGTGTACCCCCCCATTTCGCCAGATATGATTGTTTTCTAACCATCTGTTATGCTGCTCCTACTATGCTTTCTCTCTGCATCACCCTAAGGTAGACTGGTTGACAATGCCTAAGCTTAAGTCCGCCTTTGTACAGTGTTTTATACTTGTGCATAAAGTTTTAATAAATAAATAAATATGTTTTAGTCCTATGTGATTGGCTGGTTAAAGTTTGCATTTCTGTTACACACATTGCTGCTAATCACAGAGGTTTTTTTAAATATAATTTATTTTTCATTAAGATTTGTTTTGAGAAAAAAGCAATAACGAGAAGTAAATTATCTTCTGATAAAGTTATAATCATAAATTGAACGCTAAAGTATAACTTTGTAACAAGTTCAATAACATTTTTTTTTTAAGTTCTAGCTTTAAGCATTAAACTTTACGTTAATGTGTGATTGGAAAGCGTTTATTAGATCTTAACCTTCGATCAATAATTATTGATCGAAGATCTTAACTGAAGTTTTGAGTCTGGAGACTTGATCGAACATATCTAATTTTTATTTAGTGTAGTAATTTTTTTCAGAGGGGACTAAAATAAAATGGAAAATGAGTTAGGAACATGCAGATGACAAAATACTACTTTGATTTTCCCTTTTCCACTTTCCCTTGGATTTGTGGACGGTTGTAGGTAACGGACGGTAATAAGCTCTCCTCTTTTTACATAGAAATTAAACATAACGGCAAAATGTGGGTGTACCTACTATGTAGAAACTCATTTCGCTGAAAACAGACGTAATACACAGAGCCTCAAAAACACAAGAGCAACGTGTGAACATATTCAAAGCAAAGAGCCTTAAATATTGAACGTCAAAACCTAACCCCGCCCCAATACTCAAGCCAAGAGATTTGTACCATGTTCTCATTCCAGTCATGTTTGAAAGGGGTTCAGAGAACTAGAACCTATTTTTAGATCCCTTTTGTTCAAAGATTTTGGGTTGAAGTTATTGTTAAGCTATTTGTTTACTTGGTATTATTATTTTGCTTACAATCAGTAACGGTTAGGTATTAGTTAGCGAGCAGCGGTGGCCCAGTGGAGGCAGCCCCGATTTACGAGCAGTGGGTTCAAACTCAGGCTGGCGCATTACTTTGTCTAATTTATTTCATCACCGCTGCTCTCAAAACGGTGGAGGAAAACATAGTGACGAACCCGGCATGTCCTAGAACTAAAAATTCAAAGACTTGTTACATTTACCAACCCGTACTGGGCCTGCGTGGTGGATTACAGTCCATTCCCTCTCATAGAAAGGAGGCCTGTGTCCTAGCAGTGGGAACAATATAGGCTGATTATGAGGAACAGCAATTGATTTTTATATAGGTACTAGCTCTCCCGCGCAACTTCGTCTGCGTCAAATTTTCCCCAATTTTCGCAACATTTTCATTGCTGCTCCGCTCCTATTTGTCGTAGCGTGATTATATATAGCCTATGTCCTTCCTCAGGTTGAAATCTATCTTCTTGCCAAATTTCATTAAGATCCGATCAGCCGTTTAGTCGTGATAAGGTAACAAACAAACAAACAAACAGAGTGACATTCGCATTTATAATATTAGTATGGAAGTATGGATATAGATAATGTAACTTACCGTGAGTAAAATCATTTTTCCCCCTACCTAAAAATTTACAAACCTACAATATACAAACAAATTTTACCTCTTTATAATATTAGTTTAGATGTAATATCAATCCTTCATCCAATTGTACATAAACAAAATCATTCTCCGCAATCTATTTTAGGTTTGTTTTTACTAAAGCAAAGACCGCGGGTACAGGTACCAGGGTTTTCATTGAGTTTCTAAGTTCGTTGTGAAGTTTAATCAAATTGTAATGAGGTTTTCACTGTACGAGTATTATTTTTCGGTTATTGCTTCATATTTCAAGCGATGGATTATTAAGTGTTTTTTTTTCTTATAAGTTTTACCATATATTCAGAAAAGTTTTACTATCTATTATAAAGGGTGACTAGAAAATATTAACGGCGCAAAAAAAAAACAGTTGTTCTAGATACATTTTTCGGCGTAGGTGAACACAAATGAACCAAACAGCTGTTTTTTTTGGATTTCCGAGCTAGTCCCACATGAAAGAAATGTTCCTAAAAATATGTACGAATTCGTGTTTAAATATCGCTCAGTAATTAGGTACCAATCTCCTTATTTACCCTCCTTACCTTAAATTACTGCTAAGTGTTCTTAAGGCCATTTAATAAAATTAAACAATCCATTATATCTCCTGAAGCAAGTTACTTATCTGCTCCTTAAAACAACATTTACAAAATTAAGAGGAGAGTTTTCCTTAAAGCATCGGGGCTTATCTCGACTAATTAACTCGTCACGAGAAACACCTGCTTTAAACGAATAATTAGCGCCTGCATATACAATCTCATTAAACGGAAGTTTGTTGCGTATAATATTATACGTATATTTGTGTATTTGAGGGAATCGTTAGCAAGCCCGTCCTAATTGAGACATAGTTGTCAAACTATTCCCGGGCACGTTCTATACGTCTTTCAATGACACTTGGTTTGTACAATGACATAATTTTAATGGTCACACACTTGTGTTACGCGATAGTACTGATGTTGGAGATATTGGATAATGACATCGTTTGTTTTGGCAGGGTTTCGGCTTGATTTGATTCTACAAATTATGCCAACCTATGACTCTTTGACTATATGAGGTCATACAGTCAAAGAGTGCGTTGTTATACCCTACCTTGTTACACATAAGTCCGTCAAAGACAATAATAAAATCTTATATCTGTGTATGTCCTTATGTGTGTGTATATTTAGTATATTTATACAGCGGCTGTATAAATACACTATATACAGCATTAATTAATTCTGTAGAAAACATCGTGCGATAAAAATGCGAATAGGGTGGACATTACTTTCTCTCTGCTCTATAATAGGAGACTAGCTGCGGGCGCTACCAGTTTAATCATAAATTCTAAACATGTGTAGCGGTCTAAGAAGTTGTCCGGACGAGGCGTTTACGTGCGTTCGCATATCAAAGGCAACAGCTGTAAATGGGCGAAACAAAGAAAACTGACTTAAAATCTGTACGAATCACTGATGATACGGCACAAAATAACCGTGTAAAATCACTTAGCCCGAGGTAATACGTTGTTACAAACTTTTACTTTGTGTCACGAAAATTCTCATGAGACGCAGAGATGAGATGGCAACGTCTTCCCGTCTTCCTAAATCTTGACGATGTAATTTTTTTGCGAGAAAGGCAGTTACGGCGGTAAGGCGGCGCGGGCGGTGACCGCACAAGTTTTGAATGCTTCCATTCAAAGTTGCGGCGCTGTTCGACTTGGCTTTGAATGGCGGGTGCCACAGTTTGTCTCAACAACTTCGACGATTTAACTCGCCTCTGTCTGTCCCACTGTTCCAGGCTTATTCACAGTTTGATAGCTTAAAAATTATCCAGTGTTCCCTCTGATTGTTTTCTTTACTTTCATTTTAGTTTTAATTACTTTGGTTATCTCCGTCTGCTTCTGAACGTTTAATCTTGTTTGTAAAAGTTGCTAGCTCTGAAATATTATAAGTATATGGTGAGTTTATCGAGACAGGAGAACATTTCTTTCCTGAATTTTTCGCTAACAGCAACATTACCGTTCTACTATTATTATAAATGAGCATGAATGTGTGTTACTCTTTCACGCGAATACTGCTGTACGCATTTCGATGAAATTTGGCACACAGGTAGTTTATAGCCTTGATTAACACATTGAATACTTTTTATCCCGGTAGTACGATTCCGTGGGACAATTACCGAACTCCACGCGTACGAAGCCGCGGGCATAGGCTAGTACAACTATAACGTAATAAAACAGTACTATTACTAACATCAAAAAGATCGATTCGTGCTTTTATTGCTTTCTCATACTTATCTTATTCTCGCATGTCATCTTGAAGTACCATCTCACAAACTTATCCCATATTTTAGTGGATGAATAAGATTATTATCAGTGAGTGTAGTCTTTTATCTGCATGTGATGCGAAGCGTTCAGACGTGGTGGCGTAACGAGGGGCTTAGCGTCGATATCATAGCCGACGTGCGATCTTATAGAAATACCTCGGATACCTCTCATCGTATCGGATATTGGATATCGTGAGATAACCAATTATCGCATTGATGGGAAGGTGAATTTAGGCTATGAATAATTGAAAAATTACTAAAACTATACCAAAAACACTATGGATGTACTGTATGTAGGATGATATGGCAAGAAAGGAGGTGTCCGATGTAATGACGAGTATTAGAGAACTATAGAAGAAGAAGACATGCTGCGCCGACCCCAAATAAATTGGGATAAGGGTAAGAAAATGATGATAACTTGCAACTTATAGGTAAATTACGTAAATTCACTATTCCTAGAAGTGCTTTGGCAGTAGTTTGGCAAGCGCTGACGATGTAACCACGAAACGAAATAACCTTTCATCGCTTCAACCCATTTACCAACAGTTCGAACTAAAATCGTCTACATTGGTAATATTTCTGGTAAACTTTTGTCATAAACTCAGTACTTTTTGCAATCAGCCCAGAAAGTTAAATGAATGGCCGTGCACAGCCCCGCTTTTTCATTCCGACGTACAAGCCGGCAATTCATAGCAATGTGTACTGTATAGGCTGTCTAACTTAATGACTTCGTAGGCTGAATGCCTTAAAATAATGTGACTGCCATAGGCTTTCAGGTTCCGTACTTAAAAACGTATTGAGAGAGCTTTTGGGAATGTGTTCGGCGGAATATATTTCAGTTGCGAATAGCCCTTGCGTCTGTATGGGGTTGCGAAGTTATTTATAAGCCGGATATATTTGTGGAATAAGAATTTAATGAAGGTGATAGATGAAAAACTAGGGTAGGTTTTGAAACTTCACTCCAAGACTATACAGGGTGTAACGGACACAGACGCAACACATTTCGACCGTGTAGGTATTGCACTTTTGTAGCAAACAGCTGTTTTTTTAGGATTGCGTACCCAAAGGGTCAAACGGGACCCGGGACTTCGCTATCCGTCCGTCCGTCCGTCCGTCTGTCACCAGGCTGTATCTCATGTGAACCGTGATAGTTAGCCAGTTGAAAATTCTACAGATTATGTATTTCTTTTGCCGCTACAACAACAAATACTAAAAACGGAATTAAATAAATATTTAAAAGAGCTCCCACATAAAAAAGTGATTTTTTTTTGCTCGTTTTTATAATTATAAATAATGGTACAGAAGCTTTCGTGCGCGAGTCCGACTCGCACTTGGCTGGTTTTTTTTTTAAATGACTGAAAAATTTCTATGTGCCCGTTCAGAATGACGTGAGTACGTGTGGTAAGCGTTTTCGCTTCGGCGTCCCTAACACCCTGTATAGCTAAAATTTCTGAAACCAAAGACACATTTTATGGTAAATCACTTTACGTATTTTGTCATAACAAACCGGTATGACGAAAAGAAAAAAAAAGATTATAGACATTAAAGCCTAGACATGTAAGTAATAACAAAAGATCATAAACCTAGTTATAAAGACACGGTCTTTATCACAATAACGATATAAGAAACGCCATAACACACGAAAATATCTTGGACTCCATTCAAAGTCGAAATGTGAAAAAGGCCCGAAGATATGGGTTTCGTAGATGCCATAAAAAGGGTAACGGACGAGAAATGCCGTCAATCCGATATCGAAATAAATAAACAACGAATTATATGGAGGAGCAGCTCTGCCTCACAGATTTGTTAGAAATGGGAATATGAGAAAAATAACGCTGGAAAGGATATTGAAAAGTTGACAGAAAATAACGCAAAGAAATGTGCTTTTATACATCGATTTATCACGATAATTAGGGAAAAATTTTGCGGTATTATGTACCTTCTTTTATCGCCAAATTATTTAGCAATGATTCGTTTTTAATTGCCGATTATGAGGTACTCTTCCAATTAATTCCCGCTCTTAACTTGTCCGTATTTCTACATTGTTCTCACATATTTTTAATTCTTAACATGAATGATGTAACCAAGATTTTGTGACATATTTTGATTTAAAAGAGTGTCCAAGGAGTTTCTTGCCCATTCTTCTCCATAGAGATCTACGCTACGGAATGGGCAACTACAGTACTTTCACAAGTTATTATGCCTTGTGACTGGGACTGTAGCTTCGTGTTTTATTTTGTTTTTTTGACTTTCAAAAGTGCCTGTCTTATTGTAATATGTATGTCCTGGTCTTATTGAAATAAATGCTTTGACTTTGACTTTAATCTCCAATTAAAATTGGGAAAGCTTTGATAACCGATAATGTTTGTTAAATCTACACACTTACTATTGGTAATTGGTACTTTCGCATAATCTACCCTTTAAAACATCGGTAGATACTGTAGCTTTAACTCACCATTCCTGTAGTAGATACCAATTAATAAAAGACATCATTTAAAATTCCAATAGGATAATAATTATTATACAGCGTGTACCAGAAAGGTGTGGTCATATTCCAGAGTGTGAGTACACTCACACTCTGGAATATGACCACACCTCAAACTGAACAATTTTCTCCATGGGACCACCATCGAAATCATATATGTATACAACTACTTTTTAACATCCAGATCAGGCTGTCAGCCATCCGAGGTATCATTCTAACCGTTCCCATTCTAAATATGAATTACTTTTTATCTCGCTTGCCCACTTAATATTTGTGAAAGTCAGTTGGACAAGCCACTTGGACAAACTCTACGACAACACCCTGTTAAACTATCGTGATTTAGCATAAATCTTAAATTGTTTGTGATACCTACTTAGCCAACACTATCGTTATTTTACTCATAGTAAACGCAATTGAATTTCTCCCAAAGAATAACACAATCTGAAATACAACAGCTTTAAAGCTTAAAGTTTCGTGAAGGAAGCTCCGAGATAAGGGGAACCACGACAATGCATCTGTAATAAAACATTACCCTACTTTCGGGTTCGTCGTGGTTGGGTAAAAACATGTAACACATGCAGTAAATTGTTCTTTGGAGTAAAATGATTCATGGCTCTTGTAGTGGTGTGTTTGTGACTGCTTACCGTTTTTTATACTACTACTTCTTTAACGATAAAGTTGAAAACTATTAAAGAAATTTGACACATTGATGTACCTTGATGTGCTGGCGCCTGTACTATATTGTTAAATTAATGAGCATCCTAATTTCTCGAGCCAGTTATTCGGACAATCCAAGTAGAAATAATTAGGTTACCTGCATATACAAGATTAATAGGAATACATTGTAAATACCACGACATGATACATCGGAGATACACGTAACATAAGACGTTGTACCTCGTAAGTGATTCCCGCTGAGGTATTAGTGGCTACATAGTGAACAGTAGCGCACGTCATGACATAATGTCTTGTCTGCCCTATATCGACAAGCGTCGTAACGGGTGACGTGGGGCTTTTAGCAGCCACAAGAGATGTACAGATACAGACTTATTACTGTGCGATGCAAGTGGGATGTTTGCATATCCCCTTCTTCCCCCTTCTTCTTAGCGTGTCGATGCCAATACAAATTAAGTCGGCGCAAAATTTGGCGACAAGTTTGGCACTTTCAGTAGCGTCTATCAGCTCCTGTGATTTGCAAACAACAGGACAGGCAGGACACGATATCAAGTGATCAGTGTACGAGTATGCCCCTGATTTATTGTTTTTAACTTACTAGTTAGTATAATTCAAGTGTCTATACCTAAATTATACTATTATTATAAATAGAGAATTGTTATTTAGTTTTATTTTAATGTACTGTATATACTAAGACGTGAGTTGTATGTGTAATTTGTGTCTAGCTTTTATTTTTTTTAAGTATGGTTTGTTTGTTATGTCGGATGAAGGATTCCCAGAAAAATATTAACATAAGATTAACGTTACCTAATAACATTCCCATTGCTGGGATACAGACCTTTTCTCTGTGAGAAGTGCTGGGCTAATATACCATGATATCGAAATACTTCTGAAACCTTGACACATACACACCCTCACGCTCATGTACACTCAGTCACACCTACAGGCTACACTCTCACTCACATTTACTTACACTCATTTACACCCAGTCATATATACACACATTTGATTTAATTTTAAGTTAATGTTTATTAAGTAGTTTAACAAAAAATACGTTTTTGCTTCTGTATAACACGTCTTGCAATGAAAGAGCGGACTCTCCTAATACAGGCATTGTCTGCCTAAAAGGAGGATCCAATCAAAAAACTTGTCTATGCCTAAACTTGTTTTACCAATAAACTATTTTTATTTATTTATTTATTTATTACCACCCGGCCCAGCGTGGGCTGTTGGTTGAAGTTAATTAGAATAGAAACTTGAAGTTGTGAAAATTAAAAATTCTGAACATTGCGCATTGTACATAATTCCAATTAGCGTAACACGGATAAATCTTCTCCAGATTTGTTTTTTGGTGTTTTTCCTACATGCAAATGATTGCAGTCTTATGACCCAAAATCTAGGTATTAATGTAACAAGTAGGCCTAGGACACATGACGAATCCAATCTCTATTGCTACTATCAAATTATTCAATAGATTGGTATCCCTTCCATTCTAAGTTAGTACTAGATCTAGTTCGCTGACAATTTAAGGTTAAACTTGGCTAGTCTTAAGTCGGAAACAATCTTTCTCGCCGCTTTTCCGTTGCCTGACAACCAACTTTTAGATAAAGATGTTTCTCATGTTACTTGTACTACTCTGGGCCACTAAATCTTATTTGTTGGGACGTGGTATAATCTGTTTTTCTTCGTAAACAAATAAGCTGTTTTTGTTTAAGGAAGACGCACTAACGCGAAATTCAAATATTCTTACGTTTTTAGGGTTCCGCACCCAAAGGGTCTAACGGGACCATATTACTGAGACTTCGCTGTCCGTCCGTCCGTCCGTCTGTCTGTCACCAGGCTGTCGCTGTGTCGGCTGTCTCATGAACCGTTATAGTTAGCAAGTTGAAATTTCTACAGATTATGTATTTCTGTTGCCACTATAACAACAAATACTAAAAACAGAATCAAATAAATATATTTAAGGGGGCTCCCATACAAAAATGGAAATCACATTTTTGTATGGCATGACTTAGCATATTTGTATTTTGCCCGTTTTTATAAATAATGGTACGGCACCCTTCGTGCGCGAGTCCGACTCTCACTTGGCCGGTTTTTTCTGCAAGACAGTGTCAGGTTGTATTTTGATTAAAATATGATTCCCTAAAAATATGGCTGTACAGAGTTATAATAATTCAAATCATCAATACAACCCTTTAAGTTCATTTAATCCCATTGAGTGACTGTTCATTAAATAGTGATTCAATGGGATGAAATGAACTTGAAATGATTCGCGAGCTACCTTGGCGCTTCCACCTTAACGTGCTGTCTAATAAGTAGGTAGGCAGATTTCTTCATCTGTGTTTCTCAGCCTTCCTAGTTTTGACTTGTACAGTTGATACAAACTATTGGATATCTAAAACAAGTCTTGAATGACCAGGGTTCTCTGACAGCCATAATACATATGTTTACTTGGATCTCTTTGGTCAAAAATTTCACCAGTGTGTATTTCCTCATATTTTTTACGCAATAAAAGGTTAAAATGTAAACTAAAGTGCCAAGGCTAAGTTATAATATAATGCTGTTATCACTAAATCACGCAAATGGTACACTGCTATTAAAGCAAGAATTAGGGTAATGGTAATAATCGGTTACTAGGAAACATTTACCAGATGTTAAATGGTGATGGTGTTATAAATCATCTGACCTTTTGAGTGCTAAATATGGATTATTGTAACCTTTGCTGTCTCCGTGAGTTGTTATAAATAAATCGATATTCACATTAAACATTTTCGGGAAAAAATGTTGGTGGGACGGGAAGGTTACAAAATCAATTTAAATAAAAAAGGTTTCGGGCGACCCATCAATCCACAATATTGTTTCCATAATTAAGTAGAATTCCCGATACAAACATATTAAATTTTTCAAGGAATACGGAAACCATGGTCGTAGACAGAATAAAGTGAAAAATATATAAAATATGTTTCGTTTTGGTACCTGCACTTTCACTTTTGATGAAACGCCAAAACTTGGAACGTTGCATTTTTAGAGCCACAAGTTCGATATAAAGGGAACTAGAACTCTAAAATGCCACAAATAACAGTCTGGAAAGCTGCCACTTTTATGTACATGTTCAGCATTTTGAAAACTCAACTGTCAAAATGGTTGGGCATTTGGCTTCTATGCCTTGGGTGACGGGTTGGATAACAGTATAAAGCAAAAAAGTCTGTATTATAAATGTGAAATGTGCAGTTACATTTTCCGCAGCGAAATAATGCTTTGGGCCAATCGTCGTTGAAGTTCTAACACCACGTAAGTCAATTTTTGGTGGTTTAGACATTGTGATACCGGTTGCTAGAGAATCGGAAGACTCCTTGTTTCAGCCAATCAAGAACAAGCAACGTCTGTAACTAATTTGAAGTGAACATAAATTAAACAATGGTTTTGCACTGTTACCCAGGTATAATTATGCAGTCTTTCACTCTCTTGTAAAGTTGTTATTTTTGCCTTGTGTGGTGTTAGAACTTCAGTGACGCAATGTGACTTCTAATATGCTACATTCATTTTCCTAACTCTTGTCTCGTTTAGCAATATATTGCAAAGAAATATATTTAGAAAATAAATGAAAAACCCAGGCTAAAGAGAGACAGACCACTTTGGAAGTGAGGCTATAAATACTTGTCTATTTGGCCGCGTAAAATAAAGCGGTCACTTGAAAGTTTCGCTACTTTGTTTAGCAAAGTAATAGGAATCTTTTTATTTTGTTTAATGCGTTGCTGTTTCTTTAGGCTTTTTATTGATACCAACGTCTAAAAGGCTTACGAATCCGAGGTCGCGGTGTATTTTTTGCGGTTCGATTTCCGCGAAATGTCCATAGTTATTTTGGGTGTGGAATTGTGTTGGATTTATTTACTTATTTTTGTTCAATGGAAAATAGCGAAGTAGCCTATTGTGTAAGTACCGACCTGTTTTTGTAATAGAGTCCGCTTCTTGTTTTGATTAAGGTGACAGATTGTATGGTTACCGAAGACTAAGAAAAATCTCTAAAAACTAAAGAGGTTTAATATACATTAATGCTCATTAGATACTAGCTGTCCCGCGCAACTTCGTCTGCGCCACATTTTGCCCGTTTTCGCAACATTTTTCATTGCTGCTCCGCTCCTTTTGGTCGTAGCGTGATGATATATAGCCTATGTCTTTCCTCAGGTTAAAATCTATCTTTTTGCTAAATTTCATTAAGATCCCATCAGGCGTTTAGTCGTGAAAAGGTAACAAACAAACTTACTTTCGCATTTATAATATTAGTTAGGATTATTTATACACACACCTAAAAACCTACCGTAAAAAGTAGCTACCTTTAAAAAAGAGAGACTATTCCGTTTTTACGTTAACTTCAATAATCGTGGGAAAAAAATACTAAAACCAGCCTAGAAGCACACTAACAAGAAAATATATTCAACTCACAATGTAATTCACCTAACTGTCAAAAGATAATGCCTAACAATAAGGCCTAACAAATTCATATGAAGGCCGAATTAATATTCAGAACGAGATTTTGATACGTCAGCTTTACCATTAGTTTCAACAAACAAATCTGTTTGTGTAACTTCCCATGTAACGTATAAAAGAAGTAATAAATCAGCTGACTTGGAGAAGAATAAAGGCTACCACCATACATAGAAATGGAGAGACTAGTCCAAATGGATAAAAAAACTGTGTACTCGATAGGCTTGCGTTTGGCTACAACTCGACTGATGTGAAGCGATGATGCGGCCTAGGGTGGAGCATACTAACTTAGAAGAAACTAATTCACTCGAACTTTGAAAACCTGCGCCAGATCGCTCTGATTGGATGAGTGCACGAAACAATCAGCATTCTAGCTGATGAGATTGTTGTTGGCCATAGAAATGGGCTTTTCTTTCTACCGGCACATCAACGGCAGCCGGTGAAGTACATTGTATCAACATTTGGTTCAGTTTTCCGGACTAATTCTGTGCTCATCAATGAGCCACCAACCAGTGAAAATTGGCCATTTCAGGAGTGACCTATTTGACCCGACGCGTAGATCTTGAGGCTATAACATTCACGAATAGAACGAATGCGGTAAGACAGATAGGCACAAGCACGAGCGCGCGTTGTTAGCGTAACAGAGGTATACGAACGATTTTAAATCATAAATATAGGAATAGGGGATGCCCACATTTTTTTTTCTTTGTCCGTCGGGTAGATTATTGAAAAGTATTGGACACGTATTTTTTATTTTTTCACGTGGTCATAAAATTACGGAGATATATTGAGTTGTAATGGCGCATGACGTCACATGTAGGTAATTTTTATACCTACTTGTGACGTAGTGAGACCCCACTGTCCAACTTTAATGAGTTTTAACTTTAACTAAGTAATTTTTTGATATTTTGATAAAACAAAAAATACGTGTCTAATATTTTTGTATTATCTGTCTGACGGGCAAAATAGAATGTCGTTTTCTTTACCCAGTCTTCACCCCTATTGCGACAAACACAACCAGAGATAAAATAAATACTTAAAATAAATTAAAATATTTAAAAAAAAACAGGTTTTCAATCTTCAAATTGGTCGTATTTACGTCACCTTTACAGGTCACGCTCATGCTAGATGCCGCTTAACGTATAACTGACCAAGTAACTAATTACTTGGTCAGTTATACGTTATCTTGTCTTTATCCAAACAAATAATAAATCAGCTGACTAAGAGAAATCTAACTAATTAGTCCATAGGTACATAATAACATTACGTTCGGAAACTGCGATATCATGTAAGGTTCTATAGTCATGAATTATTAAACGGTGTAAGGCAATTCGGGGTGTTTAATAATGTAGGTAGCGGTGTCAAGTGGCTGCGGTACAGGCTGAATTATGTAATAAACTCATTTCGCTAGTTTCATTCATGTCTCTAATGTAACTTATGGGATAGTAGGCTTGTTGTAAGCAAATTGATGAAAGTAAATACCTATTAAAGTAATTTTACTATTTAACTTTAAATAAATTCTTAATAATATCGCTTCTCATCAGGCGAGTTGCAGCCAAACCAAGTTTTTTAAATTTCTAATTAAATAACTTATAAATCTTACTCTCAATTTTTTTTTCAGGACTGTACAGTTAGTTTAAAATTTAGCGATTACGCTGGTGGTTCAATGGAGAAAGTTACTTATTTTTATGATCTGTACCACACCTTTCTGATACATGCTGTATAGACATAACCCTGTGTTCAAACCAAAGCAATCATTTCATTTCATTTCATTTATTCTCAACAATAAACATTGTGTTGAGCATTGGATACATCATAATATTACAATAAAAATGTCACATGCAAAACTTGTACAATTTAAAGCTAAAGTAAAATATCGACTCAACCAATTAAAACGATGTCTATAAATTAATGATGTCTAAAAATTAATTACAAAAAGAATGTCAGACCCGCGAAACCGGACCCGCGAAAACCCGATCGACTTGTTCATGTGTCACTTGTTTGTTCGGAAAACCATACAGCACCCTTAGTAGGCGCAACGTCGCGGGAAAAACGATGAGCACGGCCATCGTGTATTCGTGAGACGATTGTTTTAGTTAGAACACGGCCTGAAAGCGTTTACAAATGCCGACCTATTTGATACAAACCATTGACATCTCTCACACCCACGTTGAAAGTCAGAGGTAACCTATTTTTATCCTCAATGCACGCCTATACACAAGGGACACCATCTTATAATAGCATGGAAATTTATTCAGCGCTATTTTCGTTAAAATCATTTATTTATGAAGGTTGGTATTAATTTTGCGTATCCCTGGATGTATATCTGTTACCCATATACATGATTAATTATTATTTAACATGAAAACCAATTTTAAACAGTGATTCAACGTTTACATGGAAAACTAAATATACTAACTGGCTTCTTAATAGACCAGGGTCTTTTTTCCAGAAGATCATAGCTTGGGTCGAATTGAGGTAATAAAAACAAAATTGACACTTGTGATGAAATAGAGGAGATATAATCTTTCATTAGCAAAAGCATCTCATTAATTAGAAAAATCCTACTAATATTATAAATGCGAAAGTTTGTGAGGATGTAAGGATATCTGGATGTTCCACACTCTATCACGCAATACCTACTCCACTCCTCTACCACTGCTGGGACACAGGCCTCCTCTCTATGAGAGGGAGTGGGCTGTAATCCACCACGCGGGACCAGTGCGGGTTGGTAGATGTAACATGTCTTCGAATTTTTACTTCTCACGATGTTTTACTTCACCGTATTGAGAGCAGCGGTGAAATACATTACACAAAGTAATGCGCCTGCCTGGGTTCGAACTCACGGCTTACTGCTCGTAAGTGGGGGCTGCCACCACTGGGCCACCGCTGCTTTCCTGGGCAAGCACTGCTCTCCTGGGCCACCGCTGCTCTTATTGATACACTTTATATATCATATGAATGAATCTGGATGAAATTTAGCACAGGAATAGACAATAGTCCGGAATGGGACGTAGAATACTTTTTATTTCGGTAGTACGAATCCGTGGGACAATTACCTACCGAACAAAGTGCGAGTGAAGCCGTGGGCATAACCTAGTAAAACCTATATTTGTCAAAATATCTTTCATTTAAAAGATCGTTTCTTTATTTATTCAGATGATGAGTATCGCAGCTTTATTCACGAGATAATTCGGAGAAAACACGTTATGAACTCAGAGCTGTTATTGTCGCGAAATTGAGTGGATTATTTGTTTTTAACAAGTTGTTTTTTCCTGTTTCTTCTTCCTCTCTCCCTTGCTATGAAATAAACAATACACTGAGGGAGAAATGGGAAGAAATGAGTGCTGCTGTTTATTTAGAAAATCACGGAATTAAATAGCGAAAACCGTGATATTTGCGTGAAATGTTTTAAAACAATTACATTTATAAAACGAATGCAATTGTTTATTTTTGTATGACATAACTTTATAAGATAAATAAAACAAAAACAAAATTAACTATTCCAAGAAAACATAAATAATATAATTCAACACAATTGCAATGCTCGAGAAATTCACTGTCTTTATCCTGTTATAAGACTATTTAATTAAAGACGGCAATAAACCCAACTCGGTTCGAAGGAGACCCAATCTAACTAAACAACATACAGAAATCCTTTTTCTATCCACTAAAAGCCATTACAGGATATCTAAAACCCAATAAGTCTTTTATTCCAGTCAATGAACAGAGAAAGTATCGGACAAGTAACGTTACCCACACCCATCTACTTGTTCGCACACTGAAACTTTGTAAGAGACAAACGGTTTCAAGAAGGCTAAACTTAGATCTTTTAGATAACGCGCTTGTCACTTTGATTTATTGAACAAGGGATCTTGTTTTTCGGCGACAAAATTTTGCATAATTAGGTTAGGATTCTATTTGCGTTTACGAGAAGGAGATAAACGCTTTTGGAGTATAAAAAGGGTGTTTAATGTTTCTCAGTCGTTTCCATGGTTAGGTCGCAGTAGTGTTAATGAGAAGAATATATTAGTAAAGCATAGTTGGGAAAAGGCTCGTGGCTAAATAATAATAGCCGCACGGGTCGGTAAAGCCGTGCTTGCCGAGGTTGGTCCGTGGTTGGGTGCCCATAATTACATACCGAGTTTCCTCCGTGCCTCTGAAAGCACGTTAAGCCGTTGGTCCCGGCTGTCATTTGTAGATCTTTGACTGTCTTTACAAGTAAGTAGTCAGAATCCAAAAGTCTGACATTCAGTCTTACCAAGGGGTATCGTATTACCCAGTTACTGGGTTGTGGTGGTCAGATATGCAGTCGCTTCATGTAAAATACTGGTACTCAGCTGCATTCGGTTAGACTGGAAGCCGACCCCAAGATAGTTTGGGACAAGGCTAGGCAGATGAAGAGCTGGAAAAAGGCTAGAAATGTGGTAGTTAGTGTCAATGGTTAATTGGTTTGAAGATTTTAGCGCAAGATGCTTATTTGCTTCGGAAAGCAGGTAATACAGTTTGTCACGGTTGTCATTGGTTAATATGAGATATTCGTTGCTAGTTGTCATGAGGCCAATGGTCCACAGTAGACAACCAGACTTCAGGGGTATCGTATGATCCAGTAATTAGGTTGTAGAGGTCAGGTAGGCTGGTGTTCCATATAAAATACCGATATTCAGCTACAACTAGTTAGATTGAAGCCAAGATAATTGGGCAAAGGCTAGGCAGATGATGTTATGTAGATAGAACGCGTTAGAACCTTCGAAAATCCTACAGTGCTACGAATTTCTCGCCTACAAAAAAACCGCTACACAGCTCAAAAACCACCTCATCCATATTCATAAACGTTTAATTGTTACAAATTAACAAAATCACACGAGGGCCACCGAAAGTTTGTGAAAAATTATACAGCTGAAATTCACGTGAGAATAAAATGTATTACAGTATTTGCTGAAAGTTCTTTGTAATGGTGTCGATTAATTAAGGGCGGGTTTGGGTAACAACATGCATTGCCTTTTTTACTAACACAACGTTATACAATGTAATATTTGACAACATGTTGTTTAATTTAATTAGTTCTATGAATTTTAGATGAACCGTTTGGGAGCGGGCCAAGAATTTATGATTCGAAACCCAATCAATTTGACGTATGCAAATTGCGTATGTTATTGAAATAATTGATTTACATATGTATCTAAAAAATCTGCTTAATGTTACCAGCTAAATAATGCACATAATTTTTATTTTTAAAGGTGAATATGCAGGTTATTTTTCACGTTTGAATTCTCAACTTGTTTGCTTTGAAAATACTCATGACTTGCAAATGAGTTGGCCGTTGCAATTTTTTTTGGCCTCGTGCATTTTATACCATAATTTAAAAACGGTTTTATTTTTTACAAACTTTAAAAAAAGAATGGAAATTTGAAATATGGTAATGAATTGCTTGCTGCGAAAGTCTAGTGCCAAGTCGAACAAAGGCGAATTAATTGCAGTATTCTTTTCATAATATTTAAATTAAAATGATAGTATCCCAGTTATTTCTAAAAAAATAAAAAAAACCTATGTTTTTCGTTTGAATAAACGCTGCGACCTCAGTATAAAGTATATTTTTTTTTAATTTTCTGTTTCTTACCCTCCATACTTTTGTTAACGATAATACGAAGGCCTACTTCTCAATATCCCTTGAATGTTTGTTTCTCCTCGCTCCCATAATTCCAGGTACATCGTTTATATTCAAAGAAAGCAGCTATTTTAATTCCACACCATTCGTACCCTTTTCAAAATGGCTGGGAATCACTGTCACTTCTGCGTGATTTCGCTAAAGGTATTATCGAGAAAATTGGAATCCTAAAAGTAAAAACTCTATTTGAAACCATTTAATCTATAGAAATAAATAAAATTGTAATGTCTGTTTGTTATTTCAAAGCAACAGATTATTACTGAATGCATTTAAAAGTTACGGTACTTATAACAAAAACTCATTTTTTTCAATTGTTGTCTGTCTGTCTGTTTGTTCCGACTAATCCCCGAAATGCCTGGACCGATGTTGACGGGACTTTTATTGGCAGATAGCTGATTTTATAAAGAGTAACGTAAGCTACATTTATCTTAGAAAAAGAATGAGGGTTCGTGAAAAAAACAACCTTTAAAATTGGTAACGCAATCCGATTCACAAGGGAAGTAATATTTATTATAATAATTTCATACGAACGGAGTTCGTGGACATCAGCTAGTTTTTACATATAAACGAGAAAATGTTACGTGCACGAACTCATAGACAGAATTTCTCATATTATTTTGGCAACGAAATACCTGTGCTACCCGAGATATTTGTTTAAATAAGTTCGCATTTTGGAAAAACGAGAACAAGTCAGTTATTAGCTGACGTTTTCGAATTTTAATCGTTGCAGTGGAAGTATGTAATAATTAAAGTGTGGTGATTGGAATCTGATTACGACCAATTAAAAATTAAATAACAACGGGTAATTCTGTATTGTGGTGAGCATTTTGGCTGATTGTGGACACCAACTGTACATTTTAGTCAAATAAGACTCCTGAAAAAAAAATAGTGCGTGGAGTTCCTCCGCGCGGAAGAAGTGAAACTTCGTTATACTACACGCATACGTTCGAGTGGCACGCATTCACTCTCGTTATTATAGTGAGCTTCTAAATAATATTTTATTGGTGTACACTTTTTATTACATAAGTTTATCGAGGTTATTCTACTCATGGAAATTGAGCGAAGGCTGGTCACACCGATGAGTCGAATGCATGACTGTTTGCACGCCATCTTGCGTACCTAGTAGAACTACGTAGTCACAAATCTTGTAATAGCGCCATCTCTTAGTGGGTAATAGAAAATATTCCCCTCCATTAGAACGTTAAACTTGTTGGAAGTCGCATAAGAAGTTTCACTTCAAAAAAGATTGCACTAGAAACCCGATAGAAAAACTGTTGACATTACTATTTCGCCAAAATATACATCCCTAGCATGTAGTCAGCATTTAATTTAGCATATTCGCAAAATAAGACATTGTTCGTCGGATGAATGGAAGAATAGAGCCGCGCGTTGAAACGTACGCTGCTGGTACGTCGCCGAACAAATATCGTACGCAAGCTGGTAATAATACACAGCTCATGTGTACTGTGTTTGTTTGTGTATCGCTATGTCAGCCACGCTCATAACGACGCCATAACTTCACGCAAATTGTGTGATGGAATTTGTGACGCGAAAATGGTAATGCATTCACGCTATGCAAAGTCCCGTTGAAATATGTTTGAGTATAATAAAGCAATTATGATGCTAATAAAATAATAAATCGACTGTGTAATATGTTACTTTATTTATACATTAACCGAGTTATAAAAATCTCTATAAAAAGAGCTATTTCCATCGCTTCCATCAATCAATTTGACTTAAAATCGTTGAGTTCGATCACGCACTGTAACTATGTGCTAACGGCTCCTAAATACTGTAAATCACTCGTAAACCTGACGAGTAGTAGCGCTTTTCGTAAACATTTATATTTTGCGAGCACTATCACTCATAGCTCTTGTATAAATCGGTATAGCACACTTCTTTGATACGCCTATAAAAGTTGTATACAAAAAAGTTGCGAAGAAAATTTATGGTAGCTACGTTTATTTATAATACTATCAGGCTATTCTTATACGATAAAAAGATCTTTAGAACTTTATCATTATTATTCGAGGTTTTCCACTCTATTCACTGCTGTGTTCACGATAAAAAAATGTTCGCTTGATTGCCTCTACAACATTTTTGCTTTTACGTACTTTGATGTATTATATGTTGTCGATCCTTTAAGCTGTGAATGCTTCTATATATAGAAATTAAGAGCATGATGACGTATCTGTGTTTATATTTAGAGAGAGATATCCAAAGCGTACGGATAACCCACGTGGCAATCAAGTCGCATCTATAATCCAGATTGATAAGCGTTTAACTAAGTGAATCGTGTTGCCAAATGTACAAATACAGCTAGATAATATAGGCAAACTAGTATAGTTTAACTAGTAACTAGTATAGTTTTTTCTCCTGGCTGTACACAGTCATTGAGGGTTCGAAAGTAGCGAGAAACAATATGATTTTTTCAGAGTTGGAAAGAGATGGAGCTAGACGACCCGTATAGCTCTGGCTCTTTCCCGCTCCGGAATAAGAATAAAACAATACTGCTTTAAGATTTCATGGTACAGTCAGCGTCACTATGTCCTAACCCCTCAAGTTTTAAAATGTTACACTGCTACAACATTGAATTCGTTTCGAATAATCTAAAGAATACTTTCAAAAAGAACTCAATGTTTCCACCCGGGATCGAACCATCGCTTCACCGAGCTGCGTCTTACTAATACAAAATAAAAATGGTTTAACAAATTAGCCAGCAAAAGTATTTTATTTTTCTTAAATATATTACAAAAAAAAAACTAACTTAAAAATTAAAATATATAATTCATGACAAAAAGCGAATGTCACACTTGGGATTTGATCTTACGGCCTCATGCGGCAAGCGGTCTTGAAGCCTCCGGACTATTTAAACATTAGTTACTGTTGTGTAAATGTTAAGCGTATTATTGCTAGTCGTTATACCCTAGAAGTATTAACGTTTTATTGAAAACATCATTATTAAAAACAGAGTTTCAAAGAAAAATACATACTTAAACTTATTTATTCACAAAAACAAAAAAGGATTGTGTGGTTTTATGAAACCACGGTAAAAGTGAAACTTTTTTTCACACTATACACATTTAACTAAAAACTTTTGGGAGCGCCTTTCACTTTATCCCTACTCCGCGGCCGACCGTCACGCGACATGCAACACACAGACGAAAAAGTTTGAAACGATGTAATAAAAGTTTCACTTTAATAAATTCATTATAATAAAATGTTTTTGCAAAATACTAAAACCAACTAGGCCCGACACGGATTAGAACGCACATGTCTTTTAGGGGGGTAAGAACTTAAAGAAGCTGTGTGTACGCCACTAATGCATGACGATGATGAATCTTATCCAGTTGGTTGTTCGGGTTGGCCTGATTCGGCAAAGGCCAGCAGACAACAACGTAGAAAGGTATCAGAACGATCCAAAAGTTTCCGGCCTACACCCATTAGATTAATCAGAGATATGATGTCTCTAAATTACTGAAGTTTTCTCTTAATTATGTAGGTTACGTTAGTTACCCACAGTAAAAAAGTATATTATTTTTCAATAGTCTCCCTTTATTTAAATCCTTTTTTGTTTAGATATTAATCCTTAATTTTTATAGTTGAAGCCAAATGTACTTATTAAAACAATGAAGAAACTTTTGGTCCATACTAAGTTTATTTTGCTGCTCAGTTGTGCCAAATCATCAGACCGACTCGAACCTATATGTAGTAGCTAGGTACGCCTAAGGAATCATGGTAAAGGATCACGGAGTAAAAGTCGAGTAGGTATAAGCGTACGTACTCGGAACATCACTGGGGCGTTACCACCGATTTATAATGCAAATTCCGCTCAGCTGTTACCGAATCCCGTCACAGCCGTTATCGTGGAGAAAACTCAAGCCAGTGATCAAATAAGTTCTCTTAGCATAGTACAGTCAAACAAATAAAGAAGTGATAAGTGAGTGAGTTGCAACTCCCTACAATACTAAATTTTAAACAATACAGTGAGGGTGCAGAGTTGTCAAGTCTCTAAGTTCTTCATTATTTTAAGTTGAAGATGTGTATTTGGACCTTTATACCTTAGTATTTGGTTGACAGTTCACACACCGCGTTTCTCAAAGTACCCACACGAGTCCGAATTATGCGGGTGCCTGCTATTGTTAACACAAACGATGCTATTGTGACGATAGCAAAATTATGAGCGCTCATTATTATAGTTGTAAGTGTTCGTTAATAAGGAACGCGTGGTTCTATGTAGATTCAAGCATAATATTTTAAATTTGAATAGGTACAGATAATTATATTCAGTTTAATATTGATTTAAGATACAGTGAATTTTGTTAATTTCGAAAGCGTAGATCTTACTTATCATAACACCCCTCTTTTTTGGTCGGGGGTTAAAAAGAATACCTACTATTTCCGCCACTTATGTATAAACTTTTGAATATTGGTAGTTAACGTAGGATGTAAGACAAGGGGCAAAGGTACTTACACCGCATGGGGTCCAAAAGTCACTTCAGGGATGTCGATCTATGCGATACATTTATTACTGTCAATAGGGGTGTGACATTTATTGACGCGCCACGTGACTGTGGTCTCTTTCTTATGACAAATAAGACTGAAACTCAATTGTTATTACCTTGGCAGGATCCTGGTGGTTGCCGGTGACGTACACAGAAGCTCTGCGCCCGAGCAGCGTCCGACTGACGATGGAGCTGCTGCGCCGCCCAGACATACGATCCTGAGGCACCGGCAACATCTTCTCTTTCTTTCACGCACACTCACACAAAATTACACCCTACTATCTAACATAACACCCTAAATATAACACTTTGATACACTTTTGATTAAAAACACACACATTCCGACACTCACTTCAAAGATTTTCCGTCCTTAATTACACATCTTTCATTATATCATTAATTATAATGGAACGTTACACTTTAGCACTTAATTAAATGATGTTATATTATTTTTTAATATAGGCACTTTTATTTTTCACGTCTGCTACACTTGTAATTATTTTCTTATTTCAAACGTTACAGCAATTTCTCGTTCATCTGAAACAAAAAATAAAAGTATATTTAACCGTTTAGTTTCTAGTTTTAGCAGATAGAAAAAAATGGTGTGATAAGGGTCATCATAAAAGAACGCCTTTCTCGCGTCCGCCAGTCAGACGCAAGATGATATGGGTTCTTTTTCAAAATGGCAACATTGAACGGACGTCAGATATTATCTAACGAAAACATTGTACGATGTTCAGACCTGCCTATTTACAATAAACAACATGGGGTTACGGAAACGTGAACAGACTGTCCAATTTGTTTTTCTTTTCGTATGTGGCGTGTGAATGTGCAGAATTTTAGTGAAAGAAGAAATACTTAATTTTCACAAGTTACTGACGTATAAAGTTTCAATATTTCGGGATAATACGTATTTTATTATTCGTGAAAGTTCGCACTACCTCTATTTGGTGTTTAATATAACAATGAAAACGTATCAATAGAGAAAAAACTTTTTATTAAGTACCTACCAGACTTTTTCCTCATGAGAATCGTCAGTGAGTAAATACATAGATACCCATTACATGAAAAAGAAAAAGTTGCACACTCAACAACGGTTCGGAAACTATTTATTTGCTACATTTTGTTGCCAATTCTAACTCGTACAATACGTAGCAAGTGTGCGGCTCCAATAATAAAATACGCTATATTTCATTGCGTTAAGCTTAGGTTTGAGCTTGAGTGCACACAACACAGCAGTAAACATTTTTACTCAATCTTTTTAAATATCAAACGCTTTCCGAATGAAAACGGTTCACTTAAAATCTAGTAGTTGAAATTGAATCGCACCCTTGGGATTAATTTAAAAAGTTGCGGTTCATCTCATTATTCTAACACTAGCACGCTTCGAATATTGATAGGCAATATTGTGAAGGATAAGAAGTAGGTCTCTAAACTTCGATAGCCAGTGACAAACACGCTAAATCACTCGCTGTATACAACACGCCGTTTATCAGGCCTTGTCAACTCTCAAAACTACGTCATCGGTGAACTTTCAGTAACTTTATCATTCAAAATAAATAACAGTAGGCATCTATTAAAGTAAGCGACATCCCACGCACCCATTTTGCTATACAAGGTGTTGTTTTGCATCCTCGTCAAATCCAAGGAGGTAACTATGCTAATGATTCTCGTCCCGAATCAATAATAAAATGAGTAGGTAATTTTTTTTTTCTTTTTCCGGAGATCGGTAAGTGTGAACCACCCGTGTTTTAAACGCGGCCCGTCTGGTTCTTGTCTTATAACCACGCTTACACACATACAAAAAATCTCAAACGTTTACTCGATAATTTCTTAGTCCCTAAACCACGGGGGGTTATTCTGAAATACTGACAAAAATCAACAACCAAAAAAATCAGCGTTTATTAATAATTAACTAGGTACCGTAATTTTAATTGATTATTTATGTCTTTCGTGTCCACCTCCTGAAATTTAACGAGGTTACAAAACAACACCTTGTATTTACGAGAATAATCCTTCTGACATTACTTAGCCGGTGCAATTTAAAAATACTTGACTTTTATTGACACAGGCTTTAAAGCTCCTCCTTCGCTGATCATAAGACATTAAGTCCTGATCAGGTAGGTATCTAAACGAGCACTTAGCGAAGCATTCACTCCGTACGTAAAAGCAAAGAGTTTTCTTTACTTTTTCTAGGATTCGTGGGCCCGTAAATGGGCTTGGAAGTTTCCGTGCATGTAGTCATTTGGTGAGGTTTTCGGGCCTCCCGCCGCAACGCTAATGCAGGCCTACCCACGCGACGGATCAGGCGAAATTGGATGACCGCGATGTTTTCTCTCTGTTGGGAGATACGAGGCTTTGGGCAAGGGAATTCATAAGTACCTCCAGTAAAATATACATGTTTTCCTTTTTCCTGTTTAGATAAAACTGTGCCGAAAACAATACCTATTGAATTGAACGGAAACAGTTTTGAATTAGAGCTATAAAAACAGTGAGACTTAATAATTAAATGAAGTGTTTTTCCGCTCCGCATTTACTTAATAAAACAGTACAGTCTAGAACAAAAACATTTATTCAATTCAACAAGTACTACGGCTTGATTGCCAACAAATAACCCGCAATCCATAAACAAAGCAAGAATCACACGGTTCATTAATTAGCACTTAAACTGGCCCAGCTTTGCATATTTAATCACTCAACTGGCTTTGCTATTCAGAAAATAATATAAAAGAAAGAGAATTCCGTCAGAAGCAGGTATACTCGTTAACCCGTGCCGTGGACACGGACAGTCGTGAATTAAACACGCGCAAATACGTGACGACGGCCTCTCGGAGTGGAAAAGATGAAGCGCCCGGTATAGTGGGGTTAAATTGGTGCCTTGCAGCTTTGTACTAGAACTTAGAGAGACTTTTGTCTCTGAATTTGTATTTGTAATAGTTGTTTCTCGTTTGTAGTATTTCTATGTATTGTTATTAGTATTGTTAGATGTAGATCTTGACACCTGAATTAAATAGGTACGTGACGACAGCTTCTCAGAGTGGAAAAGTTGAAGCGGCGGGCAAAATCGGGTTAAATTGGTGCCTTGCTGCTTTATTATCATCATCATCTGCCTAGCCTTTTCCCAACTATGCTGAGGTCGGCTTCCAGTCTAACCGGGTTGCAGCTGAATACCAGTATTTTACAGTCTTGCTGCTTTGTACTAGAAACAATTTGCTGTTAGTTCTTTCTAGTTAGAAGTATTTTTTCGATGCTGTGTTACTATACTTGTAAGATGTAGATTTGGACACTTGAATTAAAACGTTAGGAGGCTGTCATCGCGTACTATTACGTGATGGCGGCCTCCCAACGCTGTTGCCTGGCAACTTTTTACTAGAAACTGCGATTTTTGTTTCAGAATGCATTATAAGTTGTTTTAGCTAGAAACCCTCTTGAGAAGGACTTCCAAAACTGTATTCACTGTGTATTACAATTCTGTAGGATGTTGGTCGAGACACTCGAATTAAAAGCGTGCTTAAATGCGATGACAACCTCTCAACGACAGACTTTTGTTTCAGAATTTGTTATTTGATAGTTGTTTCTAGTTGGAAGTCCTCTTGAGAATGAACTTTCAAAGATGTGTATTCTGTACCAGTCTTACAAGATGAGAACACGTAGGTGACAACAAAATTACTGCTCTTAGTCCACAGAAGAGGAAGCGTCGTGATGTCTTTTAGCTTGATACTAGAAAGTTTACACCAGAAGACTGCATTGGATAGAAGAGTTTGCTTAGATGGCTTGATCATGTTAAGAGGATAATGTGTGTGATATGTGAGTGGTAACATCCTAGGACAGTGTTTTCCAAACATTATTCTGCCATGGCCCGGTAAATGTCACACTGGCCCTTAGTGACCCACTCAATACTTTTAAACCTCTTCCCCCGCTAATTAAATTAAGTAAAATAGATCGGTATCGCCTATTTTGTGCGAATGGAGCAATTTTTTCTAAGGTGGACTGGGAGAAAATGCCCAAGGCAATAAGCCCGCCGTTATACAGTTTTGTACTAGTGCATTAAGTTTTAATAATTAAATTAATATATTTTTTAAACAAGGCAGAAATGCTGTGACCCGTTTTTTTTTATTTTGATCGCCCGGTACCTGGTCGCGACCCACCAATTGGGAAACGCTGCCCTAGGACACAAACACGTTATTGGTGAGGTTCTTCAGAAAGGCCAGTTGCGTAGTACTCGCTACCGGCTCGCGTGTATGACCAGATGTATGAACATGAATGACGTGAAAGGATACGATACTAACATACTTGTTAGTATGATACGATACTAACATACTAAACTTGTTAGTATCGTAGCAGATGGCGTCGTTGTCGTTTCTACCTACCTCATGAGAAAAAAAGGATTATGTGGTTTTATGAAACCACGGTAAAAGTGAAACTTTTTTGACACTATAGACCTTTAACTAAAATTTTTTGGGAGCGCCTTTCACTTTATTCCTGCTCCGCGGCCGACGGTCACGCGACATGCAACGAAAAAGTTTGAGACGATGTAATAAAAGTTTCACTTTAAAAGCCGTGAGTTTGTATGTTTTTAGTTTGTAGTTCCTTTTTATTTAGCTAGTCTTTAGCACAGACTTTATCGAACTACCTACACCACAATAATTAATCTAATCCAACGATTTTAATCTTTGTAATTTATTGCATGTTGTTTTAATTTTTAATATTTCCAGCGATTTTCTTGTTTCATTTGTTTCAAGGTACGTATATCCACCTGCAGTGGTACAAACTACATAGAAGAGGGTAAAAACACAAACCGATATTTATAAGTATCTGGTTTTAATTAAATGAGACACTCCAAAGCCGGTTGGTGAAGCATTTAGAGCTAAATATAATGTCGAGGATCCACCACTATACTTGTGACCTAATTCTTTCAGGTTACATTTTTTACTAGCAGACTTTGAGAGCAGATAATTATCAATGTTTCTTTTCATTAGCAGATCGGTCTTGTCGTATTAACCAACTTTGCTTAGAATATTTATCTTATTGTGAGTTTTTAAAATATGTCAACTTGATTGATGTTGCCTGCGTCATGTTTTAGTCCAGCCAGACAGATGGGACATGGCTTCACGAAAAAGATTTGAAACAACAACAGATTTTAGAATGATGAATTATACAAAATTGAGGAAATCTGTGAACATTTTTCAAACCTTCACGGTTACGAAATAAATTTTGTTAATATAGCACCGAAAACAATAGTTCCAAATATCACAATCCAATCTCATGCATCGAAAAATACAACTCTGCTAAAAGCTTGGCAGTTATAAAAATACCAAGTGAAAACGTTCTGGAACATAAAAAACGCTCCGTTTCCTTTTTCAAATTCAAATTGCGGAATATGGTCAAGCGACCGTTGGTAAACGGTTGTCAAGTCCAAGTCTGGGCCAGTGAGACTGCGGAATTAAGATGGACAGGGCTCTAATAACTTTACCCTAGAGAGGGCTCTCTTAGCTGGGGGCAAGATGGCGATTAGTCCATGCAAATGAGTGTTGTGACGCACACACGGTGACGTAGGTATTACTGGCCTTAAAAAATAAAGCTTCACTGCCTTCACTCACTGCTCAAAGTTAAGTAATCCACAGCCCAGGAGTTATTACTAAGTTGTTAGTTTGCTTAATTAACTTTTCCCTGTTAAAAGTTTATTTTTCTACCCCTAAGGTGGCAGAAGCGTAACTAACGCTTTATACTTTCGCTGGAACTAATTAATTTTGTTGACTTTGTTTGTGTTTTTTTTAGTTTTCAGGGCTAGCTTGTGTGGAGAGTGGAACCGGCGAGAGATGTCGTGCGGTGTTCCACAGGGATCGGTTCTGGGGCCGCCCTTGTGGAACATCGGCTACGACTGGGTGCTGCGCGCCGACCTCCCTAGCGGTGTCAGCGTAGTTTGCTACGCTGACGACACGCTGGTGCTGGCACAGGGGAGGTCGCACGAGGCGGCGGCCGAACTTATGACACGCGGGGTTGCGATAGTCGTGGAGAGAATCCGGCAGCTGGGTCTCGAGGTGGCATTGCACAAGTCCGAGGCCATGTGCTTTCATGGGCCTCGGAATGCGCCACCGTCGGGATCCACACTGACGGTAGGAGGGGTTTCCATCGGCGTCGAGTCGACGCTAAAGTACCTAGGGCTTGTCCTCGACAGCCGGTGGAACTTCGTTGAGCACTTCCGACGTTTGGCCCCAAAACTGGAACGGGCAGGGGCTGCATTCAAGCGGCTCTTGCCCAACCTGGGGGGTCCAAACGCCTCCTGCCGGAGGCTCTACGCGGGGGTTGTGCGGTCCATGGCCCTTTATGGGGCCCCGGTGTGGGCGCGTTCTTTGAGGCGGTGAGCCGCCCATTACCTGAACGCGCCCCAGAGGGTGGTAGCCGTAAGGCTGATCCGGGGGTACCGCACGATCTCCGGCGAGGCGGCGAGCCTCTTGGCCGGATTGCCACCATGGGATCTGGAGGCGATGGTCCTCTCGCGCCTGCATGAATGGCGCGCGGAGGCACTACGCCGGGGGGAAACTCCGCTGCCGCGGCAAATTGTCGCTCAGCGGACAGACCTCCGGCGCGATCTCATGGTGGCATGGAGACAGCGACGATCGCAACCACGTGCAGGGCACGCCACAATAGTGGCGATAAGTCCCCTCTTTGAGGAGTGGCTAGAGAGTCGGCACGGCGCCCTCACCTTCCGCCTGACGCAGGTCCTCACCGGACACGGTTGTTTCGGGAGGTTCCTGCACCGAATTGGGCGGGAGGAAACGCCCGGGTGTTACCATTGTGAGGATCGGCCGGAGGACACGGTGGAGCACACCGTGGAGCTCTGCCCCGCTTGGGCTGAGCACCGCCGTGTCCTCGTAGCGGCGATTGGCGGCGGTGACCTCTCGCGACCGGCCCTGGTTCAATCCATGGTCCGGAGCGAGAGGGAATGGGAAGCCGTCGCCTCCTTCTGCGAAGCAGTCATGCTAGCGAAGGAGGTGGCGGAACGTGAGAGGGAGAGAACCTCACGTCCCAGCCGCCGCGGGAGACGCCCCGGGCGTCGGGGGGCAACCAGTGGCCCCCGGCCACCGTAGGCGCGAGCCTGTGGACGGTGAGTAATGGGCTAGCTCACCGTCCGTCCGTCTTATGACGACAGGCCGTGTCGACGGCGCGTACGTGTTCCACGCGCGCCTCAAGGAGATGTCAGCAAACCGGAAGGGGCCCGAGAGGGCCGATGCCTGCCAGGGCTGCGGGTTGTTCGAAAGAGATACCGCGGCCATGGAACAAAAAGGGCGAAGAAGGAACATGGGTGGGTTTTAGTCAGTACAAGTCTGGCACTCCCTCCCGCTCCACCCAGAGCGGGAGAAGTCATTTGATGATTTCCCATCCCGAAAAAAAAAAAAAAAAAAAAAAAAAGGGCTAGCTTGTGTGTAATTTAAATTAAAAAAAAACCGTCTCAGCAGATGAAGCAAAAATGTTTTTTTTTAAAACGTTTCCCCACACTAGGAATTCCTCCTGTATCGTGGGTGCGTTTACAAACATTTAAACTCACATACACAAACAGCCAGACCCGGAACAACTTATCTGTAGGCCATACAAATATTTGTTCCGTACGGGGATCGAACCCGCGGCACGCAGCGCAGCAGTCGATCGCTCAACCACTGCGCCAACCGTGTCGATTTAATGATAACGAGAAATTTTTTTTTTCTTTAGGGATAAATTTCAAATAAAATAGTTCTAAACAATAAATAACAATGGAAAAAGAAACTTAACAATACAAAAAATGAAAACAATAACAGATATGGGAGAATACGCGGTAATATGTCTATATACATATGTAGAGTTTAATTCCCACCGCGCCACAGTCGTATTTGCAAAGTGGGTCAAATAATAACACCCCTTGAATATTGCCAAGCTCACCGAGCAGACAGATAACTCCACACTTTAATCCAATAGAACTTATTGAATTATCTACACTATCACCGGTTTATAGCCACGTCTGTGGAATTTAAAATAAGATGAAAATACTTTTGCACTAACTCTGTGCAATAACTTAGGAGTTGAAATATCCATTATATTGTCTGAGATAAAGCACCCCTAACATAAGCCTTAGTAAGCTGTGTTTAAATCATCTCTTAGATATCTCAGCAAACGGTAAAATCAGACTCTAGGTGGATTGATTCATTACAGACAGATTCACTGCTCATTGAAGCGACGGATAACAGATAGGCGTTACTCACGTACTTAGGCAAAGGTTAGAGACGTGCCTATGGTTTAATTGTGGCACATCACGGATAAAATGCCCTTTAAAGGTTGATCACGCTCCGTGTAAGTGGATACTAATATTAAATCCCGCATGCCCGGATTCTGGACCCTCAGGCGTAACAAAGTGGAGCGATATTTCAGGCAGTGGTACGATCATCAATCTGTATTACAGCTCGTCTCATAATGCATGGCACTACGTATGCGTCACCTTCAACTAAATCTGTCAATGGATCAAATAAATAAGGCATTTTATTTTATTTTCGTGCGACATTACAACGGCTGTCGGAAACGGGTTCAATTGATTGGACAGATAGCAATCGGATTTAGTGACCAAAGCGAGCGGCGTGATACATACTGTATGCCATCTCCATGCAGTATAAAGTCTTTTTATGGTTTTTTATTCAAATATAATTCTTTTAAAAAGCTACCCTGCACTTACTCTCAGAATTTGTTATACGAAAGTTTTTGGTCCCAACAGTGTTGTCACTATAGTTTATATCTACAACCTGTGTTTTTTTTATATCCCATAACTCTAGGGTTATATTCTGTAGGTAAAAATAATACTAAAAGTCCTAGAATTGGTGGTCCAAAAATGCATAGTTTCGGAGATATCATCAATCAAAAATTGTCACCAGTATGACGAATCTGAGGTTGCCAAACTTCACAGAGTAATTCTTTTTATTCAAACCAATAATTCATATTTAAAGCTAAGAAAATGCGAAAAAAAGACAAAAAAAATGTATGATTGAAAATAATTCATATGCCAGTTGATCCTTTGATATGGTCTCAATCATATCCTAGAGTTATGGGATATTAAAAAAAAACAGGTTGTATATTTTTCGTAATACCTAACCAAACTAGGTAAGTATATTTGGAAGAAAAATCTCCCCAAAAAAGTATAAGACTAGACAGACCAACATAACACAAGTAAAAACCCTAGCTTAAAATAAGACTTAATTCAAGGCGACCACATCTGAATCCCGTGACGTCAGCCTACATAATTAGCAAAGCACGACTACCAAACATACGGTGCAGTTACGCGAACTTTACGAACATTCCAGCCACTATTATTCGTGAATGCGAGCTCCTTAGCATATTTAACGTATTATGGGGTTAATAGGCAATGATGGCGGTTGTTCGTGCCTCCGCCACGGGCCCGCTCAACTGGTAATTTCCCACCAGTTGGTTAAGTTGAAAGCGTCAGGGATGGAAAATTTAAATCCGTTTTTTTTATGCAATTTGCAGGTCAGTCCCTATCACTGTTGTATGTTGGAGATTGATTGTTTTGCTACAGTGTCGTATTTACAGCTAGGTCTTTAAAATCATCAACTAAACTTTTTTGACCCCGAATAATCATTAAATCATTTAATTACTCAGTATAATTCAGTAAGAAATGTAAGAATAATTATTATTCGCAACTATAAAAGAATAATTTATAGGTACTATTTACGTTTGCAAATCTGATTTGGTTTGGTTTGGTTGTTTTTTGGTTTTTTGGTTTGGTTTTGGTATATATACATATATATATATTAATTTCGCTGTCTACGCTGACATTTTCCCCTTAACAACACGAGCACCGAACCTTGATACTTTGCGCGTAGTGAAGGATTTACGGGATTTGAAATAATACGCCGTGAGACAGAGTAGTGGGTTGTTTTGATAATAGGGTTCCGTGGTGATTTAATGAGGATTATAATGAAGGGGCTATGTAAAACAAAAAGGACGCCTTCTTTTCTTTTCGGTTTAAAACAGACTATTTATTTACCTTTTGTAAAGGTCACGTTGATTTTGCTGTCCATATTGCAAGAAAACTGGTTTAAAATTTCTATTATAATTTTCCTGTAACTGAACTGAGTTATTCATTCAGTGCATTATACCTACACTTATAAATAAAACAAGAATTTTGAGTAGTGCAACTATAGGTGACTATAGATACTTTGAGAATAAACAGACAGATTTATTTCGAATCTCAAATCCAGCACTTTTATCGACAAATAAATAAACAATGATGGCAAACTTTTGCTCACAATAGTTTGCCAATGTTGGATTTGAAAAATACAAAATGGAACTGGTTTATTGGTTTACAAAACTATTTGGTTTCGAGAGAGCTACAGAACATAATTATATTTTTAAATTTTTCTCCTAGTTTTTCAGTCGGTCGGTACTTAAGAGCGCTCGCCCGTATATTTTAAGTCGGCAAAGTCACTTTATATTCCTGTCAGCAACTTGCCATTTACTTACTTAAAATACGTAACATGCATAATAACATACTTATTATCTGAGGTGGGTTAAGCAGAGTTTCATGCCAAAACCATTTTATGGCATAAATTAAGCGTTAATCAGCATGATTATGAGCTTTTGTCGTCCTACAAAAGCATTATGAAGCTACATTACTCTGTGTTTATAAAAGGGGAGATTATCTGCCCTAAGGCAGTGATAAGTAGGAAGGTAAAATGAACAGTTGAGAAATTCATCAGGCAGAAAGCCTATTATTATTCAGTTCATACTGTTACCACTGCTGGGCAAAGGCCTCGCTTCACTCCTTACAATTCCCACGACTGGTGGATGTTGAGGACAAACCACTCAAAAAGGCGTCTAGTTCGTCTATCTTCGCCTGAGTCTTCCACGGCGTCGCATTTTAAATACACAGAATAGTGATGAAAAAAAACAGTATGATGTAATTACAGGAGTAATAAAACAATCCGGTCAGGCACGCATCCAGTTTACTACTCTAACAAGTCCACGAAGTCAAAGTAATCATTAAAAAAGCCGGCCAAGCCCGAGTCGGCCTCGCGCACAAAGTGTTCACCAAACAATACATTTAACTCTCGTTCATATGTCAATTTGCAATCAACCACAAAACTGTTTTTAATAGTATGTTAATGAAAAACAACGGAACCCTAACAACTCTAAAACAGAAACAAAGTTCCACCACACATTACATAACCTAACCAACAAGAATCTGAAACAAAAAGTAAATCCTATTGAATACTGCTCTGAACTTTACCAACTTCCTTAACCTAACATTAGTAGATTAACGCTTCCCCTAAACTTTGGCCTTGATTAAAACCACAAGACAACGTGACATGAATTATAAAACGGTATAATTTACTTTCTTTGCCGATCTTAACCAGTTTCGAGGAGAAAATGTTCTTTTTGTGTTGAAAGAAACGATGACTGACGTAGAACGACCTGTAAATATACAGGGTGTAAGGACACCGACGCGAAAACGCTTACCACGTACTCAGTACGTCATTCTGAACCCCCTGAAATTTTGAAGTGATACTTCTTATGCAACTTCCAACAAGTTTAACGTTTAACGCTACCATGGAGGGGAAATATTTTCTAAAACTCACTGAGAGATGGCAGTATTACAAGATTTGTGACTACGTAGTTCTATTAGGTACGCAAGATGGCGTGCAAACAGTCATAAATTTGACTCTTCGGTGAGACCAGCCTTCGCTCAATTTCCATGAGTAGAATAACTTCGACAAATGTATGTAATAATTATGTAATAAAAATAATACAACAAGAAAACAACAAAATATTATTTAGAAGCTCAATAAGATAACGAGAGTGAATGCGTGGCACTCGAATGCATTCCGCGAGGAGGGACTCCACGCACAATTTTTTTTTATAGAGGACCTTGTGGCTAAATAATAACAGCCGCACGGGTCGATCTTTAGGGCTTGCCGAGGTTGGTCCGTGGATGGGTGACAATAATTACATACCGAGTTTCCTCCGTGCCTCGGAAAGCACGTTAAACGTTGGTCCCAGCTGTCATTTGTAGATCTTTGACAGTCGTTATGAGTAGTCGGAAGCCAAAAGTCTGACATCCAGTCTTACTAAGAGGTATCGTATTACCCAGTTACTGGGTTGTGAATGTCAGATAGGCAGTCACTTCATGTAAAATACTGGTACTCAGCTGCATCCTGTTAGACTGGAAGCCTAACCCAAGATAGTTTGGGAAAAGGCTAGGCAGATGATGAATAAAAAAAAAACTTGAGAGGTGTCAAGGGACACCCGGATGGAACGAAGTTCCTTTCACGTACATAATATCAATACATTTTAGATTTAAGTTAGTGTGCGAAAAATAAAATATTTAATTTAAGGAAGATTAATCCTTAATTCGAAGCAATACGTCTTACTTAACTGCACAACCGAATTTGTACTTTGTAGTTCGGTCACTCAAAATAATAATCATATCTATCGTTACTCACACACACACCCCAATTGTTCGTAATTTAAGGAAATTTCAACTTTATTTTAAAGAAATAAAGCTTACAATAGCTTACTATAGCAAAAAGTGTCGTGACAAGTTTTCGTAAGATTTTTTTCCGTCTAGCCCCCTTTCACAACGCGCGATAAGGAACTTCGTTCCAAAAAATGCTGTTTCCTACAAAAGTGCAATACCTACACGGTCAAAATGTATGGGGCAGCTGATTTTTTTTTTAAATTACCGATGCAAAATTTCTATGTGTTTCTATGTTCAGAATGATATACTGAGTACGTGGTATGAGTTTTCACGTTGGTGTCCTTACACCCTGTATATCCTACCCGCCAAAGTTGCGGTAATACTCAAACATCAATGTTCGAGTGCTTAGAAGCTTTTTTGCATGACTATGACGACGGTATTTGCAATCGCAAGGGTATGCAAATTACCTTACACTTTCTTTTGTTTTACGATCGCGTTTACCTTTTGATAAATATGCGTCTTTCAAGGACGGCTTCCTGTGATGGGTAAGTTTGTTCCTTCTATACTACTGTAATATTTAGGTATCTGAAATTAAGAAAATATTTTTTTTACGATACGTAAGTTTTGAACATAACCAGCAATTAAATTAAAACTGAAAATACCCATTGAAAGAATAATTGACACATCTGAAAAAACCGGGCAGCGCGCGTCCCGTCGGACAAATACTAAACAAACCCACACAGCAACTATTTTCAACCAAATACCTATAATATATTCTATATGAATATAATATCTATTATATAGTAATAGGATTAACCTATTCTCGACGCAATCCAAGTCACGGGAGATCCACCGCTCTCTATAACAATCAAACGCGAATGATTCATACGATATTAAAGCAAGAGTTTGGCAACTATTCAATATATCTACAACATAATAATAATATAATAGACGGTTGTTTTGTTTGTTTTTCTCCGTTTCATGCAAAACAGCTTTTCTGATTGACGTGAAGTTTTTAGCGAAGTTTTGATAAATATTGTTGGCAGTGGGTTTTCTATTCAAAAAGTTTTTGATGTGTGTCGACTATCGAGTAGGTACATAAATACTGTCTGGTTAGTTTTACCATGAGATTACGTTGAGAAAAAAAGACAAGAATTCATTGCTTTGCTAAATAAATAAAAAAAAATCTAGATACACTCTAAATTTTCCGGGGAATTTCTTTCACTTTTTGGTTTGGTTTGGTTTTTAAAAGGATATGTCTGGTACTCTTAGGTGCCTTTTAGGAACACAGGAAACAAAGCGAAATGATCGTGCATTTACAAGCTATTTTCCAAGTACTGCGAAGAAAACCATGCAAAGGGTTGAAGGGCTGTAAAAAACGTGAATAAGTTCTAATTGCAATCTCGAGCTACAGTAGGTCAACCTTATATATTTCTATAATGAACTTAGTGTAAAGAACTAGATTTTCGTAATCACCACATTAAATAACGTCACATTTTCCGCCATTATTTATGTCTAATATTATACATCGCGTGTGGCTTCCAGGATATAATCATTCATTCATCGCAGTAATTTATGAATAGTTATTTAAACCTGAATTATCAGGCAATACAATCTGTACATGTTTGTAATTGGAAAGGCATGCAAATTGGTACACGCGTGAATTTATGTTTACCTATGCTCTGCTATACTTTTAAATGTACCTACTAGATATTTAGAGTTCTGTACCGTGCCATTGGGACTCTATTAAGGTGGAAACACACTTACGTGTCGTGACGCGCCAGGAGGCCTACTCTCTTTCTCCGAAACGTAACTTCGGCAACGAACGAAAATTAAACGTAGTTACGTTTGTGACCCTACTCTATATAATTTTCGGACGCACACAATAATATTCAATACATTCGTTCACGTTAATTGTCTGTGAATTCGAACTTCTTATGTCCGTCCTCAAATTATATAGAGTAGGGTCACAAACGTAACTACGTTTAATTTTCGTTCGTTGCCGAAGTTACGTTTCGGAGAAAGAGAGTAGCCCTCGTTCGGTTTCATACATTGTTGCGACACGACACGCCATGCAAATATGTCCCTAACCATATTAAATGTATGAAACCGATTTGCTTCTGGCTCGTCACGACACGCCACGACACGTAAGTTTGTTTCCGCCTTTACTCGTACTAAGGTTCCGTTATCTGTCCGTCTATTGGTCACAGTGCTGTTTCTTTTGAACCGTAATTGGTTGACACTTGAAACTTTCACAGAGTGTGTATGTATAAATATTTGGCCACTATAACAACAAATAACATAACACAACATCACGCTTGTTATCCCCGAAGGGTTAGGCAGAGTGTACCTAATAGTACAGCCACATTTCGCTAGTTATGTTTAGGTCTCATGTAATAGGCGGCAAGCGTATTGGCATCAACCAGCCACAATTCCAGACTCCGCTCCGTGTCTGCTACTAGAAATACAGACTGCTGCCTGCTGCTGACTGCTATTAGAATATAATAGAAGAACTATTGTATTTTATAGTACAAAGAAATTCCTGCTAGAAGTACAAAACTTTGCCCGACCTTTGAATCGAACCCGATTCCCTGGTCGGGCAAAGCTTCATGCTTAGCAGACGCGCTACAACCGCTAGACCAACGAGGCACTCAGTCAACAATTAATAATAAAACTTAAATTAAAATCCGAATTGCAAAACGTACAAAAAATATATTTAAATATTGTTCGGTGGTACAGCTGAACCCTTCGTGGGCGAGTCCGATTCGTACTTGGCCGGTTTGTTACGTATATTTTCCCTAAAACAAGCAGAATCATTTGCTACAACTAATCTCAGTATTATTTGCTACTACTAATCCTTCAACATCCAGTAAGATTAGCATACCTACGTGCAAGCCGAAGCTTATAACGATGAATTTGAACATAAACAAATGAATGCCAACAATCCTACCGAAATCCATTTTCTGGAAGATGATTCAGAAACGCCACTTCAAGGTATTCTATTTACTACTTCATTACAAACTAAGATGGTGGGACTATTTATGTTTATACCGATGAAATGAAATGAATAGATAACTATGAAAATCCTAATCCTAACTAATATTATAAATGCGAAAGTAAGTTTATTTGTTTGTTACCTTTCCAAGCCTAAACCATTGAACCGATCATCCCCAAATTCATACACATTGGCAGGTGTACAGAAACGGACATAGGGTACCTTTCATCCGTTTCTGTACAGAAACGGATGAAATGGATGGTGGGACTATTTATATTTCATGCGGGAGACGCCCCGGGCGTCGGGGGGCAACCAGTGGCCCCCGGCCACCGTAGGCGCGAGCCTGTGGACGGTGAGTAATGGGCTAGCTCACCGTCCGTCCGTCTCATGACGACAGGCCGTGTCGACGGCGCGTACGTGTTCCACGCGTGCCTCAAGGAGATGTCAGCAAACCGGAAGGGGTCCGAAAGGGCCGATGCCTGCCAGGGCTGCGGGTTGTTCGAAAGAGATACCGCGGCCCTGGAACACAAAGGGCTAAGAAGGAACATGGGTGGGTTATAGTCAGTCAAGTCTGACACTCCCTCCTGCCCCAGAGCGGGAGAAGTCATTTGATGATTTCCCATCACCGATTCAATTCACTGATTCGAATCACCGATTTCCCATCCGCAAAAAAAGGGTACCTTTCATCCCGAAAAAAAGTACTGTTCGCGAGGAAAACAACAAAGAACTTTCTTACGATTACAGATGGCGCCACGTGTTGGAGCCGTTTATTGTAAAATTCTAATTTAACGCGAGCGCGGGTAAAAGCTAGTCATTAGCATTATAGCAATGGTGTTAAATCAATGAGATGACTGAGTTCTTGGTTAAATAATAACAGCCTCTAGGGTTGACCTTCATGTTAAGCCACGTTTGCCTAGGTTGGTCTGTCTGGGTGACCACCCATTACATACTGAGTTTCCTCCGTGTCTCGGAAACCACGTTAGGCCATTGCTCCCGGCTGAAATTTGCAGATCTTTGACAGTCGTTACACCTATAACGACTATCAAAGATCTAACAAACAGTCTTACTAAGGGTATCGTATTACCCAGCGCTAACTGGGTTGTGGAGGTCAGATAGGCAGTCATTTTATGTAAAATACTGGTATTCAGCTGCATCCGGTTAGACTGGAAGCTGGCCCCAATATAGTTGAGAAAAAGCTAGGATGTTCTTAAAGCGACGATTAAGAATTGCAGCACAAGTTTTTTGTTAGCTGCAGTCTACCACGGAAAAGGGCTGTGAGCCTAATCAGAATAGGTTTGTTTTTGCTTCTTCACGGTTCGTTCCAGTGTAAAAAGTTGTGTATGGTGGTACAATAACCCTTTAGGAGTAGGAGGAACTGGGTGTAAAGTCCCTCGATACTCCTTTGAAAACGGAGGATCATCCGACCAGACAGGTGTTATGGTGCGCAATAGGGCATGCAAACCGGATACCCGGTTAACCGAAAAAACCGGTTAACCGACTGATTTGAAAACCGGTTTTTTGGGATAGTAAAACCGGTTTTTTCGGGTTTTTCGGTTTTTGGTTATATTTTTTTAATAAATAAATATTAGGGAAAACAATAAATTACACTATAAATATTGAACAACAAGTTATGTTTCTCCTATTGATCTATCTATCTGTCTATCTTATCGATTTAATAATAATTTTCTCAAACAACAGACTAAGCAAACATGAATTGTCAAAAGTCAGTCCTTATTATGTTAGAAGGCAGATACTTACAGCTATGTTAGTAAAATTTAAAATAATTATTATTTTGGACATGCATAAGCGACAGCATGAGGCATTGGCCTCAGGATTTGGCTGTCCACTCTGTCCGATACCACGCTCAGAAGTGTGTCGGTGCTACTTTTTACCCGAGACCGCAGGGACGCCGTTCTTCTTGCGAAGCACCGCCTAGAAGCTGTCCGTGCTGTGGTTGGCGAACATGCCGGAGACACTGCACCGCCATGGAAGTCCCAACAAACCCCTGACGCGCAGAGAATTGCAGGCTTTTTTAGGTGTAATTGCTCCACAGGTTGCACGTGTATAACGTTTGGTAATAGCTTTTAAATAGTGTGACTTTAATATCACGTGAGCATCGCGCAAACCTGCGAGAAAGCATATTAACTCTTACCGACAATGCCCTGCGCTCCATGTCCATATCATTATTTTGCTTCTCATTGACCCAGTGTAGTAGTGTAGATCCAAGTACTTAAAGGGCATTGGGTAACTTTGTATGGACTAGTGGCATGTTTTTTTTTCACAGCGGCCACAAAGATGCTCACGTATAGTGGAATATATGATAGTAATGACTCCTAAAATAATTTTTCCGAAAATTATATCGGAGCTGAAATATCTGATTGCAAAGTTGTGTTGTTCCTACTAGCAGTTTGCATACTCTTATGTATTTTATCAAAAATTAACTATTTCCTATCGTTTGCCGTATGCTATTACATTCCAGAATTCGATACTTAGCAGCGACACTATCGAACGGGGTAAAGGGTGTGTTTTTTTTCAAATTAACGGGTTCGATTCCTGGCTAGGAATATTGATTTTTCACAAAACCAATGGCAAAAGCATATTTTTTTTAAATCGGGCTCCTGGCTTCTTTGATCGTTTTTCACTATTCCTCATAGTTTCTGTTTTGGCCTACCACCCAGTTAAAAAAATTCACCCTGTATATCTCGGCTCTGATGCATTTTGAAAATATTAAAATTAATGTCTTATTGTGTTATTACTAATAGGTAAAGAAATTTAATTAGTGGCCGTAGACTTAGAAAAAGCATGCCACTTTTACTCAAACGCCTTTGGTTTCTTGCTGTTTACTCTGAGATTTTAGACCTTTGTGTTTACCTACCAAATGTTCCTAATTTTGTATGTTAGTCTTAGTGCCCTAAATTTTTAGACTATGTTGTTTACCTAAATAATAAGTTTTATTCTATGTTATGCATGAAGAAAAATATATTTTTATATTGATTTTTAGTCGTTTTTGAAGTCCAAACAAATTGTCATTATTATAAACATAGGTAAGATAAACGTAACAAAATTATTTTGATTAGGCTTTAGCATTTAAATATTTTTTTCTACACATTTTTTAATAAAGATTGCAAAAACCGAAAAAACCGGTTTTTATCCGGTTTTGTAGACAAGTAACCCGAAAAAACCGGTTTCTTAAAACAACCCGGTTTTTGCATGCCCTAGTGCGCAACTGCCCGACAGTTGTTGTTGTTGTTTTATATGTATACTCTTAAGTCGATGTAAACTTTGCTTGCGAGATTCAGACCATATTAATTCCTCAGTTTGTTCATAGATGGCGCTGTAGTACTTTTACTCATAAGTTAATGCTTTTTGTAGGTCGCTACAACCAATAAGACGTCAAGAATAAATAAAAACCAAGGTTGTACCTATACCTACCTACTTACAAACAAACCCTTCTTACTTACCTACGAAACTCGCAGTATTGAAATGCATCATCATCGCATAGATAATTGACAATACTGTATCTAATTTCAGCTTTCCTATTTTTCCGCGGGCGAAGTGAATTGATGGCGAGCTCTCTTCATGAAATATAAACGCAATGACGACTTGTAATGGATACCGGTAATTCCACTTTAATATTCGCATATAGCATTATTGAGAATATTGCATATTGAATTCGCCTTTTATAATTGCATTGTATGGAATGCTTACTCCAATGGCCAATTAATTAGCCATTTTCAAAGAAATTCCGAAAACAGGGAGATGTTAAAGCGAAAATTAGATAAATTCATCAGTATGCAGGTAATAAGCTCGTCCTTTGTTAAAGGTGATTTAAAATAAACGTGGCGAAAAAAACAAAAAAATCTGAACGAAGATGGGTTACGTTGACATTACTTTACCTCAGCACAAGAAATTACGCAAAGAAAATAGCCTGCCTGGATTCAAACTTAAGACCTTTTCATGGTTCGGGGCCGCTACCAATAGATAACCACTATTCCAGTCCAAGTGGCCTACCATGACGTCTTAAAACATTATTGTTTTACTCCTTTTCCATTGTGGGAAAGAGATGGCGCTACACATCCTGTATAGCTCCGTCTCTTTCCCACACTGGAATAAGAGTAAAACAATATAACATATAACAATATTTTTTTGACATTTTTATTTATTCTGACTTAGATTTTACTTTTATGTTTTTAATTTCTTGAAATTTATAACTAAATAATTTATTCCTGCTTTAAATCTGACATCACTTAATTTTTTAAATAATATTATGTAATTATTATAATTTATGTTGAAATTTTAACTAAGCATGATTTTCAAACATTTTCTCCTTTTTATATTTAAAATCGTAATTTTTGAGCTAGATGCATATGGTGTGCATCTAGCTCAAAAATTACGATTGTACGCCTCCAGGCATAACATAGCGTTCTGCTTACCAAACTCAAGATCTGTATTTCGTTACCTGTGTTAACAAATAAAACTGATTTGATTTGATTTGAATACTGCTTTAAGAATTCATGGTAGGCCAGCAGACCAGTATCAGTTATGTCATAATTGGTGAGATTTGATTTGGAGATAATGAAAGTGCTTGCCAGGAAGACTATTATGGCACGATGCTATTAGAACAGGTGGACGCCATTGGCCACCGTTCTAATATCGCTTAGCCGTCTTTTATGACAGCTATAAGACTCAATGGGGCAGCGCTATCTGTTACTAAGTTGTGTGACCAACATAAGCAGATATCTACATTGTGCTTTGAGCGATACAGAGAGATATTTTGGGTCCGTATTACGGGTGTAAAAAGACACACAACGAAGCCGAATGTCATTTGTTTTCTCTGGTCTTTAAGATAATGTTTCTAGAGCAAACTGTAAAACCTCGCACGTTTTATTTATTAATTGAAGTTTAAGATGTTATGACTGAACTTTAATAAACCAACATGATCCCTGCAGCGTGGCATGCCACCATAAGCAGAATACATTGCGCGCTACGGTAAATAGCGAATGTTCACATCAAAAGTTGCAGTAAGCTTTGAGTACTAAAAAGGTATAAAAGCGAGCTTATGGCCTAATTAGGCACCTAAACACGCTTAGTCTTATTGAAATGGGTATAAATCTAACATACATTCAATAATTACATCATCAATTAATTTTAAGTTTCAATGACATTCTATATCGTAGCGGAAACCTTAGTAAGCACGCTGTTATCACACTATCTCGACTACCTCCGATAATTTCAGACAATGCGTATGATTTTCTCAATGTATTTTTGTTTTAGCACACGCGACGCATTCATCGCTGGTGTATGATTGTCCACGTCTTCGTAGCTTTATTTGCTAAGCGCTTCGCCAATTATGGTACAGAAATAGAGAAAAGTTTTATGAAAACTAGCAAACCAGCAAAACATCCATATTTCTTAATTATTTGTAAGTTTCACAGTTCTGTATTATAATTTACCTTCTGGAGTAAATTCTCAAAATGGTTGTGAAAATCCCGTCAAAATACGTTGCGTAATTTGGATGAACACTGTATTCACACAAAAAGCTTTAATTTTAAAGTACTTAGGTATGTAAAGTATGTATTAGAGCTAACTGTATTTGACTGTTAATATTTTGTTTGTTTCTGTGTTTAAATATTTTCAGCTTGATGATGAGACTGAGCAGTAGACTGATGGGGAAAATATTTTCATTGTTTTTTTAAACGTTGCCCCACACTTAGAATTTCTCCAGTATCGTGGGTGCGTTTACAAACATTTAAACTGACATCCACAAACAGCCAGACCCGGAACAACTATCTGTAGGCTATACAAATGTTTGTTCCGTCCAGGGATCGAACTCGCGACACGCAGCGCAGCAGTCGATCGCTCAACCACTGCACCAACCGTGCCGTAATTTTCAGTTAGTTTCGTTGATGAGCAAGATAAACAACGTCAGAATTATATTCTTAGGTGACTTCACTCGCAACTTGAAGACGACTTCAAAACAATACTAACCTCGATGTCTTATTTGATAACTTCTAACTTATACGACCTCAAATATACTAGGGTATTCTCTGCTAGTTTCCAAGCTCATAGTACCATAAATTAAAATTAAAACACTCCAAACTTTGTGCAAGTTTGTAAGTGGCTCAACTTTAAACTTCAATTTTAAGTTAATATAAATTAAACTAACGAAATCAGTGTTTGTCTAATGATACTTATTCAGCTTAATATTCGAGTTTATTATAATTAAACATTTTGATAAGCGATTTTCCGAGCTTACTTCTGTTAAATATTTGAAAACTTTTAACCAAAAATATCAGCTTTTACTTTCATCAGTTAAACTTCCAGATTTATTTACCTGACCGTATCGGCCCACTTTTACGCTACATTTTCCCATCCATAACGCTATTCGATTTAACCGAGGCGTCGGCTTATCAATGGACCGTCTTCGAAAACGAGTAACGTTAACGTCAGGGCGTCTTTAGCGGGCGGAGGTATCGGTCATGAAATAGATAAGTAAGCAAGGTCCGCTCCTTACAACGACTGGAAATGCGTTTGGATTTGTATGTGTATGTCTCTTGTGTGGGCCAGCTCCAATTCCGTTCCGTGCCGTGGCGTTCTAAGTATGATAGCAAAGATGTCTTTATGCGCCACACTGCTGTGGCAGACAAGTACAGTTAGTGTCGCGTAAAATACTAATGTAATAATTATGAATTGATTATGATTGAATTTTTAACTAATGTGTGTGATGATGTTGTATTTATATTGTATTTTATCGTTCGTATTTTATTTGCGTGATTTTATATTTACCGCAGACTAATTTATATCTATTTTTATTATAGTCACAATTACGCTCCCTCACTCGCGACTGGCATTTGTCTGAGATCTCTGTTCACCCACCTTTGTGTGCGTGCGCCTGTTTTCACCCATCGTATTGAAGCTTCTGTATCGATTTAGTTCGTGTATCAACTACGCCTCGTAGTACCGTTCGTATCCCGGTATCGCGTCCGCGGTCGCCTAATATCTCGGATAACGGTCATCCGTTAGTTCAGGCTTATGTCGACCTGTTATCAATGCGAAATGAGCTTCGTCCTGCTAATAATGAATATGTTTGCTAATATAGGTGCGTATTTTCTATCTGCTGTCAGTGATTGCATGCTTAACCGACCTCGGACAGATAATTCCTGATCGTGGGCGGTTTTGGTCGCTGTATTGGACGATAAACCGTTTGATTTGATGACGTCTCGTTTTATGTTTATCGAGGTAATGTATTTGTGGCGCTTATTGTTATTTTTTAGATAGTATACTATCGAGATTGTGTGAGCGCTGATTGTATTATATAAACGTAACTGGACATTCCGTGTATATGTGACGAAATAAGTTGTCTTTATTGTCAGTATTCCCTGTGCCGCAATGAAGATATAAATGATCTCTTTATATTTACGTGTAATTTCCACGTACTTAGACTGTAACAAAAATGAAACCCTAAATACAATACACAGATTACGAAGGATTACCGCATTTTTATGCCCGCTTAAAATCGCAGTCCCTTACAAAAACAGTAGAAATTACGTTTTCAGTATTTCCCTTCCTAACCTTGAGTGTAATAAGTTACACTCAAGGTTATTAGTTATCTTACGTTATTTTATAAACACTCATCTTTTACTTTATTCGTTCAATACAAGCGCAAAAGTGGTGATTCCTTAAAACGATCCGGACTCCAAAAAAGATAAAAGTCATACGGAAGTTTTTCAATCTTTGTGAACTGTTCCAATTTCTATAGAAACAGGGAACTTATACCTTTACAGACTTTACTTGGCCGTTACTTTGACTTTACTTTATGGGAAGTTGTATAAAATCCGATAAGTGCAAAACTTGTACGTATCTTCAACAAATTTTGCCCAAGGTCGTAGTTTATACTAGACTAGATTTTGTCAGCGGCTTCGCACCCGTTATATTTAACATTCGGGGATAATCTAACTTAGCTTCCCATTAGTGAAAGATTTTGTGAAATTGGATCAGAAGTTTTTTTTTAAACGATAGTCTACACTAGGAGATACGAGGTTTTTGTGTAACGTGAGTGCGTTTACAAACATTTAAACTCACATGTATACACAAACGGGTACAACTACCTGTAGGACAAACAAATATTTCTCAGACACGAAGCGCAGCAGCCAATAGGGGTGAAGACTGGGTAAAGAAAACGACACTTATTTTATCCGTCAGACAGGTAATACAAAAATATTGGACACGTATTTTTTGTTTTATCAAAATATCAAAAAAATACTTAGGTAAAGTTAAAACTCATTAAAGGTGGAGAGTGGGGGCTCACTACGTCACAAGTAGGTATAAAAATTGGTTGTGCGTTGTTTCATCGCTAATTTTTCATCGAATTTCGTTTCACATAAATTGTTTCTCATATTATCATTTCATAAAATAATCAATACGCAGAATATTTACTTTGAAGAAATTTAAATCATCGATTTTTGTTTCAAATAAAGTTTAATGTTAGAATATTCATATCATAGAAAAACAAATCAAATATTCTTTATCCACATATTGTTTGTTTCACATAAAACTTATTACGAAGAATAACATTTTATCGAGTGACAGCTTCTAAAATTCGTTAGTTAAAGATAAAGATACTTTATTTGTCAAACATGCGTTTACATAAACTGACTAATCAGACATGCAAGGTATTGAATTAGATAATTATTGTGTGCGTCCATGTTTTGCCAATAACGGCGTACAAATTTTATAGGTATAACACATTACATTTAATTGCATTTAACATAGTAGTAATTCTAAATTTCATTACAAAATACAAAACAAATAAATAATAATTGATGTCAACATATTATAGTATAAGTATATAATAGTCAACATAGTTGAAATAGAATACCATGGAAACATACATCGAGCAAACAATATTCGTTAAAAAGTAATTCTACTGTTTGATAAATTTGTTAATTATAAAATGTGATTATAAAATTCATTGAAGTGTGTTTCTGTAAAATATGTTTCATTCAAGTAAATAGTAGTTAAAACAAAAACATTAGAAATAAAAATACGAGGACCAAATATTATGTGAAACATTTTCTGGGAAACGAAATTCTGTGAAACTTCTATCTGCGAAACAAGGTGACACCATAAAAATTACCTACATGTGACGTCATGCGCCATTTCAACTCAATATATCTCCGTAATTTTATGACCACGTGAAAAAGAAAAAATACGTGTCCAATACTTTTCAATAATCTACCCGAAAGACAAAGAAAAAAAAAATGAGATCATCCCCTATTGCTCAGCCACTGCGCCAACCGTGTTGTACCGTGTAGTCTTCGTAACTAAGAAGACTACTTCCTACAGCCATTCCACTTTATTATATTATTATAACATAGACTAGCGACCCACCCATGCCTTGCACGGTATTTTTTGCATCTTTAAAAAACATCGAGATTTCTTTTAATTTAATGTTAAAGAAGAATTTAAGCCCTTCCCTAAATTATGGTAAAACCGCATAAAAAATATTTTATTTTGAAGAACAACGCTGTCACACAAACAGACGCAAAAAGCGACTTTAATTTGCAATATGTACCTATGTATAGATATTAGACCAATCAAAGAGTAATGATCAAAGCGAAATGAATAAAAATTCAATACCATGAACATCGGTATAATTAGTCAAGCGATTTGGCTACAAATTGCTGAAACGGTATTTGAATAGCAATGTAAACAATTTGGCCAGCGCCGAATTTTATATCACCGAAGCAATCAAAAAATAAAAATTTCTTTTTTTAAATTGCATTTCATATCTTTAGAGGTAATAAATGAAATGGATCTTTAATCTAGAATGCAGATCAATTTGGCGCTTCTCCAAAATTGTTTTTCGCTAAATTTCATATTTAAATGTTCATATTTTGGTGGATAAATGCTTTTCGAATACCTTTAGGTATGTCATTCAATTTAAATTCTCATGTTAACCGACCCTACTTTGTTTTTGGATCAAAAATATTTATAATTCACCCCTAGAATTCAAATTGTGAAAAAAAAAAAAGATTTTTAACGTTATTAACTTAACGTGTTACAATTTTAAACTTTAAAAGCCAAGTTGTTGGAACGGTCAACACTTCGGCAAAGATGTTCAAAATAAGAAACAGGCAGTTAAAGTTGGAATATTATTGTTATTTTCTCACAATAATTTATTTTGCAAAACTTACTATTCTATTCTAACTCTTTATGGTAATTCGCATGATGGCTTATTGCTCCGAATTTCAAAAAAATGGTTGCCTGTAAAGTCGGTATACGGGCGAAAGTTTTACGTGACAACGACTTTGAGTGGTAAAATAATTTTAATGTGAATATTCATTCGTATAGTAGGAAGAAGGATGAAATAATAGTAACAATTTAAAACATTTATTTGCGCGTGCCTTTCACTTTTTATGTCTGTCTCTCTCGCTCTTAGGCGGGCTAACCATGCCCGAGTGCCTCTCACTCGCTCTCATTGTGAGCGCATAACGTGAGCGGAGCGTAACGCAGTTTCTTGAAGTGTCACCCGGCAAACCAATTTATAAGACGTTGTCACGTCAAAAAAATACAAGAATTTTATAGAAAAAAGCACTTAAACACGTGAAGTTATCTTTGTCATCTGTTATCATTATCATCCATGTATGTTACCATCCACCAATTTTAATCTTAACCCATCACTAAAAATAAGAAAATTTATCTGCCTGTACTTAAAAATCCGTTAAAAAATTGCAAGTCATCAGTCTGGCATGTGCTCAGCAAAAATGTAACAAATGACGCAGACGGTGCAAACTGTCTTTCGAAAGCTCCATTCCACACAGAGTGCATAAATTTTGCACCACATAAAAATGGTAGATATAAAAATATTGGAGGGTAAACAGAAAAATGTGTAATCCTATCTCCTGTCGACAGCGGATCGATTTATTTTATAAACGACTTTGTGCTTCTAGACATACGGTCGTAGCTCGGATCGGCGACATAAAAGATGACACAATAAGTACAAAGCTTCTTGTCTATGTCCACACAACCCCGCTTAACACCAATTTTGAGATGAAAACAGTTTTATGGATCATCTAGTTGTTAATTTAACTCCCACATTTGTGTATTTTTATGGATCATCTAGTTGTTAATTTAATTCCCACATTTGTGTATTTTCACCGTTCATGGCCGCGGCCAGACTAACTGGCAGTTTCAGCAGTTATAATACGTACCTTTTTTATCAAACTACTGCAGCACATAATATTTTAGCCTGTTATAATACTTTAAGCCCAAATCCTATAAATTACAGTCTCTGAATAGCATTCAGAAATTTGACATGAGCTTTGTGGGGAATTAAATTGTTCCTTTAATCTTATTTAATTTACCTGCTTAAACATAGTGCTTCACGATATGCGATTAGTTTTTGAAGCTACACTTTCGCTACTGATTTGCTTAAACCGCACATTTTGAAACGAAGTTCTATGAATATTTGCATGAATACAACTGAAGACAAAATGCGTATTCGGGGGCACAGCACTGGCAGGAGCTTTGACGGCTCTCACTAAATGTAATCCCAAAATTCCCCACTTACTCGTGACCAAGTAATCAGCAGGCATTACGGGTCCGACACGCTTTGACGGCAAACGCCTCTAATGTCGGCTGAGACCGACAGCTTAACGTGGTACGACCGATCATTAATCTAGTTTAAAGTACGCCGCTTCTCGGCCCCACTAAATGTGGCCGCCTTGGTCACTGACATGTTGGGAACGTGGACTACAATCTTTTGTTGTTCTTACTTTGTTTGAAGGCCATAAAATGCAGGTTATGTAGAATATACATCATGTCGACAAGCCTGCATTCCCTTAATAATGCAATGGACTGTTGCAAACCCGGGCCACCATATTTCACACGAATTTCAATGTCAAAATACGAAGAAGCATAAATCCAAACTCGCAATAATACATTTATCTCAGCTGAACATTTTCGGCTGAAGCTCGACAAATTTTATATGGAATCGGAAGATAATAAGATCAACTAAATATCTAATCCTAAATTGGTTTTATAATGGTCCTTTAAGGGTCTTGGGCACTAATAGATGATTTGGCCACCTTGCTAATATTTGTACAAGGGTCCATACCCTTGCAATGTGTTACCCAGCAACTCGCACTGAACCCGCATGATAGTAGTCAGCCAACTCCTTCTCACAGAGACGGGGCCTTTGTCACAGCAGATTCTCAAATGGTAATTCCAGAAAATAAGTATAGATTTCTAGAATAAAAACTACGCAACTGTACTAGAAAGTTACCAATCAAAAGTTCTCGTATCAGTATGTGTCCCCAGACTCTGTGACTACAAATCTCATTTAGTATTTTCCAACTTCATTCGTCTGCAAATCGCTCCTTTGCTTTGGCGACTGCAAGTTGGATGCTACCTACTTTCATTTTGTCGATTATTCTTTTCTGTAATTAAATTTAGTGTTCCCCAGACATTGCTACTGATGGTTCTGGGTATTTGGTAGACCAATTTAATTAATGCTTTATTTAAAGCAGATACTCTTATTTTTGATTATCAATAAGTGGAATTTTTCAAGTCTTCGTAGAAGTCTTGGAAATTATCCCGTGGAAAATTACTACTTGGATTAAGAGCATTTTTTGTCCCTAAACAGGCTGAAACACATCTATGTATGTGCCAAACATGAAAAGGGTAAACATTTGACAAACAAGCAGACAGAGGTTCACAATTATAATAATATTAAAATGGATTGCCCGATTTATATTAAACGTCATTCAAGACAACTATTTTATCGTATATTTTATAATATTTAGCTTTCCCAACATCGGCGTTATGCATGGCGGCAGAGCTGTCGGTAACTGGGCATTTTTTCGTAGATTTTGGCGGGCAATCCACCGGTACTCCTATTACCATAACAACAGGAAATTTCAATTAAAATTCAGCTCAGCCTGAGGTTGTGTGCATACGTGATTCTTTAACACTGCCTTCACCTTTAATACCGTGTACCAGATGGGAGTGCAATTTAAGGACTTTTAAGAACCGTGACTCGGAAATATTGAGCATTGGAGTATAAAGAAAACTCCGCCTCTACCGCCTCTGACCTCATTGCCATAGGTAAATGAACAACTCTATCGAAGTGTGCTGAGTCGTGTGTGAACGGAAAGGTCTTCTTTGAGCATCGACATTCCGCTTTGTGAATCAATTTCTTGTGCAATGTTTTAAATGCTTTTTATCTCATTTTTTTGTTCTATCCACCGATAAAAACGAGCTGTTTCATTTATTTCGAACGAATAGTTATTGCACTTCTGCATGAATAAGTAAATTTTTTTAGAAACCCTAAAAGCAGTTAAATATAAATTATTTTTGATACAAAAACAAAAAAACAACAATATTTTGTAGATTATTGTAGTTTGTAGGTTTAAACTTGCATGGTTTGTAAAGCTTGTATTTTTTGTATATTGTCCGTGGAAAACTTGTTTATTTTTATTTTATCTTAACGTTGTGTATCACTGCTTTTCTCCCTAATAAGTTAAATCGTTTAAAGTTAAAATAAAACTGAAGAAAATTAACGCTTGGTTGTCTGAATTCAGCACATGATTCTACACGTGCTTAATTCCCTATATCAAATTATCATATTTATGGGTATAACAACAAAGCGTTTTCATCCCTTTTCCCTTTTCAACTACTTGAGTGTGTAATCTATGTATGTACCGATATCGTTCTGTACCAAATAGTTTATACATATCCCTTCGATTGTTTTGGTATCGGTGTAATTAACAAGAAAGGGTTCCCATTGTTCTTCTTTAACAATAATGAATATTTAATCAGATTCAGATCACGTGAGTTACACATACTAATCCAGTGCGGTGTGTAAGACACTCGTTCAGATACACATTCGACATTTTTGGCAATATTTGTTGGACAACAAAGGTGGCACGAAGGTGTCACCTTACATCACTGAGTCATGTTCAGCTGGCCTATCATGACCTCCTTAAGTAATATTATTTTACTCTTATTCCAGTGTGGGAAAGAGACGGAGCTATACAGGATGTCTAGCGCCATCTCTTTCCCACTCTTTTACACTGGAAAAGGAGTAAAACAATAATGTTTTAAGACGTCATGGTCGCAACTCGAGAGCGTGAGCTGAGCATGAGCATTACACACCTCTGCCTCTACCTTCGGGGATCACAGGCGTGAAATCATGTTATGTTTAGTATATACAAAGTATAGTCATATACAAAGGGGTTGTTTTGCATCCTTGTCAAAATTCATAAATAATCAATTTAAATTACGGTACCTAGTAAAAAGATTTTTCGGTTGTTTAAATTTGTCAGTATATCGGAATAACTCCCTTAACCTGGTTGAGGGAATAAGCAATTATTGAATAAACATTTGAGATTGTTTGTATGTGTGAAAGCACGGTTATAGAACGAGGATCATACGGTTCAAAATACGGGTGGTTCAGATTAATTATTTCCGTAAAAAAATAACCTACCCATTTTCTTATTTATTCGGGTCGAGAATCATTAGAATAGTTACCTTCTTGAATTTAACGAGGATGCAAAACAACACCTTATATTTTGCAACCCGGCTGTGCCGTACATACATTACTCCGATTATTTTTATGACGTTCTGCGAAAAATTTATAATACAAGTAGTTAAATCTAATGTTTCATTGAAATATGAATCAAAGCATGTATCTGTCTCCGAAGCATGAAATGTATTTCTTTGACAACTCCGCCTTATTTTATAGTGTTACCAATATCTCGTTTTTATTGTGTATGTTTTTAGGTTAGACGTCAGATTTCCCTGGCGACGTAGAGGACACATAGCCAATATACAACCGATTTCTTATTTAAAGTTGTTTTACTTTTGGTTGGTTTTGTTTTGGCAGTTTAGAGTCAAAAGTAATTAAGAGTCAAGATAACAAGTAGGCTACAATAGGTTAGAATGTATCCTTCTAACTGCGGGAAGAACAATTATGAGGAGCAGTATTTTTCCTATATTTTAACTAATAATTACTTTAAAAAAACTCTTCTCTCTTCTCTCGCGTTATGGTCGTAAATTACCCCACGGGAACGATTTAAATATTTTAAAATTCGTAAAATGGTCACAGACGCAGTTAGTATTTTTTCAATTGTCACTTTGACATTTTTCTGTTAAATTGGTAATTTTACGGACCTCAGTTCTTTACTATCCCAAAATAAACATAGACCTTCCTTAAGCCGTCTATAGCGGTCATAGACATTATTTATTCCTTCCTTATCAACGGAATCCTTTCCAAATTACTGGATCTGATACTCATGACCACGGAGTTTCATAAACGGTCCATATTTTGCCCGCTTCCGACCGTTATCTGACGCTGACCCGAATTCGGTCTTAGACTAAGCTCTATTTACACGTATGACAGGATTGTGGAAGTATACCCGATCTTGTTCGCTTTCAATGCGAAGATAATGTAGTCCCATTGACCTTTTAAATGGACTTTAATTTTGTAGCTTGATTCGTATTTCAATGACTGGTTAAAAAAGATATTTGACAGATTTTTTGAAAAGCTTTAAAGAAAATGCTCGTTTCGTCAAATGGCAGAGGTTTTAGAAGATCACAATTAAATACTTAACCGCATAATCAACGTTTCAACACACATCTTTGATCGGAGATTTTCTACTTCCGGCATTTAGTTGTGGGTCTAGACTAGACACTAGTGTGGTAATTCATTCAAAATAACAGTAGATAATGGATCATTCAGTAACTGTTTCTCTTTAAGATTAAAAATACAAAGACAAGCATAGATTATAAAATAAACCGGTATTAAAAAAGATAGGCAACATTTTTCATGACGTTAGCGAAGTTCAAAGTTCGACCCTGCGGTCTCTCTGTGGGGAGAAGTAAATTCCATTTTCAAATTTTGGGCGTTATTTGGCGTCACCTTGCGGTTCAGGGGACGGTAAGGTGAAGTCACATGTGACGTGTCTGTGTAGAATATTTTACTACATTTTCAATATCACATAGTTTATAGTTACTGATCTTGCCCCGTGGGAGCTATAAGGCAATTTTCCTGTCTGGTTTCAAAGACCAGTAATTACCAAACTTTCGTCTGCCTTTCGAATTTGACGATTGAAAGTACGTGTGGTTTCATTACTCGCTGTTGCTGATTAGTTCTCGCAGTTGGTTACTTTTTGAGTATCCTCCTTTGAAATAATTTCTGAGATAATCGAGTGAACTATTTTGTCTTCGACCTTGTTTTGGTAATTTTTGTAAGGAGTGCAGCCAGAAGCAATGATGATATCTACAAGAGTATATCAGTCATCCAAGTAATACCACAGTATCATAAATAAATATCGCGAAGATATGCAGTACAGTTCATAATTCATGAGGGCGTGAAACGGCTGCGACAAATATTTACCTGCGTAGACGACAAAAGCGAAAATATTTTCGCGAGAATTAAAAACAAACGGGGCTGATGGAAGACTTCTTTTTATTTTTATTTCATTGTAAAGGTTCGACTATCGATTAATATGTTTTCTGTTATTCTTTTAGATAGTAAAAATAAAGAATAGGACATGGCGCACATTCTGCGATTTATATAATTAACACTCATAAACACAATCAACAACATAACTAACAATCGTGCTACAAGGGTTAACCTGAACAATCAAATAAGTAAAAAAATACAGTACCTACAACTTACCTACAAAAACACTAAAACTTACCATAGACAATTTCCTTCTCTCTCAAAATTATGAAAACACTGCTAATATAAGTAATAAAAAGTATATATAAATAGGTCTAAGTCTTAGTACGAATAAATATTGTTTGATTATATCTATCTGAAGTTTAAATAGACATGGAGTTTTGACCCCCATCCCGATTTTTTTTGCATGTTTTTCTGTTCTGATGATAGTGTCAGGTGGACCCTTAGTGCAACTCTTTAAGAAACATATGTAGTTCATTTTCTTATTGATGAGAATATCCTATAACCGTGAGTATACGAGTATAACATCTGTATATACGTTTGTAACTCTAAGCGTTTGGTAGGCACACACGTTTTTGCCGTCAGTACCCTTTCATGATCTTCTTTTCTCGGTATATGGAAGGAAAAACGGGAAAATATATTTGAGGCACATACCCACGTTTTTCGCCCTTGTTATGTTTTTGTTGTATGCGGTGTGAAAGTTTACCTTTTTCTTATTTGCACTGCCGCCTATAACATTCATGGAGAATGAAAAATGAATTCATTTTTACACATGTGAAAGTCAATGTTGGTAACAATCGAATAACCATGTATTTTGAAGTGAAAACTTCTTTAGCGGCGTTGTGCACTTTTTTGATGGGAAAAAAATGTTAAAATCGCGTCATATTGTCAGATCGAAAATTCGTAAGACGGATTGACACTAGGTTACGAAGGAATTTTGAACTTTATGACATCTCTCATTGAGTTTGGGTTTCCAAAACTGGATAATTATCTTATATCTCTTATTAAAGAGGTAAAATTCGTAAGACGGATTATAATAGTTCTAAAGTGTTAAATTTTGAATGTAATTTAAATTGTCCGGTTTGTGTAAATAGCGCAATAAATGAATATTGTATTTTACCACATAAATGATAGTACTTTTATACTGAAAATTAAAGCAGTTCGTGCAAAATTATTCCCTAACCATTCCAAAATATCAATATTCAAGTTTTCATTAATATTCAAGTTTTCACTTCTGCCGGCACTCCCGGAGTGCAACCCGTTTTCTTTTTTAATAAGCTTCTATTTTAGTTGTCCACGATACATAAATGTGAACTGACTTTTTCTATTATCATGCGAGGACTATTTAACCTGACATTATAAAGGATTTTGGAATAGATTAAAATCCATTATCTACTAACACGGCTTCTAAAAGCTCCCAGTACAAAAACACGTAACACCTTTTTACTCCGATTACCAAAAAAAAAGAAGTCTTTATCTTCGATCTTCCTAATGATGATTTAAAGTCTCTTTTCAATAATGGAAACGCGTCATGACGGGCGTAGGGTTAATTACTTGACGTGTCATGTTTTCTCACTGTCATGGGTGCAATCAAAGTCCATTAACTAATGGTAGGCGATGTATGAACACTGTTACATTGTACATCGACCGTAAAATAGGGTTAAGTTACTGTAGAATGGACAAATCGTTCTGTTGAGACCGTAATTAATATTTGTGGGGTATTGGTGCATTCTTGCCTTTGCATTGGAATTAATTCTTATTTATTGCGAATTGCGATGCAAAAACTCAAAAAGTAACCCATACTTTTTGAGATTTTGCATTTATGACGTTTGTGCATTTGTGAAATAAAATGATTGAAATGTGGAATGGTTGAGCATCATCTCACTGTTGAGCAAACTTGCAATGACTTCCTTTCTATACAGACCTAATGTGGACGACTGGCAGTTTGATTTGTCGTTTGCTGTTATATGGAACCATTTATTACATTATTGCTTATGACACAAATTACCTACACACGAATTAGTAATACTTGTTGTCTAGGTCTGGCTGTTTGTTATGTGAGTGTGTTTAAATGTTTGTAAACGCACCCAAGATACCGTACAGGAGCAATTCCTAGTGTGAAGTAACATTGTTTTTTAATGAAAAAAAAAGAAAGATGGCGACTGCTAGTACGTCCTTATGTGTTTAGGAACATGTATCTATACATCTATACTTACTCTATACAAATAAATAAAATTGAAGTGTCTGTAATATTAAAATAACCGCTTTTTAATACATGCATATGAATGTATACAGGGTGTAACGGAAAGGGTATATACATCCTTAAGGGTGTGCTACAGACCATCAAACTGAACATGTTTCTCAACATAAAAAAATTTTTGCAGCCAAAAAAAATATCAGCTGCCTATACATTTGGGTCGAATAGGTATTGCAATTTTCTATGGGGCAGCAGATATTTTTTTTGCTGAAAAACATGTTTTATGATGAGAAACATGTTCAGTTTGATAATCTGTAGCACACCCTTAAGTATGTATATACCCTTTCCGTTACACCCTGTATACGGTACATTTACCAAAATATTTTTTTTTCAATTTTTGTCCGTCTGTCATGTTTTAATGTCAATGTCTGTTCCGGCTAATCTCTGGAAAGGCTGGACCAATTTTGACGGGACTTTCACTGGCATATATCTGATGTAATAAGGAGTAACTAAGGCTACTTCTATTTTATAAATAAATAATAATTAAAATTAAAATGCAAAAACTAAATAAATTAAAAACTTTTTTGTTAAATTCCATGCGGACGAAGTCGCGGGCACAGCTAGTATGTAATATAACTGTTAGAACAGAAAACGAACAAAAGGAAAGTACCAATCGAATCACGTATCAATGAAGTGTAAGGTACGATATGCCAATAAAAATAAGTGGGTACAGTCAGGCAATCGCTTACAACGACCCTTCACCCTCATTCCCTAGTTGACTCTTACATACGCGTAGAATCTTAAGTAGGACCTCTTTTATCCCAAATCATAGCGTTAATACAGTACGTAATTATGTAAATCTAACATTGTTTGCTTACAAGATGATATCTGAACAACGGTCAGTCTGTCTGAGTACCGCCATTAGTTAAATGGAATTTGTAAGTGTTGTTCTGAACTTTTCGTTGCGAAGTTTTTTTTTATTGCTTAATTTTTAGGTACTCCTTCGTTTTAGAAGTTTTTTCGTTGAAATGATAAGCAGGTGATATTTATCATGTTTCAATGCTGGGAAATTTACTGTCTAGAAATTTGACCATGTTATAGTAGTACCTAAGTAGTATAAAGGGTGTAAAACACTTCTTAACGAAGCCGAAAGGCACTGATTCTCCCTGTCTTTGTGATATTTTTTTTGTTCTACACCATACCCGGGAACCTTCTATTTACTGAGATATTAGAGGTCAAAGTTCCAAGTTTTTGACAAGTATTTTTTTAAATACAAGTTTTTAATGTAAGATTTTTAAACACCTCCACGATCCCCGTACTATTCAATCCGTCCAACAGCACAATGTTTTGAGTGCGTTACATTGAGTTCTACCACAAAACATGATTTAACATCCCCCAAAAAAAAAGCCGTTTCCCAGCAATATTTTTTGCGTAAAGTTACTTAGTTTCATGTACAGAATGCTTGGTTGACGGCTTCGTGATGAGGTGATTTACACGGTGTATTTAAATCACAACTGACACTCTTCTATGACTTAACACCATGTCTGAAATCCCGATGGCTAAGCAGAGGTTTAGCTAAATAGTACTTACAACCATTTGCTACCGATAAGAAAAATAAAAATTCCTGTGATCGTAGAGTTTATTGGGTTTAACAACAGGAATTTTTCAGTAGCAGCCACGGAGTCTGGACTGGTGCCCAGTTGATGGGAATAGGCTCACCTATTACATGGGACTTAAACACATAACTGGCAAAATGTGGATGTTATATTAGGTACATCTCTGCTTATCCCTTCGGGGATTACAGGCGTGATGTACTGATGTTAAATATTCCTAGACAGTCAAGCAAATAATCACATTTTAAAAACACTTCTTACATTTGAGTAGGTAGGTATGCATTAAAATTATGTAGGATCTTCTCTCGCTACATCGCATCCCTTCCTATTTATACATAAGTATTCGGGATTTGCAAAGCGGGATCCGCTCTGAGGGTTTTGACAGCAGATGCAAATGAGTTGATCGTCAGCTGGCGCTTTTGTAGCGGCCTACGTAAACGGATCGCCTTTCAAACAAATTGTTCCCTGTTTTATGTAACTAGATACCTGCGTTCGTTTTTGGCGAGCATTTCAGTTTTAAGTACGTGTATCTGAGGTCATAAACCAGTTTTAAAATATATTTTTTTTTTAAATGATTCAGGTTCTTTTGGCACCTAAAATAATATAACATCACGCACGTAATCCTTAATGGGTTAGGCACACATGTACCCATAAGAATACTCAAATTTCGCCAGGTAGTTTTAAGCCCATATAATAGAGGGCCAGCCTATTGACATCGAATGGGCACAAATCCAGACTCAGTGGCTACTACTGAGAAATTCTTAATGGAAAAATTCAATGAAACTTTTCCCGATTTGGGACTCGAATCCAGGACATGCTCAGCAGTCAGTCAGCGCTTGCAACCACTAGATCAACGAGGTGTCAAAAAATAAGTATTTTGGTTCCAAGAGAATTGCATTAGAAACCTACATATTTTTTTATTTTAGGTTCCAAAAGAACCATGCCCTAAACCATACCTAATGTAATTAAAAAGTAAAAGTAGTAACGTGTCCTGAATTAATTAAATCGGGCAACATTACATCAGGCGAACTACACATTAATAAAATAGTTACCAACTATAACTTCCTTAAAAAAACACGGAAATGCCTAATCACCTCTTTAACCCATTTTAACTCAAACGAAACCGCTCAGTCATTTTTCTTTGAGCTTTCAAAACATTATAAAAAGGAGCAGCTAATAATAAAATTACGTTTTATACTTTTATACCGAAGTGATTCTAACGCCCCCTCGTGGAAAAATGACGCAAGATATGTTAATGTGCCACTCACTTTGGGTTATCTCCTGACGTTTTGGCAACACGCACGCCCCGTTTATTCAAGGCTTATTCATTATACAATCTAAGTAAATATTTACCTATTATGAAAATTGAATTTTCAAAAAGTTTCCCAAAGAAAAATGGCCCCCATGACAAAATTCAATCAAGATTTTTATCGTAAATTACATCGGGGGCTTCGACGAAATCTACAAAACATTATCTCCCAATATTAAATTGGTTATAAGAAACATTTTAAACATTTGTTAAGCAAATCTTTCGTTAACCGAAGTCCAGTATTGGTTTACTAGAAATACATAAACATTTCAATTTGGCTTTTATAATTTAGCGTAAATAAACAGCGGCGGCGGCGTCTCAATTTATTTCTCAGTTTGCTGATACTTAGTGAAGGACCAAAGAAATTGCCGCCCAGGTCGCTAGAGATTTATGTCAGTAGAGCACAACTTGCGCGGCCATTTTGAAAACGAGGATCAGCATTATTTGAATAACTTAAGTGCAGTCGTCCTCAATATATACAAAGCGCTAAGCCTCCACATTTTTTCTGGAATTCAGTGCCGGCTTCTCTGTTCCCTGTTCATTATAATCTGGACCTCTTCAAAATTCGAGTGAATCGGATTCTTCTAGACATGTGTGCACCACCCTAGGCCGCATCATCACATCAAGCGAGTTGTGGCCAAAGGCGAGCCTAATCAGTATTAAAAAAAAATGGAACACTACACAATAAATAAAAATGAGGTAAAAGCCAAAATAATATTACATTCGAAGAAAATCCAGGGAAGAATGGTACAAAAGGGGGAGCCCTAATTATTCAGAAGTGAGATGAACAAGGCTGCAAATGCGGATGAAGATGATCAAGATTTGTAACCAAGATGCACATTTCTCGTGGTGGTCATACGGCACGGTTGGTGCAGCGGTAAAGCGATTGGCTGCTGCGCTTTGTGTCGCAGGTTCAATTCCGCACGGAAATCAAAATTGCCTACAGGTTGTTGTTCTGGATCTGGCTGTTTGTATTTGTGAGTATAAATATTTGTAAACGCACCCACAATACAGGAGAAAAAAAACATTTTCTGCTTAGATACCCATATTAATTATGCTTGTATGCAAGAACATGCTTAGACTTTTATGTTGCGACCTTCACTGTCATTAAAATAGTAGTTATGTAGAAATAAGCAATACCTATGTACTCAAATATTTTGTTATTTTCTTGTGTTGTTGTCTCTGACTGAGAACTTATACAGTTAAAAAATTAAATTTAAAATACTCCCGACACAAAAAACCTCTATTCTATTTAGCTGTCCCCCGACGCTTGTATTAATTTATTTTTGGTTTTTTAGAGAATTTTTGTGTCGGGGGTTATATAAACCAGGAAAGTCATAATTTTCAAAAAATCTCGAGCTTTTAGGGGGGCGAGGGGTGCGCCCCCCCCTGGTAATACCTGGTGACAAGTGATAAGATTTAAAATTTTGAATCGACCAGACCGACGTGGAAGTTGTTTATAACTCTTCATCAATTAGAAAAGAGGTGATGATCTTCAAACGGCTGAGCAGTTTTTCTCGAGACATAGCTAAGCACACGCTCGATTAAAACACCTTTCAAACGAAACCAATTTTATCAAAATCGGTTCATCCGTTTAGGAGCTACGATACCACAGACAGATACAGAAACACAGATACACAGATACACACGTCAAACTTATAACACCCCTCTTTTTTGGTCGGGGGTTAAAAACCTTTTTTGAGTGTCGCAGATATATCTTGTAGCTAAGTACCTACCTATTTAGAAATAAGTAAATGCACAAGCCCACTTTTACACCTAAAAAATATTAATAAAACTGCAAAATTATGCAGCTCGTTACCAATTATTCACACCAAGTTAACCATTAATTAACCATTGATGTATTATTCAATAACAAATTATACCACACTGATTAAGTATGCAAAATCGACATGCAGAAAGTTAACTGCGACTACATTTAACCTATGGGTCAGCTCACACCGAGACGCGACGCGACGCGACGCTGCGCGCACCTTGAGAATTCAGAATACGTTGCGCAACGTATTCTGAATTCTCACAACGAAATGTGTATCTTTTCGTGAAGAAAATAAAGTTATATTTTTAATCGCTCTTTAAAAGTGTGCGCGCAGCGTCGCGTCGCGTCGCGTCTCGGTGTGAACTGACCCTATGTCGTACTTGTGTTTGATCAAGTCCGAGTTTCAATTAAGCTGCGATTGGTAATAAATTAATTTATTTACATAAAGTGAAAACGAGGAAAATAACTTTAAAAAGATGCTTTAAATTGCTATCATCCAAATTCTCTAGTCAACTGGACACACAGTCATACACATGCTGTAAGTATATAATGGTATATGTGTTCCATGTATGTAAGGAATACGGTCGACCTTCCACTTCATCTACAAACCTCCCTGCGCTTCGTTAAGCCTCTTATTGCCGCAACACTATTTGTCATTTAAGTGTAGACAAGATACTCGGTTTCTTAATTATTAGTATGGAATAGATTTATTTTATGGTTCTCCCGGTAATAATTTTTGCGTTGAGTAACTTAGTTTGATGTACAGAGCGTTTGGTTGACAGCTTCGGTCCATTAACACCTTCTATACAAGCTGACCTGACAGACGTTATCCTGTCGCAATCTTGTTTAACATTTTCTGGATATCAACAACAGTGCCGTCTACCCGGTCCAATTATTGCTACCCAGGCTACCTCATATGTACAAAAAAAAACAAAATCGGTCAATTTGTACAGAAGGTCAATAATCACGAACACATACCAAATTAGTGTAATAGTGAAGGCTATAAACGATGATAGCATTCAAAACGAAATTCAGCTAGAAATTCATGAACCTTTGTCGGTGAATATCGCACTTAGAAAATCGCTCTAAAGAAAAGTTTAGAATGAGAAACTTTTCCTTAGATATAAAATATTCGTACAGAAAAGAATATCGTTGTCTTTACAAAATTCTTTAATTACTAAATCTATGTTGAAGAAATAACCCAAACCAGATACATTACATATATATTGCGGTACCAGTCTACATATAGTTTCAAGGAGATCATCCGTTGTCACATAGGCCTTTAGTTGGACGAACGATCTACTTAAGATCGTCCGTTGTTCGGTGTCAGGCAACATTCGACGAGCCCGATTGAGCAACAATATACCATGTACGTAATCGAATGAGAAACTATTCACATACTACGAAGGCGAGTGAGGAATTGTAGATAGTTTATACAATTGTTGTTTTGGATCCTCGTCAAATTAAAGCTGGTAACTATGCTAATGATTCACGTCCCGAATCAATTATAAAATGGGTGGGAATTTTTTATTATTTTTCTAATTTACGGAAAGCGGTAAGTGTGAACACCCGTGTTTTAAACGCGGCCCGTCTGATCCTCGCCCTATAACCGCGCTTTTATACATACAAACAATCTCAAACGTTTATTAGATAATTTCTTATTTTCTAAACCACGTAAATGGGGTTATTCTGAAATACTGACAAACATAAACAACCAAAAAAAAAAAAAAACTGTGTTTATTAATAATTAACTAGGTGCCGTAATTTTAATCGATTATTTATGTCTTGTGTGACAACCTCCTGAATTTTGACGAGGATGCAAAACAACATCTTGTATTTCAGAGTTGAAGGAATCAAAATACATTAGATACTATAGCATCACGCCTGTTTATCTCCCAAAGGTTAGGAGAAGTGTATAAGACATCCACATTTCGCTAATTATGTTTAAGTTCCATTGAATAGAGGGCAAGTCCATTGCCATCACCCAGGCGCAAATCCGCACGACCTAAGACCTGCCTTATGTTCCATCCCAAAAAAATCTAGATTTTCAACAATAAAGACAGTTAAAGCTGAACATAAAAACGACTGAATTGCAAAATTAGTTTTTCACAATAAATGCCGTAATTTTATAATTTTCTTTACGATTGAATTCAAACCGAATTTTTACAGCATCGATAAAAAAATCAACCATTGTTAGCAATATAATAATTTTATGATGGTAAACAAGCAAGTAATTGCTTTATTATTCGCTGAACTGTTCGGTATGTTACTAGGCTAAACACACAGAGCCTAGCCTAGCCTACTCAATTACTCATAAAGAATACCAGCATGCTCATTGCATTAGTGCATTAATAATGTGCACCAGAGTCCACATTCCAGGTTGTTCAGCGGCTAACGACGAGTGTAAATTGGTGTCAAATTCAGCAGTTTAAACTCAGTTAATTGTCTAAGGAAGAAGTTCACAGCTATAACTTAACGGAGTCGTATTTGAACTGCGGACCTTTGGCATCAGTTTATGTGCAAATAAAATAATGTGTGTTATGTTTTCTTTTGTATCTATTTATAGACAAACATAAAAAAAAAAAAAAAAAACAAAAAAAAAATACAAACATCCGAATTGAGAACCTCCTCCTATTTTAGAAGTCGGTTAGGCAGATCGAGCCACCCTCATTTCGCCGGTTATTTTTAAGTCCCATATAATAGGGGCCGAGACCATATTGCCTTCAATAGGGCACAAATCAAAATTCAGAGCTGCGTCATCGGTAACGATATTATACAATGGTAAATATAATATTGCAATAGCATTTCCCTTTTGACCACCAATGCTTTGTTAATTCAATAGTTTATTTTAGCAGACTAATATGTTTGTCTGCTCTGTGCGATGTTGTTTTGTGTACCAGCCGTTAAACAAGCTTATTTTGTTAGGGGTTAGTCACCAACTCGACACGAAAAACTGGACACGCGTGTGTCCAATTGGTGAAACCCAAAATTTGTTAGCTCTAGATTCCTATAACCTAAACAGGCAATCAAGCAGTAAGAGCAAGCAAGCCACAGAAAACACGGATTTTTTTCATTCACGGAACAGCAGGACGCCCACGCATTAGCAAAATAAATGATCTGAAATGAAAAACAACTCCACGAATGAAATTAACTAAAACATGATATTAATCATTTCTATGATATTCACGCCTCGCAAGAAAAAGTAAATCTCTCCAACAATGGGTCCAATAAATGGTGAAAGTAAAAGTCACGTAAACTCGATACTTTACTTTTTCATTATTTTAATCTGATTTGTGACTAATGGTTCGGGACATTTACAAAATTAACGGGTTTACAAAAGCAAAAAATACCCACTTTTCTCTAGTACCTACCGTTTCACGTTTGAACTAAAATAGGTCCCTTTTTACTGGCACGTAGGTGGAGAAAATGCTTGGAAATTTTCCATAGTGGGTTTTCGCACGAGGAATGTCGAATATTCAAGAAAAATAAGACGGAAAAAGTGTGCTGTTTCAAGTTATCTATAGTTTTGGTTATAAAATCGTCATCACAATTTAACTGTACCTATTTGAAAATGATAATTGATGTTTATTTTGCAAATAGGTTTTTACAAACACTTTTACACTTCATTTTTTTTTTAAACTTGATGGGGCCGGTGTTTTGTACCTGATTACTGACTATTTACTAAGGTTATCTTAAGTCTAGATTTCCTTTTATAGACTTCCATATTGTTTTTCTATCTTTCACTTTTTAAGGCTATTAAGGCCCAGTATTTTTTAATGTGATTATGTCCCTATTGGTTCGTACTTACGTCGCTAAATGTTGGCGCTGAAAACCGATGCTTACCTAGACTTATAATTAGACTTAGAAAATAGTAACATATAATTGTAAAATAAATATGTTCATATTCTGAATTATATTTCCCTAAAACGTCCATGTTTCATTCTCATTAATAATATAAATAATGCACCTGAATGACATTCAACTCTACGCCTACGCCACACGAAATAACTGCTCTTAACAACAATCAGAAGGGCAGTTACCGTATTTTTAAGAACATTCACATTCTTATTGTAGTCTAAATCGGTTCTAAAACTAATTTACAAACCATTTTGACAAGTTTCTGACATTTGTTATCTCTGAAATGGGATTACGACTTGGTTTTATTTAAATTGTTTCATATTTTAAGAAAAACCCCCTTTCCCTTAGTTGTGTGTTGCGTTGTGTGTGCGTGTTGTGTTAGTTATTCAGTTGTATACATTACAACGATTAAAAAAAATAAAATGATTACGACTTGGATTTAATACACACAGAAATAAGCCTTCACTTCTGCTTGTTAAGTTTGTATCTTGATAAGCTAGGTACTTTAGTATCGAACTCAATTCAGAAGTTTTCTTCCGAACTCTGTACTTATCTCTCTGTAAGAACTCTGTATTCACATTGAGTCTACTTTTCAGCATCACTACGAAGTATTCTGTGTTGCTTTATGTAACTTTTGAGCCGCACAAAAAATGCTAAATCTGCGTTCTGTATTGAATTGACTGCTTCTTTGGTCTTAAGTTCACACGCGTTACTGCATATAAAGATAAAACAATATTTTTGTATAACGTGAGTAATAATGAGTATATACAGGGTGTAACGGAAAGGGTATATACATCCTTAAGGGTGTGCTACAGACCATCAAACTGAACATGTTTCTCATCATAAAACATGTTTTTCAGCAAAAAAAATATCTGCTGCCCCATAGAAAATTACATTACCTATTCGACCCAAATGTATAGGCAGCTGATATTTTTTTTTGCTGCATTTTTTTTTTTATGTTGAGAAACATATTAAGTTTGATGGTCTGTAGCACACCCTTAATGATGTATATACCCTTTCCGTTACACCCTGTATAAACTATACAGGTCTTATAAATAAATGAAAGCAGCTATATGTTTTGCCATTTAGGAATGCAGTACAAAAAAAAAATGGTTTAAAATGTAAGGTGAACATAATTAATTTAAAAGTTAAAAAATAGGGGGGGAGGGTAGTTAATCACATAATTAATGTAAAAGTTAAATATATTCCCAATAAATATTAAATTTACAAGAAATGTCATAATGGAATTGCCGATGCATTAGATTTCACTCTAATAAAAAAAAAATCCGCCAAGCTTTTTTAAGCTGTATTTTAAAGAGCCTAGTCGGTAATGGTTTAATGAGATTGGGGATTTTATTATGAGCATGAAGTTTTGGCTTCGATTTCCCGGTCGGGCACATTGCTTTGTGTTATTTCACCAAGAATTTCTCAGAGGCAGCCTAAAGTCTGGTTTTTTGCCCGTTTGTAACATTGGACTTAAACATAACTGTGTACACTAATGTGGGTGTACTATGGTTACACCTGTGCCAAACTCTTCAAGGATAATTTTATGATGTATAGAATTGAGTTAGACAGCTAGTTTTTGCAGAATAACCAAGCAGTAATTAAAACAATGAGCAATTTAAGTGTAGTATGTCCCTACACGAGTAGTTTCGTAATTCCATTGAAGGACGGTGGCGTGGCGTTGTTTGTATACCTATAATTAAATTAATTGAGTGAGCCATGTGGTCAGATAAAAATACGCAACCCAATCTTTCTCGAGGGCGCCATTAGTGGCGGTCGCTACTGAAGGTTAATGCCGAAGAGAAATAATATAAGCACTTATGTGATAATGAAAACAGTGCGATCACTATTCCGATTGTTTGACATTGTAACATTACTACTGTAAGGTTTGCAGTTGAAACATGGATTGAGAGCCTTTGTGTAGAAATTAGGACGTGTTAATTTGAATGATTCACTAAGTAAGATAACAAAAATTTAAAAATAATGTCCTGTGGAACATATAATGTCCTGTGAAACTACTGGATATTTTCGATTGAATTTTTGTATGCAGACTGCGAACGTCACGAAGTGTACGCAGTTTTATTTATTGTCGTACCGGCGTTTGAATTCATTCCAATCTTCGCAGAATGAGTTCCTAGAATGATTCTCCTCGACTCAGTCTAGGTATAAAAGCATATGCCTAGCTATATAGCCTAAGTCAGTGGAGAGTTCCGGTCAGAAATTAAACCAGTAAATTCAACAAAAATATCCGTATCCACTAAATAAAGGATGTCAGAGAAGATTGATCCCTAACTGATCATTCAACCCCTAAATGAGATCACGTCCAGTGTTTTTAACAAAAGCCAGAGTCTAGTCAGTTCAATCATGATCTGAATACAAAACCAACAATTTAGCTACTATGTAACTCTGTTTCCCTGATGTAAAACATGTGGCTACTTTTTAAATCATTCGTTCTTAAATGCATATTGCTATTGGATTCTTCCATTTGGATTTTATCAGTATACCAGAGTCTGCTTTTAAGAGATTGATGGCGATAGGCTCGGCCCCTGTTACATGGGACTAAAACATAACTGGTGAAATATGCGTGTATAGTATCACACCTCTGCTCAACCCTACGCGGATTACAGGCGTGATGTTATATAACGCAGTAACCTTTACATAAAACATAGGGCTACTTTTTAAATCATCCGATTCTTAGCACAGCTGTGTCTCAGCTTTTATGAGTACTCCACGCAATATTTTTTACATATTTTTAGGGTTCGAATAAAAATAAAAGAGGGCGAATATTTTTTTCAGTGGTTCTGCCAGTAAGTAGGATAAATTATGCGATGTTCATTTGTTTTAGTTTGGGATATCATCGGGATTATGTGACTGTCATGATTAATTTAATTCTAATGAAGAATGTACTAGTCGTTTATCAGCTGTTTTGTCTGCCACCAAATAGTGCCAATTTATCTTGATGGAAAATATGTAGTAGGAATAGAATACATAATATAGAATAAATTCTTCATTTATCTGTGAATATTCTATAGCAGTATTTGTAGTCTGTTATTTTTAATAGAAGTACTTTTCATCATGATATGAATTTATCTCATTTTTTGAGTAGACTTATGAATAAAAAAACTTGCATAAATTCAACATTTGCATTAATATCTACTCAAAGTAAATACGTCCCATAACTTTTATGTATACCCGTGTCATATTAACCCTCTATAACGTGTATTAAAAATTTATGGGTTCTACAGAATAAACACCATAAAGTGCGATAAAATATTTTCGCTTTCGAGAATTTAGTCTTTTTCTTCCGTTCAGAGGTCACATTCGGCTGCGGAATGTTGACCTCTTTTTTTCATAAGAACCTGTACTTTCGATATTTAAAAACTAAAAAAAAAACTGCATAGTATCGAACATAATTTTCTAACATTTTTCATTAAATTAAATACTTAACTAAACTACTTTCAAAAGTCTAAAATTCGTACTTGCCTTAAGCACGTGTGTTAATGAATTCCATGGAACAGTAAACACTTAAATGGAGTTGTGTGAAGTGATCAATCGTAAATGTTCTGTGTGAAGTTGACGTCGACGTCGAAGTCGAAGTCGCGAGACACCGGCGCGGCGACGGCCGACTTCCACGGACCGCACGCGCTTACTGAGCTACGAGTGGCTACGAGTGACTACGAGTGGCTACGGTGCTACGGGCTACGTGCTACGAAAACTGTGCGGATAGATGATTTGGGATGTCGTTGTTGGGATATTTGGTGATGGGTTAAACTTGATTAAAAATAAGAATGGTTTCCATTGTGAGTAAATAACACCTAAATACACATTGCGGAATGCAGTAAACTATTGAGCAAAAGTAATGATCCAAATATAACATTTATGTTTTTAAAATTTTACTAAACATCGTAAAATTATAATTGATTCAGGAGGAGAAAATAACTTTTAAAAGTTAGCTACTAATATTAAATTGAGTTACTCAGTGCTGTACAGATTTTTAGTGCTTAGTTTTTACGTTTCATTTATTTTATTTAATAGTCACATTAACATCAGTTACCATTAAGATACTAGAAAACTCGCTAAAGCAAACCACATCGCACAATTTAAATAATTAAAATCCATTGTACAAAGATTTTCATTAGCACTAGTACAATAGACAGAGCAAGTTATTTCTATTTAAACGGGCAAGAGGCAACTATACATATTATATATTTGTTTTATATAAGAATAAAATACTGTGCCAAGTGAATGGCGCTAACTGTGTTGTTTTACAAGCAGTAAGTCAAAGATCACAAGGACAATTTTTCTGTTACGTTTTACCGTTTATGGACTTTTAACTCTCGGTCTACAGCCAAGAGTTGAGAATACTTCAGAGTCACATGTGCGTTTAAAAAAAAACAATGTTGAGTTTGCAACTCGGCCGTAAGACTAGCGTTGAAAATACAAAGAGCTTGCACAAAGTGATATTCTATCAACGTTAACGATGAAGGAGAAAGCAAAACTGTATTGGATTGATATAAGCTAGCAATAAGCTAATATCAATGCTGTTGAGAAACGGTTAAGAAATATGAATTGCTTTAAAAGCAATTGTCATTTTTTCTGGGGTTTACGTTCACGGTAAAAATGAAATCCTCTGGGGGAACTGGGCGTAAAAAAGCGGTAGAATGCAGTGGAATCGACGCCTTAGATCTGAAACGCCTACCACTTAAGGCCCTTACAAACATGCCACTTTAGAACAAAACTATAGCTTGTCACGTAACAATGGTAGAAAAGTGTTATGAAAATTGTTTTATAAATAATCAATTATCGTAACAAAGTATTAAATGCTCTATCAAACTGGTGCTACTTCAGTACATAAAAGTGAGTCCACACTATGTTACATGTACCATGTTATAAAACATGTTTATATAACACAATTCAATAGAGAGGTTACCAATGTTATACAAGGTGTTATTTAGCATCCTCGTCAAAATTGAGGAAAACAAAAGACATAATAATAAATTTAAATTACGGTACCTAGTTAATTGTTAATAAACACTGACTTTTTGTTTATTTAAGTTTGTCAGTATAACAGAATAACCCCCTTAACGTGGTTTAGGGAATAATAAATTATCGAATAAACGTTAAGAGATTGTTTGTATGTATGAAAGCGCGGGTAAAGGGCGAGAATCAGACGGACAACGTTTAAGACACGAGTGGTTCACTCTTACCGGTTTCATTAAATAAGAAAAAAAAAATTACCTACCCATTTTATTATTGATTCGGGTCGAGAATCATTAGCATAGTTACCTCCTTGAATTTGACGAGGATGCAAAACAGCACCTTGTATAATGTGGACGTGTTTTATAACAATAATTTTACGAAATGTTAATTAATCTGGAGGCACCGTTATGTGTACCTAAGCGACGCATAAATATTTACTCTTTTTTTGCCATTCTTGATTTTTTTCTACTGTTGTCTGTCATGTATCTCTGAATTCAACTGATTATGCACTGAAAGGAAGCACGACAACGCGTCAATGTCCGATGTCCCGTGTCCGGTACGCAATTTATCAGAACCAGTGTGAGTGAACCTTCACTGTTATTGTTGATTATATTATGTTACAATACCGGACAGCAACGTATAGGAGTTATAAATCATACACATTATTAACATTATTGTTAATTAAAAGCGCTCCACTATTTGTCACCAATTGTTCTATTCATCATCATCATCATCATCATCAGCCTATAATGTTCCCACTGCAGGGACACAGGCCTCCTCTCTATGAGAGGCAATGGGCCGTACAATGCACCACGCGTGCCCAATGCGGGTAGGTAGATGTCACATTTCTTCGAATTGTTAGTTCTAGGACATGTCGGTTTCCTCACGATGTTTTCCTTCACCGTTTCTGAGAGCAGCGGTGATGAAATAAATTACACAAAGTAATGCGCCTGCCTGGGTTCGAACCTACGACTTACTGCTCGTAAGTCGGGGCTGCCACCACTGGGCCACCGCTGCTTTCAATTGTTGAGTTTGAATTGTTGAGTTTGAGTGTTGTTGATTGTTCTATTGCTCGTGGCTAAATATTAACAGCCACACGGGTCGATCTTTAAGGTCAAGCCGTGCTTGCCGAGGTTGGGCCGTGGATGGGTGACCATTATTACATACCGAGTTTCCTCCGTGCCTCGGAAAACGCGTTAAGCCGTTGGTCCCGGCTGTCTTTTATAGATCTTTGACAGCCGTTACGAGTAGTCAGAAGCCAAAAGTCTGACATTCAGTCTTACCAAGCGGTATCGTATTACCCAGTTACTGGGTTCTGAAGGTCAGATAGGCAGTCGCTTCATGGAAATACTGGTACTGAGCTGCATCTGGTTAGACTTTGGTTAGGTGAACATAGTTTGGGAAAAATCTAGGCAGATGATGTTCTATTGACACAAGTTTTTAATTACTTTTCCATTAACAGTTTCTATAAACTATAAAAAACAAGCTGGACGTTGATAATTATCTAACAGGTACGTCCTACAGACTCAATCTTAATTTTATGTCCTCTACCTGTGCGCAGAATTTCATCGAAATCCGTCCAGCCGTTAAGGCGCGAAAACATAACAGAGAGTCAGACAGAGAACAGTTACTTGCGTATTTCTAATATACGAGAAGGTATGGACGTCATAAGTAAATCCCACACACATCACCGAATCCATACTAATATTATAAATGCGAATGTCAGTCTGTTTGTTTGTTTGTATGTTTGTTTGTTTGTTACCTTTTCACGACTAAACGGCTGATCGGTTCTTAATGAAATTTGGCAAGAAGATTTCAACCTGGGGAAGGACATAGGCTATATATCATCAAGCTACCTAATAGGAGCGGAGCAGCAATGAAAAATGTTGCGAAAACGGGGAAAATGTGACGCAGACGAAGTTGCGCGGGACAGCTAGTGTAAAATAAGATATAAATTGTCCATCTACACCCGCCCTTAACAACTAATAATGTATTTACCGCACAAGTTTCGAAAGTTAGTTAAACGTTAGACGCTACTTACTTACGCAATGTTTGGGATAGATAGTGTTTGAACTTTACCCCTATTGTATGTATTTTGTGGTCGTGAATATACGTCAGAGTTCTGGGAAGGTCTTATTATTCCATTTTCGTTCATTCTTCGAGAGTGTTTTGTTTCAGTCAAGTTTTAATAAGGAACTGAGCAGTCTACGCCCGTAGGAATGTGATTTGTTTTTCTTATCATTCAGTTTTCGATGTAATACTGTAGCTCGTATTCACGAATACTGAAAGATTGAACAGCTAAAGGACAATGCCCAATTTAGTATGGCAGTTCTTGCACGTTGACGGAATCATCCGTAAAATGTATAAATTGTAGTCCGGCTAATATTAATAAAAAAAAAAACTTGAGAGGTGTCAAGGGACACCCGGATGGAACGAAGTTCCTTTCACGTACATAATATCAATACATTTTAGATTTAAAGTTAGTGTGCGAAAAATAAAATATTTAATTTAAGGAAGATTAATCCTTAATTCGAAGCAATACGTCTTACTTAACTGCACAACCGAATTTGCACTTTGTAGTTCGGTCACTCAAAATAATAATCATATCTATGCTTACTCACATACACACCCCAATTGTACGTAATTTAAGGAAATTTCAACTTTACATTAAAGAAATAAAGCTTACAATAGCTTACTATAGCAAAAAGTGTCGTGACAACTTTTCGTAAGAATTTTTTCCGTCTAGCCCCCTTTCACAACGCGCGATAAGGAACTTCGTTCCAAAAAATTAAAGTATTCGACGGGAATTTACATAAATCAGACTTTAAACCTTACAATTAACTGGTATAATTTGGCGACACTAGAACTCCTTAGCTCCGAAACAATATACGTAAGGTATTTATTTATTTATCTTCTAAACCCCCGGTTGCTGAAGACTAAAATATAAATACATGTGAAATAAGTGCGCATGTATGCTATGTTTCAGGCACTTAATTTTCAACGTGAATTTTAATCGGTAGAGAGAGAGACAACAAAGAAGCGATGGATGTACTTTGGGGCTGACTCACTCATGAGATATTGACCAATGGAGAAGTATGTAGGAGACTTTGGAAAATTGGAATAAGGGCAGAAAAATGTTAATGGTGATAAATTTCAGACAGCCAAGCAAACATGGAACATTTACATATGTTTTGAAGAAAGTAATGACTTTGATAACGTAACTTTGTTGAACCGCTTGTTACATTTTATGTGAACATAAAATACAAGGTGTTGTTTTTCATCCTCGTCAAATTCAAGGAGGTAACTATGCTAATGATTCTCGTCCCGAATCACTACTCGTAATAAAATCAGTAGGTAATTTTTATTTTTTTTATTTTTTGCGGAAATTGGAATGTGTGAATCACCCGTGTTTTAAACATAGCCCGTCTCATCCTCGCCTTATAACCCCGCTTACACACATACAAAATATCTCAAACGTTTATTTGATCATTTCTTATTCCCTAAACCAGGTTAAGGGGGTTATTCCGAAATACTGACAAACTTCAACAACCAAAAAATCAGCGTTTATTAATAATTAAGCAGGTACCGTAATTATAATTGATTATTTATGTTATGTGACAACCCCCTGAATTTTGACGAGAATGCAAAACAACACCTTGTATAATGCGAAAACTAACTCGTTTTTCAAATAGCTAAATCCGTGTGTCAGAGGGAATGTAGTTTTACGATGAATTATGACCATACAACGTGTATCCTGGTTAAAACTGGCAACTCATGCAGCCAGCGAAACGATGACAAATATTTATTATTTATTATGATGACTAAGACAGTACGCACGAGAAACAAACCTGTTGTTTCTGCACATTTTTGGACTTTGACTATGACGTTAAATAGTTCTTGTTATTAGTTTATTTTAGTTAATGATAGATTTACTCTTTTTGTTTAATTTCCTCAAAACGAATTATAGGGAGAGCGGACATTGAGAATAAAGTCTCACAAAAGGAATCCGTTTTTTTTTTAATTTTGTTATACGAATGCTACCTGGCAAGCGGGTGTGTGACACAAGGCAGACTAAATAATTACTGAGTAGTAACAAGTATTGGATTACGTTTAGTAGGATTAGGATTAGTACACCCGTTATTTTTTTTTTTCACGGATGGGAAATTATCTTATGACTTCTCCCGCTGTGGGCGGAACGGGAGGGAGTGTCAGACTTGACTGACTAAAACCCACCCATGTTCCTTCTTAGCCCTTTGTGTTTCAGGGCCGCGGTATCTCTTTCGAACAACCCGCAGCCCTGGCAGGCATCGGCCCTCTCGGACCCCTTCCGATTTGCTGGCATCTCCTTGAGGCGCGCGTGGAACACTTACGCGCGATAGTACACCCTAAGTGTATGTTGTAGATATGTTTTTTAACCTTGATCATTTTATCCACATAACATAACAAATAATAAATATTGTTTTAAACTTTTACTTACTTTCTTTTTCATGGCGCTTGCAACAGCTTCGAAATATCGGGAACTCATTACAATAAATAATCATGGAAGATATCCCGTAAGTGATAGTATAAGTTCAAATAATAAATATTCTTATTTAATTATCACTGCCTTGCTTATAGTCACTTTACACTGACAGATTAATAAGTCTGTCGAAAAGATGGTTAAGACTAAGGGAAAACACGTACAGCCTTACCTGGCGCAATTATTGTAACGAAAGTACTCCAGAGCAGGCTTTGCAATAATCATGCTTTCATGTTAGGTTAGGAAAACTATCGGAACAAACAATAAAAAATATGAATAGGTATTTTAAACACTACGCATAAGTAATTTTGAAACTTACCAACAATTACCAATCTGACATCGGACCTAGGTCATCATCATCTGCCTAGCCTTTTCCCAACTATGGTCAACTTCCAGTTTAACTGGATGCAGCTGAAAACCAGTATTTTACGTGGAACGACTGCCTATCTGACCTTCACACCCAGTTAGTACTGGGCAATACGATACCCCTTGGTAAGACTGTTTGTCAGATGGGCTCGGGCTTTTCGTGGTACGGAAGAAACTGGTTTGTTACAATGGGACGTATGTCAGATTTCTGTCAAATACATGTTGAAAAAAGAACACAATGAAAAAGCTTTGAATTGAACTCGAATTGGGATTACATGTAAATGAGGTATTTAATAAATATTTAATTTGTCGGATGTCACTGTTTAATTCCGATATATTTACATTAAACTTTGGCCTAATTACAACTTTAATTAGTAAATGGTTTTACAATGCCCAAGAGATATCATGAACATCATTGATTTGTTAAGTAGAGTTAGAAAAGAGTTGTCACTGATTGATAGACTCTTTTGTTAGTCTGCAAAAAAAACCCCTGTGTCAATGGCCTTAAGAAAACTTTGATACAATATTAAGCACACTTGCTTGTCAATTCTCACCTTCATCTTTTTCCAAATTAGAGAAAAACCAACAGAAAAAACATGAGAGGTGTCAAGGGACACCCGGATGGAACGAAGTTCCTTTCACGTACATAATATCAATACATTTTAGATTTAAGTTAGTGTGCGAAAAATAAAATATTTAATTTAAGGAAGATTAATCCTTAATTCGAAGCAATACGTCTTACTTAACTGCACAACCGAATTTGTACTTTGTAGTTCGGTCACTCAAAATAATAATCATATCTATCCTTACTCACATACACACCCCAATTGTACGTAATTTAAGGAAATTTCAACTTTATTTTAAAGAAATAAAGCTTACAATAGCTTACTATAGCAAAAAGTGTCGTGACAACTTTTCGTAAGATTTTTTTCCGTCTAGCCCCCTTTCACAACGCGCGATAAGGAACTTCGTTCCAAAAACAATTAAAAAGAAAATTAATCAATTTCTGTTCAAGTCTAGGCAATAGAAGACCGAATTTTAAAATTGCAGAACACATTTTGGTTAGAATGCAAATAAGTTCGTTTTAAGACTGAAATAACTGTCCAACTCATTTTTTTTACGGGTTGTGATATCATTAAATGTCCCCTCCCGCTCTGGCAGGAGCGGAATGGAGTCTCAGACTTGTACTGAAAAGCCATCCATGTTCCTTATTGGCCCTTTGTGTTCCAGGGCCACAGTATCTCTTTCGAATAGTCCCGCAGCCCTGGCAGGCATCGACCCTCAGAGACACCCTTCCGATTTGCTAGAATCTCCTTGAAGCGCACGTGGAACACGAACGCGCCGTCGACAGGGCCTATCGTCATAAGATGGCCGGAGGTTGAGTTAGCCCATTACTAGTCAACAGGCCCGCGCCTACGATGGCCCTCCCTCTCATGTTCCGCCACCTCCTCCGTTAGCATGACTGCTTCGCAGAAAGAGGCGAATACTTTCCATTCCCTCTCGCTGTCAATCGCCGAACAACCCTTACTCTCATTATAAATGAGTAAAAGGCAGCGACAAACGTGCATGTTTTTCTCATAGAGGCATTTATGACGATCTCGTTAATATGCCCTATTAATCTTAGAAAAAAACCTCTCGACCCCTCGGTCTCGTTGGCCTAATGGTTCCAACCGTGACTGGTGACCATGAGGTCTTGGGTTCGATTCCCAGTATGGGTAAAGTATCATTGGGTTTCTCCATCTGGGATTTCTCAGTAGTAGCCACGGAGTCTGCATTTGTGTTCGGTTGATGGCGATAGGGTCGCCCTCTATTCCATGGGAATTAAACATAACTGGCGAAATATTGGTATACTGTAATTGGGTACACCTCTATCTAACCCTTCGGCTTTACAGGCGTGATGTTATATAATTTTAGAAAGAGTTCTTTGTCTGTACCAGTATGACAGTATATATCCGAAGCTCTGTCAAATTTACGCCCAGGCACCGTACTAAAGAGGCAACATGCCATTCAATATTCAATCAAATCCGTCAAACGTTTTGAAGCGTGAAAGCGTTTTAAGTCAAGTCCTATTTGGTTGGCATATAAACGGAAGTTGATTGTCGCTTGGTCTTGTAGACACAAACGGTCGTGACGAGCAAAAAAGTACTAAGTTTTATTTCGGTTTCTGAAAGGCTATTCAATTTAATCATGTGTCAAGTGATTTTGTTGGATGCTGAAGCCAATAACAACAGATCACATGAATGGCTTAGGGATTTGATCAGTGTCTCAAAATCAGGGCATACAGGTTTGTAGGATTTTTCTGAAAAGTGTTTCCCAATCTCAGTTTGTTTTGGCAATTTATTCGATAGCTGGTCATAGGATGGCGCTTTATGATTAGAGTACACAGCAGTACGCTACACCAGTTTGAGCTTCCATAAAAGGTCTTTAGTAAGTAGAACTGAACTCTGGCTCCTTTCATCATCATTCATACTAGCTATTCCTTTTGAAACAAATCGAAATAAAACAATGAATCCTAAACAAAACGTTAATTAACATTGTATCTGTCAGACAAGAATGAAGCATTAAGAGCTAGCTTGTGCACATGTGCACTGTGCAGACACTTCGTAACTGGGGCGTACGTATCATGAACTACAGTCTTGAGCATTGACCCACTGCAGCTGAAAGGTCATGGTTCACAGAACATGCTTATCACAGACGTAGAAAATTGATACTTAGTTTGTGTTCCTAATGCTAGCACATTGGAGGTCACTACAGTGTTGGAAGTCGCTGGCATTAGTGTGTTCATCATCATCATCATCAGCCTATAATGTTCCCACTGCTGGGACACAGGCCTCCTCTCTATGAGAGGGAGTGGGCTATAATCCACCACGTGGGTCCAGTGCGGGTTGGTAGATGTCACATGTCTTCGAATTTTTACTTCTAGGACATGCCGGTTTCCTCACGATGTTTTCCTTCACCGTGTGTTCATGCTTTATAACAATTTGTAATTTTTGTAGCCTAGTGGTGGCTCGCCCCTATTACAAGAGACTTAAACATAACTGGCGAAATATGGGCCTCTGCCTGACCCTTCGGGAATTACAGGCGTTCTGTTCGATGATGTATGTGGTGAGACCGTCGGACTGCACAGTCATAGGCCTCCAGTTCGATCCCAAGACGCTTTTCGGATTCATGTGCGGATTGTTTAATTATCATTTTATTCGGTGAAGGAAGACATCGTGAGGAAACCAGCATGCCTGAGAGATATTTGTCGACGGCATGTAAAGCCAAGTCAGAGTCCCATGGGTGGCATAAAAACCACTGACACCAGGTTAGGCACTTACCACACGATAAAGAAGAAAGATAGAAAGAACAATTTTTCGTGAATAATTGGGCAAATACCTATATTAATTTAAAAGTCAGAGGTCGTGTTCCCATGCGCGCCTCAAGGAGATGTCAGATCGGAAGGGGTCCGAGAGGGCCGATGCCTACCAGGGCTGCGGGACTGTTCGAAAGAGATACCGTAGCCCTAGAATACAAAGGGCTAAGAAGGTACATGGATGGGTTTTAGTCAGTACAAGTCTGACACTGACACAAATGACTCCCCTCCCTCCTCCAGAGCGGGGGGAGTCATTTAATGATTTCCGATCCGTAAAAAAAAAGAATTAGTATAGCTATGGGTATTTAGCACTTCCAGCATTAGTGTAATATCTAACGACGAACATCTTAAGTGACAAATACATTTTCAAGATAATTTGTGGTAAAGTTTAGCAAGTCTAACTTGACCTATTAAATTCTTCTGCTAAAGTTATATTTTCTTTGTTAAAGCTTTTAACGACATCCTGGCGAATAACTTTAGTTATCTACTCAGCTATTTTAGATTCCTCAACAAACTTTGCACTTTCATAAGCTTATTGCATAACAGAAACTTGAAAACGCGCTCTTTGTTTGTTTATGTCAAAACTCTAAAGTCTGGCGACATTAAGAATGGCTTCCGCAAATCTGTCCGCCATTTTCTTGACAATGACAAATATTTCCTTATTCATATTCCGCGCATCAAAATCATCCGATTCATAAAAATGGTAAATGCGTTTCGCGTGAACGACTCGCAAGCACTGAATGGAATGGAGTGAGTGAGTGAATGATGTAAAACTCGCGGCACACATGAACGGAGCGAGGGATGAACTAAGAGACGAGTGATTCGCACTCACGCGTCACTGGCGACGTTATTGCACACTCAAGAGTCCCTTTTTTATTCAAATGTGCCTGATATGTTTGACATTTGGCTGTTTAAAAGATCTGTTTTTTTTTTCTGTGCAATAGTTATGAAAGAAGGTACATTATAGCAGCAATGTATGTACTGGAAAAACTTGTTTGTTTTGTGCTAGTTCGATTCATCAGTTCGATCGACGAACTAGTTTTTTTTTTTTTTTTTTCCCTTATTAGTAAGAACCAAGTTCTTACTAGATAATTGCAATCTAGCCTAAGAAGACTAATAAACAATTTAAATCTAACTTATTATGCTACGTTATAAATTATGTTAATGCTAAGAATAGTGTCCATAATTAGGTATGCACTTTTACACCCGTTCGTAACACTTCCTTAGAGTCTGGTAAAATTGATAAAACACTTTGTTCATGTGTTATATAAATAGCACAACATTGTTACTATTATTGATTCACTTACACTACACTAATTCAAATGGTTTAGTTCTCTTTAGTCTACGCACTATGCCTGTGTTGTCTAACAGCTGGATTGCCTCAACATTCACGTGTCGATGGAGTCTGTGTTCGTGGGCTTCAGCAAATTTTTGTGTGATGGTGGTGACGAATTCCATGTCGAGGTCACGGTGGAGGTCATCGTTTCTTATGTACCAGGGTGCATTTACAGCAGCCCTGAGTACTTTATTTTGGAACTGTTGAATTATTTTGACGTTGGTTGGCTTAGTACAGCCCCAAAGTTGGATACCATACGTCCAAATTGGCATCAGAATATGCTTGTATATTATCAGCTTATTATGTATTGATAAACAGGATTTCCTTCCCAGTAACCAATGCAAACGTTTATAACGAATATCGAGTTCCTGTTTTTTCTTTTTGATATGGGCTTTCCAACGCAGCTTGGCGTCGAGAGTTATGCCAAGGTATTTGGCTGTATTAGCATAAGGTATTTGCATACCATTTATGTAGAGTGGGTGGTAGTCACTGTGTTTGTTTGTGAAGTTAATGTGAACTGATTTTGACTCATTCAGATTGATCTTCCACTTTTGTGTCCAGTCGTAAACTTTGTTCACAGCTAGTTGAACTTTCTCTACTGCTTCTCTGTGGCTTTGATAGTACGGGTAACAGAGAAATGGGTCTGTATGATGATGCTTCGTGGGGAGGTTTCCCAGGCTTCGCAATCATAATGACTTCAGCAACCTTCCATGGCTCAGGTACATATTTTAAGATAAATGAAGCATTTATTAGTTTGGTCAGCTTTACTATGGCTTTGCGTGGGAGGCGTTTTAGAATTTCCCCTGTGATGAGGTCGTAACCGGGAGACTTTTTTGAGCTAATGTTGTTTTGAATTTCTCTCATTACTTCCTTAGGAGTCACAAGCTTGATTCTTTGGTTTTGTGATAAATTTACACTCTCATGTATTTCTACAGAGCTTTCGTTGGGTTGAAAGGTTTCTTCTAAATGTTGAGCAAATCGGAACGCCTTTTGGTCATTGCTTATTGCCCATTTTCCGTTGCTATCTCTGATGGGCGGTATTTGTATAATCTGCCTTTTTAGATTTCTCGTTGCTTTCCAAAGTGAGTAATCCGTTGATTTGTCATTGGTAAGCTGAAGAAGGTTGGTATTCAGAGATTCATCCTCAAATTGTAGAATTTTTCTCTTTAGTCGTTTAGTTAGGTTATTTAGTGTTGTTTTATGACGCGGGAACCTTGTTTGCTGCCACAACTTCCTTTGTTTTCTTTTCTCTGATAGTAAATCCACAATTTCTTTAGGATAGATAAATCCCTTATATTTGCGTTTTAGCTGAGGTGTATTGCTCCACGCACATTGTTGAATATTAATAATAAATTTGTTTACTTCTGAGTCAAGCTGATCTTGCGATTTTATCGGAGTTTTAAGGTCGATAATATTATCTAGATCAAGAGCAAAACTGTCCCAATCTGTGGACTTATTAACCAAGGTTAAGTGGCTTTCTTTTAATAGGATTTTTTGACTTAGCATTAGTATAATCGGAGAATGGTCAGAGTTCATAGTAAAACTTTCCTCCAAACTGATGTAATTGGTGGATATATTTTTGCAGATGAAAAAATCTATAAGATCCGGTATTTTCTGGTGGTCAGTGGGCCAGTATGTAGGTTTGCCTGTACTCATTACTTCACAATGTGTTTCTTTAACTGCACTTAAGAGCTGTCTTCCTTTAGTTGTAGTAAGTCTTGAACCCCAATGCGTATGCTTAGCATTAAAATCGCCGCCTAGGATGAATCGCTGGCCTAATAATTCAAAAAGATGTAAGTATCGCTCTTTTCTTATCATGTGCCTAGGAGGCGAGTATATGGCTGCAATGGACACTTGACAAAACTTAGTTTTAACAGATACTGCCACTGCTTGAATGTCTTCTTCTTCATATTTACACTGCACGTAGTGACTAATGTTTTCTTTAATTATAACCGCACTACCCCCCCTGGCAGAGTTGCTAGGGTGGAGGGAATTATATATCATGTATCCTCTAAATTTGATAAAAGATTGCTTTGTGAAATGCGTTTCGGAGATTAAACACACGTCTATATTTTCTGTATCTAGGACCGCCTGCAACTCATGCTGATGTTTGAGGAGTCCATTGGAGTTCCACGCCATTATTTTGAGTGTGTTATTCATTTTTGATTATTCAAGACAGCTGTTTTAGTGCTGGATTCTAGCTTCTCTAATCTCTTATCAAATGAGGTAATGCACTTCAAGATCTGGTTAATCTTATCCTCTAAGTTCAGAGGTTGAGATCCTTGTTTTGCAGCTTGAGCGTAAGTACCAATGTTGGTTACTTGCATGGCTGGTTGTTTTGCAGTTGACTGGACACTTGCTTTCTGCGCCTGTTTACCAGGGTGTGTTATAGGAGGAAACTGTTGGGTATTAGGCACCGTAGGTTTCTTTTTTAAAACTTTATTTTTCATAATTTGCATCTGTTTGGCTACTTCACACCCTCTATAATTGGCAGGGTGAGGTAGGCCGCAGTGGATACATTTTGGTTTCTCTTGCGGAGATTTGGTACAATTGGCTGTAAGATGCTTGCCAGTGCATTTCACACACCTTGGCTCTTTTTGACAATATTTATGTGTATGCCCATAAGCTTGGCATCTCTTGCATTGGGGAATGAGTGCTGGATTTTTGAGTGGATGTATTTCAATTTTACACCCTAATATGTACTTAATGCCGTAGATTTTGTTGACATCTTCATCGTTATAAAATGATAAAACGAACATGTTGAGTGGTTCTTTGGTTTTCCAGCTCAATTTACTATCTACCTTTTCTATTTTTAGGCCTTGGGTTGTTAAATCTTCCTTAATTCGATCTGGTTGGCAAGAAGAGTGTAGTTTCTTTACCACAACTCTACCGACGAACTAGTGAGAATGTTTTTTCTCTATTGTTCGATCGTCGAACTACTGAGTTTTTTTTTTTCATTAGTTGTTGTTTTTGATTTCTGAATTGAATAAATTCGACGTTCGAACCAACGATCAAAAAAACTTTAGTTCGACGGTCGAACAATTGAGAAGAAAAAACCTAACTAGTTCGACGATAAAACTGATGAATCGAACTAGTGGGAACAAACCGGAAAAACCTTACAGTATTACATGTGTAGGTACTATCATCACAACAACAATCAATCTTAACAACTTATAATCGACTAGTTTGTAAAAATTGTGCTAAAATCTTAATATAAAAGGTGGAATTGGCACCGACGACGCTAAAACGGTTACTACGGTACGAATTTTTCAAAAAAAATTTTTTTTTTTTTTTTCATCTGTAATTAAAATTAATCGGCTGTTCCATACATTTTCTAGGTATTGCAGTTTTGTACGAAAATTTTCTATCTGATGTACATACTGAAGACGTAGAAACCGTTTTAGCGTCTGTGTCCCTTCAATCCTGTACCTATGTCTTAAGCTTAAGCTTGCCAGCTAAAACAAAACATTGTCTGGTTTCCTATACAGGCAACACTTTTCAAACCTCCACCCTTAATATCCATCTTAAAATATAACATTTAAAGAAGATGACGTACAACGTAGATTTTCAATAAATAATCCCACGTGTAAAATACGTGCAACATAGACATTTAACAGGATAACAGTAAATAAATAACCTTTAGAAGCTAACATTACGTAGAATATTTTCATATTTAATTTATTCGGCATAATCTGCTGATACAAAACAATAAAACCGCCCATCCATTGCTGCGAATATTTACCGCAAACAAAGAAACGCAATGTTTTGTTTTTCGGAATTTATAATCACCGTGTAGCGATGAATAAAGTTATAAAAAGAAAATAAGGATGAACGGTGGAAGGTCGTTTCAGCATTAATGTGTTTGTTGAATGAATTGTATTTTTAGCAGAAATATATTTTTTATTTGATGTTCGTGGTAGGTTGATTAGCAGAATCGACTAAACAGTAAGTTGGTTTTAGGAAAGACATATTTTTTTAATGACTTTCATTTTGGTATTGTTATAAAGTGTCTAGATTTATTCCTGGTAAGTAAAAATAAGTGAATTTGATTTTAAAGCGAATCACACCATCCAGTAGTTTGACCACATTCAGAAGTCTAATATTACGTAGTTATATAAAAACATTACATTATAATTACATAAGTTCTCCTACAAATCACAATTTTCGACACTACGCAAAACTATTTAGCTTAAAAATAAATGGTGCGAGCCCCTCGTCACAATACAATAGTCACTCAGAAAAACACTTAAAGAAGAAAAAGAGAATCATTTAGAGACAAATATTGTTCAATCCAAAAAGAGTTTTAAGTTTCATTACATATGTGTACTTTTACCTTGGTACATTTTGAGGAAAAACCCATGAGCATTTAATCCAAGTTTATAAAACCCTTAAAATGTTATAAAAGAAAATGCATGATAATTTATGAATAATGGCGAAATATTATGCAAATAACAAAGGTTTTAAAATGCTGATGTTAAGAAGTAAAACCTAATCCAGCTTTCTCAGGCTTTAGTAATCCAATCAAAATGCTAATATGCCTTTAACAACTGAATGACGTTTTAAATATAATATTATAAAAATTGCAGCCTTACATTTAATATTAAAATGGTCTCTATTTGGAACCCTCACGAGATTCAGAAATCAAATTATGTTCTTTTTCATATTTGATCTCACATTTTTTATATTTACTTGTTTGGTAGTCTTTTAAATTATCTAAAAATGTTTAATTCTTTATTTAGGTAGTACCTAGATATTATTTTGTAGTATATTGATATTTGACATGTATGATTTTCCGTAACCAGAAAAGTTATAAACGACATTTAAAAGAAACTGACTATTGCGAATCAATTCATCTGCAACGTCTTCAGACGTAACATCTTCAAAACTCACAAACAGACACTACAATTTCATATTCCATCAATGCTTATAAACATAAAGTCCACAATATTTTCTTTTAAACCTTACACGTGGACTCTAACTAATGAGTTGGATATAACACATGATTGCTCATGCCTGTATGCTTGCTCGTGCATGTGTAGGTACTTGTATCTATATACCTGATCACACCTGCCTGTATGCCTGCCACAATATTTAATAACGAAACGTGTACCTGTTCATGTCGAGTGTCAGCCATTCGCACCGTCGCTCTATTATTTTATTCTTCATTTTCTACAAAAGAAATCGAAAAGAGATATTAGGTTACGATAATATTGACCTGCATTATGTAGGTAGCTTCATCTACTTTTGATGATTCCCTATTCCTGCGTAATGCTTGTTTTTTTTAAATATATTTATAATAATGGACAGATTAAAAATAAATAATAATTAACTAAAAAGAAGTTTATAATTATACAAAAACGAAACGCGTTAACGAAAACCAGGCCATAACTCATATATATACAAAATAATATTTTTTTCGTGTTAAAACTTTTTGTTTATCTCAGGAGCAAAGGTTACGCAGGAACAATTATTCAAAATTATCTCCGAAGGATGCTCGGTGTTATCCGTGCAGTCAACTAATGGACGTGGTGGACCTCAGAGGGCGATTACAAGCAAACCCACCACTTACTAACTTCTTACAAGACAGAGAAATGTGCAGAAATACCATTACACACAGTTCAAATTTCTAGACACGTATTCGAAACCTTTTTCAAGATTCTCCGTTTATTTTCTGTCTTACCTTAAGGTTAAGGGGGAAGCACCAGGGTAGCCGCAAAATTCATATTTTATTATTATTTTCACATCTTGTTCTACATACAGTCTGACACTGACCAGCAAATTGCAAAAAACCTAAGAAATTTTGAATTACCCTGTGCCTTCCCCAGGCACTTCCACCTTAACTTAGTCTTTCTTTTTGTTGCAATAAATAATTTTCAAGGTGCTTATTCGATTGTAAGAGCAAACCGCAAAATTGCCCGTTTGATCTATTTAATTTGGGGTCGGCGCAGCAAAATCAAAAAATCAAAATCAAAATATTTTTATTTCACATAGGCCTACATGGGCACTTGTAAAACGTCGACAAAAAGGTGCTCGGTTCAGGTTGGTCGTTTCCTATGGAGAAGAACCGGCAAGAAACTCCATGGTTACTCTTTTACAAACATTTGGCTTTACAATTTTTATATGTTACAGCATTGGCAGCGTTCATTTTCTATAATTCTCTATTAATCATAAAACTCCTCTCTAGTAGACAATAGATTTGCTCGTCAAGAAGTAGTGCCGTTGGCGTCTCTAGATGTATGTGATGCGACAAGCTGAAGGCTTTCACACATAGTTGCATGTGAGCCGTCTTCGAGAATCTGAGCTGTCAAGACGGTCAGTGCTACTGCCCGGTTATCTTTCCTTTGAAGAGAACTGCAAGTTTCTTTGTCTAATTAGGGCTAGCTTTCAGCTCAGGTCGTCTACTAGACTGCTCTAGCAAATGTCTCAATTAATTTTATCAGTATAAAGAGTATTACGGCGAAGGAAAACATTTATCTGGAACCAAAAATTCGAAGACATGTGACATCTACCAACCCGCACCTGTGTACCAGTAGTGGGAATATTATTATTATAATTTACGTGGCAGTATCAAACCAAATGGTTTTGGCTTTCGACCTTCTTTCTTGACACTGTTATCGTTCACCGCTTTACATTTTGGCCCATCATTGTTTACATTGTAACCCCACAAAGCCACGCTATTGACAAAAGGAACAAAACAGTACTTGGTTCCTTTAGGGATGCACCATACCTGCATTTGATACTTTGCATGGATCCGGAACGCAACTATTCGATACGATTCTAGAAGGTATCGAATGTCGTCGATTTGATTCTCTCAATATCGAATCGTATCGTGTCGTACTCAGGGATGCTCGATTCTTGAATTCGTTTCGATTCATATGCAAATATCGTACTTACTATAATTGTAGTATTCATCTAAGAGTGTAGGCATTCCAAGAATCGTTTTTTATTCTTTTTAATGGACTTGCAATTCAATTCAAATGACTCGGTATAGTTTCACAAGGTCTGGTCTATATGGGTTGAGATTTTTCTACCGCAGTGCTAACTAGCGATTAAACTCATAATGTAAGTTTTAGAACTCGAGTCAGCTGCTACTAAGAGGAGTAGTGCCATCGTTATGGCGTCATATAGGGCTGTTTCTGGTGTTACAGTGTTTTTAACTGAGCAATTTAAATTGTAGTAAACATATAGTTTTAGGTAATTTTCCGAAATATGTAGTTTGATTGGTTAATTTCCAGTCTTTCCTAATTAACGTTTTATAACAGATTCGGACTGCAAACTTTCGACAAACAGGTAATTAACAAAATATTATATACATATATATTTTAATGCATCCTTTAACAAATACTTTATTCTAACTTGTTAAACCAAGTATAAAGAAATTAAGGTAGCAATTTTTTACGACAGTAAATAATAATAGGCATAGGCATGAAGTTATAATATATTGAGGTGAACGAAACAGCGGCATTAGTGTTTCATTTTGAAATATAATTATAAGCAGTGCGTTAATGTAATTTTTAAATTCCGCGAATTAAGCACGCCTATCAGAAAGCGTACTTATGTCATATAAATATACAACGGCTTTAAAAACTAAAACATGAAAGTTATTATAAAACACGGAACTTATCTATATAAACTTTCAAACAAATCAATTAAAATCATTGTGCCAATATTAAACTGAATCGGGTCTCCATTAGACCATCTTAATTAACTATGACAACAAACAATCTCCAATCAAAACAATACAAAAACGAATAATTTAATAAAAATACACAAATACAATTGGACCTTGAAATAACGTGACAGCCCAACTGTACTGAAATCACGTTTAATATTTTCATTGCGAGTGTACATGGTACTGTCGGCAACAGCGTTGTGTGGGCCGTTATTGACAATCGCATGACAATTCCGTACAAATACGAGCCAATAAACGGATACCCTTAAAACACTTGAGCGATGAAAATGTACATAACGTTTAAAAATAGTACCACGCTTTTAACAAAATTTCTCCGTACATTTTCAACGTAATTTGCAGATCTTCCGTCTTCACAAATTGTTTAAGTGCCTTTAGGATCCATTAGGAAACAAATACTATAATGTTCTTTTGAGGATTTTTAATGGTTTAGTTAAACAAAATGTTGGAGGTTAGAGATTCTCTTTGCTTGTGGAATGTTGCAAGAATTAAAGAAAATTAATAGTCGCGGTAAAACCATTTATATCACAGTTAAATATAGAATTTAGAATACATTGACTTTACTCTAGGTGTTCTTCTAAATAAAGACTTGTTGTGGTTTTCTTTATATGACACCATTTTCAGCCTTTTGATTAAGAAAATAAGCAGCGGGTGTTAGGGCTATTACATAACGCCTTCAATCCCCAAAGGGTTAGGCAGAGATGTACCTATTAGTACACCCACATTTTGCTAGTTATGTTTAAGTCCCATGTAATAGGGGGTGAGCCTATTGCCATCAACCGGGCACAAATCCAGACTCCGTGGCTGCTACTGAGAGATTCTTGACGCTATTCGCTAAAACTTTGCCAACCCGGAAAACGAACCCAGGTCTCATGTTCAGCAGTCGCGCTTGCGACCACTCGACCAACGAGGCAGTCAGGGAACCTGGGCAATACCCAAACCACCATGTTATTATTTTAATAATAAAACTAGCTGTGCCCGCGACTTCATCCGCGTGGAATTTAAGAAATAGCCTAAGTTACTCCTTATTACATCTGCCATCTGCCAGTGAAAGTCCCGTCAATATCGGCCCAGCCGTTCCAGAGATTAGCCGGAACAAAAAGACAGACGGATAGAAAAAATTAAAAAAAAATGTTTTTTTTTTGTATGTATACCGTATATACATTCATATGCATGTAGTAAAAAGCGGTTATTTTAATATTAAAAACAGACTTAAATTTTATTTATTGGTATAGATTAAAACTGATAATATGGTGGTTTGTGAAACATATTTATATGTTTTCTCTGAACTTATAAAAATATCGTTCGTTTTCTTAACAATTGGTTCAATAATGTATTTTTATTCCATCAACCTTGAACTAGTGCTCTTAACTAAAGGACCCAAACAATAAATAAGGGAAGTAACTGAACCTTTTAAACTTGACCGTCAGACCCGAATAATCGGTCAGGGTTAAAATGTTTTTTTTTCTGTACGAAACTAGCAAAGATTTAAGAATGGAGTTAGAGGATAAATAAAAAAGAAACACTCCAGTAAATGATGTCGTTAGAGGTAGTCAGTGGCCCGAAAGCCTGATAACCAGACTTGCCATGGGGTATCGAATTACCTAGGAGTAACTGGGTTGTGTAGGTCAGATGGGCAGTCGCGCCTTGTAAAATACTGGTATTCAGCTGCATCTGGTTAGACTGGAAGCCGACCCCAACATAGTACCTATAGGAAAGGCTAGGCAGATGATGAGTTTCAGTAAATGATGCTTTAAAACCGAAACATACTAACATTGTTTAAATAAATGCATAAAAATTAAAACTGATAGATGTGTGGTGACCTACAAAAAGCACTTACAACAAAAAGTACTACAGCGCCATCTATGATGCGACGGAAGAACTAACATCAATTTCCTACAAGTCGCAAGCAAAGTTTACATTGACTTAAGAATATATACCTAGGCAAACCCGACAACAACTGTCGGGCAGTTACCCACCAGACATAACACCTGTCTGGTCGGAAAATTCTCCTTTTTCTATGGGGAATGAGGAACTTTACACTCTGTAAGAACAATCTAAGTCCAATACTGAAACGTGACTCCAAAGCTAACAAAACAAACTCTCCAACTTAAATCTCTCCATCAATAAAACTATATTACGCTCTCAAAATAATAGTTGACTAACGTAATCAGAAACAACAAAAACAATCCTATTTCAGCAAAAAACGTGTTTGTAATACAAACAACGACAAAACAACTTTCGCATTGCACTACGATAATACGATCAGGGGCTGTGCCACCACCTCTTTTAAAAGTACTAGCTCATGCTCTCGGCTGCACCTGCTTTGAATTCGGTAATTGACTACTACCGGTATAAAAAGCATCCTATGTCTTAATCCAGGTTATAAATTTCATTCAAATCCGTGCAGTAGTTTTTGCGTGAAACAATAACGAACATTCATCCATACTTACAAATTTTCGAATCCACACTAATATTGTAAATGCGAAATGAACTCTGTCTGTTTGTTTGTTATGTACTGAAATATGGCAAGGAGAAAAATTATATCCTGGTGAAGGTCCAAAAGACTTTGTTTATATAGTCGAAATTGCTACTGCATGGCTATAAATGTATTCAATAAATTGCCATCACATGTTAGACCTAGCTGCCTATAAATAAATTCAAACGTGCAATATTTTCGTGGCTTCTGGAAATGTGTTTCTACTCTATAAGCGAGTTCATTAATCATAAGTTTTAATAATTAATTTATAATAATTAAAAGAAAATGTAAATGTATTGCAAATGTACCGTAATATATATATATATATATATATTTTTTTTTTCTCTTAATAAGTTAATGGTGTATATCTACATTATGATTATCCTAAAATTATAATTTTTCTACACCGGCAACGGTAGTATATGTGAACTATTATAAATTGTAATATCTTTATGTACCTACCATATACTCAGAAATAAATGATATTCTATTCTATTCTATTCTATTCTAAGGACATAGGCATTTTTTGTTCGCACACATTGACCTCAATTTCCACGCGAACGAAGTCGCTGGCAAAAGCTAGTTTATAATAGTAGACGAGTATGATTACTTCAATCTTACTTCTCTTCCAAAATGTCTCTGTATCTCTCTTCCGCACTAAAGTAATACTACTATATGAGTTGGTGGTACACGACCAGGCTGTTGGCAAACGACTTTATTGCATTGATTGAAAAAAACGCTCATTTCCTAACGGTCCGACTCGAGACGGCGCCCATATATTTTCTTTATCACTACTTACCCCTGGACCCTTTCACTCAACTCCTATTGTTTAGAGCTTTAAAAAGCGAAATGTGTGTTTGTTATTACCACCCGACGTATAAAACGCACGTCGTCCCCTGGTTTCTACGACGAAATAACACTGAGTTCATGAGTTATTTAACTAAGTTCGCTGTCGAAACACAAGCTACTATAATTTGACATAACGTTGAACGAGATTGGGCTCATAATGATTTTCGATGTTTACGCCACGTCAGCTTTAACGAGGAGCTCGTGGCTAAATAATAACAGCCGCACGGGTCGATCTTTAAGGTTAAGCCGTGCTTGCCGAGGTTTGTCCGTGGATGGGTGACCATAATTACATACAGAGTTTCCTCCGTGCCTCGGAAAGCACGTTAAGCCGTTGGTCCCGGCTGTCATTTGTAGATCTTTGACAGTCTTTACGAGTAGTCAGAAGCCAAAAGTCTGACATCCAGTCTTACCAAGGGGTATCGCATTACCCAGTTACTGGGTTGTGGAGGTCAGATAGGCAGTCGCATCATGTAAAATACTGGTACTCAGCTGCATCCGGATAGACTGGAAGCCGACCCCAAGTTAGTTTGGGAAAAGGCTAGGCAGATGACGCCACGTTAGACAATGAAATGAAAATGGCTGAAGTTTATTTGTGACCACGTATTCGTGAATAGAGAGGAGCTCGTGGCTAAATAATAACAGCCGCACGGGTCGATCTTCAAGATAAAGCTGCGCTTGCAAAGCTGCGCTTGCGTGGTAGGGTGACTACTCATTAACCGAGTTACTTCCGCGCCTCGGAAAACACGTTAAGCCGTTAGTCCCGACTGTCATTTGTCTGTCTTGACAGACTTTACAGGTAGTCAGGGGCCCAAAAGTCTGACAGTCAGTCTTAACAAGGGGTACCGTATTATCCATTACTGCGACGTAGTGTTTTACATGGAAAAGGATAATAAGTACAAACGTAAAATATTTGGATTCAATTTATTCGCCGTGCACTTGACATCTGTCAAGCTGGTGTCTATGGAGGCGGTTACAGAATTGAATACTATTTATTTAATTACATAGGCCGTTGATGCCAGCTCCTACATAGCTGAGTTGTGGAGGTGAGTTATGCAGTAGCTCCATGTAAAATACTGGTGTATTTAGCTGCATCCGTGCATTTTGTGGATATAATCGGGAAAGGCTGGGCAGATGATGTATCCTTCTAAAGACTTTAAACGTCAGAAATAATATTAAATTAGAAGGAGTCCTGCCAACTAAAATTATATTTTTTATTTCAATAACATAGCGTGGGTCGTTTATTTTCCATTAAGTGGTTCAAGTTTTTTTGTTGTTTTTTTATTACACTACCAAGATTTTTAATCTACTTTTGCCAAGATTCTAAACGCCTGAATAAAATCAAATGAATTGCTAGTCTATAATATAGGGGATCGGACTGGGTACAGAAAACGACATTCTATTTTGTGCGTCAGACAGGTAATACAAAAATATTAGACCCGTATTTTTTGGAACGAAGTTCCTTATCGCGCGTTGTGAAAGGGAGCTAGACGGAAAATATTCTTACGAAAAGTTGTCACGACACTTTTTGCTATAGTAAGCTATTGTAAGCTTTATTTCTTTAAAATAAAGTTGAAATTTCCTTAAATTACGTACAATTGGGGTGTGTATGTGAGTAAGGATAGATATGATTATTATTTTGAGTGACCGAACTACAAAGTACAAATTCGGTTGTGCAGTTAAGTAAGACGTATTGCTTCGAATTAAGGATTAATGTTCCTTAAATTAAATATTTTATTTTTCGCACACTAACTTAAATCTAAAATGTATTGATATTATGTACGTGAAAGGAACTTCGTTCCATCCGGGTGTCCCTTGACACCTCTCAAGTTTTTTTTGTTTTATCAAAATATCAAAAAATTACTTAGTTAGAACTCATTAAAGTTGGAGAGTGGGGGCTTACTACGTCACAAGTAGGTATAAAACTTACCTACATGTGACCTCATGCGCCATTTCAACTCAATATATCTCAGTAATTTTATGACCACGTGAAAAAAGAAAAAATACGTGTCCAATACTTTTCAATAAACTACCCGACGGACAAAGAAAAAAAAATAAGATTATCCCCTATTGATATTTTGATATTAGGTATTAATATGATGAAGGAGTAGGTACTTAATTTCAATTTATCACTATCTATTCTTATGTTTAAAAAAAAACACAGGCCCAATTATGTTTTATATTATTTTGTTCACTTCAAGTTTTCCATTAGAATGAGCCAACGGCAATAGGAACACGTAGCTCTACTACATCAATCCAATGAACTAACAAAACAGATTGTTAAAAATAGGAACGTATTTTTTTAAATATTAAACTATGCTTCTCTGTAAAGAATAAAATAATGGTATTTCTTCTACAATACATTTTTTCTAGTTTTTAATATCTAATAACCATTGGGAGCATATTATGACCAAAATTAAAACTGAAATAGAAGAACTTTGAAATCAGTTCGTATACGAATCCCTCCAGTTCTTATTTTGATATCAACATATCCAAATAGGCCAAATACTATAATGTTACATAAACTGTCTTGAGCTTTTCTTATTACGTAATATAGAGTTATTCTTTCACGATATTCTATATTATTTCCTGTCCTGACGTGTTCAATATATTGTATTAGTGTCGGGTCGCATCACACACGTGGTATCGCCGACTGTCAGCGGGCTGTGATTGTCAACTGTACCGTTATTTCCTACTCTGTTCCTTTTCATAAACACAACACTACATAAATTACTTTTTTCATTTTTTTATTTCAATTGTACAATCGCGAACAATTCCACGCTATGATAGTGATGTGTTTACGAGAATAATGGCGGGTATTTTATGGACTGAATTGTTCAGAACAAGTTTAGGAACGTTTAAAAATCGCACGTTCTCCAAAAAGGTTATCGAATTGAGCAGAAACTCTAATTACTTAAACTTTCACTGTCCCAAAAACGTTTTACAATATTGGCAGACTAACCGAAAAAAAATCTACTTTGCGGCGTAAAGCCTACAATCGTGAGAAAGCCGAGGTGCCCGGCCAATTGACATTTCCAATCAACTTTTTTTCGAGCCAATTATCGTCGATCGTTTTCTTTCGCAGAGACCGCTTCCTCAGCTACTGAAGAGGAATAAAAGTGAGCTAATGAAATAATAGAGGGCAGCAGTCGTCCGTGTCGGGAGCTATCTCCGTTAATTAACGGCTATTCGGAATGTTTACCTACACGAACAATATTCAATTATTGCCCGTTTTATCGCACACCGCAGCCTTTCCTGGCAAAAAAGCAAATAGTGAATATTTTCAATAGCTTCACATACCTGTCAGAACAGCTCTCTCGCGATTGTTGAATGACACTGCGTTTTAATTTTAAATCGTCTGAAGCTACAGAATGTTTGATTTAGTTTTGTTTGTTTATTTTCCTTTTAGGCTTTAAATAAAGTAGCTATAGAATTTATCCTGCTGTAATTTTGTTGGTGTCTGCTCCTATTTTGACATGACTAACAGGATAAAATTATGGAGATGATTCCTCGTCACACACACATTCCTGCGTTACTACGTAACTTTACTATTCAATGCTGGCTGATGCTTTTCTTTAAATATTCAATGGCTGTGACAAACTGGCTGTGTTTAAAATCACATGTTACATGGTGAACATCATGGTTATTTCCCGCGGGCGGCCATTTTTATTACGTTAACGTTGGGCCGTGTCCATCCAATTTGATCAGTAGCACTCCCGGATGAGTCCGTCCGTTTGTCTCACTTTCTTTAACTCTATAGATACTGTTACACGATATGGATTGCATTCGCATGTTCATGCATTAGTTCTTCATAAATATCATCACTATTAGATTACCTAAAGTATTCGTAAAAATGGTATATCCTCTGTGACATCTAGTATTATTTAATAAACTAGTCCAACACTGCTCTGAGTAAATAGGTTCTTGAATTTATATATTAGGCTATACATTAGATATCATTATAGCGCGTTTGAATTTCCAGAGACAGACGATGTTTACCTACCGGAGCGCATACATTTTCTGGTTTTACTGTACATTGTTTTGTTTTAAACTGCGAACCCAACGCAACGGCGGCATGTCACACTGCTATCATGCAGAAGAACATCACCATGTTGCCAATTCATTTTCAAAGCTTTGGAAACCGTAAACTATAGGCGTTTTTTAGCACAAAATAAATAAAGGAATATCATCATCCCACAAGACATTCCACACGGAACTCTAATCAAAATCTTAGGTGGGTATAGTGAGGGGGAAGCCTCTACGTACGCATGAACGCCATATCGATGTAGCGGGCTACTGACAGTTCATTAATTAGCTCTGCTTACTGGGTATATGAACGTGAAAGTGTGGGTACCACCTAGTAAAGTACCGCTGCATGTGTAAAAATATCGATATTACATTAGGGAGGCACTGTCGCTTTTGCTTACATAACTTCACACCTGTATTTCCCCGAAGAATTAGGCAGAAGTGTCTCATAGGACACCTACTATTCGGCAGTTTTGCGTGATATTTATATGTACCATGCTCTCATACAAATCGTAAAGCCTTTTGGTTCTTGTATATTTTCAGTTTTACTTAGGAGCAGATTCCAGATCAACAGACTGGCCGTACTTAGTTGTTAGAAAAAACCCAAGGCAAATCATGACTATATCTGACAAAAAATTAAAACTACACGTGTATTAAACTGCAAATAAAGACAAAAATATCTCGTGAAAGTTAAAAAATAAAACTAAGTAAGCTGAAAAGTTTTATTTCTCTTTCCTATACAAACCTGGGAAATAACCTTTCTTTAATTTTGAAAATGCACCATTTTATGTCCGTACTTTCAATCCATTAAAATTTTCTATGCGTTTCAGCTACTCTGCTTTAAGAGATTGAATAACATTAGATACGATATTTTAGTGCTAGTCTTGTCTTTAAGAATCAATCGTAAAAATATTATAACCCAATGTGGAAATGGCGCCTGGTCTCCAACAGCAGTAACCTAGAGCATTTTAATTTTATATTACTGCCCAAGCACAGCTGCGTTTTATCGCGTCTCATATTTCATAAAATAAAAATCCTCCAAAATATGCTCCTATTATTTTTTGGTCAATAGGTTTTTATGTTCTGATAAATAAATCATGAACGCTTAAGCAAGTATTGAAGGCTTTAGAAGCTAACCAAGTACAGGAAACAAGAAAAAGTATGTCACTTGAGTAATTTCCGTATTTTGGAATTAGTAAGGACATCGTACCACAAAGTAGACCAAAGACTACACCCTCTAAGTTTTATATCACGGCAGTTTTATATACTACACCTGTCATTTTTTTTTTTTTTTTTTTTTTCCGGATGGGAAATCATCATATGACTTCTCCCGCTCTGGGCGGAGCGGGAGGGAGTGTCAGACTTGTACTGACTAAAACCCACCCATGTTCCTTCTTCGCCCTTTGTGTTCCGGGGCCGCGGTATCTCTTTCGAACAACCCGCAGCCCTGGCAGGCATCGGCCCTTTCGGACCCCTTCTGGTTTGCTGACATCTCCTTGAGGCGCGCGTGGAACACGTACGCGCCGTCGACACGGCCTGTCGTCATGAGACGGACGGACGGTGAGCTAGCCCATTACTCACCGTCCACAGGCTCGCGCCTACGGTGGCCGGGGGCCACTGGTTGCCCCCCGACGCCCGGGGCGTCTCCCGCGGCGGCTGGGACGTGAGGTTCTCTCCCTCTCACGTTCCGCCACCTCCTTCGCTAGCATGACTGCTTCGCAGAAGGAGGCGACGGCATCCCATTCCCTCTCGCTCCGGACCATGGATTGAACCAGGGCCGGACGCGAGAGGTCGCCGCCGCCAATCGCCGCTACGAGGACACGGCGGTACTCAGCCCAAGCGGGGCAGAGCTCCACGGTGTGCTCCACCGTGTCCTCCGGCCGATCCTCGCAATGGTAACACCCGGGCGTTTCCTCCCGCCCGATTCGGTGCAGGAACCTCCCGAAACAACCGTGTCCGGTGAGGACCTGCGTCAGGCGGAAGGTGAGGGCGCCGTGCCGCCTCTCTAGCCACTCCTCAAAGAGGGGACTTATCGCCACTATTGTGGCGTGCCCTGCACGTGGTTGCGACAGTCGCTGTACACCTGTCATTTTGCGTTTGTTTTATGATTTTCCCCCAGTATTTCTTACCTGTTTCCGTCGCTAGTTGCTTCCTTTGACCTTTCGTCGAAAAATAGGAGAAGAAAGTACTTAACCTTGTAGTGTATCACTTTGTTACTTATTACACCCAAACATGCCATTATTGGAGCCATTAAGTTCACCAGGAAAAAGCTCGCGCAAGAATCTCGGAAATATAACTTCTGGGAATAGGTACTTCATTAAAATGTCATTACAACCATATAGATGCAATAATATAAGGTTTATTTTAAGGTCATTTTATACGGCGTGTATCAAAAAGGTTCCAAAATTCCCTGTACAATGGGACATCATAGTAACGGCGAAAAAAATAGATCAGCGGTCCATATTCAATGCCTACCAGCCAGCCAGCGACCAGCAAAATATATGGGACAGCTGATTATCACAGTGTGCCACATAATTAAACATTTTATTTTTATTTTATTATGGTTTTATTCCAAGGTCATTTTATACATTCGTTTCCAAACTCCGTTATCTATCAACGTATGCGAAATGTATCTTTACTTTGTCACGTATTTCGACCAACTTTTGGGAGGCTCGTATTTTTTCGGTGAAAACTATTTGTCTTAGTATATCAGTGACAAAACGTTGCGAGCCCCTGCTCGTTAATCAAACTCTAGGCCGACCAACATGACTGACAAATAGATTTTCTTTTTGCGAAATCTTAGTAGTAGGCGTTGAACGGTAAAATTATTAGTCTATATCATCAAACTTTCATTTAATAAAAGTAAGTTTTTTAATGTCTTCAGGTTTTCAGTACGTTCTTATGTCGTTAGCTGTTCCGCATATGTTGTTATTTTTCAGAAACAAAATCTATTTTTTTACACTAATCCTGGTAAATAACGACTCTGAGATCTGTGTATTTAGACTCATGCATATATTTCCTTCCTTGTTATCCTCGGAACGGAGACGGGGAGAACAAGCAAGAAATATTTTCCATTCTTGATGTTTATTATATTATTTCAATATTTAGAATCTTTTGATGAGTGTTGTGTACCTGTAAATTGTTTATAATATATCTATACACGGTGTAAATCACCACATCACGAAGCCGTCAACCAAGCATTCTGTACATGAAACTAAGTAACTTTACGTAAAAATTATTGCTGGGAAACGACTTTTTTTTGGGGGGTTTAAAATCATGTTTTGTGGTAGAACTCAATGTAACGCACTCAAAACATTGTGGACGGATTGAATAGTACGGGGCTCGTGGAGGTGTTTAAAGTAAAAATCTTACATTAAAAACTTGTATTTAAAAAAATACTTGTCAAAAAGTTGGAACTTTGACCCCTAATATCTCCGTAACTAGAAGGTTCCCAGGTATGGTGTAGAACAAAAAAAATATCGCAATCACAGGGAGAACCAGTGCCTTTTGGCTTCGTTAAGAGGTGTTTTACGCCCTTTATATGTGTAGAAATAAACTGATATTGTATAAGAACCTTGTTTGATTGATTCTTTCCCTAACAAGATGTACCATAAAAATTTACTTCGACACGGTTAGAAGGTAAGTATTACATAAACACGCAATGCCTCTTGTTCCTGATAACATCTGGGGAACGAAAGGGCCGGGTTACACCTCGTCTCATATTTATGCAAAGCCTTGTCCTTAGATTTACTTCAATTTTCAATGGAAACTTCTTGACTAATGGCTAATCGTAACTGTAACGCCATTCCAGTTGTCTTCATACCCGACAATTGATCGGAGACTAACAGCTCAAATAGCAATTACAACTACACCTTTCGCCATTCTCCTTTAAATAAAAAAGTACCTACTAACACATGACTAACACCGATTATGACATAAAGGTCAAAGTAAGTTAAAGATTTTCATTGAACTTTATCAAGGTCAATGGGCAAAACTGACACATTAGCAAAGCACTGATTCAACCATAAATGCCATCGTTTTCATAAAAAAACCTTTAACACTAGCTTCTTGAAATTTTTGTTTCACTTGCAATATATTCAGGGGCGATAAGGTCGTATTATTCCAAGGTCCCTTGTTGTTAGGCCCGTGGTCCCACGCAGAGCCCTTTACATGAAAATAGAATATATCCTTAACTCGGCCTCGCAACAGCGGGATTCTGGCTAAGCAGATTGCCCGAGTAACAAATGAGCCAATTCCAAAGGAAAGGCGATCTTTTAAAAATACTTTTGTGGACTCTCAAACAAAATCTTCTCAATTTACCGCTCGACTACCATGTAATGGCTGGCCGAAGTACGTGTTTTGCATAATTTAATTACGGTCATCTGTTATAATGTGTGTGAAACTAGTAAATTACGATAATCGTTTGGTTATGCAGGTAGGATTAAAAGGATAGTATCAGTACGAAAATTATGCCTATGAGAGCACGTTAAGCGCGGTTTTAAGCGTTGTGTGGTATCTATGTGCGCCATGTAGCCTCTGGTTGATGGTTCATAGACACCAGTTCTACGAGCGAGTTTATCGCATTCTATAGCCACTCTATGAACATGTCTTCACACGGTGGTAATTTGTTTGCACGGCATGACTATAGGGCATTGAAACCCCAAAAAATGGTTTCCTGGGTTTTATTATGCACGGGGGTTACCCTAGGCTTTTATTGTCTCGATTCTCTCGCCCGTGAAGGTGGTGCCTAATCATCATTATCTACGGTTACCAATAAAATCCCAGGAGTAAAAAACACAAACACAAACTGGTTGGCAGGGAACTCCAAGTACTTATCTCCGCTTTAAAATTGGCTCATAAATTTCATCGTCGAGATATCCGGAGAAAGTCGGTTCGACAACATTGTTGCGACGATAAAATCTAAGCGACGGTTTATAGGTTCCATATATAGGAGAGTTGTGGGTCCCATACTCCTGTTCTATATAACAACTGCGCATGTTATGTGTCCCCATTGCACCACTAGATAAATCATGGGAACAAGACAGGTACCCCAGTTATCGCTTCGAACGCAATTGCACCCGTCAAAGATTTTACAATGTAAGGTTTTACGATACGTCTTCTGCTTCATATATCTTTTTAAGATCTCGATAAAATGTTGGATGGGTATTGCTTTGAAATATTGGTTCGTAATTATTCGCTCATTTGTATTAAACTACAATTTATATTACTTCAGATGAGGTTTAACTTACTATAGTTATAAATTTCGAGGTTCAACCCGACTCCCATTTTTTTTATTCCATTTCCTCTCCAGATGCTCCCCGGATTGTATACATGCGTTATACCTTTATATGCAGCATGATTCTTCCCTTACTTATTTTTCCTTGCCTCACTTTTTCTTTCTCTTCCGTATCGATGCCACTTGGCCTAAGAATTTTGATAATTTGTGTCAATTTATTGGGCCCGGTGGTCATTTTAATCGTAGCGCCTGTATTATTTAAATATTTATTTATAATATTAAAAGAAAAAAATTGTATTCATTAGACTCGCACTGGGAAAAACATTAAAACAAAATTAAAAAAAAGAGAACATCAAAAAGTTTGAAAGTCCTCAGATGCAGGTGTTTGGGACACTGAACATTCCATTCAAGTACAGGCCATAGTCTGGTCGGGAGCACCGAGTTTACAGTGAAAGTTTGAAGTTTAAAAAATACAAATCATGTTCTAAACAAATGAACACTTCTCCATATTGAATCGCATACGACATGACAGGTGTAGATAGAGAAAACGATGGTATCGGGCTGAAGCACGTACGATTGCAGTAACATGTGACAGGTTGCCGATAGCGCTGGAGTTTTATTATTTTCAGCGTTTTCTAATGAATGAATAAAGACATTAAAAATATTTACGAGCGATAGACGGGACAAGATGAGGAGCTCGTGGCTAAATAATAACAGCCGCACGGGTCGATTTATAAGCCGTGCTTGCCGAGGTTGGTCCGTGGACGGATGACCTCGGAAAGCACGTTAAGCCGTTGGTCCCGGCTGGCATGTATATACAGTATGTTAGTTTAAACGAGGGACATATTCAAACCCATAATAGTACATGCTAACATGATACTAATAAAAATATAAACAAAAAAAAGACACTGATAAATAACAGACAGAACCATACCAAAATTTTCGCAAATGACACGCAACGTGTATACACCCTTGCGCTAGCGACTTAATACTATCGCAGAACATGTGAGCGGGGCAATGACTCTTAGGTATAATCCATTTTCCCCTCATACTTTAAACTTACCTGGCTTAGGACAGTCCAAAATATCTAGGCACTAAACAAAACATTAAAAATTCTTCTATATACGTTATAGGTTTTTTACATATTTGGGACGAGAATCGAATACTGAATACCCTCTCTCAATATGTCCCTCGTTTAACCTAACATACTGTATAGGTCTTTGAAGTCTTCGTTACGAGTAGTCAGAAGCCAAAAGTCTAACATCCAGTCTTACCAGTTATCGTATTACCTACCCAGTTACTGGGTTATGGAGGTCAGGTAGGTAGTCGCTTAATGTAAAATACTGGTACTCAGCTGCATCCGGTTAGACTGGAAGCCGACCCCAAGATAGTTTGGGAAAAGGCTATGCAGATGATGAGACGGGACAAGACGAAGAGAATCGTTATCCAATGTTGCGTCAAACTTGTTACTACTTAGTAACAAATTGGTGTGTCTAGTGTCATACGTCCGCTTGTGAGGTAGCGTCGTGTGTTAAAATTTAAATCGAAAATTTTCGGGATCAAAATTTTTGTATGAAAATATACCCAATGTCCGCTCTATAAGGCTTTTAAAACTCGTTGTGAATGAACAATTTTGTGGAAGAAAAACAATGTTGTTTGTTAGATATCGTGCTGTTAAAGAAGGTAAACGGCTGAACGGATATCGATGTTTGGTACATAGGTTGATCATGCCTTTGGTTAGGACATAATATACTTTTTATCTGGATAGTATAAATGTTTCGTTTGGATAAATTCATACATCCACGTAGGCAAAGCCGACGGCCAAACTTAGTTAATCATAATATGATTCTCTTCATGTATGCTATTGGTGTGTTGAAAATAAATGCTCAGATATTCCAATATTTAGTTCCCAATTAGGTACATACAGTGCAACAAATTAAGTAGAGGTTATACATACGAACGAATATCATTTCTAGTACAGTTCAGGCCACCAATATCGTACTTACACAACAAAGACATCAAACGTCTAAAATTTTCAGTATCCCCTTTAAGCTGTTACAAAATATTCGCCTGAAGCGAAGAAGGCTTGAAGATTAAATATTTTGCTAACATTCTTTGTCTTAATAAATTGCATACAATCTTGAAGTTGCTGAACAAACTGGACTTATAATGGGCAATAATTCACGGAGGTACCTGACGCCAGCGTGAGCCAAGAGCTAAATAAAGCCTTCGTTAAGTGTTTCATATTAGTAGGTAGCCGTATTACATCAGCTTCAGAAGATGTTAACAAGATTTCTGACATAGATATTCAGATTTTTCAAAGATTTTGCCGTTGTGGAAACTGTTCAATGAATTCGAAACTCCTAATAAATGTACTTACGCTATTTTTCGGCTTTTGTGAATGATATTAAAAATTTTGAAAATTATTAACTAATTAGTAATATTTTTTCAGTTTATACATTTCTTTATTTTCCTTTTACTTAAGACTGTGAAATTGAGCTAACAAAACCCACTTGTAAGCATTTTGACTTTGAAGACTGATTTATTTTGCCATGTTTTCAGAATTTTGTAAACAAATCCCAATGAATAACGCAAAGTATTGAAACCTCATGATCGATTGGGTTATCTCACAAAGACTCAGAAAATAATAATTTCTTCGTAGCTCATAATTTAAATATCCTGTTTCTAGTGTTAGTGACAATGTGCAGTTTAAAAACATATATACCTACGTAGTATTCAGAAAAAAAATGGTTTTATAGGCATCACTAGCCTTCTTTTTGCGTTTTAACCAATCCAGTATTCATTTCTGGAATAAAAACACTAATATACAAAGATTTCCCGCGGGAGATAAAAATAATATAAAAATACTACTGTAAAGTTGTCTAAAGAATTAATGAGCAAAAACTCCCACTTCAAGTATACCCTCTTTAAAAATGTACTCATTTTTTTTGCGTAGTCTGACGCTACTTGTGCATAGCTAATACGCCTCTGAAATACAGCGTCTAGTCGGGCGTCATAAAATTGTCATTAATTAACGTCTTGAGTTTATATTAATCTGAAGTGAAAATTATTACAATAAAATAAAAATAACAGTATTTACATACACTAACTAAATATAAACTAAATTAAAAACAACAGGACGTTAAGGCGTCAAAATACTCCTCCACATCGCTGTCATCTGGAAACGTGCCCAGAAGACTGGCGGCATTGCCACGTTGAATGGCAATGCTAATTCTTTGCCCAAAGAAATAGCCAGCCCTCTGGTCTCGTGAAGTGTCAACCAGTCGACGAGATTTTTCGTATATATATTAACGTCATGATAACACAATTGATATAAAATGCTCAATCATTGTGGTCGACGATTAATTAAGAAGCCGACTGCTTCAGTCATTTACTTCATTTATATGATAATAAATGTCGAATATTTCAATGACTAAGTTCTACCTGCGACTTCTGTCTCTGTCTACGATACAGCAAAACATACATTTTAAGCATAACTTATAAATAGTGGCCAGGTACCGATTGAGGGCTAGATACATAGTCATTTTACATCAGTGAAAATATTTTCGTATTTGGATCTATAATTACAAAGATAACCTTTTACAAACAAACAAATTTTAGAAGTTAACATTACATATAGACATACCGTTAACGCTGCTCTATCTACGTCTTTCACGTATTTTGATACATTTTTATTTGTATCAGTCAGTATTATGTAAAGTATTTCCCTGCATCAGTTCTTTGAGATAGCAAACAGCTGACTGCTTGAGATGTGAAAGCGCTCAGCACAGAATATGTAATGCTTTATCCTACCTGAATTGAATTTGATTTGTAACTTGACTAATTTAATACTTTGTAATTATTTTTCTCTTGCAGCGTTAGTTGGGACTTATATCATTCTTCAAGCATAAAGCCACCACTCCAAGCTCTCATTAAAATTAGTTCCACAGTGTAGTCGAAATACCCACCAAAGAGACAAACAGACGGAGGAGAAACTGTATAATAAAAAAAAAGAAAATCATCCAGACGAAATTCAGGCTTTATTTAATTGAATTCGTGCATTCTGTTTAAACAAAAGGTTTAAAGTTTTCCACAGTTTGACCTAGGGTTGCCACACATGTTTTCGAGACAGTATGATTCGGCGCAGTAGGTATAATCAAAAATTATATGAAGAAATCCTATCGGGATCCTTTGTACGAATTGCGCCGAGGCGACCTGAACATGATACAGCTGTGTTAGATACCGAACGGAGTTAACCGATCGGCACGACAGCAATATGTAGTTATTGCCAGGTCAGTTTTGTTGATCAACAAGCACTTCCGAATCAAATGGTTGTGGATAAACCAGAAGTCTGAATTTTCAGTAGCATGCAAGTATCGCAATATGGATATTCTACCGCAAACATTTGTACCCGATCCCAAAAAAGGATCTTCTTTCCCACTAGTCCTACTAAACAGTTCTACGGTAACAGTTAACAGAACTAGTGGGAATATTTTTTCCCACTAGTCCCACGATTTTGTACCACCACAAATTGTAGGACTAGTGGGAACCAAATTTGGTTCGTTCCCGCTAGTTCTACTAATCAGTTCTACAGTAAAATTTGTGTAGCGCCTTGCAAGTTTATTCTAAAACAAAAATGTTGAATGTTGGAATGAAATGTGGAGTGGAATTGACTCGCAAAGCGGACCCGCCGTCAGATTTGCTTGATAACCTCGCAATCTAAACCTGTAATTAGGCTGGATGTGCATAGAACACAACATGATTGTTATCGATATACCTAAAATCGAAGTTTTTGAGGGACAAGTTGTTAGTTACTGGTAGTTTTTTTAAAGCAGACTAAACTAAAAAATCGCGAAAGACTTTTCCTTGATGTGAATATGAGAAACATTTGATATGCAAGCTGCTCCAGCCTACGTATCAAATGTCTCTTGTCTTAAGCTGTCTGTTTATAAAACGTCTCCTGTTTTCACCGAATACACGAAAATAACCCCTAAATATTGGAATTGGAATATCATCTCACACGACATTGATTTGCGTGTAAATATGCAATAACAGCTAACCACATATATATGTGGGTAGCTGCTGTTATTGCAATTGAAGCAGGATGTATTTCAACTACTTATTCACCTTAGTAAACATAAACAAATCACCCGCACAGACCACAGCTTCGTTAGATAAACCTAACAAAAACAAAACGCCAACTATCTAAAACTAGCTACCAACATAATCATATTACCGGCAGTAGTCGACGTACAAATATGATAGCCGCCATACTTCGGTCCCAGGAGTGGCGGATCCAACTAAACTTGTCGCGGTACATATCAACGGAAAGTGTGCTTACACGGGCGACTTATAGTTGCGGGTAACAATGAAGTCTCAGAAACATCGAACAATTGTTACTTTGGGTAACTCGACAACATTTTGTGTGAGGACCGCGACTTTGTATTGCAAAGGAGATAGAGTGCATCCTGAGAAACTGCGCATAGCGAATGTGGAAATCGACGGAAAAGTAGCCCTTAGGCTAAGGCGGTTGTAGAACGATAATCTTCGAGTGTGGCTGTGGACATTTAGATGAGACTATCGCAGGATGGAGTTTTTATGGTTCCATAGCCACAGGGTGCCAACGGGGCCCTTTTGTTAAGGCTTAAGCGTCTGTCCTTCTGTCACAGGACTGTCCATCTTTTGAACCGTAGGTAATATGTTTACCCCTGATTTTTACAGGGTGTGTTACTATTGGCCGCAACGACAATAAAAATAAATAAAAATAAAAAAGGAAACGTAGTTTGATCAGCCGTAGCGTGTAAGCCTTCGGGTGCTACTCCGACACGCACTTGGCCGGTTTTTAGCCAATTATGATTTTGACGGCAAGAATTTTATGGAGCAACTTAATTAACTAGATTGCGCCATCAGCAACAGTTGCCGGCAACTTTTATCAGAAAAATTTCCCGTATATAACAAGCTTTATACCGGCTACATAATATTTGTGTGTTTGCGCCGATATTGACTTGGACTAAGTCAATAAATATCCTATTATTGGGCCACGACCTCGAGTGTAGGACATGTGATATGGACTCTCACGAGTTGTGATTGTGAAGAAGCGTTGAGAAGATAGAACGTTGTGTTGGGGCAGAAGTTAAGCTTGCTTTTTAAGCATCTGCATCAGTCTGAACCAGGTCTGTGTTTAGGCTTATATTACCAATGTCAATAACATTTGTAACGGGATATTTCTGATTTCTCTTGAATGACAAAAGCAATCTGCATTACACAGACTCGGAATAGTCTGTTTTGTGGATTTGTCAAGATTTTCTCAGAACTGAGTTGCTGGACGGATGGAAGCGACATGCTTTATTTAATGTTCACCAAAATTACAACGTAGTATTAGTTTTTGTGTTTTTATTGGAGCTAAACAGCAATGATAACGTGACAGTTGACTGAGGAGGATGGGAGAAAACAAAATTTGCGCCGACCAGACCCCAAGTAACCTGGGACAAGGGCAGGAAGATGATGATGATTAGAGCCAAACAGGAACGGACCCAAACCGCCTACTTTTTAAAATAATTACTTTTTGAAGTGAAACTTCTTATGCGACTTCCAACAAGTTTAACGCTATCATGGAGGGGGAATATTTTCTAAAACTCACTAAGAGATGGCAGTATTACAAGATTTGTGACTACGTAGTTCTACTAGGTACGCAAAATGGCGTGCAAACAGTCATGCATTCGACTCTTCGGTGTGACCAGCCTTCGCTCAATTTCCATGAGAATAACCTCAACACAAACAAACAAACTTATGTAATAAAAATAATAATACAAGAAAACAACAAAATATTATTTAGAAGTTCAATAAAATAACGAGAGTGAATGCGTGGCACTCGAACGCATGCGTGTAGTATTACAAAGTTTCACTTCTTCCGCGCACAATTTTTATTTAAAAGCGCCTTTATTGTCGTATTGAGGAGCTCGTGGCTAAATAATAACAGCCGCACGGGTCGATCGTTAAGGTTACGCCGTGCTTGCCGAGGTTGGTCCGTGAATGGGTGACCATAATTACATACCGAGTTTCCTCCGTGCCTCGGAAAGCACGTTAAGCCGTTGGTCCCGGCTGTCATTCATTCATTGTAGATCTTTGACAGTCGTTACGAGTAGTCAGAAGCCAAAAGTCTGACATCCAGTCTTACCAAGGGGTATCGTATTACCCAGTTACTGGGTTGTGGAGGTCAGATAGGCAGTCGCTTCATGTAAAATACTGCTACAAAGCTGCATCGGGTTAGACTAGAAGCCGACCCCAAGATAGTTTGGGAAAAAGCTAGGCAGATGATGTCTATATAGACGTATTATACGTATAGACGTTTCAGAAATGCGTCTCAGATCACAGCGACCACATGAACAGCTAACATGCATCTTATTCACTCAAAAATACCTCACGGAAACCTCAAATGATTCCTGAAAGGAATTTAAAAGTACGTTCAAATGCGGCTTCCACTTGTGTGGGAACTGTTAACAGAACTGCGGCAGCGATGGATTGAGGCAGCCTTTAACAAACATTTTTAGCTGTCTACGGCCACTAAACGTGGCGTTGAGAAATACCACTACACTTTATCTTTATCGCGTTTTTACTTAGGCTACGGAGTTTAGAAAGCAAAATCGCGAATATTGATAGGGTCTGTGGTGCCAAAGAAAAAAGGGATAAGTCAAATATCAAAATGGAACTTTTGATTGATTGACATAGCATTAGCGATAAGATTGACGACTAGACAATAGAACATGAGAAAAAATATGTAGCTAGAAAAGGAGTGAATACTGAGGTATTCATATTTTTGTACCTCAGTACAGGAGTAATAGGAGAATCCTTATCTCAAATATTCTTCGTAGAGGTTTAATTATAAAATCAACATTTTAAGCAAAAATATTAACCATTACACCAGTAATGAGACAGAATGACATATTCTAAGTAACAAGAAACTTTTTTTAGGTTATACTTATTAATACTCATAAGTACGAGTATTTGCCATTCATCTTTATTGTAGGAACTCTTCGCTAGAGTGAACTAAAAGTAAAATATTATGCAATTGTTCTCCGAACTTCGTAAATTAATTTCATAAACAATTAACTGAGCTGTGATAATGGCGCTGTGCCTTTTCAGAAATATAGGTAAACGAGATATTAACTGTGATCTTAATTTAAATAGCAATATCCATGTAATGTAGTTCCCTATATACTTAAAGCTCAACAATATTTTATCCTTCGAAGGAGTACTTTTTCCATTAGCTATGTACAAAACCCTGCTGAAAGTATAATATTTCGATAAAGAGGCCCAATAATTGCCGTTTTCCCATCAAACATTCATTAAAAAGTAATCAACACGTTGCTCCGACAGCACGCCATGGCCGGGAGAGAAACTCGCTAATTTCTTATAACAATACAAGCCCATCTCAGCCATATTTTCACCAGATTTTACTTTGAAAAAACATCAAGTCAAGAAGAGTAATCCCCACTCGTAAACTTTCCTATAAAGTAGTTGAATCTGTTGAAAGTAAATCAGCCAAAGGTTTTATCCAAGCAAACCTACTGAATTACAAAAGTTTTCGTGTAAAACGAAATTCACACACACGGTTCGCAATAAACAATCTAGGTACTACTCCGTACTACCCCAATGCATACAAAAAAGTCCCGGTATTTTGGCGAACACCTAAACGACAAGAGGTCTACGGGTTCGCTTATACGAATGCTCCCGATATTCCGATCACGTGCTCCCAGGCTTAACTCGACCTCGATTCCACTCAATTTAAACGTCTAACACGATTTTATTTCCTCTAAAAGTATCAACGGGTAGTGAATTGTTGTCGACCTATAATTTGAATCTGAAAACCTTTGCTATTTGGATACTAGAACGTGGAACAAACATCCTAACAATCCTTCCCCAAAGCGCTTATGCAAACTATCTCTTTGTGATTTGGAGCGCATTTTTCAACTGTTGCAGCGTCTCGACCTTAATAAGAGTGCAGCAATTAGCGCTGAGAGAGACAACAGCGCACGATCGCGGGGTTCATTACCGCGCGCTTTCGCCACCCGACAGCTTTAATGATCGTCGCTCGAGAATTATGCATAAAGCCATCCCTATTACGTCAAAATTGGAAGCTGAAGGATTAAGGAGGTTCCATCGAGTGAGGCGTTATTCAAAACGGGTCCATTCACGCAATGTTAGCGCTGACAGCTTGATCCACCCTGCGGGACGCAACTTCACGTCGCGTCGCTTAAATGTGGCGTAGAAAAAACTTCAATAAAACCAGCGTAAACGTCTCTTTGTGCTTTATTGCTTGAAAGTCGTTCACTTGCTGAAACAACCGTCCCGATGCGAAGACGTTCGTTAAAATAGCTTTTACGAGGCCGTTGTTATGATATTGCGTAGGAGTGTTGCCTACATAATATATCCAGATACTTATCACGACATCCTTGTTTAAAAGAAAATGATTTTCTTCATGATAAGATGATGAGAGCGTTCAGAACATAACGTTGATATTGATACAAAAAGACGCTCATTTAGTTTTTCCTTTAAGAAGTTGCTGAAATATGATCTGACATAAAGCCACTTCTAAGAAAAGCGTCTTCCCACCTACTTACGAATTCGGTTCACGCACAGAACACCATTCGCACGTGTCAAGCGGACAAAAAAATGTTCTGCACTGTGTTCTTAGTTTATGAGAGGAGTATAAAAGTTTGCACAAAGTTGCAAGGGTAAATCCGCGGAGCTTTCGTCTAGTATTGCCAGATTAAGCATGCTCCTCGCTAAGCCTTGCTCGGGGAGAATTGAATGCTTAGTTTTATTGCGTCTCTACGAGTATTGTAAAATACCGTTTACTTTAATAAAACCATGCAGAAACTGTTACTATATTTATTGCAGTAGCACTGAATGTATTTAAAATGTTAATACTCTGTAGTGTCAGTATTTATTTTAGCTGCAAAAATATCAACATAATTTTAATTAACAAATGTAATAATCAGTGACTCTCATATTTGTAGCGTACGGAAAAATAAACCGTATCATCTACTTATGTATGACATAATAATATTATAGTGCCATCACGAATCCGGCCGCAACGCGCAGTAATTATGGCAATATCCCTCGGGATTTTTCGCTGTAGAAGAGGCTCTGTTATGAATAATTACGGGCTGATATGGAAACGCCTAGGTACATCACTAGGTAGGTACTTATATATTTTTATCCGGCTTCCATAAACAGATAGAAAAGTTTTTCAAATCGAAGTGTATTTTGTTACATTTAGTCATTTACGAGCAGATGCAATGGGGAAAGAAAGTATTTAAGCTTTTCCAAAGGATTTAATTTTGAAAAGCCTTTCATAAAGCCTTTCATTCTTTCAGTAGTACTTTAAAGAAATTGTTAAAGTACTATCCTACCTTGCATAGCAATGATATCGCGAAGAATTTCAAAAGTTTATTTTCGTCAAATTACCGATAGAACTTTCTTTTACTTTCTTTCTTTTTAAAAACGTTGCCCCACACTAGGAATTTCTCCTGTATCGTGGGTGCGTTTACAAACATTTAAACTCACATACACAAACAGCCAGACCCGGAACAACTATCTGTAGGCCATACAAATATTTGATCCGTGCGGGGTTCGAACCCGCGACACGCAGCGCAGCAGTTGATCGCTCAACCACTGCGCCAACCGCGTCGTCAAACTGAACTGTGAACTGTGATTAATCTTTATCATCCTTTTGGCTCATTTGTTTTTATTGAATCTAATGATTGAATATTAGACCGTGTCAGAGATAGACGTTTGTTAGTACTATTTAACTCCGCAAACAATAAAGCTCGCCATAAGAGTTTTATTGAGTCGTTTATCTCTGCTGAATCTTGGCTGAATCTGAGTTTCAATCTATTTTAACGAGGCCCATAATATTTATGTACTCTCGCTCTGCGTACCGAAAGATATAATTAACATTTCATCAATCTTACTAGAGTTGGCATTTATTTAAAGATTAACTAATGACAGGTAAGACCTAACCATATTAGGCACTTAACAATTAAAATAAGAACAATAGAACAGCGTCAAGCAATTAATGAACCTAACATACGTAACCACAGGTTGGTTTTTTTTTTTTTGTGAATAAAACTAAATCAATCTAACTTGGCAAATAAGTACACTCATTGTTAAATAGCTCATTTTATAAATTAAATTGAATGTGAAAAATTATAATTTGAAGCTAATAATAATAAAGTATGGACGGATCCTAATCACATCAGACAAATTGCAGTCAGTCACTTTAAAATTCAATTTACTCGAATTCAATTTAAATAATTGAGTTGAAAGAAAGCAATCATGTTAAATCAGGGGATTGTCAAAGTTTATTTGGTAAGCGATAAATAGCTTTTAGCCTCAAGTACCGTCGTTTTAAAGGCTTTGATATTGATGTTTTTTTTTAATGAAATGCATCAACCGCCAACAGTCTGACAACCAGTCTTACCAAGGGATATCGTGATACCCAATATCTAGAATGTGGAGTGGAGGTCAATAAGCAGTCGCTCCATGTAACATACTGATAGCTGCATCCTGTTAGACTGGGAGCCAACCCCAATATAGTTGGAAAAGGCTAGGCAGATGATATTGAAATGCAGCAGCCAGCGAAACTGGGCCTCGTGCTCACGACAACTTTGCCATATGCAATAGAGGAGTTGGAAATAGACCTTTGGCAGAGTTCAGCTAGAACTAGTGGAATTAACAGAGCTAGGTCAGCCCGCCTAGAACTTCAGTGCCTTCAACTTCTTCCAATATTCTTTCATTTTGACGTGACAACGTCTTATAAATTGGTTTGCCGGGTGACACTTCAAGAAACTGCGTTACGCTCCGCTCACGTTATGCGCTCACAATGAGAGCGAGTGAGAGGCACGCGTGCCTTTCACTTTTTATGTCTGTCTCTCTCGCTCTTAGGCGGGCTAACCATGCCCGAGTGGAAGGGACGCGTGCCTCTATATATGTATATTTGTATATAAATACGTATGTATGTGTAAAGGTAAAAATAAAATTTTGTTAATATGAAATTCAGTGCGAGATTCTTTGTATAAATTAATGTTTTAAATATAATTCTTTGTATAAATAAATGTTTTAAATTGTTACTATTATTTCATCCTTCTTCCTACTATACGAATGAATATTCACATTAAAATTATTTTACCACTCAAAGTCGTTGTCACGTAAAACTTTCGCCCGTATACCGACTTTACAGGCAACCAATTTTTTCAGTAGCAGAACCAAACGTAAAATGATATAGTTTAATTTCTCCATCATCATCCATCATCGCAAGTGAATGTATCGCGTATTCGCGTGACACCACATTTCATCGCGACGTGAAATAACTTGATGCAAATGGAGCTCCCAGCAAGTTTGTGAAAGCGTGATAAGTTGAATCCTGAGAAATGAGCTCGAGACCGCTCTTCATGTGAAAATTACGCTATCCGTTACTTGCAGACAGATTCTGATACTGCAGTAAACTGTGGTAGCTTTTTTTATTTATATCGGATACTACCTAAATGTTGTAGGTACCTACAATATTTAGCTAGGTATTTACGAGTAAGAAGGTATACTCGACCCCGTTATTGATTTATCAGTTTTGACAACAATCTAAACAAATAAATATGAAAAAAGTTGTAGTTTAAGTGCATTGGCGTTAAAAGTCTTAGGCAATTACGAAGTCTACTATACCAATGTTTTTTTCCCAACTTAAAGTTTTTATTATATGAAACGATTTCGGTAAGGTATTCAAAGACTGTGCGCAGAGATTGATTCCGAAACTAAAAAAATATTCAAGACATTACAAACTTGACCATAAATAACCTAACTTCAAACTTTTCTTCAACACACACTGAATCACACACGTACCTAAGTTTCTAACATAAACCAAAAGAGCTTTGATACAATTGAATTGTAACTCATAAAGTTTCGCTGGCGATAAAATTGTCTGGCGCGAAGTTGTCCCATTGGGCGCGTAGTCATATTATGAAACAATAGCCAATCGAGACGGCGAATCCCAAGGGACGGGGGACACCATACGTCGGCTGCAGTTAGCGATAGACAACGAAGTAATAACATCATAACCTCACGCCTGAAATCCCCGAAGGGTAAGCAGAGGTTTTCTTAGTGTGCTCTCACATTTCGCCAGTTATAAACAACAACCAATGTAGACGGCTTGTCCCCGAGGATGGGGACATCATCGACAATAGATATACCAGAAAAGAATATTAAACCCTGACGCTTCTACCTCAAAGAGAGACAGCAAAAAAATTATGTTTCTTCATCGACATCCTGAAAACTATAAAACACTGTTATTGTTAGCAAATATACCTCATAACATGTCACCTGAAATCTCCAAAGGGTTGGTCAGTGGTATTTATTCCTATAATTCTCTCACAAATCGTTACTTATAAATGTGTTTGTGAGCTTTTTGCCATCATTGGCAATAATCCAGATTCTAGCTGTTACTGAGAATTTGCTGATGGACGACGCCCAAGACCTTGTGCTTAACAGTTACTTAGCGGGAGCATATGAAGCGAAATAGGTCCCGCCTTAAAAGTTTTGCAGGTATTAAGTGTCAGTTCCATGTTATCCTATCGGATATGCTATGAAGCGATAGCCAATCGAGGTAGATCTTCCCATGGGACACCCGCCATCAGCTTCCTACTTGATTAGCTCAGATGTATTAGTTGAAAAATAGGTTTATTTTCTATAAACAAACAACTATGCAATACCACTACAGGATATTTGAATAATATTTAGCGTAGATGATGCACAGACATGTCGATGTTTTAAATTATTGAACATAATCTAATAAGTGACTTGATTTTGCTTGCGGCTTTGTTACCGTTATGGTCAGAAATTATCCTACGAAAATATTTTTAATAAAGCCTATGACACACAGGGATAATGAAGCTTCCCACTAGTGAAAAAAATTTCGGAATCAAATCGGTAGTTCCGAAGATTACCCCTGCTTACAAACTTACAAACATATTTCACCTCTTTTTAATAGAAGTATAGATGATTCCATCGGACCATAAGATTTGACATTAAAGACGACATTAAAATTTTCCGCCAGTAATTTTAAAAAAAACAGCAGTTACATACAAAAGTGCAATACCTATACGCTCAAAATGTATGGAACAACTGTTTTTTTTTTTTAAATATTGTTGAAAAAGAATTGTGTGCCCACATAGAAATTTATCATCGGTAATTTTAAAAAAAAAATCCGCTGGCTTCAGAATAATGCACTGAGTATGTGGTAAGCGTTTTCGCTTCGGTTTCCTTTACACCCCGTATAAAAACAAAAGCGAATTTTATATGTCGTACTGTAGCGCAGCAAAGTGCGGCATCCGCCACAAGACGGTTGTGTCAAATTACTGTTTTTATTTCCGCAGTTTTTATTATGGTAATAACGCGAAAAGGCCAATGAATAATGTTTAGCCATATATCATAACGAGGCCGTGAAGTTTTTTGGCCCTTGTTGCTTGTTCCCTACATGACTGAATTTAGGATTATGATAGTGGAATGCTTGAGTACTGAAGGTATATGTATGTGTACAGAACTTATTTTTGTATTCGTAACCATTTATTGTTGCACTCTTACGATATCTTAATTTTCTAATAATGCACTCAACATGACCTACTCAACTTTAAAATTCAAACTTCAGGATAAACGTTGATTTTATCGTAAGTTCTACTTTTGAAACTCCAGCGTAGCTGATTTAAACCTATCTTATGAGAGAGGTTTACGGGACCTCGTGAACTACGCGGCTACGACCACGGCTTTGGGCCGCGGAAGCTTCGACCAGGAAGATAGTTTGCACAACCGTACGTCCAACCAGTTTTGTTCAAGATAGCAGCCGGTCTTAGCCTGGCTGCTCCCAAGGTGCTACCATCATAGGAGAAATACAAAACAGTTGTTTAGTTGTATTTCTACAACTACAACAACTGTTGTTTGCTGATTTAAACAAGTCAATTAAAGATTATATTTTATTTTATTTCATTTTATTACACAACAGGAGCAGCGGTGGCCCAGTGGTAACAGCCCCGACTTACGAGCAGTAAGTCGTAGGTTCGAACCCGGGCAGGCGCATTACTTTGTGTAATTTATTTCATCACCGCTGCCCTCAAAAACGGTGAAGGAATACATCGTGAGGAAACCGGCATGTCCTAGAACTAAAAATTCGATGACATGTGACATCTACCAACCCGCACTGGGCCCGCGTGGTGGATTACAGCCCATTCCCTCTCATAGAGAGTAGGCCTGCGTCCCAGCAGTGGGAACAATATAGGCTGATGATGATGACACAAGAGGAAAAAAAGCTAAAAAAGAGTAACTGTAAAAAGTTTAAAAATATAAAATTCTGTTGCGTCTCGGTCTTAAATCTGAAAGCGCTCCAGGCTGGGATAATATTACAACATGTTTTATAAAAACTGCCCATGAGTTAGTCGTACCCATAATTTCGCATCTTGCTAACTTGTGCTTTAGCCAAGGGAAATTTCCACCAGCTCTGAAGCAAGCCATAATAACTCCTGTGCACAAGGGTGGAGACAGTGATGACATTAACAACTATAGACCTATCTCTGTCTTGCCTGCAATATCTAAAATCATTGAAAAGCTAATTAACAAAAGACTAACAAGCTACACTAATAAATATAACATTATTTCACAAGCCCAATATGGTTTTAGACAAAAATTATCTACGGAAGACGCAGTGACGGCATTAACCACTCATATTGTTAAACTAGTAGATTCAGGAAAAAAATGTATAACTGTATTTCTTGATTTAAAAAAAGCTTTTGATACCGTTTCTGTCCCCATTCTTGTGCATAGTCTAGAAGGCATAGGCGTAAGAGGAAGCCCGTTAGCATTACTCATAGATTATCTACGGGATCGTAGGCAAAGGGTTAAGGTAGGAGAGTATATTAGTAAGGCGTCTAACGTGACCTACGGCGTTCCGCAGGGCAGCGTGCTGGGCCCGACTCTATTTTTAATATACATAAACCATCTCTGCAATATGATGCCAGATAATGGGCGCGTTTTCTCATATGCAGACGACACAGCTATTGTTTTTTCTGGTGACACATGGGAATCCGTATATCAATCTTCTGAAAAGGGTCTTTTCGAAATTGCCAACTGGTTGAACTCACATCTTCTAACACTAAATATTTCTAAAACAAAATATATTGCATTTACAAACTACAATAACACTCAACCCAGACCTATCGAAACTCTCAAAATCCACACTTGTCATAATGTTTCTAGCACAAATTGTTCTTGTAAAAACAGAAAAAGAAACTCATATAAAATACTTAGGTATAATCATTGATCAGCGGTTATCTTGGCATACACACACAGATATGGTCATGGCCCGTACGAGAAAACTTATTTGGATATTTAATAACCTAAGACATGTGACAACTAAAAAAAAATGTTAACAGAAATCTATGTCTCTCTGGCTCAATTAATTCTTATCTACTGCATACCCGTGTGGGGCGGTGCGACAAAAACGAAGTTTCTTGAGCTAGAGCGAGCACAGAGATCTCTTATAAAGCTCATGTACACCAAACCGTTCAGATTCCCGACCAATGAGTTATACTCCCTAAGCGGTATTCTCACAGTCAGAAAATTGTACATACTTCACGCTATCTTAAAATTACACAAAGTCCTGCCTTATGACCCTAACTCTCAGAAAAGAAGAAGAAAGCACCGTGTTGCACCAGTAGAATTCGCTAAAACTAGTTATGCAAAAAGACAATTCAATACAAATTCCGCTACCCTGTATAATAAATTAAATAAAATAATTAACATCTATCCCATGACTACTAAAGACTGCAAAAAGGCATTAGTTCTAAAAGCAATTAGTTTGGCTAAAACTGAAGACCTATGATGACATTGAAATATTGCTGCAAGTATCGTCAATATGACTTGAAAAGAAACACACACGCACTCACACACATACACACACGCATGCACACACACGCTCTCACACAAATATACACATGCACACACTCACACACACTATTTTAAGAGTGTTTTCAAAGTTCTTTTATTTTTTTATAGTTTTTTTTTATTTTTTTTTATTTTAGATATTACTTCTAATTTCTTGTTTAATTTTTTTTTGTACACCACTTTTACCATTTTTTTTATTTGTAATTGAACAGCGGGGCCTTCTAGCACAGGTATATAATTTACTTAAAAGGAGGTCCCAATGTAAGATTTACTGTAAAAGTTGTACAAGTTTCTGCAATAAACCTTTTTATTATTATACCTTTTTATTTTTGATGCATGCAGGAACTGTCTACTGCTTTCTTAGAACTACATCTGCAAAGGGATAATTTCCCTCTTGTCCCTCATAAATAAAGAAGCTTCTCATATCGCAGTTAACGTAGGTCAGAAAGCCATTAAAGAACATTCAGTCGCACTGATCATTGTCGTCTGCTGCAGGTTGGTAGTTGCCCCACCAAGCTTCGGTATCGTTCAATGGTGCACCTAGAAAACAAAAAACAATCTGAATCAACATAATTCCCTAACATCCCAAATGTCTCACGTCTAACCTTATGGACACTATTATGGTTATACTTTTATTAGTTTTAATCTTCGTTGTTGCAGTGGTCGCAAGTGCGACTGCTGAGTATAAGGTCCTGGGTTCGATTCCCAGGTCGGGCACAGTTCTATTGGGTTTTTTCATCAGGAATTTCTCAGTATCAGCTATGGAGTCTGAATTTGTACCCGTTTGACTGTAATAGACTCGCCCCCTACCACATGGGACTTGAACATAAAGAAATGTGGGTGGATGTAATACATGCGGACACCTCGACCAACCTCTCGGGGGTTACAGGCGTGATGTTATGTTATGTAGTTGTAAAATAAAGGTGTTGAATCTTATGGTCTAATTACTTAACGCATCATCTTTTGCAGTGACAAGGGTCATGCAGTATGAGCCTATGGTGGTTTCCCATGGGGAGGCGCAGCATCGATAGGCTTTCATTTTATATCATACCCGAGGGGAAAGTATGGCGTTATAGATAGGAATGAATGCTGTTCGTTTATGCTTAAAATAATACAGAAATAATGTTTAATTACCTTGGTTGATTTTAAAATGAAAGTTGTGAGATTGTGGGCTTAAGGGCGTGGTACACTTAAACAACTTTTTGTTAGGGATGATCGATATTATCGATGGTAGATAAACATCGATATGTAGCTGGAAGATATCGTCATTTTACATCGATATTAAGTCCTTGTAAACATCGATGAATATAATATAATAATGGAACTTTGATAATTATACTCTAAGCCGACTATCGTCAATTAGGTTTTGGAGTTTTCTCTGACTGAATGTTGTTAGCGTTAATTAGCTCACATCGATTAGGGAAGTATAATTATAACGGTGCTTTACAGCGATATTGATAGCTTCAGTAAGACTTTTTCCAAAAGCTGGTTAACATCTGTATCGACAAAGTAACTTTTTTTTGCAGTGAATGTTAATATTTTTTCTAGTTGGCGTTATAAGTACGTTCTATTAATAAAATAACTGATGTTTTATTTTACCACCTATTAAAACATCGATTAGTCACATACATATATAAATTACAACAGTAAGAGGAGAAAACGAATTCAGCAAATACGCTGATAGTTAGTATCTTTCATTGTTATTGTAACAAAAAAAATACTTGCGATAACTTGTTGACGTCCGGGGACTGCAAAAAGCACAATCTACTCCTGTTATCAATTCCAAGAGAATAATCTCATTTGATTGTTAAAAAAACATAATAACATGACACAACAGCAAGCCTGAATCTCACAAGGGTTAGGCAGAGATGTACTTAATAGTACACCAACAATTCGCCAGTTGTGTATTAAGTCCCATGTTATAGGGGCGAGCCTATTGCCATGAACCGGGCACAACTCCAGACTCCGTTGCTGCTACTGATAAATAACTGATGAACAAACACCCGAAGGCAGTCATTAACTGACAGATTATTATTATAGGTATGAGTATACAAGATGGAAGGCACACCGACGCAGGAAAGGTTACAACATATTCAGCACAGCATTCTGAACCCGCCACATAGGATATTTTTATCGTAAATTAAAAAAAAAACAGCCGTTATAAATTTTGCTTCAAAAGTGACCAGACCACAAATATGAAACATACAATTTAAAAAATACCTAAGGGTAAAATGAGAAATGAGGACCTGGGTTCGATTCGCGGGTTGGGTAAAGTGTTATTGGGTTTCAGCATCAGGAATTTCTCATTAACAGCCACAGAGTCTGTACCCGGTTGATGGCAATAGGCTCGACACTCTTACATGGGTTTTTTTTGGGAAATCATCAAAAGACTCCTCCAGCTCTGGCGGAGCGGGAGGGAGTGTCAGACTTGTACTGACTAAAACCCATCCACGTACCTTTGTGTTCCGGGGCTACGGTATCTCTTTCGAACAGTCCCGCAGCCCTGGCAGGCATCGGCCTTCTCGGACCCCTTCCGATCTGACATCTACTTGAGGCGCGCGTGGGAACAGGAACGCGCAGTCGACACAACCTGTTGTCATAAGACGGACGAACAGTGAGCTAGCCCATTACTCACAGTCCACAGGCCCGCCCTTATATGGGCTTAAAATCATAACTGGTGAAATGTGGGTGTACTATTAGGAACACCTCTGCCTACCTAACCTAACCTAACCTAACCTAACTCTTCGGGGATTATAGGTGTGATGGTATGTGTGTACTCGTTACTATTAAAAATAAGTAAATAACCAATCAATTTTTGTTGCGGATTGAGGCCCGTGACAAGCAAAAAAAAATATTTTGACTCTTTCAAGTGGGGTCATGATAAAAACAATGATTGTTCAATTTCAGACTCTGGCAACATCAATATCCCGGTTTCCTGGCAGGGCTCACTTGACCAGGAGTGAACACATATCAATCATTAACTAATTATGATAAAATAAAACACGCCTTTTCGAACAACTACAGGGTCAACGCCCCCCTGTTTTAGATAGCTACTTGAAGGTAATGATGGGCTTAGTTTTTCAGATATCGACACGAAAAGATATCACGCCTATGAAGTTCTGCCAGCTAATTTAACAAGGGTACAACGAGAACTTGAAGTTCGTTGTCAAACACTAAAATCTGTAATATAGCGTTCGTTTAAATAAAATCAAAAGCGAATTTTATAGCTCGTAAATATAGCACAGCTAGGTGCGGATCCGCCACAAGACGTTTGTGTCAAATTACTCTTTTTATTTCCGTAGTTTTTACAATGGTATCTAAGTTGTATCTTTTCCCACCTTCACAGATTAAATATAGGCTGTGATATTTATTACTGACTAGTAAACACGTAATAAATATCACAGGCCAGCCGCAGTACATTGAATTTGCTGAACTCAAAATGCTGACTTTTCGAATGGCTTATTGTAATGGCTGGATTGTATATCCTAGAATATATAATCCAGCCATTCTCCAATCTTCAATGGGAGAGAAAATTACTCAGAAAGTATTTAAGGTTATGTGATACAAAACTTATTTCTGTATACATAACCATTTATTGTTGCACTCTTACGAGATCTTAATTTTCTAATAATGCTCTCAACATGAACTAAACATCAGGATAAACGTTGATTTTATCATAAGTTCTATTTTTGAAACTCCAGCGTCACTAGTTCAAACCTATCTTGTAAGAGAGGTTTACGGGATCTCGTAAAATACGCGGCTACGACCACGGCTTTTGACCGCGGAAGCTTCGACCAGGAAGAAAGTTTGGTCGCACATCCGTACGTCCAACCAGTTTTGTTCAAGATAGCAGCTGGTCTTGCCACAAGTCATCCTTGTGGCCGCCTAGTGGGCGAGGTCTCTTATCCTGGCTGCTACCAAGGCACCATCATAGGAGAAATACAAAACAGTTGTATGTAGAAATACACAACAGTTGTTTGCTGATTAAAACAAGTCAATTAAAGATAATATTTTATTTTATTTCATTTTATTACACAACAGTAAAAAAAGTTAAAAAAGAGTAACTGTAAAAAGTTTAAAAATATAAAATTCTGATGCATGTAGGAACTGTCTACTGCTTTCTTAGAATTACATCTGCAAAGGGATAATTTCCCTCTTGTCCCTCATGCTCACAAATAAAGAAGCTTCTCATTTCACAGTTGACGTAGGTCAGAAGGCCATTGAAGAACATTGAGCCGCACTGATCATTGTCGTCGGCTGCAGGTTGGTAGTTGCCCCACCAAGCTTTGGTATAATTCAATGGTACACCTAGAAAACAAAAAACAATCTGAATCAACTATAACATCTAGAAGGGACTTGACTGCTCCGTTGGTATAGTGGTAGCAAGCGCAAGTGCTAAGCATGTAGTCCTGGGTTTGATTCCAAGGTCAGGCAAAGTGTTAAGGGTTTATCCATCAGTAATTTCAGTAGCAGCCCTGGAGTCTTGATTTGTATCCAGTTGATGGCAATAGGCTCGCCCCCTGTTGCCTGTCGTTACTGTTACATTGGGGCTTAAAGATAACTGGCGAAATATGCTTGTCCTATTTGTTACACCTACCGCTGCCTAACCCTTCGGGGATTAGGTACATGCGTGATGTTATGTCATCTCACAGATATCGGAGTTGCCTAAGCTGATGCACACTTCCACGTACCTTTAACTGTCCGCCAGCCCTCGTTGAACTTGTTAAGAACGCCAACGTGATACATCCCTCTTAGGTAGTCTCCTTTAACTCTTTGTTCCGGTGCGGACTCCGTTAAATTCGCAAGATAGTCCGCCTCCATGCGGCTGGTGATCACCGCCAGGTAAGATTGCTCGGCGCTGCACACTGCATAGGCTTCGCTCCACTTTAATGGAGTTGGGTGGAACTTGTAGCATTTGCCAATGTCATCGTTGTAAGAGTAATCTGAAAAAGGTCAGAAAGCAATGAAGAAGCAATACAATACGTTTGTATTTCTTCTTCAATTTTTAACTTCGAACAGGTATAAATGGGTGTCCTTTTGGCACTTTTCATGAGAAGCGTTTTTGCGAGTAGTCCTTAAACCAATTTACCTATACTCAAAATTCATATATTGCCAAAGGTTTTTCCAAAGCACGCGTAGCACGATCACTTTATCTCTTTTCTACAAAAATCTATTCAATAGGTACTCTACTTTTTTTCATAGATTCAGTCAAAAAAGTATCGGGAATGGGTGATTCATTTATGGTTCCAAAATCTTTTTTTGTTGTTAGCTTGGCACAAGTGTTTTCTATTTTGGCGCGAAGTTTGAGCTGTTATTTAGACTAAATACAGCGCTGTTATAATTAGATCATATCAATTGTGTATTGCCAATTTCATAATGGACAAAAACATCGAACAAAGAGTTTGTCTTAAATTTTGCATCGCCAATGGAATTTCGTGTTCGCAGTCTCGCTCTGGTAGGCCATCAACAACTTCAACTGAAGTTAACATCGCAAAAGTGAAGGAAATACTGACTTACAATCCTCATTCAAGTTTAAGAGAAATAGCCGCTGAACTCTATGTGTGTCACGAGTCGATCCGTATCAATATACCCGACCAAAAAAGAGGGGTGTTATAAGTTTTATGTGTGTATCTGTGTGTCTGTGTATCTATGTGTCTGTCTGTTGCATCGTAGCTCCTAAACGAATAAACCGATTTTGTTAAAATTGGTTTTGTTTGAAAGGTGTTTTTATCGAGAGTGTTCTTAGATAAAATCTGCTCAGCCGTTTGAAGGTTATTACCTCTTTTCTAGGTGAAGGGAAATAAAGAACTTCCACAGATCTGGTCGATTCATAATTTGAAATCTTGTTACTTGTTACCATAGGCATCGCCGGGGGGCAGAGACTGCCCCCCCCCCTAAAAGTCCGTTTTATTTATTTATTTATAACTAATTTGATTTCGTTTATTAGCGAGAAGAGGCAAAACACCGAGAAAACTGAACGCAAAGGGCCTATGCCCACATGCCCTATGACAGTCAAGGCTAAGAAAAAATAATTTAAGTTTAAAAAGCATGAAATAAAAATTAAATAAACCCAAGCGTCGTAGCGTCGGGGGTCCGCTTTATTTAGGTAGTGTTTGTGCTGAGCGGTCTACTTAGCGGTCCCCCGACGGTAGGACGCTTGGATTAATTTTATTTTTGGTTTTATAGAGGTTTATTCAGTCGGGGGGTCAAGTGTCCCCCTACCAACTAAACGGTTGTAGTTAGAAATTCAAATGTCACGACAGTAGTACCTATATATAACGAAGTTTAAAGGAAAACTATCGCACTTAAGTGGGCTTTACAAGTTTAAGAGAAATAGTCGACCAATTGTATTTGACTCGAAAATTTCGAACCACTCCATAGAAATGTCGATAGATGGCGGTAAGCGTCAGTTGTACTAAAAACGAGTCTCATTTGCAGATCATATATGGCGGTTTTTATAAATATTGGTACGGAACCCTTCGTGCGCGAGTCCGACTCGCACTTGGCCGATTTTTTAAATTTATTTCGCCAATCATCGAGTGCACTCAAACTGTCCAGCCAAACAATGTTATGGTTCTTACCCTGGTACTTGTAGCCAGAAGGTTTAAACATAAATGTAGTGAATGACTTGCGACGGTGTGTCAAAATAAATTGCAAGAACAATTACTTCAGTTGGAGAACGTTATAACTTCGTCACTTTTCTCGGTGTTGCGTCTCTTCTCGCTAATTAACGAAAACAAAGAAAGTTATAAAATTTTATTTTATAACTTTTATTTCTTTCTTATTGTGCAGCCTCCCCCCCCCCCCTGATTATGCCCGTGGTGACAAGTGGCAAGAATTCAAATTTCGAATCGATCAGACCCGTAGAAGTTGTTTATTTCCCTTCATCAACTGAAAAAGAGGTGATGAGCTTCAAACGGCTGAGCAGATTTTATCGAAACATAGCTAAGAACACTCTCGATTAAAATACCTTCCAAACGACACCAATTTCATCAAAATCTGTTCATCCGTTTAGGAGCTACGATGCCACAGACATACACACAGACACACAGATACACAGATACACAGACACACAGATACACACGTCAAACTTTAACACCCCTCTTTTTTGGTCGGGGGTTAAAAATTGGTACTTTTTTCACGAACGGTTTACTTAATCAAAAAACGGTGTGCCGAAACCCTAATATTTTTGAAAGACCTTTTCAACGACTCCCGTCCTTCCCACACTATGGGAAGGACGAAAAAAAAAACTATCATTCCTACTTTACATGTAGGGGAGGTACCCTAAATAATCGTTTTTTTTTCAAAATTTTATTTAACCACTTTTCTAGCGTTATTAACATGCAACATGCGAATTACAAGATTCTAGTACCAACAGTTATTGAGCTAAACCGCGGACAGACAGACGGACATACCGAAACTATAAGGGTTCCTTATTGACTACGGAACCCCAAAAATGTGTCATTCGAAGTGTCAAGGTATTTTGAACCATGGGCGGTGCAAATATAGCTATCAACTCGGCCGCCATATCAGATTATGATGCTGTCTGCGCGGGTTTGCCACAGAAACCGAAGTTCTTCAATGTTTCATAAACTGTATGATTTTTACAAAGTTCACTACGAAGTAACGATTTGAAGTGTGTTTGTAGAGATTAAAACTTACCCAAATCTGGCAAATTGCAGCTATAGTTCCACTCCAGTGACTGGAGGCTCTTCTTGCAAATAAATTCACACTTTTTATCACATCGAGAATCCCAGTAATGGTTAGGGGCGTATTTGGGTATTGACACGCAGTCTTCAATACCAAGATAATCGTTCGGCTCGCCTGGATTCCACTTGTTGTACACCTCTGAGACTGGCTTGTCTAGGCATACGAAATAATCATTTTTTTTTATGTTATAAACCACATTGGCTGGAACCTATTTATGTCGTATAACATAATTATATTTGTAAATAGAAATTAATGAAATAAAACACATGTTGTGCAGTAGTGAATCCGGCTCAGTCACCAAGTGACCACTTCGCAAAACGTCTTTAAATTACAAAACGTGTCATTGTGTGGATTAGATTGTTAAATTGAAAACTAATAGAAAACATTTTTAATTTGTTTTTGTTTCTTTGTGTTTTGGCTGTTTAAACATAGCCTGAATGTGAATCCTTTATTGTAGTTTTTGGTGCATAGTTATTATCTGAACAAAACATTGCAAAATTATACTGACACCGCAGAATTGGAAAAAAAAGGAACATTTTGCGAAGGGACATTTTGCGAACAAAGACTGTCTGAGAAAGGGACATTTTGCGCTATGGCTATTTTGTGACTGAGTTGTTAAAAGGTTTGTTCGCGGACGAAAGTATACAAAGGCTCAATTCTTACTGTCAACGGTTTCAAATACTCCTTTAGCTATAAGGGCTGATATCCCTATATAAACCCACGGGATCTTCGGCTGGGTTTCATCCCAAAACGCTCCCACAGCACGTGCTTCATCCTCGTTATCTGGGTAGTACAAACTGGCACCTTCCAGAGCACATTGTCGCTTGGCATCAGCAAAAGTCTTTGGTGTTGTGTGCATTTTATAGAAACCCTGTGATGCTTCTATGTAAGTATAGTCATACCGGAAAAACTTTTTATCCGTTTGTCCATCTAAAAAAAGGAAAACAGTAATTGCATTATTATGTATATTGTGACCTAAATGATCTTTCTAATGCGCTTAAATGTCAGTACAGTTAGGAGCACAAGTATATAGTAGGTATCGCTAAGCAAACGTGATTTTCTTGTACTGGATTGCTTGCAATAACTTGTTACTAACGTAACATTTTGAAACCTATATTATTATGAAATAGGTCTTATGTCAAAGGTGCAAATGGGCAGAATTAAATTACTTTTGAGCTTAAGTTATGATATACCACATTCGTGCTTGTGGCTGTGCTTGATAAAACCACTATCACTATACTGCTACCTTTTTTGGGCCTACGCGTTACAGTCAACTGTTTTATTGCAAAATTATCGTTATTTTATAATATAACGAAAACACAAAAAAAAGAAAAAAAAAACTGTTATAAAACTGTGAAAAATGCATTTTATTGTTTTACTTACAACTCTCACTAGCTAAGTATGGATTCGTGGCTAAAAAGACATTGTGTCAGGTTTAAAAATATATGTCATGTATTTTATCATTTGTCAAACATGAACTCAAACGTCAATTAATTCGCTTTGTTGTCAATTGTTGTGCTTGCGCTGATGAATGTGTTCTGCTACGAAATTCGTATTTTCTGTGATCTAATCACACGTAAAACGATTACCAGTAACTGTGATTGTATAACAAACCAGTAAAATAAGAATGATTTCTGATTAAATTGTATAGTTGCTTGTCACTTAATCCATTTTCTAACCTCACTTTAGCCATAAATTCAAATTCAAAAATGTCAGAATACGAACTGTCAATTTCATTAAAATTAAGTGACATAATACTAGGTGTGTTATCTTAAGAAATAAGACCAATTTCATGGCTGTAACATGTAGGCCCAGAGATATAGGCAAGATGGGCTTTCTCTTTTACTGGTGCAACAAAATAATTATATGTTCACGCGTCAGCGATGGCACTGGCAGGCCGGGGCGCTCACTGTACACGTGCTACTTCAGTTGAGTATTATTATTTTAAACTTAACATATCACGTCTCTAATTCCAAAAGGGTTGGGCAGAGGTGTACTCAATTATAGTGCACCTACATTGCGCCAGCTATCCCCCAAGTAATAGGGGGCGAGCTTATTGCCATCAACCGGGCACAAAACCAGAATCCGTAGCTGCAACTGAGAGAATTCCTCATGGAAAAATCCCAATAACACGGTGCCCGACCCGGGAATCGAGCCCATGCGACTACTCGATCAACGTGGCAGTTAGATACGCAATTTTGGTTTTAAATTTATTTTATTGTAATAGTAATTACGGGGGTTTTATGAAATGTTAAATGAACTTGAAAAAAATACCTATACATAAATTATAATGTATAATGCGAGGTATGTCATGTTAAGTAAGAAATGTAATGTAAAGGTAAACAAAGGTTAAGTAAAAACATTATAGGGGGGCAACCACAAATCAGGCATAAATGCAGACTCCGTGACTATAATAAGAAATTCCTGACATACATGGGAATTAAAACATAACAGGCGGAATGTGAGTGTACTATGAGGTACACCTCTGCCTAACTCTTCCTGAATTACAGACGTGATGATATGTAGTAATTATAATTCCCATTGGGAATTCAACAATTTGTATTTTAATTAGGTGCTACACGAGCAAAGCCGGGGCGGTTCGCTATATAACATTACAAAAGAGGTAAAGTTTGTAAAGCTACATTACCCTCTAGTGTGATAGGACGTTCCCGTGAGATAATATCTGACCACAAAGCGAGCGAAGACGCAGGCATAAGCTGGTTACTAAGATGTGACTTATTTATAAAAAAACACACATAAAACATAAAAAGGAAAGTACTTACGTGAAAAATCTGACACTCGCCGCCTGACCGCCGTCGCGTACGGACGTGCCGCTACCTGCTCGCATTCCCGCTCGCTATCAGTGTGTGTCATCGGTTCGTCGCTTCCCAGTGTCGTGACGTCATCAGTAGTCCCTCGACTACACCCCCGAACAATTGCTGTCTTTTTATTAAGATAGCACTTGCTCATTTGCTTCGGATATTATTCCGATTTAACTTCCTTTGCCCCATCAGGGAAAATTCCTCAGTTTCGAGGTTCTTGGTGGGAAACCTAACGGTGCCAACGAAATCGAGAGAGGGTGGTGACCCAATCTGCCCGCCTAACCCCTTCAGGGTCTAGGTGAAAAATTGGACTCCGTCGCGAACGCATGCGCCGCCGATATACTGTGCTAGTGTTACCCGTTTCAACAAGTTCCTGAAAGCGAAGTTCCCTAGACTGGAGTTGGAGTTGCTACCAAGCCAGGACCTTCGGACTGTGGCTGCGGGAAGGTTGAAGCGGGTGAGTCGCTGGACCCAGTAAATTCCCTACATAATTGTTTAAGGAATTAGGTTATTAGGCGCGCTGAGCTTCACTCAGATGTTCGCTAACTCTTAGCAGACAATATGGCCCTTGACGCGGATGATGAACTCCTTTTGGCGTTTTTCAAACGCGTTTTCCTGAACGACCCAGATTTTTTAAAGAAATATGGGTCCGATGTCGCTGCCTTGCAGCAATCCAGTATTGCCGTCACTGACTTCAGTGACGCGCTCGAGAGCCCTTTGTCGCCGCCACCTGCTGACAGAGGCTTACCGCCAGCCGTCGCCGCCGCGATTAAGGCTACCCCGAGACCCATTCTTGTGAAACCCATTGTTTCGCAAACAAAGGGCCAGCCCGCACCTGCGTCCATTGTTCCCGTTCCCGAGAACATGGACAAAGGCTTACCGCCAGCCGTCGCCGCCGCGATTCCGGCTAAACCGAGACCCATTGTTTCGAAACCTTTTGTTTCGCAAACAAAGGATCAGTCCGAACCTGCGTCCATTGTTCCCGTTTCTGAGAACATGGACACAACTGAGCCTGTCTCCGACTCAGAATCAATTTTAGACTCGTGCTCTGCCTCCTCATCCTCTGAAGACGACTATCAAGTCGTCGGAAAGGGCAAGAGAAAGAAGGGCAAAAATTCCCAGGCCGCCATGGCCAAAAAGATTGTCGCGCTCCCTTCTGTCCCCTCTCCCGCGGCCTCCCGTCCCACCTCCCCGGTCCCCTTACCTACGTCCGCCGCTGCTCATACCAGTAGGCCAGTCAGCCCTAAGGCTAAACCTTCAGCTGCTTCTTCAAAGAAGCTGAAGCCCCCTCCCCCGTTGTTCATTCAGGACAAAGGGAAATGGACAGATGTGTCCAAAATGTGTGTTGAGCGCCGCATACAATATACAAGCGCAAAAAGCACACAGCAGGGAATCAAAGTAGTGGTCCCTACGACAACCGACTTTAGGGAACTTACTCGCCAGCTGATCGGAAGGCACATAGCCTTCCATACTTACTCCCTCCCAGAGGAGAAGCCCACCCGCGTGGTGATCAGGCGGATCCCGAAGGAGATATCCACGGAGGACATCCTCAATGACCTCCAAGGCCAGGACATCCCGGTTGCAGCCGTCCACCGCCTTCATAAGGCGAGAGGCGGCGACCAGTACGACATGGTACTGGTCATTTGTGACCCAGTAGAAGGACACCACCCGATCTTCAAAGTGAAGTCGGTATGCTCCCTCACAGGCATCTCAATAGAGAAGCCTTACCGCTCAACCGTAGTAGGGCAGTGCCGCCGCTGCCAGCTGTACGGACACAGCCAAGCCAACTGCCATGCGCTGCACAGATGCGTAAAGTGTCTAGGCGACCATGGTACGGCAGACTGCCCCCGTCCCAAAGACAAATCGCTATGCACGGAGCCACCGAGCTGTGTGCTTTGCGGCCAGTCGGGCCACCCGGCTAACTACCGCGGCTGCCCGAAAGCCCCCAAAGGCTCCTCCTCTAAACTGGCGAAGCGTGCAAACGCCCGCCAACAGAGAGAAAGCCCATCGGTGAGGCTACCAACTGCACAGATGCCGGAGAGACTCAGCCCTCAGAGGCCCTCTCCCTGGACCTCGCTGAACCACCAGAGAGCTTTCCCGGCACTCGGCAAAGCAAAGTCCAGCCCCATTCCCGGGCTATTAGATGCCCCTGTCCCCACTCCCGTGGCCCAAGCGAGCGCACCGGCGCCCGCTCGTCCCGCGCCTCCCGGCCCCGCGGCCGCGGTCTCCTCTCCTAACGTAACTTTAGAAACGTTAGCAAAGTTAGTCACCCCCGAAGCAGACCGCATGGCGGCAGATCTCAGGGAGGCTAACACTGACGGTGATAAGCTTAAAATCATCATCAAGTCCCTAATCAAGTTAGGCGAAGCCTTCAGCGGCATTAATCTTTAATTTCAATGGATAATACGAGATTAACGTGTACCAAACCCCGATCCCTTAAATTAGGGTACTTTAATGCCAATGGCATTAGAGGCCAGCGTGATGAAATCGCCACCTTCCTCCGTGACCATCAAATTGATATCCTCCTCATACAGGAGACCTTCCTCAAGCCCAGTCACCGCGATCCGAGAATTGCCAACTATCGCATAGTTCGCAACGATCGGTCACGTTGCCACAAGGGCGGTACTCTAATCTATTATAGAAAAGAACTGCACTGCATCCCCTTAGATCCCCCTCCCATGGAGTCCCTACTCGAGACTTCAGTGTGTCGACTAGGCATGACCGGTCATCAACCGATCACTATCGCCTCCGCGTACATCCCTCCCGGCGGCACGTCCGAGGAGCACACTCTGTTCACCAAAGACCTTGCCGTCCTCTTCGGCTTGAGTGACTCCGTTATCATAGCGGGTGACCTCAACGCCAAACACCCCGCCTGGAACAGCACGACGACCTCTGCCAGAGGACGTCACGTGTATAACCTGGGTGAGTCCCTCAACTTCGATCCCATCGCTCCTATGGAGCACACTCACTATCCCCACGACCCCGACCAACGTCCGGACGTTCTCGACATAGCGCTACTCAAGAATGTCAACCTTAAGTTGCATTCCATCGAGACTTTACATGAGCTTAACTCAGACCATCGACCAGTGCTCATGCACTTAGTTCCCCGCTCGGGTCCCTGTGACCCCAGCCAGCCCCCGCCGACCCAAGTGATAACCGACTGGAGGAAAGTCAGCGAAAAGCTGAAATCCACCACGTCGTCTCACCTGGAGTCCATCCCCGGCCACATAGTCTCAGTCGCAGACACGACGGCCGCCATCAACTCGTTTACAGAACACGTGCAATCCGTACTGAAGGATTGCTCACGAGAAGTTCCAGCATTGAGCGATCAACGCTGGATACTACCCGCTGACGTACGTGAACTGATAACCGAGAAGAACGCGGCCATCCGTGCCTACAGCAACTTTCCCTGCGACGCGAACAAAGCTCACATGCGTTATTTACAGCGTGCTGTTAAGAAGCGCACTAGTGAGCATCGTTCAGATCAATGGGACAAGACGCTTAGCGAGCTTGAGCCTACCCACCTAGCCTTCTGGCAGCTGCAACGCAAGTTGCGCTCCACCGAAGAGGCTTCGATGCCTCCCCTCACCCGACCCGATAAGAGCGTTGCATTCGACGACTCTGAGAAGGCCGAATGCCTAGCCGACAGCCTAGAGTCCCAGTGCTCCCCCAGCTCTCAACCAGTAGACAAGCGACATCTCGATGAGGTGAACGCATTCGTCGAACGTAGAGCCGCCCTCTCCCCTGTAGAAGACCCAGATGATCCTCTGCCTCCGGTCACAGCTGACGAAGTGCAAGACATCATTAATAAGCTTCAACCGCGTAAAGCACCCGGCTCCGACGGAATCACCAATAGGGTGTTTAAACTCCTCCCCGCTCAGCTCGTCGTGTTAATGGCGGCCATCTTCAATGGCGCCCTGAGCAACAACGCTTTTCCCCAAATATGGAAAGAGGCCACTGTCATCGGTTTCGCCAAGCCAGGCAAACCCAAGTCTGAGCCCTCGAGCTACAGACCTATCAGTCTCCTGAACGCACTCGGCAAAATCTACGAGAGACTTATTTATAAGCGACTCAAAGACTTCGCCGAGGCTAAGAGTCTCATCCCCAACGAGCAGTTCGGCTTCAGAACCGGACACTCTTGCATTCAACAGGTCCATCGCATCGTAGAGCACTTGAGCGCTGGCTTCCAGCGTGGAGCGATGACCGGTGTGTTGTTCTTCGACATAGCTAAGGCTTTCGACAAAGTCTGGCACAACGGCTTATTATATAAGCTGTACAAACTGGGAGTGCCGGACCGTCTCGTGCTCATCTTACGAGACTTTCTGTCGGATCGCACCTTCCGCTATCGCATCGGGAAGGCACTGTCTTCCCCCCACCCCATTAGAGCCGGAGTCCCTCAGGGCTCCGTCGTCTCTCCCCTTATCTTTACTCTGTTCACCAGTGACATCCCCAAGAGCAAGAAGGCTCAGTTAGCCTTGTTCGCGGACGACACGGCCATTTATTACACTGGCCGCAGTCACGACGCTATCTATAGCACCCTCCAAACCTCAGCCAACGTCTTAAGCGCTTGGTTCCGGAAATGGAGAATCGAGGTGAACCCCGACAAGAGCCAGGCAGTTCTTTTCTCTAAACAGCGTAAAATTAAGCCACCCGCGCTCAGCCCGATCACTATGTACGGTAAGCCTATCCCTTGGGAGAAGCAAGCCAAGTACTTAGGAGTCATACTTGACAACCACTTGTCTTTCGCGGCGCACATCAAAGCAGCTCGCGACCGAGCTGCGTTTGCTATGGGTAGGCTTCATTTCATGATTTCGGCAAAAAGCAAGTTGTCACTCAAGTGTAAGTTGCGCCTTTATACCGCGGTGATCCGCCCCATTATGACGTACGCTTGCGTCGTGTACGCTCACACCAAGCCTAAGTACATCCATAGGATGCAAATTTTACAGAACCGGTTCTTACGTAGAGTCACGGGAGCCCCTTTTTATGTCCGTAATGACCGTCTACACGTAGACCTTAGAATGCCCACCGTCCTTCAGTTTATGAAACGTCTTTCGTAGCGTTTCTTCGATAACGCCATTAAACACCGTAATCCCCTGATCGCAGCGGCCGCCCGTTACGAACCCTCGCGCATTAGTACAGTACGCCGTCCTAGGCATACCCTTGTCACTCCAGATGATGCTATCACCCTCCTCCAGGAGAGTAGCAAAGAGACTAGTACTCTTAAAAAGTTCCGACTCAAACCGCCGTCTTTCCGACCTCGCCGTCGAGGTCCGTCGCGACGTCCCGGTCCATGCCCTCCCCGACCCTCGCTCGAGCCAGCCCGCGATGCTGTGCCAGTAGTTTTAAATCAGCCCCTAAATAATGATACCATTCAGATCCAGCCTGTCCCCATGCAGTCCTCCCCCAGCGACGCCCTAAGCCGAGGTTCGTACCCCACAGGGGGTGCCCTTAGCGTGCAGTCGCTTAGTTTGTAAGTTTTTATGCCCTGGCTGGAGGCCTTACTCTAAAGGCACCCACAGGATAGTCCGGTTAAGCAGACGACAACCTCATAGGTTGAACTGCGAGATGCCATTCATAAAAAAAAAAAAAAAAAAAAAAAAAGTGAAAAATCTGAGAACAAGTATACTACTACAAAAACTGATAATTTTATAGAGAACATTGTTGTAATTGTACGAAATAAGTCAAGGCTCAACAATATGTGAATGTTTAATGAATCTTCAAAACACATTTGGGCCTATTTATACCACTGAAACAATTAAATTTATCAACAAGTTTATCCGAAAAGTGCAAGTTGCGTTGCTCTGCCGGATAACCGGGAAGTACCTTTTAAATATATTGATGTTGCCAGAGTCTGAAATTGAACAATCATTGTTTTTATCATGACACCAGAAGGCGACACTACCTCCGCATGTCATGAAATAAAGGCTGGAGTTCCCCAGGTCTGTATTGGGACCTTTTCTATACACTCTCTACACATCCGACCTACCACAAACAGAGGGGACTATGACTGCCACATTTGCTGATGACACCGCTATCCTAGCCTGCGATAAAGATCCCAATACTGCCACTGAAACACTACAAAAGAGCTTGGATAAAGTATCCAACTGGCTGCAGAAATGGAGAATCAAGGCAAGTGCGGCAAAGTCTACTCATATCACCTTCACATTGCGGAGAGAGAACTGTCCCCCTGTACGACTCGGAGATACCGTACTGCCTCATCAAGACTCCGTGAGATACTTAGGCCTACACCTCGACCGTCGGTTAACATGGACCCAGCACGTAAAAATGAAGCGAGATGAGCTTAAAATACGATACACCAACTTACTATGGCTTCTCGGCAGAAATAGCAAGCTCACTCTAAACAATAAGCTCCTGATTTACAAATCGGTATTGAAACCTGTTTGGCTTGGCTATATGGCATCCAACTATGGGGAACTGCTTGTAACTCCAATGTAGCAATGCTCCAACGCATGCAAAATATAATACTCCGCACAATAGCCAATGTTCCATGGTATATCACCTATAAAGAAATACACGAGCAACTAGAGATGATTAGTGTGAAGGAGGAGATCTCAAAGACAAGAGAGCAATATCAAAATAGACTTAAAAACCATCCTAAAGTACTGGCAACAAAGCTACTGACACCCAGCTACAACAAGCGCCTCAAGAGAAAGGATGTTATCTCTTGAATTAAATAAGGAGTTGATGTCTTCGCTGGAAGACACACTTTAAAAAGCGAGAACCAAGACCACATCCGCTAAAAGCATGAAGCTGATCGCAGATACAACATAAGAAAAAAAAAAAAAAATTAATTGGTTATTTACTTATTTTTAATAGTAACGAGTACACACATACCACGCCTATAATCCCCGAAGAGTTAGGCAGAGGTGTTCCTAATAGTACACCCACATTTCACCAGTTATGTTTTTAAGCCCATATAAGGGCGGGCCTGTGGACTGTGAGTAATGGGCTAGCTCACCGTTCGTCCGTCTTACGACAACAGGTCGTGTCGACGGCGCGTTCGTGTTCCCACGCGCGCCTCAAGGAGATGTCAGATCGGAAGGGGTCCGAGAAGGCCGATGCCTGCCAGGGCTGCGGGACTGTTCGAAAGAGATACCGTAGCCCTGGAACACAAAGGGCTAAGAAGGTACATGGATGGGTTTTAGTCAGTACAAGTCTGACACTCCCTCCCGCTCCGCCCAGAGCGGGAAGCCAAAAAAAGCCCATGTAAGAGTGTCGAGCCTATTGCCATCAACCGGGTACAGACTCTGTGGCTGTTAATGAGAAATTCCTGATGCTAAAACCCAATAACACTTTACCCAACCCGCGAATCGAACCCAGGTTCTCATTTCTCATTTTACCGTTAGGTCTTTTTTAAATTTTATGTTTCATTTTTGTGGTCTGGTCACTTTTGAAGCAAAATTTATAACGGCTGTTTTTTTTAATTTACGATAAAAATGTTCTTTGTGGCGGGTTCAGAATGCTGTGCTGAATATGATGTAACCGTTCCTGCGTCGGTGTGCCTTCCATCTTATATACTCATACCTATAATAATAATCTGTCAGTTAATGACTGCCTTCGGGTGTTTTTTCATCAGTTATTTCTCAGTAGCAGCAACGGAGTCTGGATTTGTGCCCGGTTGATGGCAATAGGCTCGCTCATATAACATGCGACTTAATACATAACTGGCGAATTGTTGGTGTACTATTAAGTACATCTCTGCCTAACCCTTGGGGGATTCAGGCGTGTTGTTGTGTCATGTTATTTTGTTTTTTAAACAATCAAATGAGATTATTCTCTTGGAATTGATAACAGTAGTAGATTGCACTTTTCGCAGTCCCCGGACGTCAACAAGTTATCGTAATTCTTTTTTTAGGGTTCCGTACCCAAAGAGTCAAACGTCCGTCTGTCCGTCTGTCACCAGGCTGTATCTCATGAACCGTGATAGTTAGCCAGTTGAAATTTCTACAGATTATGTATTTCTGTTGATGCCAACAACAAATACTAAAAACAGAATAAAATAAATATTTAAGGGGGCTACCATACAAAAAGTGATTTTTTTGCTCGTTTTTATAAATAATGGTACGGAACCCTTCGTGCGAGAGTCCGACTCGCACTTGGCCGGTTTTTTCTGTTATAATAACAATACATGATACCAACTATCAGCGGGTTTTGCCGAATTCGTTTTCCCCTCTTACTGTTGTCATTTATAAAAATATATGTGACTAATCGATGTTTTAATAGGTGGTTACATAAATCATCAGTTATTTTATTAAATCGTACTGATAACGCTTAATAGGAAAAATAAATAACATTCCCTATATTTTTGGGAACACACTGCAGAAAAAGTTACTTTGTAAGAAGTTTTCCATTGTTTTTTCTTTGTCGTTACAGATCTTAACAAGCATTTGACAAAAGTCTTACTGAAGCTATCAATGTCGCTGTAAAGCACCAAGTTTTAATGGCTACTTCCCTAAACTGATGTGAGCTAACTAACGCTAACAACATTTATTTATTTATTTAGGAACTTCCATGCTGATCTGGGAGCAATAGAAAAACATAGAATGTGTCAGCTGCTTATCATCCCGCGCAAGTCGTAAAAGTCGGCTAAGGGTAACGTTTAGTCTACCAGGGTGAATTTCAACAAGTGCCATTTTTTTTATCATATCGGTGAACTTTTTCATTTATACTTTTTTTGTATATCTTTCAGGTTTAATGTAATCTTTAAGATATCAAATATCCCCAAATTTAATATCATCAACGTATCATTTAAGGCTAAGGAGAAAATTCAGTTTGAATTCTGGTTTCCACCGATATGACAAACCGGCACCGATTATTTTTTCTGTACACCGGTATGATAAGTTAATCCACCGAAATGATGTACATAATCCAGCGATATGATAATCTATCACCCTTTGAACATCAAAAATTGAAATAGTTAGTAGGTATATATTTTTACAAGGGTGACTTTGAATTGAAGACCTGAACTGAGGGTCTTATGTAAGTAGATCACATCCAAAGAGAACTGAGTTCTTAGAAATTCAGCTGGAATATATTTTTTTAAATTATGTACCTATTTTATTATATTTACTTTCTTTTTTATTATATTTACTATAGGTACTATGAATTTAAAAAACGGATTATTTTTATTATCATTGTCTTTGTAATAGCATTATACTTTACTTAACGAAATGACACGGGATCTACCGATATGTTAAAACGAATCACCGAGATGATAAAATGATCTACCGATATGATAAAGTAATCCACCGATGTGACAAAACTGTGCGTTGATCATGAATCAAAACACCGATATTAGATATAAGACACCGATCGATTTTTTCGGTGTAAATTATCACATCGGTGGTAATAAAGACCACCGATTACAGCGATATGAGAACAGCGACGTGAGAAATAACACACTTTTTCGAAAATTAGAAAAATTGCATAATATCTAGGATAAATTCAATAACAGTCAATGAAGCTAATTTACTTACTACCTGTGTTAGAACCAAACAACAAAAATAAAACTACTCATTACACTAGAAAAATGCAACCACCGATACTATAAAATAATTGTCCGGAAGCAACTGAAATGGCGTACTTATGTTATTGGCGAGAATATGCAGCGATTTGACACAAATCCGTCCTGACTGCGCACTAGCACACACTAACGAGGAAAATAAAATTGGGGTGGGGACGCTCTCGGACTCGTCGATGTAAAGTTAGGTTTAAATTACTTTTGTCCAGCGATATGAGAACATTTTGCAGGGCAGGTACGTTTGTGCCTCTCAGTAATCATAATCGTTAATTATGTAATAAAATATGCTATATATTAATAACAAAACTAATATTCTATAAAATAGAATAAGTTATATACTTAACTTACTTATTTCTATTAGTGTATAAGCTTTTTTGTTTGTAAAAAAAGTAGAGGGACAGCACCGATTTGAAAAAAATAGAGGTTTATGAATTTATTTCAACCTTTGTAAATAGTCCTAGGCAAATTATATTTTTGCCACAACCCAATAACTACCTATTGAATACTAAAAAATATAATACGTAACGGTATTCCTTTTTTCAAATACTAATTTCACCGAAGACAAAAAAATAAGTCATTTGGGAAATTCACCCACCACCTTTAAGTAAACACAGCCAATTTAGGGCATGCGAACTGCCTCAGTATGCAAATGGCCTAAGTTGGACACTTGGCGTAAGAACAGAACGTCAATTAGGGTGGTGACGGAAAACATTAATGTTATTGTAATCTGCAGGACCCATGAACCGAGTTAACAGGTTCACTGTTCACCCATCAACCCGCATTGTACTAGCGTGACGGGTTATATGTCCATTCCTCTCCATAAACATGATGACAAAGAAAAACGATAGGCCCCAAGTGCCCGACGTGGCGAGGATGCTGATGACGGTGGGCAAGCTCGCCCTGGAGCATGGGTTGCTAAGAATCCCCGGGTGAGATCGACCTTCCGTTACATGATAAAACGCTTCACATTTTAACTTAATCGAACTTTACAAACAAAAGAAGATCGACTACTTGAGCTCGAGAATGCATTAAAAGACATAAATTGGCATATAGTGGGGCTGGCTGGCAGAAGTAAGAAGAAACGGAGAAGAAACAATAGAAAATAAACCAACATATTTTATTACTATAGACAGACCGGAGGACTCTACGGAGTAGGTTTTTTGGTGGCAAAAAGATGGAAAAACAACATTTTAGAATTTATTTCATATTCAGACAGAATTGCAGTTTTAAAGTTTCAAATATCAGGTTCGAAAACATTGACCATAGTCCAAGTGTACGCCCTTACGATACGACTTACGATTACTTACGATTTTATATGATTAATTTTCATTTGAAAGAACTTCTTTCATGTGTAATCTCCTATTAATTTGTGAGTAAAACTTCGAAGTCCGAGTATAACTCCTCAATGTTTACAAACCTTTTCATTCAGATGGAAAATCATCAAATGACTCCTCCCGCTCTGGGCGGAGCGGAAGGGAGTGTGAGACGACTTGTTCTAACTGAAACCCTTCCATGTTCCTTAGCCCTTTGTGTTCCAGGGCCACGGTATCTCTTTCGAACAATCCCGCAGCCTCGGCAGGCATCGGCCCTTGCCTTATCTTGACCCCTTCCCATTTGCTGACATCTCATTAAGGCGCGAGTGGAACACGAATGTGCCGTCGCCACGGTCTGTCGTCGTAAGACGGATGGATTGTGAGCAAGCCCATTACTCACCATCTACAGACCCGCGTCTACAATGGCCGATGCCCGAGGCGTCTCCCGCGGTGGCTGGTAAGCAAGGCTCTCTCCCTCTCACGTTTCGCCACCGCAGAAGGAGGTAACGGCTTCCCATTTCCTCTCGCTCCGCACCTTGGATTGAACCAGGGCCGCACGATACCTTTATACCGTACTAAGCACTGGCGAAATTTAAAGTTAAATAGTTCAAAAGTAGTAGTAGTTCTTGAGTGATTAATCAGTGAGTGAATAGTATTGCGGTTTCATGTATAATCCGGAATCATATCCGGTTGATTACAATAAGCTCGCCCCTTATTACATGGCACTTAAACATAAGTGGCGAAATGTGGGTGTACTAAATGGACACACCTCTGCCAAACCCTTAAGCGATTACAGGCGTAATCTTACGTGACTGCCGTTATTATCTGGTGCTTGTATGGCACCTGTATCTTTGCCAGTTTTCAGAAGAGCTGTCGCACGGTTCGCACCATTGACTAAGTAATACCTACTTAGGTTAGTTAGCGAAGTTATTTTAAGATTAACAATTTATTTCTGTGATTTAAAATTTAACGCTGGCGCGACCATATTTATAGGCGTTTGTGAGAGATTAGCTAGTCAAAACATACGGGGAACCTCAAACAGCGTTAGTAAGTAAGCTTATCGGTAACTATATGTTCGAGTCGTTTGGGATTGAAACTTTGGGACCGTGGGGTCCGAGTAATCGTTGCTCACAGCCTTTTCAAGGAAATTGGTACTCTCTTAGCTTACGATTTCTGTGAACCAAGATCTGGTTTTTACATTGGCCAGAGGCTAAGTATTATTATACATCACCCAGGTAATGTGCCAGTCCATGTTCACTCTTGGGCACATTAAAATAAAAAAACTGATAATTATCAGTTTTTTTATTTTATTGTATGGTTTTTATTCTTTAATTTATATAGTTTAATTTGGAATGAAATAGATGATTGTTTAAAACTATTGTTTAAATGGGTCAACTAAAAGGAAGTATAAAACTATTTGGAGATTAGAAAATCTTAAAGCATTAAAATAAATACAAAATACTTTACGAATTTATGTTACAAAAAAAAACCAGTTGGGGATCGAACCATTGTCATTTTTGGAAATCATACAGTATTAAAAAACAAAATAAAATACAAAAAGTGAATAACATACTGGCTCAGGTTTGATCCTGGAACATGCGATTGGAGCGGCCGCTGAACCGTCGGGCTATTTACTTCGGTGACAATTGGTCTAAAATAGGTGTTCCATTCTAATGCTTGTCATGACAATTGTCAGTTGTCAAACAATTCAGGAGTACGGACATAATGCAATATTGCTCACCTCCCAATGTTATTAGCGTGATAATATATAGCCTATGTCCTTCCCCAGGTTTAAATCTATCTTCTTGCCAAATTCCAATAAGGTCCGATCAGCCGTTTAGTCGTGAAAAGGTAACAAACAAACAAACTAACGAACAAACAAACAAACAGAGTGACTTTTGCATATTTTATAGTATTAGTATGGAAGTATGGATGTTCAAAGTTTTATTTATTCTGTTTATATGTAGCGCAATCCGCAACCACTTCAATGACCTCGCCGAGGTAATCTACTGTACCGCTATCTTCTACTTAGGTCAGAACTAGGTATTCCCCAATCTATATTAATATTATAAACTAGCTGTCCCGCGCAACTTCGTCTGCGTCACATTTTCCCCGTTTTCGCAACATTTGTCATTGCTGCTTCGCTCCTATTGGTTGTAGCGTGATGATATATAGCCTATGTCCTTCCCCAGATTGATATCTATCTTCTTGCCAAATTTCATTAAGATCCGATCAGCCGTTTAGTCGTGAAAAGGTAACAAACAAACAAACAGAGTGATATTCGCATTTATAATATTAGTATGGATTAGTATGGATGTCTCGGATCCGGTCATTAGTACGAAAATGAATCGAAGGCGCGCCAAAGGTGTCGTCACGCGACCTACTTACCAGTCTACCCCCACCTAAGCGCGCTTTTACAGAGTCGTGATGTTTCTTGTGCTCGCTGCAGGACAGTGAGTATCTGACAGCGGCGGAGTCAAGCAAGACGACCCGAAACTGTACTCCGATTCATGGTGCCTAGTGTTATTGTGTTGGATAGTAATTTCAAGTAATTTGTTAGTTCGATAAAAGCAGTGTACCGTGTGAAGTGTGTGTTTTCATAGAACGAAACCCATGTTCTGCCCACATGGTGACCGAGTCTAACGGAATAAAATCATCGCCTAACTACGACAAATGCGAAAGTCACTCTGTTTGTTTTTTTGTTTGTTTGTTACCTTTTCACGACTAAACGGCTGATCGGATCTTAATGAAATTTGGCAAGAAGATAAATTTCAAGCATATCATCACGCTACGACCAATAGGAGCGGAGCAGCTAGTTACTTATAAACAAGTATTACTGTAAAGTTTCATAACAATTCAATATCCTAAGGAGTGCTAGTGATGATTGAGGGAGAGGAAGGTCAAAGAAAAGATGGATGAATTGTATGAGGAATTATATGAAAGAGAAAGGAGTAAATGATTGCGTGACGTCTGACAGGAGAGAATAGAATAAGAAAACGTGTTGCGCCGACCTCAAGTAGAATGGAACAAGGACGGAAAGGGTGCTACATACTTCTAAGCAAGCGTGCTCCTCCCTAGGCCACATCATCACTTCACATCAAGCGCGTTGCGGCCACACGCAAGCGTATATTTTTTAAGCTAGTTCGAGTCCACACATCCGATTTGGTAGTTTTTGCTGAACAACATTACCCCGGTCCGAAGGAATTACTAGGTACACATCATCATCTGCCTAGTTTTTCCGCAACTGTGTTGAGGTCAGCTTCCAGTCTAACGGGATGCAGCTGGGTACGCATATGCGACTGAAATTAGCTTCGTGCCGTTCGGCAAACTCCAATCTCATCATCGGCATCATCATCCATCATCATCATCCGCCGGGTTGCACCAACAGCTAGTGTTAGAAAAAAAAGTAGACTACATTTCATAATGTGATTTTATAATCGCTTTATGATTTTGAAACAGAAACTAATTGTATTGCTTTAGAAAGACAATTTTACCTACATTCTGCCCAATTGTTTGTGTTTTAATAAGCACGGGAAAGTCCTTTTTAGCGACAAGCTTTTTTAGCTTAGACATTCAAACTCGAACTCAACGCATTTATTTGAATGCATGCAGTTTTGAAAGTCATTGAATGAAGTGTGAACAACTGAAAACAACCGAGTCGCTAATACCACCAAAATTATATATTTTGACTTATTGTTTAAAGAATACTTTATCTTAGAATAATTCTTAGATGAAGTACCTATTCTTTTAACTATAAGTGGTAATTATTATCAAAAGATGCCGACATCCTCAGGCCCTGCGGACACACAGGAGGACAGCACCCTGTGTGTCCAACTATTTGAGCCCTTTGACTCAAGCCAACTTTCTGGCAGGTCTCTTCAGTGGTGAACCGCCTCTGGTGACCACTACATTAACATTCACGCAAACCACTGAGTATCGTGTATGCATACATTTTCGACTCGGTGATCGATTTTCCTGTCTTGCCTGTTTTCACAAGAAACTAACTGGCCCTAGTAATCCCCGAAGGGTTAGGCAGATGTGTATCCAATGGTACTCCCTTTCTTCTCCTAAAATTGTTTGTCCGAAAATCATTATCCATAACACGTTTGCTATAAACTTCAGTAACCATAATGTTCAAAATCCCGAAATTTTGTTAAACATAATTATCTTGAGTTCTAAAAGTATTCTGTCATAATATCAAGTACTATAATAATTGAATCCCCTAATTGTACTTAACCTAAAGTCATATGTACTAAGTATTGTGTTAAATAATGTGTATTATTCCGAATATTCATTTATAATAAAATTTTAGTCCTAAAACATTTGCTAAAAATTAGGATTAAGTGACAGAAACGAATCGCTGTAAATCCGACTCCACGCAGTCTTGTTTGCTCTACCCCTAGAGTGTAATTTAAAATCGCGTAGGTGCGGAGGGGCGAGGCGGCCCGCGAGTTGAGGAGCAGGTGGTGAGCGTTAAACCCATCTGCGACGATAAACTCGCGTGGAACCGCCGGAGCCCCGCAGCGCCGGAGCCGTGACAGAAACCATGCCTGCTGCATGTTGCATGCTTGCATGCTTGCTTGCTTGCTGCATGCTGCGTGCCTGCATGCTTACAAAAACCACATGTTCACAATCAACTGCTGTATTGGGTACATGTATAATAATATATTTATTTAAGTATATTAATAAAATATACATTAAATTTGTTCTAAGATTATTATTATTATAAATCAACATTATGTAATTTGAATTTAGGACTTATAACTTTTATTGAAAATGTTTTTATGTCTTTTGATATTATTGATTGTAATATTTATGGCAAACAGATTTAGGACATATTATATTTAGGGATTTAAATTTTATGGCATGTGATATTAAGTTCGGGAAAATAATCATTCGGACAAATTATGATTATGACAAAAAAAGTTATGGCACTTTAAATTATGGATAAAAAAGTTAGGTGACACAATAGAGAACCATTATGAACATTAGAGACAGAGTAGTTAGGAATTGTGATCGTTAGGATGAAAAATGTTAGGAAGAACATTTCCGGATTTCCAATTATCGGAGTTGAAAATTTAGGTGAACTTTGGCGCACCCATTACATCTACATTTCAGCAGTTGTGTTTAAGTCACTTAGGCTGGGGTGCTACCCCAGAGAAATTCCTGATGGAAAAACCCAAAAACACTTTGCCAGACCCGGGAATCAAACAAAGGACCTCATGCTTAGCATTTGCGCTTGCGACCACTACAACAACGAAGCAGTCTTATGCAAATATACTAATCGACATAATGTAGGTATTTCTTTTTTCCTATTGGAAATACAAATATTAATACTCGGAATTTTAAGCGGTGGTGTTAGACGTACTCGTAGATACGAATATTTCGAGCCCACTACCACCGCTTAAAATTCTAGCTAAGCCGAACGACTTTTTCACGAACGTATTTCTATATTACATGCGGAATCATGCCAACCAGAATGTGTCTGCCTTATTATTAATTATTCTTAATTAAACGAACGCGATAAAACGTACAGTGACATCGTGTGTTCGTACGCACACGTACATCGCGGGTACTGATAAAGTGCGTCTTTGACAGACGCACTTTATCAGTACCTAAGTATTCACAGTTCACATATAGTAGTGCAGCCAAAAGAGTAACAAAGAATAAATTTTAATATGCATGCCGTGTAGTTACAACAATGATTTTTAAAGCTTTGTTAGTCTTCTTTGTGGTGAACTTGTTATCAGATTTTTCATGTGAGTATATGGCGTCAATGGTTTACTGCATAATGCGACCAACCCCTATTATGTTATCTCATACACTGTTATGCGTTGTGTGGCATTGCTGGGAGAGAACCGACATTCGACTGCCATCACTGCGGCTACAGCGGTGACACGCAACAGCATACTATCGAGCTGTGCCTTGCCCGGCCTGGGTGGAGCAGTTACCCTGGCAGCTAAAGTGGCGACCGACCTCACGCTTCTGGCTGTAATTAAATGTAAGGCTAGAAGCGAGAGCTCATGGTTAGTCTCTAAAACTTAGAGTAAACGGATGTATAGCTATGATTTGAATGCACTCAGTGCCACACAGTTCTTACTGTAATAAGTTACATCCATTTTTTCTATCGTAGATGGACAACTAAATAAAAAGTCTTTCCGGGAGGACTACAATTATATAGAAGCAGTAGACAGTTTCTACAAGCTCCACACGAAGCCCAAGGATTGGCGTGAAGCCCAGCGAGTGTGTGCTCTGGAAAGAGCCAGTTTGTTCTACCCAGAGAACAGTGATGAGGCCAACGCGTTGATATCATTTTGGAAACTGTACCAAAACTATACCGATCCTAAAGATACATGGGTGTATGTGGGCATTACAGACATAGAAACTGAAGGAAAATTTGTGACAATTGATAGTAAGTTTCTGATTTTAATATTTGTTTTGTGTTGATCCCAAATAAATTGGTAACTTAGGGTTGGCAGATGGCATACAGCTGTCAGAGTAAAAACCATAGATCACGAAGACCCCTCGGCGGCCGCTGTCCTATACACTTACCATACAAATATAGTGTGTCAGTGAGTGTCGCTTATAGAAACTGACTAAAGTCACCTCAAGAAACTTGCATTTAACGCAAGTAACGCCGGCACGAATATTATTAGTAACTTATAGTAGCCGCAACCACAGCGAATTCATGCTTTGTAGGTAAAATATATTAGTTAATGTAGCTCAGCTTTACTCGGAGCATATTTGTTTGTTTATCCGTTTTATATTTCAGATAAGTCTATCTCTGAGGTGTATAACCTCTGGAAGCTAAATCAACCGGACAACAGCAACGATGAGGACTGTTTGCATCTAAACCAAGAAGGTGAATTAAATGATATCGGATGTAGCGCAGAGTACAGCTTCATTTGCAAGAAGACCCCTCTGCCACTAGAGCGGAACTGCAGCTGCGACACACAAAAGTCCGAAAGTAAGAAAGTGAACTTTGGTAAGTTTCAAAATTTGAATCTGCGATCTTGAAAACTATATATTTTTTAGGGTTCCGTAGCCGTATGGCAAAAAACGGAACCCTTATAGATTCATCATGTCTCTCTGTCTATCCGTCTGTCTGTCTGTCTGTCCGTCCAAATGTCACAGCCACTGTATTCCGAAGAAATTAGGACTACACAGTTGAAACTTGGTAGGTAGAAGTATTATGTGAACTGCTTTACGATTTTTATGGTGGTGAAATCGTATAATTTCTGGTTCATCTAATTTTTTTATATATATTTAATGTACATCTGATTTCTAAAGTAAGAGCAGGAAAAATCCGTAAAAATGTAGGTTTGTAGAACGTTAAAAAAAACTTTCAATGAAAATTGGTTTGAATAAGTTTTGATGTTTAGTTTTTAATATGGGACTTTTTCACCAAAAATGTTCATTAAAATACTGTGAAAAACAAATTTAGTTTTGCTTTTGGGTGCTAATGAATGACCGTTCAAAATGTTGTTGTTATAGTGTTTGGTGATATAAATCCCTGTGTGTCACCACTATATATTGCACTCGCAAAACTCGCACTTGTTTAAAATTAAGGATAGATGGGCCACAATCGTTACAGCGTGGGTGCCTGAAGAAGTTCTTCACCGAAACAGGCCTAAGAAACGCTGGCGTGAAGCGATTTGGACTCGTTCCTGACTGATTAGCCAGACAAAGCAAAACATGGAGGAGAGAGTTGGAAAGGAATGAGGGAGGCCTTGGCCCAGCAGGAAACAAAAAAAAAATAACTTAGGTGCTCCATTGAAGCTCTTTTCTCGTTTCAGCTAAAGACTGTTTTCATTATAACATTCAAATTTATTAGGCAACGCAGTATAAAACCCTGCACCCATTTGTTGTTGCTTTTCCTAGCAAAAAAACCCATAACCGGGGATCATATTGCTTAGATATTACGCCACAACTTTATTTGAGAACTATCTTTGGCCAGCGACCTTCGTCCACGCGAAATCACTATAAAAATATGATTTCCCCAATTGACTCGGATTTACGTAACAATTTTAAGGTTTTTAATTTTTTACACTATAATCCTTTTTTTTTATAAAAGTAGCTTAAGTTACACCCTGCTTTTAGTCACAAAAATGTAAGTCACGCTACGTTTATTTTCTAATTTGTAGATGCACAAATGGATGAAAAGTTTTTCCGGAAGGACTACACCTACATAGAATCAGAAGAGAGTTTCTACAAGGTCCACACGACAAAACGGACTTTTGCTGATGCCAAGCGAATTTGTGCTCTTGAAGGAGCCAGTTTGTTCTACGCAGAGAACGTTGATGAAGCCAGCGCTGTTATATCGTTTTGGAACAGAACCCAGCCTAACATACCGTGGGTGTTTGTGGGGCTGACGGACATAATGACTGAAGGATTTTTTGAAACCGTTGATGGTTCGTATACGGTGTAACAAATCAATCATTCATCTTAAGATCTGGGGAAAGACTTTTAGTTTAAACTAGCATGCCCGTGGCTTCGCTCCCGTAACTGTGTATACTAATACACAGTTACGGGAGCGATATAGGGTTGCGACTAATATCGGAGCACGGAATCACATTTTTCCATGTTCTTATTTTACAAAACCGTACAAAACCGTGTGCTATAGCAAGAAACAGACCGTCATCGTGCGGCATGCGATAGCACTACGTTTCTCGCTTCTGTGCTGGTAGATAAGGCACAACCCTTAAGGGAACTCATAGTATACACGTAATATTCTCTACAACATAGATTGTTTCGTTTTAACCTAAATCTTTAATGTTTGACGGCACGGTTGGCGCAGTGGTTGAGCGATCGACTGCTGCGCTGCGTGTCGCGGGTTCGATCCCCGCACGGAACAAATATTTTTATGGCCTACAGATAGTTGTTCCGGGTCTGGCTGTTTCTGTATGTGAGTTTAAATGTTTGTAAACGCACCCACGATACAGGAGAAATTCCTAGGGTGGAGCAACGTTTCAAAAAATTTAGGAGCTCGTTAGTCTAGTGTTCGCAAACGCGACTACTGAGCAGGGTTCTATTCCCAGGTTGATAATATGCTGTTGATGAGACATAAACATGACTGACTAGGGAATGTGTGTGTGCTATGGTACACTTCTATCTAGCCCTTTGAGGAAATACATTTTTTGTTTTTATATTGAAAAGGAAAACTGTTTTTCCGTTCATGTTGACTGTAACGAATACGTGGTAATCGTTTTGTGTGTCGATTTGGAAGGGATTCCACCCTGTGTAATTATAACATTATTATAAACATACAACCTGTTTTTTTTTTATATCCCATAACTCTAGGGTTATATTTTGTAGGTAAAAATAACACTAAAACTCCTAGAATAGGTGGTCCAAAAATGCATAGTTTCGGAGATATCATAATTTACTTAGGTCAAAAATTATCACCAGTATGACGATAATCTTTACTTTTGCGAGGTTGCCGAACTTCGCAGTAGTGTAGTAAAATAGAAGTAGTTTCATTGATAAATACGAGTAATTCTTTTTATTCAAACCAATCATTCATATTTAAAGCTATGAAAATTTTGATTGAATCATAATTCATATGCCAGTTGATTATTTGATATGGTCTCAATCATATCCTTGAGTTATGGTATATAAAAAAAAAAACAGGTTGTAAAATAATAAGTATCTCACAACTCACACAAACACACGCTACGTTGAGTTAGTTAAAAGACCCGTTAACGTAGCTTAATCTAGCCAAAGAGCTAAGAAACAGATTTTGTTTTTTTCGAAATAATTACTAGTTATATGTGTAGTAGATAAACTTTAACCTTGTTTTCGTAAGGTAGTTTGTTATCGTTTTAACGAACTTCAAAAAGAAGGAGGCTATCATTTCGACCTGTATGTATGTAATATTGTAAGAATTGCAGTTTCTGAATATTGTAGTCTATACCAGCTTCTAAACATGTGTGCCATAGAGAGTTAAATGTGTATCACTCACTAGGAAAACGAGCAGTTGGCTTAACAGCGTAATTGCAGTTGGCTTAAAGAAGTCGGTCAATTTTTCTTTAATTTTTTTTTTTCTGGGAGTAAGGGTGTTCAGAAATAACATCTAGACGGGCCGAAATGTCAACCCCTCCTGCACGCGCTATCAGGCGGCATTTGCACATATTTATTTTATCGCAGTGCTCCCTGCTTGACAACAGTAGGGGCTCTGGCGTCCGAGTCATTAATAATGTTGCCACACAACACTAATGTTGCCACCAGAAACACACCAGAAGTGAAGCCGGGCGTCGAAGGGCACTTTACGATCTCCGGCCAGCATAAAAAGGGACCTGCGGGCGGCGAACTTAAAGGCTGAGTCGTCGCCCGACCAGCTCGGCCCAGAGAGGTGGTGCGCACTGGTTCCTGCGCGCCTTTATGGAGAACGTGCGGTCGCTAGATAGGCCGCACTTGGTGGTGGAGCCCGGCACGGCGCCTGATACTAGTCGGGGGTGCGCGTGAATTTAATCGTATCTCCCGGGCCCCCGGCACATGGTAGTAATAGGAACAGTGGGTTTAGTCGGTCACAGTCCGACATACCCCTCCGTTTCACCCAGATGGAGGGTATCCACGAGGATTTTCCCAGTCAAAAAAAAGGCATGGGCCATTGCAGGAATAGTACATTTTGATACAAGTGCGGAAAGTTTGTTATTGCGTACGAGGCCGAATAAACACCCGAGCCGTAAGGCGAGGGTGTTATGGGGCCGAGAAACGCAATAACAAATTCCCACGTGTATCAAACGACGTTTTTCAATACACTTTCGAAGAAGTAAAATAATAAAACGATACGTATTTTTACCTTTTTAGTAACTTTCCACTGAAGAAAACTTTGCAAAGCTGGCAACTTAGATTTAGATGGCAACAGGCTATCGCAAGCATTTTATGCCTCAATCACTATATCCGGCGGAGTACTATCTAAAGAATTCTCTTCAAAACTTAAATTCGACATTTTTTCACAATTATCTCAAATTATTAAGACTAACTTTGCTTTTTTTTCCCGCGCTTTATGTTCGCAGGCTAAAGGAGAAGCAAAGGTATGAAGCCGTTAAACAGCCTCACAGAAAAATTATAAAATTCAAATATATTTTAATTAAGTACACAAATAAAATGTTAACTAGTTCATAAAAGTAGTATGTTTATTAGTAGTATTCTTTTTATAAACACAATATAAATATTCAAAAAATATTTACGCTAAGACGCAAATCAAAATGACGAGATTAAAAAAAAAACACGCCTGCTCTATAATAGTCAGTGGTGTTTTTTTTTTTAAATTTCTTATGTTTTAATCGAATTACCGCACGCGTGCTGTAATCTTATTACCGCGAAATATGTTGCATTTCGAACCTAATCGTAGTGCAATAAGAGCTAGTTTTCGAGGAAGTGTATTGAAATAGTATATTGTGTATTAAGGGCGGTAAGTAAGGAATTACGATCGAGGCTCTAGTAGAAGCCCGAAGTCGAAGACTGAGGGCTTTCTGAGTCGAGGTTCGTAATTCCCGTACCGCCCGTGAAACATACAATGTTTTTCATCACACTTGCGAGTTAATAATTATGAAATATACACAAGTCAGCACACATATTATTACGAAATACGTGAACTGATTTGCGGATGGCGGGCTGTTTGCCCACACCACAGATTATACAAATGTTTTGTTCAGAAACTTTAAAGGCAAAATACTTACCTAGGTATATACAGCCATGACGGAGTGTAAAAAAATAAAAATTTCGACGTTTGGATACAAAAAACTATCGATTATTTAGATTTTAGAACATTAGTTGAGTAGTTAAATAACATGTAGCGAGATTGAATGAAATTCCTGTTTAGATAACATTTTAAGACAATTTTTCAATTGCGTGTAAACTCCTTGCTTGATGAACTTGCATGACCTGTGTGCTGTCAAGCGGTGCTGTAAATTTAAAAAAAAATTACTTACCGCCTGTTTACGTGCAAGTGTGATGAAATATACTATTCATCACACTTGCACGTAAACAGTGTCATAACATACAGGTTAACTTGGCTGTAATGCCCCTTATAAAACCCTAGGGCGGTAAGTATGCAAGTTCAAGCAAGGAGTTTACACGCAATTGAAAAATTTTCTTAAAATGTTATTTAAACAGGAATTTCATTCAATCTCGCTACATGTTATTTAATTACTCAACGAATGTTCTAAAATCTAAATAATCGATAGTTTTTTGTATCAAAACGTCGATTTTTTTTTTTATTATACTCCGTCATGGCTGTATACCTAGGTAAGTATTTGCCTTTAACGTTTCTGAAAAAAACATTTGTTTAATCTGTGGTGTGGGCAAACAGCCCGCCATCCGCAAATCAGTTCACGTATTTCGTAATAATATGTGCTGACTTGTGTATATTCATAATTATTAACTCGCAAGTGTGATGAAAAACATTGTATGTTTCACGGGCGGTACGGGAATTACGAACCTCGACTCAGAAAGCCCTCAGTCTTCGACTTCGGGCTTCTACTAGAGCCTCGATCGTAATTCCTTACTTACCGCCCTTAATACACAATATACTATTATTTCACCGTACGTTTCACTATCATCATCATTCTTCTTCCCCTAATCCAAAGATCTCTCTCTTAATCTAAAGTCTGGAAGATATTGCTATAAGCGATAAGACCTCCATTGTAACCATAAAATTAGCGAGTGAGTTTTATAAAACCGTTATGTTATATTTTTGGTGTACAATAAAGTTTTATTGTATTCTATTCTTATCCCAATTTATTTAGGGTCAAATAAAATCAAAGTTATTCGTTATTCATTTATTGCGCTATTTATTTATTAGGGATAAAAAAGGGTAGTACAATCACATGTTTTACATTATACATATATAAACTTAAAATAATAGCACTTATTGCACAACCAACATCATTATCCACTGATCACTAGCTTATGATTAATGCTACGTGAGTAAAACATATTAAAAATATAATAACAGTGATAACGGACGTTCAGGTTTTAAAGAAAAAAAAAAATAACAAATAAAAGAGAACAAAATTACGAAGCTAGTATTTGTTCGACTACAAACTCCTTAAATTTGCTAGCGGAAAGGTTAAATATATCAATGCTCTCAAATTTATTGTTGTAAGAATCCACAAGTTGAGGCAGAGGAGCGCGAGAACCAGCATTAGAGTGGCATACTTGTCTTGTATTTGTAGACAGTAAACGGTATGGGCGCGCTCGTCTACGTATGTACAATACAACTATGTTACCTTGTTCTCGGAACAAGGTAACATAGTTTATTGGATATTTCAGTGCAATCATATTTGTTGTGGACAACACCATAAAGAAACATTGTTCCAAGAAGCAGTCTTCTGGATTCTAAAGAAAGCAGGTTGTAATCATTTAGCATTACATCATACGAACCTTGACTACGACTACATCTCCAATGCATGGCTCGCAGGAACTTTCTTTGTACTATTTCGATTGAGTCAATATATTTTTTTCAACACACTTGCTCATAAAGTGTCTTTATGGTCACCGCAATTAGGCACATAATGACACCCGTATTCAAACTGTGACTTTTTCATTGCTATAACTCACTAGTGAGTTATAGTATTTTTTTTTTTTTGGTTGAGGTGCTTTGTTCTTAAAAAAGTTTTTATTCAAAAAAAAGATCATGTTCAATCTATTGCTTGCTCATTTCATGCAACTTCTTATTTAAATAGATAATTTTAACTCGTTCGTGTTTAATAAAGAAAACTTTCACTAAAATATAACTTTTGTTTTCTCTGTATTAAAAGAAAACTTTAAATTCCCCATTTTGTACGTGGCAGAATAAGCGCAAACCCTATGCGCGGAAAATAAAAAAAAAACCTCAATCCTCATCCCTTTAGTTTGTGGCTGATCGCAATGCGCGCGCATAGGAAAACTGATTATTTTTTCCCACCATAGCGAATCATTTTTCAAAACTCGTTTTCACTGTTGAAATTATGGTTATTTATTAGTTAAAATGTCTACAAGTAGGTACTAGTTAAGAAGAAAATGATTTATGTTGTACACCGCCCGATATAAACCCGATATGTGAAGCCCTTAACGTTATGGAAAGTTTACTACCTGAAAACTCCAAGGAAAAATATCTATTATCTACTAAATAAAATGAGTTTTTATTGTTATTTTATTCACAAGTGTGTTGAAAAACGTCGTATGATACACGTGTGTATTGATGATTACCGTCCTCGGCTCTCTTAAGACCCTCACCTAACGGCTCGGGTCTCAATGGCGCCTCAGCGGTAATCACCAACATTACACGCTAGTACCATAATGTACTATTATAGTAGGGGTTTCATACCAAAGTTGCAAACTCGAGACAAGGCCTAACTAGAGATATAAACAAATATAAGTAAGTTGATGGGCGTCTAAAATCTGTAGTGTTGCGCATAACAAAACCGTACATTCTGCTATCTTACACAAACATGACAATTTATATTACATTAAAAATTTAACACTTCAGAACTATTACAATCCGTCTTACGAATTTTACCTCTGTGGAGAAACCGAAAGTTTTATTTGTGCATAAGATAATTTTCCAGTTTTGGAAACCCAAACTCAATGACAGATGTCATAAAATTCAAATTCCTTCGTAACCTAATGTCAATCCGTCTTACGAATTTTTTGACCTGACGGTCACGTGTCCTGACGCGAGTTTAACATTTTTTACCCATGACAAAAGTGCACAACGCGGCTAAAGAAGTTTTCACTTCAAAAAAAGGCTTTAGGCTTAAATTATAATTATTTTGTAGGAAGGCCAATCACGGAGGTGTTCAGCAGATGGAATCAATTTCAGCCGGACAATTTCGGCGGTAAAGAGAACTGTGTGCATATGGACCTACTACGCAATATGAATGATAACTTTTGTGATTCTAAATCTTATTTCATATGCAAGAAGACTCTCCAGTCACTAGAGTGGAATTATGACTGCAACATGCCTAATTTAGGTAGGTAAAATTCCTTTAGGAGTAAAGTTCACCGATTTAGATACAAATCGCGATTTCACTAGCCAAGTTCTGCTTATACCAGTTCACATATCGATGTTGCGTGACGACTCGGTTGGCGCAAGGCTGAGCGATGAGTAGAATACGTAACTTCGACGCACAAAATATCGATAAATGCTAATACGATGCTACAAAATTGAGATGCACGTTACCGCAATAGATCTTAACTGCGAAACTACCGCGATGCACGTTACCGCGAAAGATTTTCATTGCAATACTACTTGACTTCGATGCACTTTACCGCGAAAAATCTAATATTGCTGTAATCATGTTTAAAAATGGCCAGATAGGCACTTTATGGAAATGGATTATGTTGGTAACCTGAATTTTATGAAATTACCTTGTCAAATTCATTTAATAATCGCTAATACAACCGAGTACAGACAGGATTAACAGCGGGTAGCTAGATCATGTCAAAAATATAGCTAGCTAGCTAGACGCTTTGCTGACGCTTGCAAAGTTGAGAGAATAATTTTGACATGATCTAGTTATTTTTGACGTCGTCGAGACAAGAAGCTATATAAAACAGGACATATTTTGGGATTGCCCAGTTTGGGACCGTATGTAGCATCGTATTAGCATTTATCGATATTTTGTGCGTCGAAGTTACGTATTCTACTCCTGAGCGATTGCTCGCTGAGCTGCTTGTGGCGGGTTCGATTCATGCACGGAACAGTTATTTTATAGCCTACAGGTAGTTGTTCCGGGTCTAGCTTATTGTGTATGTGATTTTAATGTTTGTAAACGCGTCCTGGATACTGGAGAAATTCTTAGTGTGGTGTAATATTATTTTTTAAGATAGGAATTCAATAAAAATACGTACTGATCTGATTTCACCCATTTGGCTTGCGATTACTAAATTCAAGTTTCCATGGCACAGAACATAAATATTGTCACAAAAACGCAAAGCGTTTTGATTATAACAACAAAACTATTGTGTATTAATGATAATTCTGCATTAACGCGTAAATTGGTAGTATTAATTAAATCTATCATAATCGAATAAAAAGTTTAATTATTTCAGATTACACTTTCATTAACGACACTGGCAAGTGCTACAAGATCCACACAACTCCATTGAACTGGTCCGAAGCATATTTAATTTGTCGAATAGAATATGCGTCCCTGGCAGTGATCAGCAATCAGATGGAAGGGGATTACCTTGCGAAGTTAGCGAGATCCACGCCGAAACCGCGGGTCAATAAACAATACCAAAGAGGAATATATCACCTGGGCTTTCATAATAGATTCAGCGAAGGCTGGCAGACAGTTGGAGGTAGGAATCGACACATCGATAACCCTTGGATTTTGAATGAAAATCGCCAATACAACCCCATTTAAGTTCAATTAATCCTCATTGAGTGATTATTTCATGATGAAGCCATTCAATGGGGATCAATTAACTCTGTGGATTGTTTTGGTCATTGTAACGATCATAACTCAGTAAAGTTATACTTGCTACGGCTGCGAATCAAATTCAATCTACATACAGCTTGTCATGCGGTGGCCCAGTGGTGGCAGCACCGACTTACGAGCAGTAAGTCGTAGGTTCAAACCCAGGCAGGCGCATTACTTTGTGTAATTTATTTCATCACCGCTGCTCTAAAAACGGTGAAGGGAAACATCGTGAGGAAACCGGCATGTCCTAGAACTAAAAATTCGAATACATGTGGCATCTACCAACCCGCACTGGGCCCGCGTGGTGGATTGAAGCCCACACCCTCTCATTGAGAGGAGGCCTGTGTCCCAGCAGTGGGAACATTATAGGCTGATGATGACAGCTTGTCACTGACCGGTAATATTGCAAAAAAAAACGTAAGAAAATTTGATTTTCGCGGGTGACCCTGGCGCTTCCACATTAACAACTGTTTTGTGGACGACTTCATGTTTAACTATACATATGCCAAAACTACAGTAATCGCAGTCAAACATTCACAATTAACATATACGAGAATTAACGCTAATCTGACCCTTGGGACTTATTTTAAGATGTGTCGAAAATGTCGAAACCAGACACCTCATCTGTCAGTTTTTGTCACTGAGATTTGTGTTTGTGAGGTGTCTGCGGGTAGCCTTTTAATGTTGAAGTGGAAGCCAGGGTAGACCACGAAATTTAATCTTTCTTACTTTTTTTTTCTTCCTCTTTCTTAATTTGCTGGTCAGGTTGTTGTTGGTTGATTAAAATAAGTTGGTCGTTAATTTGCGACCGTAATAAATATGACTTTACTAAGTTATAATTGTTTAACTAACAATGCAACCTTCAAAGTTCATATAAAACCATTCAATGAAAATTTTATAAAAAAGTCATTCAGTGATTTGAATGGTTATAATTGTGTGATGTATGGTCGCAAATCATATTGTGTTTAGCATACAGCCTGACACTGTCCTGCAAATTACAGCAAAAAAAAAACAAAGAATCTGGCTACTCTGAAACTTCCCCCTTTATGTCTTCAACTGTATAAAGAGATCCCAGAAGAATCGGTTGTCGTTGAAATCATTGGTTTGATTTATTATTTCGTTCCCAGGAACACCAATGAATATAGATGCCGACGCCTGGTTCGAACACCACCAGCCTGACGGGAACCAGTATGAGGAGTGCGGCGCGATGTTCTTCAACGGACGTCTGATCAACACCGATTGCAATATGAAGAGCTTGTTCATATGTGAACACGATGTACAAAGCTCGTACTCATTGAACGAAGGAAATGTATTTTAAAGCGGTTTTGTTATATTTTCTTAAAGTAATACAGTAGTTGTAATAATCAGTTTCTTTTATTTGAACATCAGGAACGACGTAAACACCATAACAATAAAATGTATGAGGGTGTGTGTAAACTCATAGTGAACTTTAATCCAGAATAGTAAACTACTTTCAAAGGATATCAGAGTCTAAAGTGCTTGACGCGTCCGTCGTACGCACACGGTGGGTGGGTGTTCACCAGACCATCGGACCGTATCTACCTTGTGGGAAATCTGGAATAGCCAAGGATATAGATTATAGCTAATACATGGGATCCCTTTTTTTCGGCATAACGGTTTTGGCATAACAATACTTCGGCATAATATTTTTAGGTATACATTTTATGTTGGCATAATCATCTTAAAGACTAATTTGTTTTGGCATAAATTTGATTCGCAGAACGTTAGTAGGCCTAATGACTATTAGCATAATAATATTTAGGCATACAATTAATATGAATAAAAACAATTTTCATTCAAATGATTTATTATACATAACATTATGTAACATAAACGATTTTTCAATCGCGAGATAACTTTAATCTGAAGAATATATTAGATGTTTTGACAGTTTTTGTATAAAAAAATATGTCAATCAGTTAACTTCTATTATGAGAAATAAATATGGCGGTTATTCCTCAGATAGAAGTTAATTGATTGAAACAGTGGTCCTTAATTATGTATAATTTATATATGCTGTGCAACAAAAGTTAGTGACAGAACCGAATTGCTGCAAAACCGACTCCACGTAGTTTTGTTTGTCCTGCCCCTAGAGTGTAATTTAAAATCGCGTAGGCGCGTAGGGGCGAGGCGGGCCGCGGGCTGAGGAGCAGGTGGCTGCGAGCGAGCCGCCGCGGCTGAGGCTGGCCGGCGAAACCGGCCAACAAGCCGAAGCTGCGGTGGTGAGCGAAAGCCGTCTGCGACGATTAGCACGCGTGGGGCCGCCGGAGGCCCGCAGCACTGGAGCCGTGACAGAAACCCTACCTGCTGCATGTTGCATGCTCGCTTGAATACTGCATGCTGCATGCTTGCTTGCATGCTGCAGGCTTGCTTGCATGCTGCATGTTTGCTTGTTTGCTGCATGCTTGCTTGCATGCTGTATGCTTGCTTGCTTCATGCTTCCTACAGCGATATAGATAAAAATATGTTTTAATATCATTATGCGTAAATAAATATAAATTTATGCTTTAGGATATTATGCTTAAAAAAGTTATGCTTTAGAACTTTATGCTTTAGAATATTATGCTTAATCATTATTCTGGTTAGAGAAATTATGCTTAAAAAATTATGCGTAAGCTGTTATGCGTAATTATATTATGCGAAAATATAATTATGCCAAACAAAATTATGCTAAGTTATATAAGGTCTTAAAATTTTATGCAAATGGATAGGGAACCCTAATACATTCATACCGCTTTTCTGACTCGAGGTGCAAAATAAAATTATTGTGATTTGGGCATCCCTCGTAGAAATAAAAGTATGTTTGGCATAAAAGCTGTATTTAGAAAGAAACCCTGTTCTCTGAACTGACTGGATTATTTCTGAGGCTCACTCGCTTTGTATCACGCCAATTCTGTGGCAATCGTTTTGATTTTATTTTACTGTAGTTCTCTTCTCATTCTGCCTCTATCCCAATTTATTTGGGTTCGGCGCAGCATATCTTCTTCTTCCATATTTCTCTTTTACTCGTCATCTCATCAGACACCTCCTTTCTTGCCATGTCATCATTCACTCATCCATTCATCGTTTCTTTAAATAAATAATAAATAAATTCTTTATTTCACCAAAAGCCATCACGAATACAGGATCCACAGAATAAGAGCATAAAAGGCTTATAATTAGGTCACAATAATTTTAATGCTCTGACTCCTTTGGTCTTCCTCTACTCTAATAGCCATCCACATTCATACTCAAAACATTCCCCTCATTCCTCGGCATCACATACCCGTATCAAGACCACCGACTACCACACAACAAACAGTCACCGGGTGGCGCCACTTTCAGACTTTCTCTTCGATTCAGCACCACTTCATACATTCTTTTCTATTTTTATACACAACTAGTGAATAAAAACTGACTCAACATATATTTTTTAATATTGGCGCTACTAAGTTCGGTGTAATGTCATCATCGATCATACGCAAACTAATATCATGAGAGGACAGTTCCGTTTGTTTGTCCAAGTATAAAAACGGCTTATCTGATTGATATAAAGCTTTAATATCAGGCTTATAGCGTCCAGATTGATAAGTTAAGTTGATTGATAATTCCTAAAATCATAGTATATTGTAATGAAGCTGGTTATCTCAAGACAAAGCTGAAAACATCTTCGTTTCTAATCTAATTGTGAAGAATCATAGTCTAGGCTAATTCCCACAGAAAGTCCCCTTGGCTGTCTAATTTTGTTTCACGTGTGAGAAAAGTTTTCATTTTTAGCCTAAGATTTTCGTGTAAACCTAAGTTTAGAGTAAGGCTTATCATATAGGTAGATGCTATGTAGGTACCTACGCAAAATAGGTGCGCGATAATAAAAGTGGGTAGGTGATGAAAGCGGGTAGGCAATAGTACCTACATTGTTACCCTAGGGGTGAAAGTAACTTATTTAGTCCCGAGACGGGGTTTTGACAAATAGTTTGAGGGACTAAATAAGTCTTAAACCCGAGGTAAACACTGTGCTTTTCATTACGAATAGTAGGTACAACGAAAGTAAAAATAAAAACATGAATTAGCTAAAGATAAATTGAGTAAAACCGTTTGCCGCTTTCCTCCCTATTTTGTTTTTTTTTTCTGTGGCCAGACAGCTATTCAGCCATTATTTTTCACTTTCATCATTGAAAAAATGGTAAATATTTTGCCCAAATCTATGTTATTTAAAGAAATTGTTTAAACTAAATTATAATAAAGTTATTAAAAAAAATATAGATCCTTTAATCAATACTTAACTTTAAGTTATTTCATTTTTACATCGTGGCTGCATAGAAAGTTGGAACATGGTTCAATAAAAATGTGAAAATAGAACTAGTTTTTTTTTATAATTTGGCATCTGTCAGTTGAAAGCGATTCTCCATAAGGATGAAAAGTATTACTTTCAATCCGCTCCTCAGGCAACTTCAGACCTACTTTCAGAGTATAAGTAATGAAAAAAATAGAATGAGCTGCATTATTAATAACAAAAGGTTTAAAAACATCGTTATTTTTCATTACGCCTAAAAGCATGGGTTTTAAAGCAGGAGAAAAATATTCCTGCCCATTACTATAAACAACAAAATATAACGGTATTAATAATTTACAGGTGTTTACTGTTTACTTGCTGTACCTACACTGACCTACTTGTGGTTTAATAATAAATACTTCATAACAAGGCAATGCAACTGAATGTTTTCGGATGCTTCTGATTGGCTGCCCGCTGAGCTGCTAACTGAATCATCGGGTTGTTTATTTTGGAGAAAACATTATTTTTATATAAAATTTATATAAGTAAATGGTAATATGTGGTAGGAAACTGGCGTTGTTTACAGGATTATTTTAAGCATATACATTATTGTTTACGTTATAATCTGGATCTCTTCAAAGTTCCAATGAATCGGTTTCTTCTAGGCAAGCGTGCTCCAGCCTAGGCCGCATTACATCAGCGAGTTGCGGCCAAACGGAAACGTTCCATATTCAGCGAAAATATAGTATATTGGCGAAAATTGTAATAAAGTTGTTTTAAGTTTTCAGTTAGTACCTTCCTTATTTTCTTCTTAAATCCGGAACATTGGTTGTAATCCAAGTTTATTATTAGGTATGACTAAGGCCAATTAAAAAAAATACAAACATCCGAATAGGGGACCTCCTCCTTTTTTAGAAGTCGGTTAAAAAGAAAGGGACATCTCCGAAATATAATTATGTTTTGAGTTGAGGCACGAGTGAATAAGACATTGTTCCTCTAATAACTCTGGCTGTAATAAAACAAGAATGGGTAATTGTATTATTCTTAACAAGCCCATTTCAGTTCTCATTTTGGTTCAATTAGTCCGAAATCAGTGATTAATTGAACCTTATATATGTGTTGGTACCACCCACGTTCTCATACAGTACTTACTTTCTAATAATTCTTCGAAGGGAGGGGTGCAACGCGTCATGCGCGCTGTTATATACAATTTAGTACAACGTATGAGGATTTGTTCGCAAGAAATAAATTCGTGGCACAAACACCTGAGACAAACCGCACGAACAACGCGTAAAAATATATGTTTATTATATGGCTTATTTTTAAATAAACCTTGAGGGTTTAATGCTTGTGTTTTTAGTAAATTGGACGGTAGATAGTAAGGTTTTGGTGAAGGTTACGTTCAATTTCAAGCGTCTAAATAAATCAAAAAACAGAAAACAATTGACTGCAGATGTGTCTTGCCGATTCAAATGAAATGCAATACTAATAAAAATAAATAAATAAGGCTTAAGCATACTGACTAAGATGGCATCATTAATCGCAAAATATTGATAGATCAATAGAAACTATTGGCTGGCTAATCATGAAATGAAACATTTTCAACTCAACTCAATCGTGTATTTTGTATTTCATACCGTTTCATACAAAAATCCTTCCCGCAGATTGATTCGTTCTCAAACTATTTTCCAACAAACTTGTTAGTTAGCCCCTAGAGCACCGTTAATAATTTAAACTTTCGCAAGAATAAAGGCGAATATCAAATGACGGCGCAGAAAAAAGATCGAAGGAAAAAGGTTCAAACTGAGTGAGGTTGCATTTATTCTTACTCTATGAAATAACATCGTCAGTCATTTCTTTTGAAAGCCGATGGCCATCGGTCAGGTACCACCGGGACACGACGCTGGCTGGTTGCCAGACGCGGCTTGTAAAATTGCCATAACTTGTGGCTAACGCACAAAGAGCCATTGATCAGTTTGTTCTTCGTTATAGACTAGCCAATCAACACTGGCACTTAAAGCAATATGGAGATTGTGATTGTTTAAGTATCGAACCGATAAATATGTAGGTACTTTCTTACCAACTTGTGTATCTACGAGATTTTAGATAGGAAATAAAAGTTTAAGTGCAGTTTTAATCCTGATACGGAGGTGGAAATCCCTTAGGAAAAGTTATCTTCCGAAATGATATGCGTTAGTTAGCCCACTCCATCAGATTTTACAGTTTGTGAAAGGACTAAGTAGTCAAAATCAATTGTCGATAGGCTAACGTCTACAACTATTACACTTCATAAAACGAAAAAAAACACGTTCGCGGGTTGATTTTGAAAGTTTTATGGAAAACCCAAAAATATTCCAAGAGGTAGGTATTATATAAGGCCTAAAATGCTAAATTACTGTTCATAATCTAAAAACATGTGTGATGCCATGAACTTTTTTTTATTTATTTTCTTAAAAACGCGTATTTAATGGTTATTTATATATTTATGTTTGAGTTTTTAACTCGTTGTGGCCAAAAACGCTGAAGTATTTTGCAAGACCTAACATGTGATAGGGGGACAGCCATTCCATCATTTTGTAGGACCTAAATTATATATTTATTCTTTTATTGTATTGCAAATTGCAACATGGGTGTTTTGGCATTTTAATGACAGTTTCAAAAAGGGAAGGCTCTAGGTAGATAAAAGTTTGTGAAATTGTGTGCTAATTGTATTGAAAATCAAGATGGAGACGTTAATTCCGATTAATGCTCCATGCCATACTAATATTTTCGTAGCTTCGAGCACTTCTCTCCAGTGGACGTATTCAGTATGGACCATAGTGCCACATTAGACATTAGACAGGGCAATGTTATATGAAAATAGTATAGCATTGTGATACAAGTGGGCAAACTTTGTGATTGCAGTCAACGCGGAATTGATTACCGAGCCGAAGGCGAGGGTGTTATGAAGCCGATAGCTGCAGTAGCAAATGCTCTCGTCTATCAAACGACGTTTTTCAATACACTCACGAAGAAACAATATAATAGAACACAATTTAAATACAGCATTTATCAAAAAGGTATGGCCACACAAGTAGCTATATAGTAAACCAACAACCTGAACGACTTTCTCCGAGGGACCAACATCCATCATTTTGTTGACTCAACGTGTAGGTTTGGTTAAATGCTGTACAGTGCTAGGCTTTCTAGTACGTTGTCGCTATTATAGAACCTTTCGGCCCTACACAAGTTCAGTGTTGCCAGAAGGTTACATTTCTTACATTTTTCGTAACTTTTGACCCCCTCGCGTAACATGTAAGTAATTTTTAGATTTGAGGCAATTTTTGTAACTTTTGAGAACAACGAGATTTGTTACACTAGATTTTTATTGCAAACAATTAACGAACGCATCCAAATTGAACGCACCTAAAAAGTATTTCACTCCATATCATACTCAGAGATGGCACTGAATGAAACTGCCATGACAAAATGAAACTTATTCCGCTTGAATTAAAACTTGATTTTGCTTGAGCATGTGCGCGTACGTTTCCTACTTTGCAAGTTCGCGCAGTTTCGTTTCGTAGGTACTACTTAGCTCAAAAAAGAAAATTTACATAGCTGATTGTGATTTGTTTTGTTGAATGTTGCGTTACGCAAGGTTGTATGGGAGCCCCCTTAAATATTTATTTTATTCTGTTTATAGTATTTTTTGTTATAGCATCAACAGAAATACATAATCTGTAGAAATTTCAACTGGCTACCTATCACGGTTCATGAGATACAGCCTAGTGACAGACGGACGGACGGGCGGACAGCGAAGTCTCAATAATAGGGTCCCGTTTGACCCTTTGGGTACGGAACCCTAAAAACTAATGCTAGGCTGGTGGATTTGATGTTTTTTGTTGTCTCCAATTCGCTATATATTTAACAATATTTTTAGTTTTCGACTTAATATAATAAGCCTATCTAATTGTCATGTTTTGTAATTTCAGAAAAAAACTAAATTTTTAAAAAGTATACAACAAAACTAAAAGAAGGCTATTCACTAGTACTCAATTTAATACACAATAAAGAGAGATGACAAATCATCGTCGATAGTGTAAGTTTATTTGTTTTTTAGGGTTCCGTACCCAAAGGGTCAAACGGGACTCTATTACTGAGACTGTCTGAGACTTCGCTGTCCGTCCGTCCGTCTGTCATCAGGCTGTATCTCATGAACCGTGATAGGTAGCCAGTTGAAATTTCTACAGATTATGTATTTCTGTTGCCGCTATAACAAAAAATACTAAAGACAGAATAAAATAAATATTAAAGGGGCTCCCATACAAGAAAGTGTTTTTTTTTGCTCGTTTTTATAAATAATGGTACGGAGCCCTTCGTGCACGAGTCCGATTCGCACTTGGTCGCTTTTTTTTTTCGTTGAGGCGATTTTGCCCTTTATGAACAGTTCTATACATATTGAATATCAGTAGTTAGTTCAGTGTAAAACTAACAGATGCACCACCTCTCGTGGATTTGGTTCAAACTAATAGAAAAAGTTAGGTGCTAGACTAGATAGTAACAACTGTGAAGATGGCGCTGCGAACAAATGAAACTAGAGTCTGTTTTATCATTAGATTAAATACACCATTAGACATCATAGATTCCTTCATATTCCGCCATTTTCCTGACATCAATTTGCCTCCGACCTCAAAAATACGAAATAAAAAAAAAATGTAACTTTTGCATCAAAAATGTAACTTTTCAGGAAATGAAACGTAACTTTTGACTTAAGGGCCCTGGCAACACTGCACAAGTTTGGCTTCGGGCGGTCGGTTAAATTGGTCCTACTTTCTGTTCTAATTCGAAACAAAAAAGAGCACCATTATAACCACCATGTTATGCTTGATTGGGGTGTCCGTGCCTATCCTAAACATCATTATCGTTGTCGTGTGATCTTCTGGTTTCCCCGTAAAACGAAAAACTGCTAAGTTAGCTGTTCGTTCTTATCGTCATCTATTAAAAATGCGCCGAATCTTCTAGATTTTATGGGACACCGTAATATTTTACAAATACCGATTTATCGCGTTTTCACGGTTCAATTCTCTGCGTTATACAGAGGTGGTTGTAAATCAGAATGAAATTACAAGGGATGAAATACTATTTTCTTACCTGTTTCAAATGAGAATGACCGTTTACTCTAACACTAGCAGCTAAAGGAACCTAATGACCAAAATAAAAGCGCACTATCTCAGCACCGAAAGTTAAAAATGCAATAATTCGCATTGAATTTTTGCACCGAAAGTTAAAAATGAATTAACTTGGGAGGTAAAATATAATAAATAAACACTTTATTTTTTTATTTAAATCAATTTTAACCATAAATTACAACCACTTGTCTGTAACAAAACACAAAAATATTAATTTACTTTATTAGTAATACTGGCTGTTTCTGTGCACTTGCCTTAAAAAAAAGCGCTAATGCGCGCGCATCGCTAATTTCATAATCTGTGAACAAGTAAAAATTATTCCGCGCGCTTTTTCTTTTCGCTGTTTTGTTTTTATTTGAAAATGTCGTCCGAGTTTTATTTATTTACTCGCAAATTGTTATAAAACGTCGTATGACATACGTGCGCTTTGATAATTACAGCCTCTGCTTTCTTGTTGGCCCTCGCCTACGGCTCGGGCTAGCAATATCGCCTCGGCTGTAGTTTTCAACTTACCGCACTTATATCATAATGTACTATTATAACACATTAAAATTTACACACAAAAACACAGCAAATGTGTTATAAATCACAGTATCGGTATAGTAAATAAATCAACTTGATTATTTATTAAATCAAGGTTAATTTAAAATATTTATAGTGTGTAGTGGACAAAGGCGTTCATACTTTGAAGATGAAAGCCCTCTAAATATGGACGCCCATACTTGCCTACGTCCCGAATTTACTGGTATTGTTATGCTGAATAAGCCGTTGATTATGCATATATAACTGTTGGTTTTTTTGTAGACTCCGCTACTGAATGTCGAAGTTTGAAATGTCGACGTACGTTAGTTCTAAAGTACAGGATCTCGATGTACGCCAGTTCGAAAGTTCACTGGAGCGAAGTATGCAAGGCCGACGTATCGTTAGTTAGAAACCCTAAAAGCATAGTCGACGTAGCCCCGCTACGCGGGGCTCCTATTTCTGTCTGCAGGGTTTACAGTAACCTAACACGAAGGGGATGTCGGGGTCTTAGTTCGCTCGCTCCGCTCGCTCACTAGACCCCGCCATCCCATTCGAACCTAACCTGTCCGAGTCGGGGTGCCCCAAGTCCAGAGCTCGCTTCGCTCGCTCTTTAACAATTATGCTTTCTAACTAACGATACGTCGGCCTTGCATACTTCGCTCCAGTGAACTTTCGAACTGGCGTACATCGAGATCCTGTACTTTAGAACTAACGTACGTCGACATTTCAAACTTCGACATTCAGTAGCGGAGTGGTTTTTGTAATATGTTTTACCATAAAATCATCTGCCTAGCCTTTTCCAAACTATCTTGGGGTCGGCTTCTAGTCTAACCGGATGCAGCTGAGTACTAGTATTTTTAACCCCCGACCAAAAAAGAGGGGTGTTGTAAGTTTTACATGAAGCGACTGCCTATCTGACCTCCACAACCCAGTAACAGGGTAATACGATACCCTTTAGTAAGACTGGATGTGAGACTTTCGGTTTCTGACTACTCGTAACGACCGCGACAGTCAAAGATCAACAAATGACAGCCGGGACCAACGGCTTAACGTGCTTTCCGAGGCACGAAGGAAACTCGAGTATGTAATTATGGTCACCCATCCACGTACCGACTTCGGCAAACACGGCTTAACCTTAAAGATCGACCCGTGCGGGTGTTATTATTTAGCCACGAGCTCCTCCTATTAGTTATGTTTTACCACAATGCCTGTAATTTTTTACATAATGCCTGAAGATTTTAAAATGATTATTCATGCTAAGCGTGGATATCTTTTAAGATTTGTCAAGTTACTGCCAAGGCAGAGATAATGGACTCGTTTAGAACGATACAACGGCTTGTCTGTGAAAGTCCCATAAAAATATCTTTTACTTGGTCCACCATTCTCTATTATTTCAAATTAAACTAGTTTCATAAACAGTATTTTTGAATATTATATTTTGATTTAATAAAATAATCTAGTTGATTTACTTGCTATACTGATATTGTGTTTCCATTTTTTATGTGTACCCAACAACAATGATATACGACATGATGCCGAGATTAGAATTGTTCGTGGGCATGATAATTAAATTCAAAAGTGCCGAGATGGAACTAAACCCAACAAGACCTCTCTTGTCAGGCTATGAAACTGAACCACTTTTGTTCTATGACTTTTGAGAATTCATAACTAATTTAGCTTTCTTATACTGATCAGCTGATCGCATCAATTCCTGTAGAAAGCCATTTTTTTGGGATTTCATGAACTCGTAGAACAGTAATTATTCAGTTTCATGGTCCGAGAGGATCTTGGACGCGAGAGGTATTGCGTTTTTTTTTATGTTATAATCTATAGATCTCTTGAATTTGGACTTAGTAGTACACTTTCTACCTATAATTTAAATGATAGATTCTGTTATTTTGAACTACATTTTTACCAACTATGCTCAAGCATAAAATGCTGATACTGAGAGTTTACGAATACAAAAAAAAACAAATGCGTTTTGAGGGATTATCTCTTGTAAATTTTGTCGTTTATAAAGTGCTGATTATCAGCCAAATTTGAATAAATAACTTTTGATTTTGGGCACCGAACCCATGACCCCATGTGCGGTAGTCACACTTGTGAGTGTGACCGGTGGCCTACCATGACGTCCTTTTTTTTTACGGTTGGGAAATCAGGAGCGGGAGGGAGTGTCAGACTTGTACTGACTAAAACCCACCCATGTTCCTTCTTCGCCTTTTGTGTTCCAGGGCTGCGGTATCTCTTTCGAACAACCCGCAGCCCTGGCAGGCATCGGCCCTCTCGGACCCCTTCCGATTTGCTGACATCTCCTTGAGGCGCGCGTGGAACACAAACGCGCCGTCGGTCGGCACGGCCTGTCGTCATAAGACGGACGGACGGTGAGCTGGCCCATTACTCACCGTCCACAGGCCCGCGCCTACGGTGGCCGGGAGCCACTGGTTGCCCCCCGACGCCCGGGTGTCTCCCGCGGCGGCTGGGACGTGAGGTTCTCTCCCTCTCACGTCCCGCCACCTCCTTCGCTAGCATGACTGCTTCGCAGAAGGAGGCGATACCATGACGTCTTAAAGCAGTAAGTATTGTTATATTCTTATTCCAAAGCGGGAAAGGGACGGAGCCATAATAATACGACAAAAAATGATCCTCTTTGCCGATGATAGCACAGCTGTTATAAAATGTAATACTGTGACAACTTATGAAAATGATATTAATAAATCCCTTCTCAATATCATCCGTTGGATGAATAATAACAATCTGGTAATTAATTTAAATAAAACTAAGGTGATGCACTTTCATCAACGGCAACCGCATCCAAATATTGATGTAACTTATAATAACCACAAAATAGAAGAAGTTAATAATGCTAAGTTTTTAGGTATCACCATAGACAGTAAGCTTAATTGGAAACCCATGATAGAAGAACTTTGTAAACGCCTGTGTAAATCTGCTTATGCACTCTTTCAATAATCAAAAAAGGTGAATAAAGATACGTTACTGGTAGCATACCATGGACTTGTAGCTTCTGTGTTGCGATATGGCGTAATTTTTTGGGGGCAGTCGACTGACCGTGTGCTTATATTTAAGATGCAAAAAAGATGTGTCAGAGCAATGTGTAATATAAAAACAACGGATAGCTGTAGACCCTATTTTAAGTCTTTAAAAATACTTACCCTTCCAGCATTATACATATTGGAAACTGCGTTGTTTGTGAAAAGAAACACGCAATTGTTTGAAAATATATCCTCTACTAAAAAAACTCCATTGCGTGCCCAATACGTAAATAAACTATGTCATCTAAAATGTAAGACCGCATTGATGCGAAAAAGCTTTTTTGGTATGGCACCTAAAGTGTTTAATAAAATTCCTGATGAGATAAAAAACATGACATTAAATAAGTTTTAAAAAAGATCTTGTCAAATTATTAATTGACAAATGTTATTATGATGTAGATGAATTTCTGAACGACCAATTATTAAAATAATGCATTATTACCTTTCGATAAGAAGTACTATGACTATTTATTAATTTTATTGTATTTGATGTTTCTTTATTTAATGACATAATGTAATGACACCTACTGGGTCACTTATAAATTTGTATGTCTTAATTATGACAAAACATAGCGCACCCCTATTTATGTAAACACCTATGTAAACACCTATGTTTCACAAATAAACTGATTGATTGATTGATTGATTGATTGCTATAGAGGACGTCTAGCCCCATTTCTTTCCCACTCTGGAATAAGATTAAACCAATTCTGCTTTAAGACGCCAATGAAGCAGTCTAACATTTCAAGACGTATCTATATTTACCTAATTAAGAAAGGAAAGTAATTATTGTGTTTAGCAATTATAAAATTTGGTGAGCCACAAAAAATAGCATTTAAATAATTTGGTCGGCATACAAAGATTTTGTTTGCAATTAAAAAAATCAGGCAGCAATCCTTGTTCCGCAAATAATTTTGATAATGGTAAAAAATTAAATCATGGGCAGCTTACAATAACATGAGTTTGCAAATTAACATTCAGTCCGCAAAATAACTACTTACTTGATCAGCAAGATTTCATGACTGATCAGCAGAAAAAACATGTCTATAAGCAGTGTATTTGATTGGTATGCATATTTAAAACATGGTGAGCAAAATAACTAATTGGATTGCGTTTTTGTTGAAAAATCGGGTGCGAGTATTGTCATTCGATGATTATGCGGCGATTATTACCAGTCAAATTGCAGTGGTAACGACGTGTTTTAAAGAGAGATTTGAGTAGTTAGGATGCAAGAGCGAGCGAAGCGAGCTCGAGACATTGGACATATCGACTCGGACGGGTTAGGTTCGAAGGGGATGGCGAGGTCTAGTGAGCGAGCGGAGCGAGCGAACTAAGACCCGCTATCCCCTTCGTGTTAGGTTACTTTAAACCGTGCAGACAAAAACAGGAGCCTCGCGTAGCGGAGCTCCTGTTTTATATGCAGCTCAAAATTATTATTTTTGCTTACCCTCTGAGTGCTTACCAAAATATTATTAAACAGGAGCAGCTCATTTTAGCGATAATTAATATGCAGTACAAAAATAATTACAGCCACGCAAAATGACATAAATTGCTGATTGATTTTGGAAAGTTTGCTGGCCATTTGTTGCTGATCAATTAGCTATTTCTGCTCATAGATTGTAATTTCTGCTCACAAAAATACGAATACTATGCTTACTATTTAAAAATAACACCCATTAAGAAATAGGTAGGTAGTGCTTAATCAATAATAATCATTGCTTGCACTATGAAATAATATGTACTTACTAACAAGCTGTCCGCCGGGACAGCGCCGGGAATGCGTTGCAATGCACTTTTTACCTACCCTATCTACCTACCTACCCTACCCTAAACTACCCTACCTACCAACCTACCCTAAATACCCTACCTACCTACCCTACCCTGGACTACGACAAACATTTTAAAACCAAAATCAGCTAAATCGGCCCAGCAGTTCTTGAATTATAAAATTACAACGAAAAATGGCATTGATTTTTATAGGGTAGCAATTAAACCGACTTCTATTAAATAGCATTTTCGTCGTCCAAAAAAATAACTTGTCCTCTAAATTACTAACTCGGCCACCATCAATGTGCATCTAAAAAGTACTATCTCAGCCAGCATATATCACCGATGTCAGCTACTGTAAATACATCTCAGCATGGTTTTTATTTTAAAGCATCTATATTTGTGATATGAATTCAAGCAGTAAGCTTCTAAAATAACTATATATGACGTCCATAAAGTAATTCTATAGACTTCTATTTGTATAATTAGTTCATTAAAAACGTAGTTATGTATAACTAATTCATAACTCGTCCTATAACTTATTGATAATAAAATGTACCTCATTATCCATCAAATTATAGCCACTAAATATAGAAAGAAGACCATCGTAGCATTTTTTTTGGGTAGAATATACTTTTCTAGTGTTTTTATCTAAAGTTTTAAGGTGCATGATAACATTGATTTTTGTGATAGGCTTTATAGGTTAGGCTAGATAGGTTTAAAGTAACCTAACACGAAGTGGATGGCGGGGTCTTGGTTCGCTCACTTCGCTCGCTCACAAGACCCCGCCATCCCCTTCGAACCTAACCTGTCCGAGTCGGGGTGCCGCAAGTTACGAACTCGCTCTCGCATCCTATGTTCTCCTTGCCGCAAAGCTTTTTTACGATATTGAAGAGTGTTAGTGTTTGTTTATTTTAACTAAATAAAAGAGCTACAATCGAGTGGACTATTATTTTTCTGACTACACCAAACGACTCTTCCACGCATGAATCGAATAGCGCTCTCTCATGGGTGGTTGCGGCCAGTGGCACCTGTCTCGCTCCATCGTTGCAGTTGCTATTTTCATGTTAAAAGAATACGATGTATTTCTTTACATGCTAAGTTTTAATATTTTTTTCGAGTTGATGCCTGAAACAATTATTTTAAAGGAACATACGCTGAAGCTGTAAAACGTAAAATGTTGGTAAGTTGTAAAATCCGTGGCTGAGTTAGTAATTTAGACGGTGATGTATAATCAAGGAGACAAGTAAAAATAATTGTTGCACTTTATTTGACGCTTTCTTTGAAATATTTAGTTGGCGTTGTAAAAAAAGACGAGCTAGTTCATTAGAAGCCATCTTATTTTCCCGTGGCATACCTACATATAAAATTAGATGTAGGGTTCTGTGGCCAAATAAAAATTCTGCGGCTAGGTTTATAATTTCCCATTTATATATATATAGATCTACCTTCATCATCAGCCTACCGCAGTCCACTGCTGGACATGGGCCTCCTCAATCGCTCGCCACTTAACTCGATTCTCGGCAATTCTCATCCAGTTGCCACCCTGCGAAGATCGTCGCTCCACCGAGCCTAAGGGCGTCCCACCTTACCTACGCTTGCCGATTCACGGTCTCCACTCAAGAACACGTCTACCCCAACGGTCATCGGTTCTACGGCTAATAATGGCCGGCCCATTCTTTTCTACCCCTAACGGTCTCTCTATTTTATTATTCTGTAGGTATCTACCTAGTACCTATAAACTTATACATTTATTTATCCATCCAAGAATGTCTTAAGTTACGGTTTGCAAACAAACGTCAAGATTTTATTGCTCTTCTTGTCTAAATATAGGCACTTCATTATTTAGACTTCATATAAATTAATTAGCTTTTACGTCCGATATTATTATTTAGGCCATTCATTTTGTTGGTGTAAACAAAACTATAATCCGCTATTCTATTAACTGGTGATGATTTTAGGTAAAACATGTTTAGTTCAATTTCTGGCGCTACGCAGACGTAGCAATTTTGCCCCCTTCCCTTCTACACTACTGGTCCAGTGGTACCGTTGGTAATTTGTAAAATACATACATATGCGTTCCCCGTTACAATACTAATTTATTTTCTGTACTAGATACAGGTAAGTAAAACACAATTCCGATCCTATATCGGTTTATTTAACACCTATCTAACGTCAAAATTTAACACGTACATAACATAAAAGTTCATCATCATCATTTCAGCCGAAAGACATCCATGGGCCTCCCCCAAGTGTCACCACATAAACCGGTCCCTTGCGACTCGCATCCAGCGAATCCCCACAACCTTCACCAAGTCATCGGTCCACCCACTGGGTGGCCTTCCAAAGCACGTCTTCCGGTTCGCAGTCGCCACTCCAGAACACTCCTTTTCGCCCCCACCCAAAATCACGTGTATTTTTAGTACCTACACAGAATCTTAAAATTTTCAGAATATTATCTTTAAATACAGGTACTTCGTTCGTTGCCTGGCAACGGCGAGTCAAGGTCACACTACAAGCCGCTTTTCATTTTCATTTTGCTTATCGGGTAAAAAATAAATAAAAATCATAAATCACATCAAACATTTATTTCATTGAAAAGAGTATACATTAAGTTGTGAACACAGATAATACCACATACTATCCATTAGTGAGATATCATTTTATGACAATAAGTACTTAAACATCAAAAAGTCAGAATCATCCAAAGGCTCCCCCCTCCCAGCTTAGCTCGATTTCCCCGCCCTCTAAATCCAAAACGGATTGTAATTTCTAACCAGTCTTTTGGTCTTATCGAATACTGCCAAACTGGTCTTTTGATATCAGTCGACAATTTTTAATAGTTAAAAAGTCTTCAATGCTAACTAAAACTATGAAGATTATTATCAAAAAAGTTTTTAACTTTTTCCTAAATGCCGCCAGTACAGGGAATCCGGCATTGTCGAACGATATAATTTCAGTCCTACTATTATAAGTACGTTCTTTCACAAATTTTACCTCTGAAAGCTACAACCTAACTGCAGCCTTATGATTACATGAATAAAGACCAAATTTTAATAGTGATGCAGTCAGAGGTTAAACAAAAAGTGTGACGGGACTGTATATGAGAGCGTCAACAAGTCGACAAAAGTCGACACTTTTGACTTTTGATTATACGATGACAACTAGATAGTTTGATACGGATATACATATAAAAGCCCTTTACTATCACGAAAGGACTGGGCATACTATCAATAAAAATGAGAAACACAGACAAAGATTTGAATTGACCTGTCCAGTCAGTGCAAGCATTTGTCAGTGATCGTGGATCTCGACTCATAACCCAAGAAGCTTGACGACACGACTAACAATTCCAAAGAAAGAACATTTGGGTAGGCCGCATAAAGTTCTCAAACTGCTCGACAATCGGTTAAAAAAGTCGTCTAAAGTAAATCGAAAGAATAAAAACATTATTTTTATTCTCGGCATACGTATTCGTGGTAGCGAATGTATACAATGTGTGTATGTTTTCAAACCCTATTACGGCCGAACAGGCCAGGCACCAACCAACCACACGAAAAAAACTGCCGGGCCCCATATACACGAGAATGTCAAAAGGGACTATACCAAATGCCGAAAGTAGTAGCTGTCGCGGTCATATAAAGAGCGAGTAGGGTAGTCAAAATTAAGTATAGGTGTGATTTCTAAAATCCCTACACTGAGTATCGTGTCATCTCGCTCCCGCGTTTTATGACCGCGGCATCCGTAAATGTTGGCGTAAACTACAACACATTTAATACAGTGATTACGCTATGAGATTATGCAGTTGTCAATTAATATTATTATTTCCCTACTATTTCATATTCAAGTAACTACATACGCCTAAAGTTGAGCCAGTATCACCCTGTTCCTGGATAATACTTCATTACATGTACAAAAGCTTAAGGCAAATTAGGAACTAAGCAAAATTGCAGCATTACATAATTATCATCTTAATATTTCGTATAACAACAGTGGTCATGTCTTAAATTAAACAAACAGCACTAATATAAAATAGTTAACAATTAAAAATAGCTAAAATTATATCACGGGGACAATAACAGCCATTTTCAGGGTTACGTCGTTCAGATTATTTTCACAATAATTTAGCTGCACCCTGTTACCCACGAATAAGAAATAGTATAAAATACTCCTAAGGGACTGAAATCACGGTGCAATATTTTCCTATGACCGCTACGCCCACAATGTATGATTTCAATCCTAATATATTAACATTTTAAGCGTTGACTAGTGATTTAATGACACAATAAAATAAAAGTATAGTTGTGCTTGTGCGACGCGCATCATAATTGCATAGCATCATCAGCCATTACGTTCCCACTGCTGGGAAACAGGCCTGCTTAATGTGAGAGTGGGCCGCAATCAAACATCAGGATCCACTGCGGATGGATAGGTGCCACGTTTTCGATTTTTTGTTTGTAGAACATAGTAGTCACACACAGTAGCTTAGGTCTCCTTACAATATTTTCCAATGGTTCCAATTCCCGGTTTTATTAATAAAGTGAAACTTTTATTATATCGTCTCAAACTTTTTGTCTGTGTGTTGCATGTCGCATGACGCTGACGGTCGGCCGAGGAGTAGTGAAAGGCGTTTTGACGAGCGCCTTTCACTTTATCCCTACTCCGCGCTATAGTGTGATAAAAAGTTTCACTTTTACCGTGGTTTCATAAAACCACACAATCCTTTTACATTTCTCAATCATACTGAAAAAGGTAAACGTATTTGGCTGAATTTTGCGTATATTATAAGTGCCCCCTTATTGTAACTAGACTAAAATACTTTGGAATGCATAAGTTAACATTACATTTAACCTCTAATAGAAAAACCTCTTAAAATAAGTCACAGACGCGAAAACATGTGAGTTCTTATGAGGTTTCTATAAAACATTCCATTTTCTGCATTAGCCTAACCTAGACATGCAACTGCAAGCAAATTTGGGCAAAAATCGCTCCGTGATTCCACCCCATAAGACTTTCTTAATGATATGGAGTCATATGCTTACCGACTAGGAAGTAGCTCTAACAAGCTACTTAACAACACCGAGACTCCTTTAGGAGAAATCTAAAGAATATTGGTTCTGGTTCAAAACCAGTTAATAATTTGGCACAAATCGTAGGCTTCTCTTATTCCGTCATACTGACACCGCTCGCTTCGTTTAATCCACCTGTATCTTCGGCATCAAAAGCACCAGATTCCGCCAGTGTCTCCAAAACTACCTGTAAAATAAACCATATGAATGACTTAAAGGGAAAGCGAGTCTCTCAGGTAATTTGATGCATATCTGCCTTGACATAAGGTTAAACTTCCTATGTCAAAATCAAAAGGCAGAAGTGAAAACTTGAATATTAACGTTGTGCATTTTCGATATTTTGGAATGGTTAGGGGATAATGTTTGCACGAATTGCTTTAATCATCAGTATAAAAGTACTCTCATTTATGTGGTAAAATAAAATATTCATTTATTGCGCTATCGTACACAAACATGAAAATTTATATTACATTAAAAATGTAACACTTCAGAACTATTACAATCCGTTTTACGAATTTTACCTCTTTGGAGAAACCGACGGTTTTGTTTGTGCATAAGATATCCAGTTTTGGAAACCCAAACTCAATGATAGATGTCATAAATATCAAATTCCTTTGTAACCTAATGTCAATCCGTCTTACGAATTTTCCAGCTTTGGAAACCCAAACTCAATGCTAGATGTCATAAAGTTCAAATTCCTTCGTAACCTAATGTCAATCCGTCTTACGAATTTTCGATCAGGCTGAACCTGACGCGAGTTTAACATTTTTTACCCATCACAAGTGCACAACGCTGCTAAAGAAGTTTTCACTTAAAAAAATCGTTCAAGTCATCTTATAATCTGTCACTTAGAAGTTTTCGGGAATCTAATATTATTAGTTTCATTATCATCTGCCCAGTCTTTCCTCGAATTAATTGAGGTTGACTTCCAGTCTAACTGGATGCAGTGGAACATACAATAATTTACATAGACCGATTGCCTATCCTTTTCCGATTGACCTCAACAGCCAAGTCACTAGGATATATATGGCTACTTTTTGGATTGTTGGGTTCTATTGCTATCAAATTAAGACTTAAAGTTGACTGAGATATAACATGTATTATTTCAGTTGAATGTATTTAAGCGCATTGGCGATAGATTATTAGAATAGATAAGAATTGCCGCTAAAGATTGGCTGATCCAACTAAACAGTATACAATAAGGGTCCGTTCACACAGACCGGCTCGGAGAGCATCGGCCGGCGCTCTTCTTTTCACACAGACCGGCGCGAGTTATACGCTTGGAACTGGCCGGAGCTGACAACCGTTTCACATAGACCGGCTGAAAGTGCACTGTTTTTGAGCAGCTTTCGAAGCCGGGCAGATGCGCTTGGAGCCGAACGGTTGCTCTACAAGGGAGGAATACCTCCAGTTCCGCGCAGTCCAAGTTTTTTTTTTTTTGGAGGCTGTCAGTGCATGCGGGTTGCAGCGCAAGAGAGGACGGAATCGGAGCCGGTCGGCCGCACATGCGTAAAAGAGCACGCAATCGGAGACGGCCGGCCGCGCGCACGCGGAAATTTACTACATCAGACGCTCCTCCTATTATTTCATACTTAGCGCGTTAAGTTTTCATTGAGAGCAAACTCAATAAGCATTCTCAATAATAAAAGAAGTGACATGTAAAAAGAAAACTTATAACAATTATTCAAAACTCTGTTTTAAACGTAATAAAGAATCTACTTTTCTCTCCGAGCCGGTCTGTATGAACGGACCCTAAAAAGTATATTCATCCATCCATTAATACCCATGCTAATATTATAAATGCGAAAGTAACTCTGTTTGTTTGTTACCTTTCACGACTAAACAGCTGATCGAATCGTAATGAACTTTGGCAAGGATATAGATTATATTCTGAGCAATAATATAATCTATATCCTTATATTCCCTTATCCTTATATCCCTATAAGCTATATTTTTTTTTTGTCTTCACCCATAAACATCAAAATTTTCACCTGAACGAAGTCGCGGGCAAAAGCTATTAAGAATCAAAATAAAAAGCGTGATGGATTTTGATACTTACTAGATCACTTTGATCAGACGGCGGCGTCGTATCCATTTCTATATTGCGCCTTGGCCGCCGTACTTTCTTTTGCCGCACATTGTTTTGGAATTTGGTTATAAAATCTCTTTGGTTAATGTAGTCGGCCGGTTTTTCTGTCATATAACCAGGATTAACTTTAATACCTAGAATATAAATTATATATTTAGTTCTTACTTGATATTAACATAACATCACGCCTTGTAATCCCCAAAGTGTTAGGCAGAGGTGTACCTAATAAGTACACCCACATTTCACCAGTTATGTTTAAGTCGCATGTAATAGGGGGCGAGCCTATTGCCATCAACCGGGCACAGATCCAGACTCCGTGGCTAAGAATAAGAAATTTTATTTGCTCTAACATGAGTATACATAAAGGGTGTAAAACACCACTTAACGAAGCCGAAAGGCACTGGTTCTTCCTGTCATTGCGATCATTTTTTTGTTCTACAAGTATTTCTTTAAACACAAGTTTTTAATGTAAGGTTTTTACTTTAAACACCTCCACGTACTATTCAATCCGTCCATCAGCACAACGTTTTGAGTGCGTTACATTGAGTTCTACCACAAAACATGATTTTACACCCCCAAAAAAAAGTCGTTTCCCAGCAATAATTTTTGCGTAAAGTTACTTAGTTTCATGTACAGAATGCTTGGTTGACGGCTTCGTGATGAGGTGATTTACACCTTGTATAGAATAAAAATAATACATGCATGCAAGATCTTAATTAAGACGACACCACGACGAGATCTCACGAGATGTCTGCCAGTTTTCATGGCGTGCAAATATTTATCCTACAAATTATTTTTATTAATGAATAATTATTTTAAAAATTTTACACGTTAACATAAAATATCAGTTACAGTTAAACCTTAGATTCAATCATTTATATTATCATTATAATTTATTATTTATTTTCCTTGCCCAATAGGTATTACAGATTGATCAATGCTAAGAAATTCCTGATGGAAAAATCCAATATCTCTATGCCCGACCCGGGAATCGAACCTAGTACCTCATGATCAGCACTCGATCAGCAAAGCAGTCTTTCAGATACAAGATAAACATAAAATGCATAGTTTCAGAGATATCATCAAACATAATTTACTTAGGTCAAAAATTATCACCATTATGACGAATCTTTACTTTTGCGAGGTTGCCAAACTTCGCAGTAGTGTAGTAAAAAAGTAGTAGTTTCATTGATAAATACGAGTAATTATTTTTATTCAAACCAATAATTCATATTTAAAGCTAAGAAAATGCGATAAAAAAAGTATTATTGAAACATAATTCATATGCCAGTTGATTCCTTGATATGGTTTCAATCATATCCTAGAGTTACGGGATATAAAAAAAACAGGTTGTATAAAGAACTGTTGAGAAAAATTTAATAATTTTAGACCTAGTGGTTTATGCTGTGCGTTGCAGTCAGTGAACAAGTTTTAGTTTTTACATACTTATATTTTTTTTTCATTTACCTTTTCCAAAAACTTCCGGTACCATATAGGGGAATAACCACCCCACTAATGGCGTAACCCCCGATACATAGTGGGCCTTTTTATGAAAAAATAACAGGCCATCAAGTTTCGGGGTATAATTGGGGAAATGGGGCATTTGCATCATGAACCTGTAATTGAAGAATAGTAATTATTATCCATATATACTATCAATTTAAATTTTTTGATATTCGAACAGGGATATCCATACATAAATACTAATAATACAAGGTGTTGTTTTGCATCCTTGTCAAATTCAAGGAGGTAACTATGCAAATAATTCTCGTGCCGAATCAATAAAAAATGGGTTGGTATTTTTTTTATTTTTTCTTATTTACACAAATTGGTAAGTGTGAACCACCCGTGTTTTAAACGCGAGCCGTCTGATTCTCGCCCTATAACCGCGCTCCCACACATACAAACAATCTCAAACGTTTATTCGATAATTTCTTATACCCTAAACCACGCTAAGGTCGGTAAGGTAATAACCCTTGTTATTCTGAAATACTGACAAACATACACCGCGTAAATCACCTCATCACGAAGCCGTCAACCAAGCATTCTGTACATGAAACTAAGTAACTTTACGCAAAAATTATTGCTAGGAAACGACTTTTTTTTGGGGGGTGTAAAATCATGTTGTGTGGTAGAACTCAATGTAACGCACTCAAAACATTGGGCTGATAGACGGATTGAATAGTACGGGGGTCGTGGAGGTGTTTAAAGTAAAAATCTTACATTAAAAACTTGTATTTTAAAAATTACTTGTCAAAAAGTTGGAACTTTGACCCCTAATATCTCCGTAACTAGAAGGTTCCCAGGTATGGTGTAGAACAAAAAAATTACCGCAAGAACATGGAGAACCAGTGCCTTTCGGCTTCGTTAAGAGGTGTTTTACACCCTTTATACAGCCTACAAAAACAGCTTTTATTAATAATTAGCTGGGTACCATAATTTTCATTGATTATTTATGTCTTTTGTGGGAACCTCCTGAATGTTGACGAGGATGCCAAACAATACCTTGTATAAATGTGAAAGTAACTCTGTCTGTCTGATACCATTTCACACCTTAACTGCTTAACACTTTCGCTACAAGTCCAAATAATCCATTTTTTACTAGTATGCAAGTCATCTGTAGCTACTTATAATAGCGACGACTCGGGGGCTGGTTGTGGGCACACGAACGAATCATTGTGCGACCGATATGCTGGGTAGCATATGGGTCGAATATTTATTCGATCGATAAAACCGAAAAGTGTTAAAGGTTTTCAATCAAATCAAAGAGTCATGGTCAAAATGGAACAACAGAACTGAAATACGCTCATGATCAAGCTAGAGCAATCTGACATATTTCTCTACTACATTTTCAACCTTATCGTTAAAGAATACGGGTCAAGGTGGATTGGGAAAATTTGACAGTTTCGGATAGCTTGACCTGCTAGTGTCTTTACTTCAATTCAGACTATTGCATCAAGTACTAAAGGCGCTGGAATCCAGAGTTACTAATCAGTTTAAAGTATTGAATATTTTTGACAAAGGCTTATCATTTGTTTTTAAGCAGATCATTTTCAAAACATTCTGTTAAATCTAAGCGCACAGTAATCAAACCAAACTAGGCCAGCGAATTCCTAGAATCGACTAAGTAGTGCTATGGCTGTGTAGCGAAACCCCTTTGTTAAACTAGAAAATATTAGTACAAGAAAAAATTACTTACTCTGAGAAGTTTCGTGGATCACATGGTTCTTTAGGTATAATTTCAAATTTTAACTGATTGTCCTTTGTGTGCCTTCTCAATTCTGGATTTTCTTCATACTGTGTAAGCATCCAATAATGTCGGAATTCCGTCTGGAATTTAAGAAAAACATTCATTTAATTACACCATAAAAATGTCTCAATAAGTGAATAGGAATTAAGAATAGATTCGTCTTATGTTATTGCTCCCCATGTATTCTAGTAAACATGTGCCCTTTTCTCGAATTCCGGTTCGCCTACTAAGAAAATTAGATGATCAAAAATAAGAAAATTAGATGATTAAAATTAAATGATCAGGGTATCATTCGATTCGCAATTTCACATAGAAAGTTTTTTTGTGTCTATTTGGAGTCAAACAACTGCAACAATAGGGATGGTGACTCATTTTTTTTTTTTTGTTTATCGGGTAGATTATTAAAAAGTATTTGACACGTATTTTTTCTTTTTTCACGAAATCGTAAAATTACGGAGATATTTTGAGTTGAAATGGCGCATGACGTCACGGCTCAGCACATTTTATACCTAGTTGTGACGTAGTAAGCCCCCACTCTCCAACTTTAATGCGTTTTAACTAAGTATTCTTTTGTTAACTATAAAAACAAAAAATACGTATCTAATATTTTTGTATTACCTGATTGACGGACAAAATAGAATTTCGTTTTCTTTACCCAGTCACCATCCCTATTATAAACAATAAAAAATATAGAGGCTTTTGTTCATCAAAAAAAAAAAATTTACCTCGCCGTCAGCCATTAAATGGTTGTTCCATGCCAGTAGATCCAAAATATACATGGTATTTGTGCTAGGCATGAAGAAACCATCCAGAATGCAACAACCGTTTTTACGGCCCTGATTCTGGACGCCACCGCCTGGTAAGACAGACTGCAGTGTCCTTACAAGGTAGCCATCCCGGGAAAATAGTTTGGTTCTGCCCTGGAATTATAAATGTGTACTCTGTATCCCTGGGAGAGGGCAAAGTTTTTCAAATTGATAAAATTTTAACAACGTGTCTATTACACGTTGTTAAAATTGAAATATAAACTATGAAAATACTGTTCTGGTGGCCTACCATGACGTCTTAAAACATTATTGTTTTACTCCATTTCCAGTGTGGGAAAGAGATGGCGCTAGACATCCTGTATAGCTCCGTCTCATTCGCACACTGGAATAAGAATAAAACAATACTGCTTTAAGACGTCATGGCAGGCCAGCTGATTACCAAAAGTCTTCTTTCACTAATCGTAAGCGAATAAAGCTTCACTATTGACAAGTGACATAGGATGAATTATTCATAGTGGCAGCCCCGACTTACGAGCAGTAAGCCGTGGGTTCGAACCCAGGCAGGCGCATTACTTTGTGTAATTTATTTCATCACCGCTGCCCTCAAAAACGGTGAAGGAAAACATCGTGAGGAAACCGGCATGTCCTAGAACTAAAAATTCGAAGACATGTGACATCTACCAACCCGCACTGGGCCCGCGTGGTGGATTACAGCCCACTTCCTCTCATAGAGAGGAGGCCTGTGTCAGCAGTGGGAACATAATAGGCTAATGATGATAGGATGAATTTATATGCCAGAAAATATAACTTTTTTTTTGACAAAAATTAAACAAAAAAGAAAGGCATTTATTAAAAAGAAAATTAAGTTTTCTGTCAACATTGAACACGTATTCAAAGTTTCGTGTCATCGTATCCGTACCGTTGAGGAGTTCTCTCCTGAGAAAGCGATCCTGTGGCTGCAGGATCAAGTCATGTCTATCATAACAATTTATTATCACCAGAACCAAAGGTTAGAAATTTCCGCTGAATCGGTTGAGGAGAACTGGTTTGAAATTCAGTTGCAATAAGAATAGAAAATCGAGAAATAGTATAAAAAAGTAGAAAGTTGCTTACTTGACTGGCTACTAGTAGCGTTCTTATACCTTTAGGGCAAGGTACTACATACCAATTGTCATGGAAATCATGCGGCTTCTCTATCATCCATTCCGACAGCATAAGAACATCTTTATATGCGCATTTATTGAAGCCAGCAACATAAATTTGTGGCCTATACGCAACCTGAAATGATGTAAGTAGTTTATTTTTTTTATTTTATAATATGAGTTAAGTTTTTGTACCAGTCTTATTAAGGGGTATAATCAAGTTCTAGCTGGGTTTTGGAGGTCGGATAGGTGGTCGCTCCGTGTAAAATACTCGTATTCAGCTGCATCCAGTAAGGCTGAAAGCTGAACCCAACTTGGTTGGGAATAGGCTAGGCAGATAAGGTAAGTTTCTGATCAGGGATCAGTATAGCAGCTAAGGATTATTATAAAATCATATTGAGTTATTCAAGCATACTAAAACAGCATTAACGATTTTCTCAAGCTAAAACAAATAACAGAGTCAAACTCAAAATTTAACATTTCATTATATGTATTTTTTCCCTCCTACAAAAATTCTTCAAAATCAAAATATTTCACTTATAACACTTCGACAAAAAGTGCACGGTTCGGGTTGGTCGTTTCCTATAGAGAAGAACCGGCAAAAATCTCCATGGTTACTCTTTTAAAATCACTTGGTTTTACAATATTTGAAGTTACAGCATTAGTACTTATGTATGGGAGGACAGCGTAGGCCCGACAATAAGTCGTTGCTTACTAAAAAAGGTAGAACATAAACATCTTGATATGGCAGTCTAAGAAAATTTGTCAAAATCTTCTAACGCGTCACCTTTTTTAATTTTATGGTGGCTCTTGATAAATACAATCAGTATTTTGAAAAGAAAATAAAATAGTGGATGTTAGGCAGGCCACACTTCACAATAAATATCTGCCAACCTCTTTAAATGAGACCACCAAAGGCCGCAGCCAGAGGAGACGTTATCCCCCCCAAGGCCTTAATGAATTGATTTCAACGAGCGGGCATAGTGATAGTGGGCGCAGAGTTGATGGTGGTCTGTGGTGAACTTGCACCGCACTGTCTTTTACATTTATAGAGAAACGAGCCAACCGTACCCGAGGCGGAATGCAAAAACTTTCGCTTCGCTTACTAATACATCTTGTACTTTCTCAATTCTCTATGAATTGACAGAGATACTCAGACCTCTTATTCCTATTTCTATATGAATAAACAAAAAAACCTAATCATATGAATGGTCAAAATAAAAACCTCTGCTAGGTTGAAAGCCAAACTTTTCAAGCTTGCTACGCTTGCTTATGTATCCTTTATGCTTTTCATTCATTGACAATACAACAACATTAATACATACGACCCCGTTGGCTGTCGCAAGCAATATGGCTGAGCATGAGATCGTTGGTAGGATTCTCAGGGTGGGCAAGGTGTTATTGGGTGGTTTTATTAGGAATTTGTCATTACCATTCTGGATTTATGTCTAGTTGATGGCAATAGGTAAGCCCCTTAATACATGGAACTTAAACATAACTGGCGAAATGTGACTATTATGTAACGCCTCTTGCAAACCATTTGGCGATTACAGGCTATTGCTAGGCTATGTTAATGTGTAATACATCCCATCATCCCCGGCCTAGCCTTTTTCCAACTATGTTGGAGTCTGCTTACAGTCTATTTGCATGCAGCTGAATACCAGTAGTTTACATGGAGCGACTAACTATCTGACCTCTTGATGATACCTCTTGGTAAGAATGGTTACTATCCACTGGGACCAATGGCATAACATGCTTTCCTAGGCACTGAGGAAGCTTGGTATGTAATGAGTATTGGTTCACATAGCTGCCAGATATCTCTGTCTAAGATCTCACCCTGTTTATGTTCCTTACAATGGTAATGGTTGAAATATTTAGAAAACCTAGTTCTTAATGAAGTAAACAATGGACACTAGCAGCTCCCATTATTTTACTTAGGGAAACTGAAAAAATGCCTAACTTTACTTGTATTTCGATTATAATTCGCAAGTGCAGTAATATATTGTCACAAATAGCTTGTGCTTAAATACCAAAACCTAACATGTGTTATAAATAATTTTTCTTACCCTTTCTTCTTGGAAGATATTGGATCCTTCCACCTCCTCTACTAAACCCAGGACTCCCCGAAATGTATCCGTAAGATTTGAACGGTTGCTGAAACAACAACAGAGGGTAAATTTCTCAACATCTTCAAGATGTTAAACTCAGAGCAAGATCTATAGAGGTTACTTTGCATGTGCTTTAACTTAGATATGTTCTCATCTCTTTCTTGCTCTTGTAGCTGTGCAATAGTGACAGAAAAAATCTCGCCAGACTATGGCTCCGAGATTATTTAATTACTAAGTAAATTATAATGTTCCTGATTTGATAAGTTTAGCATTCTCAGTTTCTCATATTTCATCATCATCATCTGCCTAGCCTTTTCCAAACTTTGTTGCGGTCGGCTTCCAGCCTTACCGGAAGCAGCTGAGTATCAGCATTTTACATCGAGCAATTGCATATCTGACCTCCACAACCCAGTTAGCAGAGGGTAATACGATACCCCTTGTTAAGACTGGATGTCAAACTTTCGGCTTTAGACTACTTGTAATGCCTGTCAAAGATCTACAAACGACAGCCGGGATCATCGGATTAACATGCTTTCGGAGGCAAGGAGGAAACTCGGTATGTAGTGATGGTCACTCATCCGCTGACCAAGCTCTACAAGCATGGTTTAACCTAAAGATCAACTCGTACGGCTGTTATTATTTAGCCAAGAGCTCCTCAGTTTCTCATATTTATCTGTGAAACCTGAAAGCTCATCAACGAAGCTGCGGGACCACTCTAACAACATTCACATAGATACGCGACTATGCCACACAGAGTTCTCTACTGCTTATTGGACAAAGGGTGTAGATGCTTTTCTGATCAATAGTACAATGGGGCTTAGTTGGTAGAATAATTGTCACGTTATTAGTGCAGGTACATAAAAAAACAACGGCTATTCTTTAATTTTACATTCAACAATATAAATTAGTGACATTTGTGAAAGGATTTGAAGAAGGTCGAAAAAAAAATACATAGTACAAAGGGAATATCGAAACTCACGATTTTTGAGAATTTAGCAGGTGCTTTCGTCTCTCCTCCTGGCTTTCATATTCCCTGTCCTTATTTTTGTATAATCCATCGAACTTGGTTTTGTTCAACTTCTCTAGCACTTCTTCCATGATTACAAATATTAAAATTGATGATTGAAAAATTTAGGCGACTTAGTAGTTTAAACTAGGCAATTTATAGCACTGTATCAGACAAATAAACCGAAATATTAATGGGAATAATTGAAATTAAAGCACTGAGATGAAAATAAGGGAGAGCACTTTATTTATTTTGACATTCGCTCACTGACCATTGACGGATCCGTGAACAGTGGTGAACAGGCTCCACAGCTGCTGTATTGATTTTATTAGTGTTGGGGACAGTAGTGTAAATTAATCGACTAATTGTTGTTACCAACAATCTTATTTCTTTTTTTATTTCATATCACTGATTTGACTTATTCCTTGGGCCCTGTAGGTGACCACGTTCATTGCAGCATCTATAACACTTATTAAGTCCACAAATTTAAAGATGTGGACTTACTATATAATATATGACACAGGATATTCCAGCAAGTAAGCCACAGAGTATAGTAATATAGATGGAAGCCATGGTCTGGAGAAACTTAATAAAAATGCGTATCCCTGCAGATTGTTTTATATGTTAAAGATCCATCTAGTATTTGTATCCTACGTATTCCTTAAATCCCGATAATGTAATTCGATTATATTTGTTCTTACAAATCATGGCAATTCAAGAGAAAAATTGCGGGAACTTTAAAATGAGATATTCTTGAACAATTTATAGCAATAGAAAAATGGAGGTCTCGGCTCAGTATTCGCTTGCCTGAAAGTATTTATGAGATGTTACGTTAGGATAATGATAATTAACTGTTTCGACGTAGGTAAAATTTTGATGATAAAACCATTTTCATTTATCAATTAATCCTCACACAGCTCACCTATCACCGTGCATGCACCTATACCTGGGCTAAGTAGTCTTCTTCCAGGCGAGACAAGATAAATAATTAAGACGCAAGGAAAACGCCTGTAAGAGCTAATGGCCTATGAAAGAGGTATTCAAGGGCGATTTACGATACGATACCCATAAAACGCAAGCTAATGGTCATGTGTAGGTATTCTCCCCATCCTGACATATGGTGCACGACTCGTTCATTCACTCATTCAGAAATCTACAGTCAAGGTTTGCGAACGAGCTATGGAGCGCAGCATACTGAATGTAAAAATAACTGACCGGATAACAAACACCACACTGCGCTCCAAAAAGAAAATCGCCGACGTGGGTTAGCATCGCAAGACTGGAGCCCTGAGACAGCTGGACGGGGTCGCTGCAGACCGAGGAGAATATGGCGGTACGCCTTAGATGGCTTCCTTACGAATTGGCGGGAAGAAGCACACCATCGTGAAAAGTGGAGGGAATTGGGGGAGCCCTTTGCCCAGGAGTAGGACAATAATTGTATCTGACGGTGAAGTCATCATCTGTCTTATAGCCTTTTCCCAAACTATCCTGGAGTCGGCTTCCAGTCTAACCGGATGCAACTGAGAAACAAGCCATATCTGACGCTGAAGTATTCTGTATTATGCATTTTTAAATATTAACGGCTTCCAAATACATATAACATAGAAACTCGTACCTTTTCGATAGCAAAAGTTGTAAATTTTGTCAAATTGTAAGCTTGTAAAGTTTTCTGTTATATGGTTTCGTACTAGGTTATAGTATAGGGTAATTGTATTCTAAATTAATCTTGACTTCTTTAAACACTTCAGTAGTTCAGACTTAAATTATTATTTTTGGACTGGCGGAGAGGGAGTTTCGATCTTCACAGGGGTAGCTGATAGCAACTGGATGAAAGTTGCCGAGAATCGAATTACAAAAAAAATTAAGTAGTGTATCTGGCGAGCGATTGAAGAGGCCTATGTCCAGCAGTGGACAGCTGAAGACTGCTATTGATGATGATAAATGGTTCCGTAGCACCAAACAATATAATAACATTATTTTTAACGCTTATTCAAATAGTCAATTTACATTTAACAGCAAAACTAAATTTGTTTTTCATAGTAAGTATATTACTGGAAAAAAAAGTTAGTGCTGCAGTTTGATGTGTGATTAAGTCCCATATCTCAAAAACTAAATATCAAATCTTATTCAAACCAATTTCCGTTGAAAGTTTTTTTTAGGTTGCACAACCCAAAATTTTTTAGACGAATAATATCTCATAAAACATTGACTGAAGAAAAAAAAACAAGAAACCTCGATACATTTTTGTCGAGCTATCGATAAACACCCCACACGGTTATATGCGTAGATATTTTTATGTTCAACGCTTAAATAGTTACAATGTGGCGGGCCACCCCTATTTTTAGTTTTTTTATTATTTCATATCATATTTGTGTAGCGGTTCATAAAAATGCACCTACTCTCCAGATTTCAACTGTGTGATGCCAATATTCTCGGAATGAAAACACTGTGATATACGGAAGGACAGACAGACAGACAGACGGACAGCCCGAATCCATAAGGGTCAGCTCACACCGAGACGCGACGCGACGCTGCGCGCACAGTTTAAAAGAGCGATTCAAAATATGACTTTATTTTCTACACGAAAAGATACACATATCGTTGTGAGAATTAAGAATACGTTGCGCAACGTATTCGGAATTCTCAAGGTGCGCGCAGAGTCGCGTCGCGTCGCGTCTCGGTGTGAGCTGACTCTAAGGGTTCCCTTTTAAAAACGGTAGGTACTTACACTATGCATATTAAAAGAACATAATTAGAATACAAAAGGTTAGTACAATATAGATATAGTCTATCACATGAAATGCTTCAGCATTTTTAAGGCAGTGTATGTTTACCTATAGTTTTTGGTGTCAATTTAGACGATATTTAAGCAGGTAATCGATGTTTAGGAAGGTACTGTTCCTACTGATGCAGGTAGAAGATGGGTATTTCTAAAACGCCCCTATCGCTTGGTATTCCGGATACACAAAACAGAGCAATTTCTTTATCATACGATTTATACGTAAGTATTAGAACAATAAAATGAAATGATCTGACTTGAAGTTAAATGAAGTATTGTGAAAATTATTAAACGTTATGTTATTAATTCATCTTAAATAACCCTATTGATCAGATGTGCGACGCACGGCGGCCGATCGTACTATACAAAACCAGTTTTTGCGCATCTCCCATTGTACGGGAAATCTATTCAAACCGAGGCCATGTTATACTGGAAAGGTATAGCTTGATGTGTCGCTGTGTACCAGTGTAAATTTTCTACATTACGGATGTTAAAAAAATATTTGATAAATGAGGAAATGTAGGTTTAGGGGTATGTACGAGGAAGTTGTTGTCGGGTTTCTCTATATAATCTTAATTCGATTTAAACTTCGCTGGCGAGATGTAGGAAATTGATGTTAGTTCTTCCGTCGTGTCATAGATGGCGCTGTAGTACTTTTTGTAGTAAGTTGCTATTTGTAGGTCACTACATAGGTATAGATAATTAGAAGTTGCTTTGCATGGTGTCCGTCGGCGGGACTGCGATTTTCACTTTCATATAACTCCAGAAGTTTATTTGTCGATTTTTTTATGTATCATTGAACTTATTTTTGTATTGAAATGACATTAGACATTGCAATACATACTAGAATAATTGACAGATAGTCATGCAGTGGCCCGAAAGTACTACCAATGGGTATCGTATTACCCAGTAGGTAGATATTGGTATTTCGGGCTTAGTAGATATAGGTTTAGGTTAGGCAAAGTCGCTCAGCGCGAGCCATGGAGCGGGCTATGCTTGGAGTCGCTCTGAGGGATCGCATGTGGAACGAGGTGATCCGGCAGACAACCAGAGTAGTCGACATAGCCTACAGAATAAGTAAGCTGAAGTGGCAATGGGCCGGCCATATTAGCCGTAGAACCGATGACCGTTGGGGTCGACGTGTTCTTGAATGGAGACCGCGAATCGGTATGCCAGCGTAAAGTGTGTGGTAAGGCGGGACGCCCACGGGCTCGGTGGAGCGACGATATTCGCAGGGTGGCTGGTAGCAACTGGATGAGAGTTGCCGAGAATTGAGTTAAGCGGTAGGCTGATCATAGGCTGATGATGATGATGATGATAGGTATTTTGGGCTGTTGAGGTCAAAAAAGCAGTTGCTCCGATATAAAATACTGGGTTCAAAATGCATCCGGTTAGACTGGAAGCCGACCCCAATATTGTTAAGAAAAGAATAGGCATATGGATGTGAAACTAGAATTATTTACTTACGATGAGTACCTAAACAATGGTTAAATCATAGGAATCAAAAGGTATCTAAAATAGGGTCTGGGCATACAGGTAAGGTTAGTGACCTTTGTTAAAGTGGGTCACTTCAATTTTAATAAAAGAAATACATTCAATCGTTAATAGTTAACGTCTGAATTGTTCCGAGACAGTTTTTCTAAACTAAGATAAATAATATCATTCTGGTATCTACTAAATAACTTTACTTAATTGGTGTAGTCACGATATAATTCATAATCAATCTGTTGGTTATTGCTTTCCGCACTACTCGTTCTGTATTTAAATTTACCGCGTAATGTGGTTCGTTGTATGTTGAGCACTTTTTAAGTGTTTATATCATGTGTTTTGTGTTTTTACAGTTTAAATTAGACTACTAAATTATGAAATAACTTTATGATCATGGTGTTTAGTCAATTACCTCTAACGTTATTGAAGCAAATTAGTCGTTTCAGTACTTGTTAGTAACACTGTTTGAGAAGTGGTGTTGCTACCAAAGTTTATTTCCTCGAAATATGGAAAGAAATTTGCTTGGTAATAACGATGACTCATTTCGTGTTAACATGCCCTAGCACTAGCATACATACAAATGCATATAATACAGATGCTAGTTCACTTATTGTGTTGTTGTTAATCAGCAACCAAAGTTGTAAAGCTTACTTTTTACTTTTTTTGTAATAGATATGTAATTCATGTCGTTATTATTTTATGAATCATCGACTCTTCGATGCAAATAAATATGATATCTTCTGGAAATGTGGAATTGTTGTGTTCTGGAAGTGTGGAAACTTGCACTTTTTTTTTTTCGGAACTAAGATGTGAAATTATGAAAAAAAATAAAGATGGTCCTCTAAACATTTGTGACAAAGGGTTAAAAAAATATCTACGTGTATCACTTTGTGGGGTGTTAAAATACTTTTTTTCTTAAGTCAATGTTGTCAAGTTGGTTGATGAGTTATTGGCTTCCAAATTTGTAAAACTTGTGTCACCCCCTCTAATTTCTAAAGTAAGAGAAGAAAATTCAACAAAAAATCCAAAACAAAACTTTGTTTTTAACCGACTTCTAAAAAAGGAGGAGGTTCTCAAATCCGATGTTTGTATTTTTTTTATGTTTTAGTGGTAAAAAAGTTAATTTTACTTGGCATAGAGGGAGCGCTACGCCGTTGCCCGTCACGGCAGTTGGTTTTACAAATCAAAATTTCACATCAAATGTTGGTTTGTAGAACGTAATAAAAACTGTCAACGAAAATTTGTTTGAATAAGTTTTGAAATTCAGTTTTTGAGATATGGGACTTTTCATCAAACTGCAGCAGTAACTTGGTTTTTCATTAGAATACTATGTAAAACAAATTAAGTTTTGCTGTTGATTTACCTGAGCGTTCAAAATATTGTTAGTATTTTGTTAGCGCTACGGAAACCTGTGTGTACGACTTGCACTTGGCCAGTTTTTGTGTGCGGTGATTAATGGTAAAATAATATTTATTTTCGAGGTATGAAATCCTTGGTGTACGAGTACGAGTTACGAGTACGCTTTTGGATGTTAATATACTTTTTCCTTACTTTCACTGTTAATAATTAAACTTTTATCTTGGGTTCAAAATACAAAATGTGAGGGGAAATTATATCATAATATGGCAACATTCGACGCTAGTCAACGGACATAGCCGACAAATGCCGAACGTGTGATTAGGTCACGTGGTACTTTTGGAGTCTTCGTCGTGGCGTAGCTTGTTCAGCTGCTCGTCGAAGCGGCTGTCGGACGGTCGCCTCTCAGCGAGACGGCGTACGATGTAGCGGCCATTTTTGTTCTAAGTTCATAATAGCGTGCGCATATTTTAATGTATTTCGAAGGACATTTAGGCAATTTTCACGATGACTATTATAGTTTTTCTAATAGATACTTCAGCCTCTATGAACCAAAGAGCTTATTTGGGCGGACGCCCAACGTTGCTCGATGTAGCCAAGGGCGCTGTGGAAACGTTCGTAAAGGTACGTGCAGTGTCATCGACTCGTCAACCGCCTCGTTTTTGTGATCGATTTGTTTATCGCGTGTTAGTGTGTTGGACTGATTAATTTTATTTCATAGGTTCGTCAACGTTCCCCCGAAAGCAGAGGCGACAGGTATATGCTTCTAACTTTCGAAGAACCACCCGCGAACATCAAGGTTAGTATATCAGAATGAACACGTTAGCGAAGATTTTCTTGTGGATTGTGCATAGGTATGAGTGTTAATGCCGGTTTGGTAGTGTCTAAATGTCAAGCACCGTAATCTGCAATCCAGAACATTTACATATTTTGAAAGTGCGAAATTTACTGAAATAGACAGCACGACGTAAACAGGACGAACCGCCGCCGTTGCTGCCTCCGCGATAGCGCTCGCTACTGCGCGCTCGTCGCACACTCTCATTGGCCGAGCTCACACACTATATACGAAATGGCGATTTGTGGGGGAAATTCAAACTGAATCATACAACACAACCAATTAACATCTTATAAGCCTGATAAATGTATTGTTCTGAATTTATGTAGTGAATGATAACATGCATTGCATTGCATTCCAAGTACAGCTTGTGGTTAAACATCAATGGTGTCTTAGCCACTGTTATCAATATGGCATATTTCCTGAAGTGCTTGTACAAATAATGGATACTTACTGTAATTGTTATTTTTCAGGCTGGTTGGAAAGAGAATCTTGCAACATTTATAAATGAATTAAAGAATTTGCAATGTCTGGGCTTGACAACAATGGGTGCAGCCTTGAAGCATGCCTTTGATGTCCTAAACATAAATCGCATGCAGACTGGTATTGACACATATGGCCAAGGAAGATGTCCATTCTACCTGGAACCTTCTGTTATTGTTGTTATTACTGATGGAGGGAAACTTTCAAGCAATGCTGGTATTCAGGAAGAGGTGAGTCACTGAACATTTTAAATTGTTCTACTATTTTTGCCATTTTTGTATTTATTTTTACCATATATCAGTTCAGATACATATTATGGTAGTGATTATTATTTATAATAATTGTAGTATTCTGTTAATTTGCTTTAATTTTGAAGTTTTTATATAATATTATTTCACCCATTTCTGTTATCATGTTCATATTTTCTTAAACTAAATTGATAAAAATACTTAGTGGCAGTTAAATTATGCTTTGTTTATCTACATATAAGTATATTTCAGTTTTGTTTCTGTGTTGACTTTGATGGTTGTGCAGCAGTGGATTATAAAAGTTTTATTAATTTTGAATTAAATGATTGTACAATACTCCGCATTCGCTGTATGTATCAGCAGTTGATAAATTATAGTTTCGTTCAAGACTTGCAAATTAATTTCAATTGGCCACTATAAGGAACTTTTGAATAGTTACTTTACAAAGAAATAGAATAGGTTTTAGTTACCCATTTGCTAAGGTGGAAACCCATCAAGTAAATAATGCACAACATGGCCCTACTCAAACATGAATAAATGTTTGGTGTCAATTAAAGCTACTGGCACTGCATACACAAAAGTATCACAACTAACTGTGCTTTTTAAATTATCTTATCTAACCATGGCTCAAGCTTTGTTGTATTGGTGTTTTTTAAACTGTCATTGAACTAATGTTGTATGATTCTCATGGACTCATGCAGTATGCATGAGTAGTTGTATTTTACACAAATCTTTTGAAGCAGTTGGCTCCTTTGCTTTTATAATAATACCAAGTTGGATAGAATAAGAGGATGAGTAATGTTTATACATTCTTCTTGTAAAGTAGGTTTTCAAGTAGGTGTGTAGGTTTGGGTATATACCTATAGGAAGTAAAATATAGTCATCTGGCAAAACCTTACTGACTATGTTCAATATTCAGTAACAAAAACCGCCCAAGTGCAATTCGGACTCGCACTCAAAGTTCTGCACCAAACTCCACCAAAAAATAAAGGGTGTAAAACACCTCTTAACGAAGCCGAAAGGCACTGGTTCTCCCAGTCTTTGCGATCATTTTTTTGTTCTACACCATACCTGGGAACCTTCTAGTTACGGAGATATTAGAGGTCAAAGTTCCAACTTTTTGACAAGTATTTTTTTAAATACAATTTTTTAACGTCAGATGTTCACTTTAAACACCTCCACGACCCCCGTACTATTCAATCCGTCCATCAGCACAATGTTTTGAGTGCGTTACATTGAGTTCTACCAGAAAACATGATTTTACACCCCCCAAAAAAAAGTTGTTTCCCAGCAATAATTTTTGCGTAAAGTTACTTAGTTTCATGTACAGAATGCTTGGTTGACGGCTTCGTGATGAGATGATTTACACCGTGTATAATAATAGTAAATGCTCATTAAACACTCAACAGCAAAACGGTTTTACATAGCATGTTACTGAAAAACAACATTATTGTTAACAACATAACTTCTGCCCATACCTTGGTGGCCCTTTGATGGCTCTAAAACATTCAGAAAAAATTACAAACAGTGGTGCAGTTTCGTATTTAATTTAGAAATCTATTCTTGACTCATACAGCTACGCTTATATACTTCAAAAAGCTGGAAGTAAAATAATTGTGTTAATAGCTAATTGGATGAAGAAAGATGCAGTAAAGGGCCGTCCATTAATCACGTGATGTTTTTTTATAGCATTTTTTAACCCCCCCTCCCCCTTTGTGATACGTGGTGAGGTTTAAGACTAACCCCCCGCCCCCACCCAAAATTACGTGTATTTTTAGTACCTACACAGAATTTTAATTTTTTTAGAATATTGTCTTTAAATACAGGTACTTCGTTCGTTGCCTGGCAACGGCGAGTCAAGGTCACACTACAAACCGCTTTTCGGTTTAGAATCGCGAAAAAATAAATACACGTGATATCTTACTACACCCCCCCTCCCCCCTTGTGATATTTCGTGATTTTCGCTAAAACCCCCCCTCCCCTTCAACCCTCACGTGATTAATGGACCATCCCTAAGTTGTATTATTTCTGACGTAACCTACTTAATAACGCCATACCTAAATATCTGCAATGAATGATGCACATCAAATTTGGCTAAGGTCTAGCGCACAAGTACGTTAAGATTCTGCTATCGTATTGATCTTCGCGTATTTAGTAGTGTCGATTCTCGGAATTCTATTTCAGTTTTTAGCTCATATTCAATGGATCATCATCATTTAGTACATATAACATCAGAAACCAGATTTTTTCAAATACAGGGTGAAAGAGATATCGGCGCACAAACGAAAACCACGTATTCTGTACACCATTCCGAATCCGCCTACATAGCAGATTTATAAGTTCAGTACCTACATGGTCAAAATTAATGAATGTTGTAATGTATTGAGTACGTTGTTAACCCCCGACCAAAAAAGAAGGGTGTTATAAGTTTGACGTGTGTATCTACTATCTGTGTGTCTGTCTGTGGCATCGAAACTCCTAAACGGATGAACTGATTTTGATAAAATTGGTTTCGTTTGAAAGGTGTTTTAATCGACAGTGTTCCTAGCTATGTTTCGAAAAAATCTACTCAGCCGTTTGGTGGTAATCCCCTCTTTTCTAGTTGAAGGGAAATTAACAACTTCCACAGGTCTGGTCGATTCGAAAAAAGAAATCTAGTAACTTGTCAATATGGGGAACGCCAGGGGGTGGCTGCACCCGCCCCCTCTAATTTAGCTGTTTTCGTTTATTGGCGAGAAGTCGCGCAACACCAAGAAAAGTGGAAGCAATGGGGGAGGCATATGCCCAAGATTGGGACAGTCAAGGCTTAGATAAAATAATATAAGTTTAAAAAGAATGAAATAAAATAAAATTAAAAAAAAGAACCATAACATAACAAACCTTTGAAAATCAAAAAATAAAATAATCCAAGCGTCTTAGCGCCGGGGGTCCACTTTGTTTTGTGCTTGTACTAAGCGGTCTACTTAGCGTTCCCCGACGCTAAGACGCTTGGATTATTTTATTTTTTGATTTTCAAAGGTTTTTCGTGTCGGGGGTTTTAAAAAAAAAAGTATAAGTATTCGTTTGTGTCTCAATGATTCCACCCTGTATTTGAAAAAATCCTTTCGGCCGCCATGGCAACTGAGTTTTACTGGTTTCTAAATTTTTCTGATAGAAAAGAAGAAATAGATAAATAATCTTCAATCTTGTGATGAATGTTTTAGTGTACAGGCGCCAGCAGGTCAAGCTACCCGAAACCGACAATTTTCCTAATCCACCTTGAACCGTACTCTTTCACAATAAGGTTGAAAATCTATTAAAGCAATTTGGCACATTGTGGTAGCTTGATGTGCTGGCCTGGCGTCTGTACATTGGTTGGTTGTTGTAGTCTTCATAGCAGTCAGTTACACCTCTATTCGTCGTTCGACTTGCCTATCGCTAGTGCTATAGCAGCACTTCTTTTTCTTTGCCATAATCGGGTAAAAAGTAGCCTGGTGTCCGCAGAACCTAAGTTATAAACCTAGTTGCTAGTTATATGCATAACTTTTAAGTAACATCGCATCTCCGCTTTGGAGGTCGCGCATGCTTTATTCAAATTTCACCAACAAGTGTTTCATTTGAAAACTGTGCCAATAGAATAAGAATATATATTTTTGGGAAAGTATGTATTCTCTAGCAGTCAAACTATTAGTTATTCAACTTATCTGAGTTCACTTACGATTGTCATTGGCTTATCTGTCTAGATTTAGAGATAACATTTGATGACTCAGATGGACAATCGTTTTTTTTGGATCTCGTTATACATAAACCCCAAATTCATGAACGACTACAAACTTGGGAAAGTTTGCAGTCTTTCATGAATTTTGTTTTGGTCATGAATTCTTTGGAGAAGTGTGCACACTGTCCAACGCAATACGTATCTTGTGCTGTGGTTAGACTTTTAAAGCAAGTCAGCAATCGTTGACTTGACATCCACTGTCCTGTCTGAGTGCAGTCTTCTTCTTGATGTTGGTTGATCAACCACAATCTACAAGTCTGTCTATGAAAACTACGGCGATAAGTCGTGTTTGTAAGGCTGAAGCCACACAGATAGGAGCTTCGCTTGGTGAGAAGGGCAGCCCGAGTAAATGAAAAATTACTCGTGCAGCGTCGGCAGATTGGCACCAAAGCGCTGCAGCCACGTTCGGGTTGACATGATTCGGCACCAATATAATTGCCGAATAATGTCGAATTGAACATAATTATAGTAACACCATCCGTGTTGGTTCGCTATGAGCATGTCACGTACATCGCAGGGTAGAGATGAGCGAAGCACCTAGCTGCTTGCCTTTGACGCGTTTCCATATTATTTTGCTGCTCTCCAAATCTCATCTCTCGAGTTCATTTCTGTGCGTATATCGTTGGAAAGTGTACATGTGGAATCTTAAAACGACAGACCTTCCGATAATCTAACTATACCTTTTACTATTATGTATTCTGTGTACCTATAAACGTTCATTTGAGCGCCCGCTTTGATAGGAAGGTAATGACCGTATATCGGTCACTTTAACGCTCGTCGGATTTTATGTCTGGGAACCATTCCCTAAGTAATCAACAATGTTTCTTTCAGTTCAATCTGCCCATGAACTGCCCAATACCTGGTTCAGAGTTGACGCGCGAGCCATTCCGATGGGACCAAAGACTATTTTCGTTGGTGCTGCGGCTTGCAGGGACACCAGCTGTCGAGAGGGACACTGGCCTAGTACCCTCCGACTCTTCACCTATCGATGCAATGTGTGAAGTTACTGGCGGTAAGTTACCATTATGCAACCACCTAACCATTTCAGAAATTAGTTAGTAACATACCAAGTTGCTTCATATGACATTTATCTATATATCTTTATCTAAAAAGTACCCATTCAAGATTATTTTGTAAACAAACAACTTTCAAGATATCTTTCTATGTCAATATAAGTACGAGCTTTAAAATATTCGAGTAGATTCTTTTACAGAAAATAATAAGCTAAAAATATAAGGGGTCTTAAACGGACGTCGAAATTTTATATTAACAGGGGATAGTAAGCCCTTTAGAAAACCAGTCCGACTAGTTTTTGTGCTGTTCGTTTAAAGTCAAGGTATATTTTGTGCTGCAGAGATAACTGTTGGCTTAATTTAACGGCTTGACAACTTTTAAGTATAGTTTTTTTTAAGAATACGAATAAATTAACTTGATTTATGCGATAAACTTTATTTTGCCATATAAAAAATAAACGTCACAATAAATTTTACACCAATATGGATTGTAATTTTATTACCTACAAGAGTAGATTGTATGATTTTCCTGTTAAATTTTATTTGAATGGAATTGTATCGGTAGTTTTTGTTTAAAATGGTGTAACGCGTGTTCTGTTTCCCGGTTTTAAGTTGCATGTGTTGTGGTGGGTAATTTTTAACAGACTTCAAAAAAGAGGAGGTTCTCAATTCGATTGTTTTTTTTTTAATGTATGTACATCGATTACGCTGAGATTTATTATCCGTTTTGCGTGATTCTTCTTTAGTTTGATGCGAAATAGTTGCCGTTTGGTCTCATAAAAATTTAACAGAGTTTGGCTCTGTAGTTTTTTGAACTACTGAGCCAAACTATAATGTCATTTTATGAACCTTTTTAGGGTTCCGTAGTAAACAAGGAACCGTTATAGTTTCGGTATGCCCGTCTGTCTGTCCGCGGTTTAGCTCAAAAACTGTTGGTACTAGAAAGTTGTAATTTGGCATGAGTATACACGTTAATAATGCCGGAAAGGTGGTAAAATAAAATTTTGATAAAAACAATTATTTAGGGTACCTCCCCTACATGTAAAGTAGGGATGATCATTTTTTTTTCGTCCTTCCCATAGTGTGGGATATCGTTGAATAGGTTTTTCAAAAATATTACGGGTTAGGGGAAGACCGTTTTTTGATTTAGTAAACCGTTCGTGACTTATCAAGCTTTAAAGTACCAATTTTCGTTAGAGTCAAGTGTCCCCCCCCCCCCCCCTTTACCAACTAAACGGTTGTAGTTAGAAATTCAAATGTCTCGGCAGTAGTACCTATAGTATATAACGAAGTTTAAAGGAAAACTATCACACTTAAGTGGACTTTACAAGTTTACGAGTAATAGGCGACCAAATGTATTTGACTCGAAAAATTCGAACAGCTCCATAGAAATGTCGATAGATGGCGCTAAGCGTCAGTTGTACTAAAAGCGAGTCTCATTTGCAGATCATATATGGCGGTTTTCATAAATATTGGTACGAAACCCTTCGTGCGCGAGTCCGACTCGCACTTGACCGGTTTTTTTTAATTTATTTTATGTACATTTTTCACGTATCTCTTCATCATCAGCCTATATTGTTCCCACTGCTGGGACGCAGGCCTCCTCTCTATGAGAGGGAATGGGCTGTAATCCACCACGCGGGCCAAGTGCGGGTTGGTAGATGTCACATGTCTTCGATTTTTTAGTTCTAGGACATGCCGGTTTCCTCACGATGTTTTCCTTCACCGTTTTGAGAGCAGCGGTGATGAAATAAATTACAGAAAGTAATGCGCCTGCCTGGGTTCGATCCTACGACTTGCTGCTCGTAAGTCGGGGCTGCTACCACTGGGCCACCGCTGCTCTCAATAGATGAGAGATCCGCATAAACTGGTTTTATTGCTTGAGTGGTCGTCGTGTGTATCTATACTGCTACCATTAGGCCAATTGATTTAGCTGTGCCGAATTACATTCATATATTATTTAAAAACCAACCGTTAAAACGTGGTTGGTTTTTCTATACGTTTTGGACACCACATTTTCCTTTGAAAACCTCTTTTCCAGAAGGTTTTTCTAATTTGTTTTGTCGTGAGTACACAAGACAGGATTGCCACCCTCAACTTAAGACTCGATTGACTTGATCTAGGACTAATACAAAACCCTAAATGAGCTAACGTCATGACGAAGTAATTAAAACGATGAAGGGGAAAACATTGTAGAGATACCGATAAACCTGAATTCTGACTTCCACCAACCACTAGGCCTGCCTGCTATGAACCACGAGTCCATAGAAGTGGGAACAGTATAGTCTGAACGTGCAATAGGTTTATTTATACCTTGAATAAACAATAATATGTATTTTTATCTTGAATCTATACGTTGTAACTTGTAACATACAAATAAATAAAATTCAAGTGTATTTGTAATTTCAAAATAACAGCTTTTTTACTGAATGACGAAACTTAATAGTTAGGTAGAAGGTACTTAAAACAATTTTATTTTTGTCCGTCTGTTTGTTCGGACTGGTCTTTGAAACGGCTGAACCTATATTGACGACGATTTTGTTTTTACTTTTATTTTAGTAAATTTTAATAATTAAATAAAAAAACCCTTGAAATTGTAAATAAAATCCGATTCAAATAGAGAAGTAATATTTTTTATAATAATTTCACGCGGACGAAGGTCGCGCGCAATAGCTAGTAATCAATAAATCCCTTTTAACTTCCAGGTCGTTCATACTGCATCACCTCCCATCGTATGTTGATGCAGTGCATCGACAGTTTGGTTCAGAAAGTGCAGAGTGGTGTTGTGATTAACTTCGAGAAGATTGGCCCCGACCCTCCGCCTATAGAAGGGGCAATCAAAGGAGAAGGCGAAGGGGATGAAGCCAACCACGAGGGGGAGAAAGAAGTGGAGGGAGTGGATGGGGAGAGGAATGGAGTAAGTAGTTGTTTTTGTTTTTTTTTTCTAGGAAACTTTTCTTTCCTCGTGTATGCAGTGCAGTCACACGAGAATATTCAATTCGTGTTAATTCGATAATTTCTTATTCCCTGAATCATGTTGACCGACGAAACACGAATAAATCCCTGTTATTCTGAAATACTGACAAAATTAAACAACAACAAAAAAAGCAGCATGTATTCATAATTAACTAGGTATCGTAATTTAATTTGATTATTTATGTCTTTTGTGACCTCCTGAATTTTGACGAGTATGCAAAACAACACCTTGTATAAAATGTGTTTACTTTTGTTCTACACTAACAATTTATTAACTTGGAGAACTTTAATCCATTTGTTGCGCTTTCTCCTAATGTAGACTTAAACGTATCTACGTTTAAGTCTACATTAGGAGAAAGCATACATCTGTGCGTACATACATGTGTACATCTGTACAAATACATATAATTATGCATAATTCTCTGCAATTGATGTTACTTCTGCAAAATTACGTGTTGAACAGTTTAGTTTACGCCTTTTTCTCATGGGGATAAGCAGAAAGCGCAGACCGCTACCTGCTAGGATCCTGACATACTCTTTTTGCCTCGTCCACGTTTATACATCTGGTCATACACACACGCAACTTTAAAAATAAGCTAAATTTAAACCGGTTGTTGGTAGATACTGAGTGAACTTATTAAGTTACAAAGAGCCTTCTCAAACATCCGAATCCTAAACGTTATCTAAATAGGTATTTAAAGTAACAAACTATGTATGCATATACTTCTCTTAGTCACGCATACGGTAACTACGTATAATGATAAGCAAGTGCTTTGTGACGCAAGTGTTGGGTGCAAAGCGCCACAATACACCTTCTAATCTATTAACGTAATATCGTTACTATTTCGAAACTGACCCATAGACTTAGGTAACGAAACTTATTTTAAATTCCTATTTGAAGTCGTAGAATAGTTCAAAGAATTTATGAAAAGTACAGTATCACGCGTGTTTCCCCGTAGGATTAGAAAGACGTATTATATCCACGTTACGCCAGTTTATATCTTGTGTTCGGTTGCGAACTGGCGAGCCATTTACTATACCAATCAATACCTACATAATATTTCTAACATTTTCGTTGTCCTATAGTCTATTTCAAGGTTTCCAAAAAAAATGTCATACATTAATAGAATCTCTTGAGTCCCCTAATAAAAATCATTTTATTAGGGGACTTTAAAAATCATTTCAATAGGTCAGCTCACCAATTCATTATTTGAACTGTCAATATTCATTAGTCGGCTCAATAATAAGTTTGCCTATTTTTCTATTACTATATTGTAATGTACAGTCAACCTCAAAAGAAAAATAATTATGATAAACAAATACCCAGTGTTAAAGAAATCTTTGTTTATTTTGTACGAAAGGTATTCTCAGGCTTCCTTTATAAACAACCCAGTCTAGAACTTTTTAATTTTTCTTAACAAAACGGCAAAGAGTGACGTCATTACTCACTTTTTGAAATCGGAACTTCACAAAGGATTGAATCCTTGCAAATTCAGACCCGGGCTATAAATAGATCTAGAACAAAGAGCTGTACGCATTCCTTATTTCGAGTTCGTAATTGCTTAACTTGGGACTTGTTTATTTTATATTTTTATTATTAGACTTTATGTAACAAGTGCTTAACTTGGGACTTGCTTATTTTTTTATTCACACATTATTTATACAGTCGTCATTCAGATTAAAATAAACACTCGGTAAAGAGATTAGTTACGGCTGCAATTTGTATAAGTCGTAGTCGCTGCTGTCAGTCAATATTTTAAACTGTTGTATGCGTTTTACAGTTGACCGTTTACCAGCACGTTTATATATCTTGCTAGAAAGGGCTCCATAAGTCCATATTTCGCCAACATTTTGAGAACTAAAAGAGGATTTGTTGACCCAGAGAGCGTCCCACGTTTGACGATACATCGGTCCGTCGACAGACATGGCGGCGCTGTTTAAATCTAATACTTACCGAAAATTTTCCTCTTTACAGCGTTGGAACAACACCGGCCAGTACCAGACTCAAACCTCAAACCCGAGCGGTCCCAGTGCCCCTCAAGCTTGGCACTCCTGTCGCCGACTCATCTACGTGCCACGGACAGTCGCGCAGAAAGGCTTCGCTGTCGGCTTCTGGCCTATACCGGAGTCCTTCCGATCCGACCCTAACGCGCAAACATTGGTATGTATAAGATATGACTACAGACTAGATATTTTTTATTATTTATGTGAGTATAAATGTGGATGGCTATAAGAGTAAGGAAAGACCAAAGAAAAGATGGAAGGACTGTGAATGATATGGCAAGTAAGGCAGTGACTAATAGAGAAGTATGGAAGATCATAGCTAAATTGGAACAAGACCAAGGGCATGACAATAATCAAAATAATAGCAGGATTTTTTACTGTCTTGTGTTCTCCTTTTTGTTTGGTTGACCAAAATAACAATGAACTATTGGACTATTATAAAATTAATTTGAATAACTTGATTAGGCTTTCAGAGTTCGGAAGCTCTATATAATAATAAACTAAACTTCATAGTTGTTGCTGTTTCGTTAGAAATTAGTTCAAACAATTACAAAGTCAGCTGGCCAGTCCGTTTAGGGGTAAAATTGATTTTATATTGAGCTTGTATACTCAACAGGACCAGACTTATAATATTTGGTTAACTCTGACTTCATTACAACCATATTATCGTTGAATCGACAATTATGATAATGATTAAAATTCAACATTCAACTCAAATTCAAAACGTTTCAAAGAAATTTAACTTGTAATTTAATCATTACTGTATTGAATATTTAACGTCAGAACAGCGGCGTCAGTTGTTGCAACCTATCACTGTTCCCATGAACAACAGGTCGGTTTTCTTATTAAACAACAAATAAAGCTCACTTTGATCACGATGTTCGGACAGTAATAAACTGTGTACATTTGTTCAGAACTTATTGATTCACATTCGGTCTTCACGATTCTCGAAAATGATTGCATGGCAATGTTTGTTTGTAAAGTTAACATTTTTATGTTCAGTAAACATGAAAGCACAAAGTTAAAGTGCATAAGAGAAATAAAATATGTGCAGTGTAGTATGTTTGTTTTCACACCTTTCGGGGACACGACCTTGCTTGAAGTAGTTGAGTGTACACTCATCTGTTACGGCCAGAAGAGACTGTCCACCGATAGCTTTCAAGTTTATTCATTTTTATGGTTCCGTACCCAAAGGGTCAAACGGGACCCTATTACTGAGACTTCGCTGTCCGTTCGTCCGTCCGTCCATCTGTCACCAGGCTGTATCTCATGAACCGTGATAGTTAGCCAGTTGAAATTTCTACAGATTATGTATTTCTGTTGCCGCTATAACAACAAGTACTAAAAACAGAAAAAATAAATATTTCAGAGGGCTCCCATACAAAAAAGTGGTTTCTTTGCTCGTTTTTATAAATAATGGTACGTAACCCTTCGTGCGCGAGTCCAACTCGCACTTCGCCGATTTTTATTAATTTATGGTTATTTGTCTACCACTTCCTTCGTTCTTATAAAGGGGTGGCGTCATTACACCCTATTAAGCAGTTGCGCGAAGTCGATCGAATTCATATTTGTCCAAGAAATTGTGTCAAGTTTCTATAAACCTGACGTACTTATAAGTTCCATCATTATGGTGAATGGTGCTATGCAGAACTTTATAGTGTGCAACTACTAAACAGTGATTCGATTATTTGAATAAATATATTAATTTGAAAGAGCTTTCTCAGGTCGATCTTTTGGTTAAGCCGCACTTGCCTAGGTTGGTCCGCGGATGGGTGACCACTCATTACATACCAAGTTTCATCCGTACGTCCGAAAGCACGTTAAGCCATTGGTCCCGGCTGTCATTTGTAGATCTTTGGCAGTCGGCACAGGTCGTCATTGACCTGAAACCAGTCTTAACAAGGGATATCATATCACCTAGCATTAATTGGGTTGCGAAGGTCAGATAGGCAGTCGCTTCTTGTAAAATACTGGTATTCAGCTGCATCTGGATATACTGAAAGCTGACCCCAAAACAGTTGGGAAAAGGCTAGGCAGATGATGATTAAGTTGAATAAAAACGTAAATGGCGAAATGTGAGTGGAATGTCTTTACTCAACCTTTCGGGGATTATAAGTGTGATTATGTAATGTAATAAAATGAAGCTCTCATTAATGAACCCTTTTTGATAATTTCCAGCCACCTCGCTCTGCACACCCAGTGGTGAAGTTCACATGTTCGAGTCAGGAACCGATGGTGATTGACAATCTGCCCTTTGACAAGTATGAGTTAGAGCCCAGTCCTTTGACACAGTTCATATTGGCCAGGAAACAGCCTACTGTCTGCTGGCAGGTAAGAAAAATATGTACTTAAAAGGTTCGTCCTACTGCCGCCGTCATTGTAGTTTACTTCGTTACATAGTATAAAACAAAGCTTCGGATTTTGATGCGGATTTCATCAAAAGACAGAATGATTCAAGAGGAAGGTATAATTATATTATGTATAACTAGCTGTCCCGCGCTACTTCGTCTGCGTCACATTTTCCCCGTTTTCGCAACATTTTTCACTGCTGGTCCGCTCCTATTGGACGTAGCGTGATTATATATATATAGCCTTCCTCGATAAATGGGCTATCTAACACTGGAATAATTTTGAGAATCGGACCAGTAGTTCCTGAGATTAGCGCGTTCAAGCAAACAAACAAACTCTTCAGCTTTATTATTAGTATAATTAGATATATCCCTGAAAAACGCAAAAATTTCCACGCGAAGAAAGTCGCGGACAGCAGCTAGTATAATATAAACTTTTTTACTTTTATCAGTAAAAAACGAATTATCGCAAGATATATTTTCTTTTTAAAGCTTGGAAAGAATATGCGTACTAATAGTTACCATTAAATATTTCCAGGTGTTCGTAGCCAACAGTGGTTGTAAGAACTCTGAGATCAACCACCCATTCGGCTACTTGAAAGCGTCAACGAACCTGACTTGCGTGAACTTGTTCGTTTTGCCGTACAACTACCCAATGTTGCTGCCTCTTCTAGACGATCTGTTCAAAGTTCATCGTTGCAAGCCCACTGCGGAGTGGAAGCTGGCGTTTCAGCATTATCTGGACAGAATGCCATCTTACTATGTTGCGGTAAGTCGCACTAAATTGATAATCTTGCTTGTAGAAAAAAATACAGGAAGTATACAGAAAAAACTAAGGACTATTGACAAATTATTTTGCAATGTCGCAGTATACAAGGTGTTGTTTTGCATCCTCGTCAAATTCTAGGAGGTGACTATGCTAATGATTCTCGTCCCGAATCAATAATAAAATGAGTAGGTAATTTTAATTTTTTTTCTTATTAACTAAATTCGGTAAGTGTGAACCACCCGGGTTTTAAATGCGGCCCGTCTGATTCTCGCCCTATTACCGCGCTTTCATACATACCAACAATCTCAAACGTTTATTCGATCATTTCTTATTCCCTAACCCTCGTTAAGGGGGTTATTCTGAAATAGTGCCAAACTTAAACAACCAAAAAATCCAGCTTTTAGTAATAATTAACTGGGTACAGTAATTTTAATTGATTATTTAGGTCTTTTGTGACATGCTCTCGAATTTTGACGACTATGCAAAACAACACCTTGTATAACTGAAAATAAAATATTCTTTGCAATAATAACAAATCTAATATTCTATTAATAATTGCAAAATTATAAATCAAGTTAAAATTAATGTTTTCTTTTTCCAGCCTCTTCGCAGAGCATTGACGAAAATGGGAGCATCCGCACAACTTCTACAGAGTTTGATTCCTGACTCCCAAGACAATTCTCTCAGCTTCTCCGTGTTGAACTATTTGAAAAGACTGAAAAATCAAGCTAAAGTTGAATTCGAGAAGCTCTGCGCTGACGTCATCAACAAATCATCCAGCAATAATACGCAGAAGGTAATATATGTTTCTCAATGTCAAAATCTGCATTCATAGTCCAATCTTATAATGTACGCGCGAGTGAATAATTTCTAGCCAATTACTCTTATTTATGCATCAAGCATCTGAATAATTTTAAGAGTTAAGAAGATGATTTGTGGACTAAGTTTGTCTTCTATAAATGGAATTTTAAAAACTATAAGCACCTCTGCCAAACCCTTCAGGGATTACACCTGCACGCGTAGCATGACCACTGTAGAAACGAATTTTGTCTACGGAAGAATCGACATAATGCCAGACAGACAATGACTATGTGTCAGTTTGTCTGTTCTTCCAGCCCGTTTCTAAGGCGGTCATTCTACGCGTGCTGTGATATATTGTGATGTTTACCCTATGATTTAAGTTACTAAAACCACTAAATCACATTTAAGGTGGCCGAAAGCGTTCGAGTAATGCCCCGGTCTCCTCTCCGGAAGGACTTGACAACACATCCGTGTCTACAAGACAAGTTCTCAGCACTTCGTGATCAGTTGAACGAGTTCGGCGGATTCGTCGTTGGGCTCTCACGAGGCAGACATAAGACGCAAACGCACACATATAGGAATCCTTTCGACATACAAAGGAGAGATTTACTAGATCAGGTAAGAACGAACGAATTTCTTCAAAATCTTTCGGAATGCTATAGAATTTTAATTGGGGTGCTGGTATGTTGTCTAACTGGTTCTGTGTCCGCTAAGATACTCAAGGGCCGGCTCGAGGTAGCACAGGATAGGAATCAGAACGGAATGAGGGTTTCTTTGCTCATCTGTAGGACACTAGACATCAAAAACAATACCTACTCGGTAAAATTGCATCGCGTCACTTTAGAAAAATCATCGTATCAGGCTTGCGAAACTTGGAAGGACAGCAAAATATATTAGCATTACATTTTTTGTCACTATACCGGAACGACACACAGATTAGAGCGGTAAATTACTTGGCGTTCAGTCAGTTCGAGAGAGGCTTGAAAAAACAAATACAATTCAAAGTAGTAACATCATATGGCGATGATCTCATTTGGTAGCACATTGAACATTTGATCACATTATTACAAAAAAAATATGGTCCCATGTGGCCATATAAGTACTTTGTTTGTAATCAAATGCGATGCGTGTGGTATAGTATTAATTCTTATTCTACGTGTAAAACTTTGTTGAATGTACACGTAAATTGTAAATAAACAGGAATTTTTATTGGTATTTCTTGGCAAGCTTCCAAAACGAATTTCTATTTTTTTTTACATATATTCTTTTGTAAATAGCATAACCGCATTGTATTCTAATAAGGCTTGAGTATGTGAACCATTGTTTACATAATTCAATACAAACTGAGAGTGAAAGACAACTGAGTATAAGTTGGTTTTCATACAAGTACACTATAACATGTTAGACAAGTTTTAATGGGTTTTTTTTGTGTCATAAGTTATCCAGCTAGCTGTAGAACACGCTTTTATAATAACAATGGGATTGGTATATTATTATAAGCAAAATGATCCTTTTTTACCTACTCAAACTTCTACTCTTTGGCAATAGCATCATTATAAAAGACAGCGTATTTCAAGTTTATTTTTTCGACTTTCTCACAATGTTCATATTATGCCGTCCTGTTGGGGTATATGGTCCACTTGAATACAACATAAACTTCAGTTTTTTAACTGAGATGGTCACTTACACTATCAATAACGCTGGATGGGGACTGTTTAAAAAATAACAAACAATATCAGGAACTCACATGAAATAGTAAACATGTTAAAAATCCCGTGTACAGTGTTATTTAAAATCTTCAGTATTAATTTTGTCTCGGTAGATTTAAAATCATTACTTACCAAACCTTTACTATCATAACTTTTCAGGTGGTCCGAATGCGCGCGAACTTCTTACAACCATCGTTGGCACATACTCGCCTGGTCGATGAAGACAGTGTACACTCGATGCCGGTTGCTCAGATGGGCAACTACCAGGAGTATCTCAAGCGAATGACGCCGCAATTACGGGAGATTGAGACACAGCCAGTACGGCAGCACATGTTTGGCAACCCCTTCAAGATAGATAAGGTAATTTACTTTTATTTTACATGAAACAGATCATGATTTAAGTTTTCGATGGATGCTGGACTATGGCATAATTTCGACTTGCGGCCTTGCGACTGCAAGTTGATCATAATGTCATTGTAATCATGGAATCATCTATGAATTTCAGTTAATATCTTTCAACATTTGGGTTTAATAAGACAAGATAGTGATAACCAATCTAGGTTAATGTGGGAAGCGGTTTTGAAATGAATCACTGTGACACGTTATGATTTTTAACGTCTACTAATTTAAAATGATTCGATTTCAGCGCATGATGGTAGACGAAGCCGACATGGACCCGGTGGGCGCGGTGCGCGGCGGCGGCGGCGGCGCGGGCGGCAAGCGCGGCGCCGACAGCCCGCGCGCCGCGCCGCCCAAGCGCCGCGCCGGGCCGCTGCCGCACCACATCGTGGCGCGCCGCCCCTCCGAGCCGCTGCAGCCGCCCACCATCCCGCCGCCGCTCGTCCCGCCGCCCGCGCCGCCCGTCGCGCCGCTGTCGCCCGTCGCGCCGCGGAGACCGGCCTCGCCGCTCGCGCCTGTACCTTCGGATCTACCGTCTGGAAGGCCTCCTGAGGTAATATAACACGATCTGTACACACAGAACACTTCAAACAGGAAATTATATAAAGCTAAAAGAGTAGAAATTGTATTTGACACTGTCCTAGCCAAAGCTCGTCGTACGCGACAGCACCTGGAAACAGGTTTAGGATGCTTTGGCCCAGCAGTGGGACATAAAGGCTAATTTTAAAAATCTTTGTAAAATTACATGCTGATCCACTAATTGCGTTGGTCTACTACTGATGTTGCTACCACCCTTGTTTTTGAAGTATTTATTTGTGTAACAATTGCAACTTATAGTCTAAACGGATGATTTTCTAAATGTTCGTATTTCAGGAACCTCCAAATATGGACACTGGTGGCCCAGCCGTGGGTCCTGCTTCGCCTCCTGCCTCCCCACCTGCCGTCACGCCGCCTAACTTACCGCCTGTTGTCAAACCATTCCTTAATGGAGGTCAGTAGTTATTACAAAGTTATTAACACTAACATGTTCTATATAAATTATATCGGCTGTATACAGACAATATGAGTAAGGCGTGCGAAACATGTTCGGCTCGACCTGGTTCGGCACAGTACGGCCGGCTGATATACATTCGAATTTATAGACCGGTCTGTGCTAAATCAGGCCGTCCCGAATGTGTATCATCCCTAAGACCGTATTTGATTCGGTGCAGACGCAAGTCGAACACATTTATAAACATTGAGTTCTATGATACGTGTTCGATCGATTATTGTATACATTAATTGATTTGACAATTTTATGAAAGCTAGCGCAACAGAACACTTGCGAGGAATTTTATAAATATTCTTTAATGTTTCTCTTTCTCCAGATGCATATACGACGATGGGTAGCAAGATGCCTCGCTCGCCGTCCCCGCCGCCCGAGCCGGCCGCGCCCGCGCCCGCCGTGCTGCACGACACGCAGGAGCTGCAGATCAACGCCATCCTGCAGGGCGTCGCCGCTGAGAATAACTCCAATGCACGCTCACGGAAGAGGAAACGAAAGGTATCGAACATACCACGATGCGACACTGTTTTCAATTAAACTTTTAATCTTGCTTCGGTAGTGTCCGTTTGCCGTCTTATCGAACTATGAGTGAGGAAATTCTCTCTATGCACTGCACCTGTGTGTGCACTCTCGTCCACTACTTATACGTCCCAAGTAACCGACTTGGGAATCTTTGCCGAGATTGACCGCCATGAAAACGGTCAGGAACGAAAGGGCACTAAACAGTGCTCACAACACAAAAGGTTCCAGTTTTTATTTGAAAGTTAAAAACTGAACAAATTTGTGGCAAAAAACGAATCGGAAAACGTTTTTCTTTACATTCCATTTTGTAGTATCCACTATGGGTATAATAACTAGTCTTTAAGTTTTAAGTTAGTGATGCTTTGATGCGCCAAACATGGACGGGTAATTCATGCAAAGTCAAACGAGGGCAATACTAACACAAAAATCTGTTACAGAACGACAAACAACTGCAGTTGACGATGCCCCCACTGCTGACGCGCAAAGAGCTTGCAGACATAAGAAAGCACAATCTAGATGTACGGTCGGAGGTCTTCCGCGCAGTTCGACGACCCGGCAAAGGTAAACATGACATTTATTTATTCCCTTTATTTTTTTCTAAACACATTCATTATATTTTTAGAAATTTCAAACTAAAATAGTATAAAAACAAACAAAAATATAAAAAATAGTACTCGTAGCCCACCGGTATCGGGAACAGGATCCAAACTACCGGCCGTAATGTCGACTCCAGAGAGACGAACCTTCTGAATTTATGAATCAAGCCCTTGTCGAATCAACATTTATTTCTTTGCGAACATTCCACTTACCCATTGCGAACATCATAAATATCATCATTATTTGTGTCACTGTTGACTAATGCAGATAATTGTTTGGTATTACTGGCGTATTTTCCAATGTAATATCATGTTCGTCTGTACCTCTTTTAGGGGTGGTGCATGGGAAGTGGTTACTTCTGCCTAAGATAATAGCATCAGTGATAGGGTGTTCTTTTGTCAGTTTCAGATAGAGAATGTAATGAATTGTTCCTAATAAGCTGTTATAAAAAATGTCGAAGTTTCAAGTTTTTATTGCAATACCCGTTTTCGCTTCGCCTACTATGGTAGCACGTTTTTGCGATTACAGAACGCTGATAAAAATGTATTTCCTGAATAAACAAATACAATTATTCTGCGTCGTTTCGTAGTTGATACTGTTATCAGTTTTAATGTATGTGGTATTCATGCACCACATTCAAACCTAACCTAAATGAAACCGCTATCATTTTTTGCGATAACCTATAAAAATCTTGTAACGTATCTTTTTGTTCACAGATTACACGAAACTGTTCGAAAGTTTAAAACAATTACAAGGTGGTGTGGACGTTAAAAAGGAAGTGGTACGCGAAGTTATTAACGAATCGTTAAGGTTCAAACGAAAGGCCCTCGCCAAGCTTTTGGAAGACTTCTTAGCGGGACTAGAGAAAAACGGTAGCAGTGCCTCAATTAGTATGAAGAGAGTTAACAACTCAGTGATGTACAGTAACGCTAACAACCATAGCTAGTAAAGTGCGAGACATTTTAATGTGATTTTATTGACTGACCACATTTGCTGTTCAAAGTCGGGAACTTAGTTCGATGGAATCACGAAACGTAGATTAATGACAATGGACACAAGCATGTGCTGTTATGATATTAGTTTCTGTGTTTAATTTAACGGTACAAAGCCAGTGTACGTTTAAAATCTGATTGTTATTGTTACTCTACCACATAATTATCATATTCGATGATTTTGTATTGCGTTTCCGCCTGGTAAGTAGTCATGTCGTCAGTGTACAGTAATAACACGAGATGCGATGTTAATGATCTCACAGGCTCGATAGTGTGACTCACTGTTGAGAGTTAGTTATTGCATATTGTATGCGAATCATTAAGTTTGTAAGAAACTGAGAATACCTTGTTAAACTGTATGAATCTTTTAAGAATTGTCATCTTTATATCATAGTAGAAAACTAACATTCATAAGTAAAATGTCATATCATATTTTCATTAATATTTCAAAAGCATTTTTTGTAAACTCATGCATTACAGCCATGACTTGTCGCTTAGTAACCAAGTTTGTTGACCAAGGAACGTGAATATGTGTCGGCCAAACTTACCGTTTTCCTGTCATTTTGATTTTTGTGTCTTACACATAGAGATGTATGTATATGAAGCAATATAACATTTGGTTTATTATCACAATGTGTCTTATTCAAAGTGGCAGAAGAATTGTGAGTTTCATGTTGTATATAAAGTTGTACATATTATTAGAATGTTATAGTTATTACCAATGGAATGTATGTGTAGGATGCTTTTATGCATCGGTCACTACTACTGTTAATGTGGCTGGATGAACCCGACAGAGATAGATATTAAATATTATTAATAGAATAATGTATCCAGGAATGTTCACGCATTTTATGGACCTGAAGAATTTAATGAAGACATTTATATAAAGTTTTAGCATATTGACTCCATTGAAATTTTAAATGTTTTATTAACATCATGAATGGTGTTATTATCATAACATAATAACTATACGCTTACATCACGGTTCGTTAGTGTTACACGATTTTGTGGACGCTTGTACCAAAGTGTAGTTTATTTTGGATGTTCTTTATCGGAAAAATAGCATCATTACATTAAAAGGGAACTGTGATACTCAAAATTTTAAATTATCGAAAATATTATGGGTGTCCCGCCACATTAACACAAGTTCGGTCAATTGTAAAGTGTAATATATCATTTTTTAAATAAATTATGATCCTTATTGGATTTTTATGCCGAGTTTTATTGGCCCATTTCAGTTTTTCCTACAAAATCAAAAATCATTTATTCAAATTAGGCTGTTAATCGCCACTTTTTGAACGTCAAAATTATAAGAGACAGTCCCCCAAAACGTCCGCCCTTCGCCAATTCCTAGTGTTTTAGCTAGGAAGAAGTGGCGGAAGAAACTCCCCAGCAATAGAAATACAATACAGTTTATCAGAATAAACTCCTATTCTTTTGGGTTACCTTTTTTCTGATTTAGATTTAAGTTTCATTTCATAGCTTTTTGCAATTCCATCAACTTTCAACAGCGCCAAAAACAAGAACTTTTTGATTCTTCGACAAAAAGTATCATGTCGTAATTAAACTTCGCTTTTCAAACGTCATTTATATTTTAGAGAGACGGGGATGCTGCAACAACAGAGATAATGTTCACGCAAAATTGTGTGCGCGGCGTCCGCCCCGACCGATCTATAACGAATTATTATGCTCTCGCTTCGTATCCGTCCGCATAAAAGGGACAATATTCAGTAGAGATCATAATCTTAACCGGACATCCTTTTATACAGTTTGATGGTATGAAAGGTGCCCGGAAAAGCTTGTGTAGGTATATACAGCTATATTTCCAAATATATTATTATATTCCGTTAATATTATGATGTTTGGGTAAAATTGAGGAGCTGTACGTAAAGGCACAGAACCAGAAATAACACTACAATAACATTACAATTATACATTGTATTTTTATTCACAGTAAACAATGTACCAAGAATTAAAAAAAAATATATGTGGCATCAAATATTCGTCCACATGACTACGTGTACTACTTCCAAATTGGTAAAACGTGTCTCCCCCCTCTAATTTCTAAAGTTAGAGGAGAAAAATTCTGAAAAAATATTGGGATGTAGAACGTAAAAAAACTTTCAATGAAAATTGGTTTGAATAAGATTTGATATTTAGGTTTTGAGATATGGGACTTTTTCACCAAACTGTTAGCAGTAACTTTGTTTTTCATTAACTTGCTATGAAAAACAAATTTATTTTTGCGGTTGAGTGGAAGTTTACTAACGAATGACCGTTCAAAATATTGTTATTATATTGTTTGGGGCTATGGAACCCTGTGTGGCCCGTTTTTGATATAGTGGGAATGCTATCTCACGCAGCAGCAAAGACGCGCGACGAAAATCAGTAGCATTCTTGGAATTTGGATTGTGTCCCGTTGATGGCTATACCTCTATCTCTATCCTCTATTACGTGGGACATAACTGGCGAATTGTGGTTGCAATAGGTCCTCCACCTCTGTCTAATCCTTCGGGGATCACAGGTGTGATGTTTTGAAGTTGAGAAAATTTACCAAAACCGTAAGTTTTAACTATAACGTTTGATCATCATTGGGAGTTCTCGCAGTCTAAATAAGTTAGATGGTACAACCTTGCCACCAGTTCTTTTCGACGGAACGGTCGTTTCTTTTAGCACGGATGTAAAGGATCTAGGCTTGCATATTGACAACACTATAAAATGGCATACCTACTTAAGTTGCTCGTGTCAGCCAGAAGTTTACTGGTACGTTGCGAGCTCTGTACCGTTTGAGAAACTTTTTACTATCGAACACGAAAACAATGCTTGTACAGTCCTTAATTTTCCCTATCATCGATTATGGTGATTTGTGCTACTTTGACCTGAATGCAGATCTTCTCGACAAAATTGACCGCCTTCTGAATAACTGCATTCGATTCGTTTTCAATCTGCGAAATACGATGAATGTCTCTGGGCAGCGGTCTTTTCTAAGTGGTTGCTTCGATACGTCAGCGTAGAGAGCTAAGGGCGCTAACCACCTTGTTTTCTTTTCTTGTTTCTCCCACTTCCCCTAAGTTACCTCGCTCCCCACTTTCAATACATTTGTGCCAACCATAATAGGAGTCTGCGCTCTTCGCATACCCGTGTTCTTCAATGTCTCTCTCACCGCACCGACTTCATTTTCACTGATCATTCTTCGTCTAATCTATTTCTCAGTGGAAAGCGATTCCCCAGGAAATCAGGATGGCTATGAATCGCTTAAGTATCTTTTTAAATTAAAGTTCGCGAATAGGTAAGTATATTCGGAATAAACTAGCAGTATCGTCACAACGTTAATATATTCCCCTTAGTTTGTCCTTTTATATTAGTATTTATATTTTGATATATGTTTATAGTATTTTGATATATTTTTATAGTATTTTATATGTCCTTTGTAGTTTGTTTTAGTATTTAATTAATAATCTTTTATAGATATACACCTAACACTGTCTCTGCATCACCCAAAGGTTGACTGGTAGAAAATGCCTATGGCATCAAGTCAGTCTCTGTACTATGTGCTTGAAGTGTTAAATAAATAAATATAACGTTATGTAAAATATTGTAGTAAGCGGTGGTCAAGTGGCCGATACAGCATTAACAGCTGGGGTTGCCTACGGGCCCCGTTATTTATAGCCAGATCAAGATTTATTTACATTTGTATCCATTCCCCTATCTAAATTACCTGCTTTATCGCTATTTGTCCGTTTAATGTGATTTTTACTGCAACGATAATATCGTCATTTTTTTTCTAACATTGTTAGTTAAGATAGTATTTCACTAGGTCAACATTTAATTTTGTTTTGCATTAGGAAGTTTCGGAAAAAAAACAATATGAAGTAGGTAGTTGTTCACTAATTTATTAGGAAGCTTTTTGACCGCGTCCTCGCCCGCGTGTTTGTCTTAATAAATCCTATGCTACGGGCACTTACGAGTACCTACCACCGCGATAACAAGTCTATCCTTGGTCCTAAGTGTCTTAACCCAGAGATCATTTCGGATTTATAATATTAGTATGGACTTCGTTTTGGGTAAAATACTTAAAGAATACTGTCGTCCCAGCGGCACGAAGAAGATGAGATGTTGATTGAAAAGCATTTTCTTGCTGCAGGATTTCTAAGTACCATAGATAAAACAACATTTGCGACAGAATTTGTGAGGTATGTATGTAGATATGCGCGGCCCGCGGGTAGTTAATTTGTATTCCACGAAGGTACGTGTTGGGTTGCATCAGGCCGAAATTCTAAACCTAGAATAGAATACAGAATTAGAACCAATCAGGCAGTAAATCAACTGCTGTATATTTTAGTAAAGAATTCATGTAAGTACCACTACATCCCAAGCTCCCTGAGGCAGAATTATGTGTGTCGCGCAAAACGCCTTGATGAGAAATCTGCCCCTTATCATATTTAAGGGAAAATGTTCTGAATAATCCTTTCTCCTCCTCTCTCACAAACACCCATAATGAAAATGGGTGTTTGTGCGATTTTTAGGTGCTTTGAACTTGTTTAGAGCAGTTGAAATTATAATATTAGACTTTAAATAGATATATATTTAGCTACCGGTTACATAAATACATAGGATAGCTGCATCTGAATTGGTGTTTTTTTTTCGGGTTTGTTGTCGGTTTCCTGTCTAACCGGATGCAGTCGGTTAAAGTGGAATCGGACTCAACGATAGTTGAGAAAATGCTATGCGATGATGTCTTTTTTAACCCCTGACCAAAAAAGAGGGGTGTTATAAGTTTGACGTGTGTATCTGTGTGTCTGTCTGTGGTATCGTAGCTCCTAAACGGATGAGCCGATTTTGATGAAATTGGTTTCGTTTGAAAGGTGTTTTAATCGAGAGTGTTCTTAGCTATGTTTCGATAAAATCTGATCAGCCATCAGCTCTTTTCTAGTTGAAGGGAAATTAACAATTTCCACAGGTCTGGTCGATTCGAAATTTGAAATCTTGTCACTTGTCAACATGGGCATTGCCAGGGGGGGGTGGGTGCTAACCCCCCCCTCCCCCCAGACAGTTTTTTTTTTTAATTTTTGCTGTTTTCGTTAATTGACGAGATGACACGCAACACCGAGAAAAGTGGAAGCAATGGGGGAGGCCTATGCCCAGTATTGGGACAGTCAAGGCTAAGATAAAACAATGTAAGTTTAAAAAGCATGAAATAAAAATTAAATTTAAAATTTAAAAAACCCCCGACACAAAAAACCTCTAAAAAACAAAATAATCTAAGCGTCTTAGCGTCGGGGGACCTCTAAGTAGACCGCTTAGTACAAGCACATAACAAAGCGGACCCCCGACGCTAAGACGCTTAGATTATTTTATTTTTGGTTTTTTAGAGGTTTTTTGTGTCGGGGTTTTTTTTAATTTTTAATTTATTTTTTTGTACACCAAAATTAACTTTTGAGCATTTTGGATCCGTTAGAGCTGCGTTTCATTAAAATTTCATACAAATAAGATACCTACAATTAAGTCTCTGTTATTATGAAACCTGAAGATTTACTAAAATACTTGCTGTCGCTTACCAATTCCGCAAATAAAAGTATCTAATAATATCCTAACATACCAAAAAGAAATGCCAAGTGCAACATCCTCAGAAAAACAAAGCTTTTGTTAAATATGTTGATCACACACTGAAGTAGTAACAAATCTTCCGTATCCTCATGTTAGCTCGACGATGTCGTCCCGAGTGTATTAACACCCACAATTTATGTTTCATGGGAGTCACCTATGAAATTTTTATGGCATTTGTTAACTACAACGGCGAATATACCGTATACCTATAAAGATTTTTTTCTCATTTTTTAAGCTACGACTACGACTTAATAGACTCTGTAAAAAATGTTGTTAGTGGAATATTGCTGCTTATACGAGTTTAGGAGAGTTGTAAAAGGTGCACCTTTGTGGCACAAACCGAGTGATAAACATAGTACTTATGTTTTGTTGTTTATGAATTTCGACGTAACTTTTTTAGTAGGTATGTAGGCAATGATATAATTATACGTTATGCATGACCTTATTAATTCTGCTTCTTGCGCTAGTATACAGGGTGTAACGGAAAGGTTATATACATACTTAAGCGTGTGCTATAGACTATAAAACTGAACATGTTTCTCATACCCGCCAACCCGATTTCAGGCCAAACTGGTTTGTCCGTGGGCAAACCTGTTTATTGTTTTATCGTGTCAGGATACGCTAACCTAAACCAAGCAATTACAATGCGCCCAACTTGGTTGTGGCGCTCGACGGCTGCTGCCGCGGCACCGCTCGCTAGGCACTCGCTCGGATCGCGCGTGGTTGGTCAAAAACTCACAGTCCAATCTATCTAACCAGTGGCGTATTTTAACACTTGGCGCCCCGGGCCAATATCGTTAGCCGCCCCGCAATTTTGCAAAAAATAGATAAATTTTTGCTACCGCCTTGTCTGGTAGTGACTTACAAAAAGTAAATAATAATGCGAAGCGAGCTGAGATCTTTTTACCATTCATTAAGGAACAGGTTTAGGGACTTATAAATAAAAGCTAGAGAATGCACATTTCAAGAGCGAGCTCGATTTTATTAGCACCGTGCCTCGTATATGTTATGGTGTTTTTTTACCATTATTATGATATTGTAGATTTTGCTGAAGTATATTAAAAATCCAGAATTATTAAGAGACCGTAGGATGCAAGAGCGAGCGAAGCGAGCTCGAAAATTGTTTGCACCCCGCCTTGTAGATGTTAGATTGTCCTTTTATCATTTAAACAGATTATATTGAAGTGAATTTACCCACTCCGCTACTGAATGTCGAAGTTTGAAATGTCGACGTATGTTAGTTCTAAAGTACAGGATCTCGATATACGCCAGTTCGAAAGTTCACTGGAGCGAAGTATACAAGGCCGACGTATCGTTAGTTAGAAAGCATAATTGTTAAAGAGCGAGCGAAGCGAGCTCTGGACTTGGGGCACCCCGACTCGGACAGGTTAGGTTCGAAGGGGATGGCGTCTAGTGAGCGAGCGGAGCGAGCGAACTAAGACCCCGACATGCCCTTCGTGTTAGGTTACTGTAAACCCTGCAGACAGAAATAGGAGCCCCGCGTAGCGGGGCTACGTCGACTATGCTTTAAGGGTTTCTAACTAACGATACGTCGGGTCGGCCTTGCATACTTCGCGCCAGTGAACTTTCGAACTGGCGTACATCGAGATCCTGTACTTTAGAACTAACATACGTCGACATTTCAAACTTCGACATTCAGTAGTGGAGCCGAATTTACCAAATAAAGATAAATTTTCAGAGCAACTAAGAAGATACCTTAGGCTATAACAGCGAGCAAAGCGAGCTCGTAAATTTTTAGAACTCCGCCTCCAAAATTTGTTAGATTTTCTTTTCAACATTGATACAGATTTGTAAGCTACGGTGCTGCAGGCTTAAAGAGTATAGTGCAACAAGACCCATACTTTTGCCGCCACGCGCCCCTCCTTCTCTTCTCTTTCCTATATGGATATGAACTATAGTCCAGTCATTTAAGCATAAATAAGAGGGCAACCTCGGAACGAAGAGATAATAAGCTGAATTTTAGTATACCTATATATCTCTATTTTGGGGTTCTAAAAGTTGTCCCAAAACTCTAAAATCTGGTGTCTGTGTCGTTAGTTATTCAATGAAAAAGTAAAAAAAAAACAGTTTTCTATGATTATCTCGGTGTCTATTGCTCCAATGATGTTAACATCATAAAATTGTAAAACAACAAAATTTTATTTGGAACATTTCTTCATGTGCACAACTGGTTTTGCGATAGAGGACGGTGAGCGCGCAGCGCCCAGTTACCGCCGATTTTGTCATGTACGCGCAAAAATACGCCAATTCATTGTTATTTTATTAACTCTCGATACGCTACTTCGATTGTTCTGGCGTAACCTAACTGTTTTCGCGTCGTCGGTGGCGGTGGTGGCGTACTCTGTAGGTATATTTTTTAGAGCAGCGTTAATAAGATGTTGTTCAGAACAATCAGGTTCACCTTGCGACATAATATAGCTTTTATCTTGCCCAGCAGACGAGGTTAACGCGGGCTATAGTTTAATTAATTAATCTGCCCCGACTTTACATTTTGACAGTTTATTAGTCAAGCTTACAAGTTTTTTGGGAGAATTATAAGTTACTCAGCTTAAAATTTATTTAATATTTATTAAAGATTTTTTAATTTGATACACCACCTGTGTTTGGTTCTATTCTGCAAATCTTTTATCTTATCCTCTTTTGCTAATTTGAACCTAGATTAATTTGGTACCTAGGTACCTACTAACATTTTTATATACGAAATAGTGCGTGAAGCTTAAGTCAATATTTTACTTCGCAATTGTAAACTTATAAATAATTACGTTGAATACGCACTAGGTACGATGGAATTTTATAAAGCATTTTTAAACTTATTATTTACATTCAGGTGTCACACTTTTAAGTGTTGCCACAGATGATAAATCATTTTTAAACTAGCTATTAAAGTTTTTCCAGGTTTTAGTACTTTTTCGTATTATTTTTGTGTGTTGGAGTAAAATCTACATAAGTGTATTTCTCACTAGACCGTGAATAAATACGTAACTCTAAAATTTGAGACCAGACAACCAGCAAATTGTCTCTCCATTTTATACAAAAAATAAAAATAAATATCTTTCAGCGCAACAAAAACACCGTGTTATTATTGTTAAAATAAATTAGATTCGCAATTCATATGTATTAGGTAATATCAATAGTACATAGGCAACAAAAGAGTCTGTAGGGAATTTTTCTAGAACACACAATGAAATAATGTTTTAACAATGAAACTTTAGATGTTAAGAAACGGCAATAACATAAATGGGTTTTTCTTTGACCGCGATATTAATAAGTATGGATATATTGAAAATGTATCTATAATTTGTGAAAATAGAGTTCTTGAATCACTTCAGTTAGCGCTTTTATTGCACAATCGGAATAGTAAAATTTATTGTGTGCATTTGGTCACGGCTGATGTATGTATTGTGAAGGATAGGGTCCATCCATTATCTGTATTACTAGAGGCCGTTTTTATCCCATCTACAGGCTGAAAACCCTGACTTTGCGAGTAGCCCCGACTTACGAGCAGTAAGCCGTGGGTTCGAACCCAGGCAGGCGCATTATTTTGTGTTATTTATTTCATCACCGCTGTTCATAAAAACGGTGAAGGAAAACATCCTGAGGAAACCGACATGTCATAGAACAAAAAAATCAAAGACATGTGACATCTACCAAACCGCACTGGGCCCCCGTGGTGGATTACAGCCCACTTCCTTTCATAGAGAGGAGGCCTGTGTCCCAGCAATGGGAATAATATAGGCTGATGATGATGACAGGCTGAAAATATTACGTGCTGGCTTCTGCACTGAAAAAAATAAGCAGTAAAAACAATCGAAAAAACATAGAACTGTACTGCTTTAAACAGTAAAATATGAGCCTAACGTTCAAAGCAGTAACTTTTAATGAGCCGAAAACAGTAAAAGCTTGACAATAATTTTTAATGTTTCAAACATTAAAAAAATTTTAATGTTTAAGACAGTAATTTTTTTTAATGTTTGAAACATTAAAAATAATTAATGTTTAAAACATTAAAAATAATTAATGATTAAAACATTAAAAGAACTTAAATGTTTTAATACTCTTTAAAACGGTAAAAAATAATGTGCATACACAGTAGCGGGTACTGCAAGTTCACAGTTACAGGTAACGTTTAGGAGAGTACTTTTTAATGTGCGTGCACAGTAGCGAGTAATGAATTTCACAGTTGCATTTAACGAGAAGGATAGTACTTTCTAATGTGCATGCACAATAGCTGGTAATGAGCTTCACAGATACATTTAATGAGAAGGATAGTACTTTGTAATGTGCGTGCACAGTAGCGAGTAATGAATTTCACAGTTGCATTTAACGAGAAGGATAATACTTTCTAATGTGCATGCACAATAGCTGGTATTGAGCTTCACAGATACATTTAACGAGAAGGATAGTACTTTTTAATGTGCATGCACAGTAATGGGTAATGAATTTCACAGTTAAAGGTAACGAGAAGAATAGTACTTTTTAATATGCATGCACAGTAGCGGGTAATGAGTTTCAGTTACATTTAACGGAAAGGGTAGTACATTTTAATGTGCGTGCACAGTAGCGGGTAATGAATTTCACAGTTGCATTTAACGAGAAGGATAGTACTTTTTAATGTGCATGCACAGTAGCTGGTAATGAGCTTCACAGTTGCACCTAACGAGAAGGATAGTACTTTTTAATGTGCATGCACAGTAGCGGGTAATGAATTTCACAGTTAAAGGTAACGAGAAAGATAGTACTTTTTAATGTGCGTGCACAGTAGTGGGTAATGAGTTACACAGTTGCACCTAACGAGAAGGATAGTACTTTTTAATGTGCATGCACAGTAACTGGTAATGAATTTCACAGTTAAAGGTAACCTGAAGAATAGTACTTTTTAATGTGCGTGCACAGTAGCGGGTAATGATTTTCACAGTTGCACCTAACGAGAAGGATAGTACTTTTTAATGTGGATGCACAGTAGCTGGTAATGAGCTTCACAGTTGCACCTAACGAGAAGTATAGTACTTTTTAATGTGCATGCACAGTAGCGGGTAATGAATTTCACAGTTAAAGGTAACGAGAAAGATAGTACTTTTTAATGTGCGTGCACAGTAGCGGGTAATGAGTTACACAGTTACAGGTAACGTGAAGGATAGTACTTTATAATGTGCGTGCACAGTAGCGGGTAATGAGTTACACAGTTACAGGTAACCTGAAGAATAGTACTTTTTAATGTGCATGCACATTAAAAAGTACTATTATTCACGTTACTTGTAACTGGGCACTAACCGTACCCGCAACTGAGCATAAGTACACATAATAAATATTATCCTTCACATTACCTGTAACTGAGCAAGTACAGTAGCGAGTACTGCACGTGTACAGTAGCAGGTGGCGTGAAATAAAAAAAAATGTTCTTTAGGACATTTATTTTAAAATTATCATACGTATTAAAGTAGTAAAATTCTTATATTTACCACAAATTAAATGGAAAACCAAACAAAATATTTACACTTAGATAATTTAAAGATACTTATTGTTAAAGATCTATTTTTTCATGATACATGAAATCTCTTAAGGGGTCATTGTACTCATCATTATGAACAGCTTTTACTATGGGACAAAACTCTGAATCGCGAAAAAAAAAAAACAGCTATTCCACATATTTTGACGAGTTATTGCGAACATATTGTAGAGAAAAGCAGTTCTTTTTTTCGTGATTTAGGGTTTGGTCCTATAGTAAAAGTTGTTCCTGACCTTATATGCAGTCATTTCAGTTCAAAATTTAAGTACAATATTTATAAGTAAGTAAAATACCAAAACAATTATATCCAATGTATTTAGAATTAAGTAAATTGAAACAAGTTTCTTCTAGTCTTAAGGGTAATTGCTACTGAACTTAGTCTGAAAATAATCATACATAGGTATTAAATTGGTAAAATTCTTATATTTACAACAAAATAAATGGAAAACAAACCCAAATATTTACACATAAATAACTTAAACATAATATATTGTATACACATCGTCAATTGTCAACGAGTGTTGTTGTGTTTTTAATACGTTGATCTTTATACCTAAAATTTAATTTAAAACTGTTGTTGTAATCAAAACAGTCCGAAATTTAAGTACAATAATTATAATTAAGTAAAATACCCAAACAATATTATATCCATTACGTAAGGTTGGTCAGGTCGAAAATTCTCAAACATCCAGAAAAAAAAATCATAACTCGAAAAGTCGCGGAACATACATGGGGGTGATTCGGATACCCCACGATACGAGGGTCCGAAATTTAATTTTTGGACGTCTATGTTCAGGCCACCCTGTATGTATACACATAGTCAATTGTTTAACGATTTAGGTCTGCTAAAAATAAATATCCACCTACACTAAATTCAAATACAATACCAATACAACATAATATCCATGCTTAGAATGAAATAAATAAAAAACATTTTTTTCAAAACACCTTTTGAAGAAAGGTGGTACTAATTTTTGAGTCTAAGGGTAATTGCTACTGAACTTAGTCTGCTATAAATTAAATATCCACTTACACTAAATTCAAGTACAATGCCAAAACAATACAATAGGATAAGACTCTAAGCTCAACCACTGCAATTTATTAATCGTTTAACTTTAAACAGATGAACTGCTAGTAGACCTAACAAGATATAACTCCTGATGTCTTAAGAGCCCTTTCAGAAAATTCTGCAGAAAAGCAGTATTTATGCAGAACTCGATATGTACAGAACAAATCAAATATATGTTAAATAGAAGTACTACTTTAAATCTTAGTTTTTTTATAATTAAAACTGTCATGTCTTCTTTTCTTACGTAGAATAGGTTTGCAAGATGCACAGGGCCGTCATCTACCCCGGTCGTAGTGGTAAAATTTTGAACTATGTTTTATCTTAGATGTAAGATTAAGAATGTTTTGTGAGAAGGTTTACACATGGATTAAATAAGTTATGTGTGGACCTTTGTAGATTGTCACTTTTAGCATGATGCTAGCTTTTGAAAAGTTAAAGCCGTGCCTTTGAAATTGTTAAAACCTGTTAGTGCTTAAATTAAATAAATGAAAATAAATAAATGCAAATGCAGAATTAATAATAAATAATAAATGATAATTTTTGCTCACTTTTATTTAACAAATTTTTATTTATTTTATAAATATCAAGTTTTTAAAATATACTGCTTTTCTTTCATATATTTGCAAACTTGCTCTAATACTCGTAGTTAATTATTACAGCCATTATGGAATGTTTTGTTATGGAAAAAACAATAGCATCCTCCATTAATACCTGGGTCATAAACAAGCTTTCACTTCAAGAAAAGAATGAAGGTAATAGAGAGCTATTTCAAATAGGACAACGTAAAGTAACCAAAAACTTTCTAGAAGGAGACAATATTGTATTCAATGTATGGGGCGTTTGAAAATAAAGGTCTTTGAACCAAATAGCAATTTTCTTTTCTTGATGTTTAACTTCATATGCATAGTAATGAAAGTCAAAAAGAATTGTTTGTAACAGAGACCCTGTCAAAATAATCTCCGAGTTATGGTAAATGTACACATTCTCCACCATTAAAAAAGTTACGTCGTTACGATCACCAATTGGTTCAGTGCAATAAACAAGTATAGAACCTTTCTGGTACCGAAAAGAAGACATTGCAACCCAACTGACACAGCTTACAGTCTTGCTGCCGTCCAAACTGAGAAGAGACTGAATAAGAGTTATTTCAGAATGTACCACCTGCAGTTTTGTAGGTCCCCAATTTAGAATAGGATCAAGAGAACCTCTTAAAAAAATTTCGTTTAATTTAAGTTGGTGTTTGACTGCTAAGCTTAACGTCACGTTCCTTCTATTAGATGAAGCTCTAGCAGATGTCTTTGCTAACCTGTGTTTTGCTTCGTATCGCATAGATGAAAAAAAAGAAAGCGGACCAAAATTAATCATGGCATTATGATAGTGCGTAAGATGGTGAAACTTTGGCTTCAGTGCTTCACTAGAGAGAAGCAAATACATTTCATTCAGTTGACAAACACAGTCTTGCATGACCATATGAAGACCAACCCAAACAGAAGTTAACATAGCAAGCTCTAAAACTTCCCTTAACTTTAGGTAAAGTGCCCAGTATGTGTCGCCATCAGGAATCTTGTCTCCTATTAAAATGGAAAAATACCGTATAAAGGTTAACATTTCTGACGCACTCAGGCGAATATTACAGTTTTTGATGTGGACCATAGATAATTCAACGGGCTTATTGCGTGAATCTTGCCCATACTCAAATGTTTTCAACCTAGTGTTAAGCAGTTCTAAGGTAAAATATTCAAAACGATTAATGTACTTGTTAAGAACCAGTCCCATGACATATTTGCCAACACCTTCAAGAATATCATGCATAACATCTACTCCAACTTGTTTGAATAGTCTGAAGCCGTCCACCTTTAACCAAACACACCTTTCTTTAACACCAGAATTTGCTGGAATACATTCTAAAATATCAGCTTCATAATCGGTATCACATCTAAGGAGGGCATCATCCGCTTGTAATTGAACTTTCATCTCTTCTTTTCTAACGCGGCAAATTCTACATGGGTAGTTGGCAGAAAAGCTTTCCACAAAACCGGTAATAGAATGAATACCTAAATTGTCTCCGATAATTAAAGCCAGTTCAAAATACACAACTCCATCAAAATTTGGAATAACAAAGGAGATGCCAGTAGAACTCAGATAATTAAGCTCATCTATTACAGGCTGGAAGATTATATTATTGCCGAATTTTAATCTGTCAGAAGAATGGAATAGCAATGTTAAGAAAATATGAGATAGAACACTACAACGCCAAGGAGGCAGACAAGGGACTGACACATACACGGCACCTAATTTATGAATCCCGGAATGACTTCCTAAAGCATTTGAAGTCTCATAGTCGTCAAAAAATAAAAACAACGGTATTACATGTTTGCCTACGTGAGCTCTTCTTTTTGATTGCCAATAGCGCCCTTGAATAAAATTTCGAATAACGTTAACATCTTTGTTTAGATCAGCCATGTAATGCAATGTATCAACCAAGACTGTTTCGATGGAAAAAAAACTAAATAAGACTTCTCTTAATGGAATCAATTGCATAGTGCAAGTAACCGAAGAAAGTACCTGACTGCCTCGTAAAGTACTCGACTTGTGACGTTCACCCACTACTACTGCTTTAGGTGGAATATAAGTCCGACGGCTCTGAAAGTATTTCAATCTACGATACTCCGATAAAAACGGATTGAAGCACGAAGTGATTGCAATACACATTGTATGTAGCACTTCTGAAACGGGACTGTTACAAGAAATTTCACCATTATCAGCCATATTCTGCAAGAAGTCTCCTATCAATTGAACCACCGAAGACGACAAAATGCTTAAAAGTTTTTTTATAATTATTTGGACAATATTTCTTGGCAAGTTCACAGACCCATACAAGGATGCTACTAGCGAAGCTAGAGCCATTTCTAAAGAAGCGTGAGGTAAATCTTGCCACAAAGGTACTTCTGGTGTTACAACAAAGTTACAAGGATGAGTTTGATTACTAGATTGTTCGGAAGACAAATGATCATTCACGGGCCCAATAAAATCACTAACTAGTTCTTGAGAAGGGGAACCGTCAGTCTCGACTAAAATGTTCTGATCTGTTGCAGGATATTGCTCGTTTTCTTCAGTTAATTGACTTGAATGCTCCCGAAAGTAATGTCTACGAAAGGAATTAAAGAGGTGATACGACCGGAAACAATTGCCTTCTACGCAGTGATATTGTTCAAACCTGTGGTGCTGATGAAAAACTTGGAAATGGACTTTTAACGCTCGTATGTTTATGACAACAGTATTACAAATAAAACAGGTAACCATTTTTACTCAGCAGACATACTACAATCACTCAATAAACTTAGGACAGATGATGAAAGTCTGTTTTTTGAAATAAAATTTGCAGAAAACTTGTAAATAGCCCTTTCTAAGAATTGCCAGATGGGTAAACATTCACTAGGATACTCTAAATTAAGAGCCCATATAATTTTAAAACATGTATCCACAGTTTTGCAGATGTTTGGCAATTCGTAGAGAATATCATCAACAACAACGTAACGTGCTATTATATTTTTCAATGGACCAGCAACTATCATATAAGGTTGGATGGTCAATCCCAAAGACTTGTACCTGTTGTGTCGCTTCAATCGCTCTTCCAAGACTTGTCTTTTCTCTTCAACGTGTAAAATAAAGCTTTGACGCACTTCTGCAGCAGAGATTCTCTTCTTTTTTAAGTGAACAGGTCCAATAATGTGGGGAATAAGGAGTAATACAGCGAGAACGCTCGTTTCAGGATCTTGATCTGTCAAGCAACAAGAACAAAAATTAGTAACTGTCATTTTTAATAATAATTTTTAGTAATCCATGAATTTCACTGATATTTTTAAGTGTCTAGAAATGAATGTTAAATCTATATTACACTATAACATCTACTGTAAACCCATGAAAACCAATAAATATATTGAATCAAATTGATTATTTCGACTTTGAAATTGGCAGGGCTCCGACCAACCAAAATTTTATCTAGACTAGAATGATTCATTTAATTGAAGCCTGGTATTTAAAGAGGTGTATACACTTGTCGCAGCCAGCTGGTTGAAACCGCAACTCTTTTGGGTGGCTAGGCAGTTAGTTAAACGACGGTATTTATTAAGCGGCTAGAAATAGTCCAGCCAAATAAATGATTGACACATTACTTTATTTGGTGGAACTATACTATGAGTATAGCAAACTCACCTTGCGCTAGTTTCTTAAGTTCCTCTTCAAATGGTGATCGTCTTGATAAGGTTTTAGATATATTGAGTAATTTGCTCTTTAGTAACGGTAGTTTATCATCTAATGAATGTTCATTTTCAGGGTACCAGTGATTGAAGTCAGCAGTCAGCTGAAATAAATTGATGTAGTTTGAGAAACCTTAAAAGTTTACGACTAAAGTAATACATTAAGAACTCGATAGTCTGTAGTCAAAAAATTTACCAATTCATGTCCCCAAGAGCGCTTCAAACATGGGAATTCTTGGATATAAGACTCTTTTTCATTTGAGAGAACACGTTGCTTCCGATACTGGTTGGTGCTTTGCCACTTTTCTGCACACAAGGCATAATTATCAGAAGAGCAACGTAACCACTCCAGGCACTCCTCTTCCTCTTGCGTGATGGATATTTTATTATTATGTAAACTAACACTGTTACATGTAGATGTAGACGGTTCTGGAGTTAACGTCTTCTCTAGAGAGCGTCGTGCTCGCGGTTGATACACTTTTTGTCTTCGGTACTTGGCTTTTAAATTTACCACTGCGTCGTAAAGCCGGCCGTGAGCTCGTTGTATTCCAGCTTTTGGTTTGGTGTAATAACAATGTAGATTTTCTGAAGGAAATAACCGTTCTGAAAAGAAAAACAACAACAAAATATAAAAACATAAGACCCCAAAAGAAGTATAATCCATTAAAAGTGCCAGCGAAGCTTACTTACTTATCTCGCTAAGCCAACTTAAATATATATCAGCAGTTACATTTGACCTGGGGTCATGTCTAAGAATTTCCTTTGAAATTACTCGTACTAATATTTTTCTACATTGTTCTCCCAATGTCTTTTCTTGATCATGTTGAAGTAGCAGTTTACCATCTGGAGTAGTTGCCAAGAGCAAAGCAAGATCCTAAAAATAAAAACATGTCACTAATCGTCTTATATAGTTTTATACAGGATGTTTGGAAGCTAGGTTAAAAGCTCATAATGCTCCAAATGGTGTCAACTATCACCCCTTAAGGCTTTGCACCCAGCTTCCAAACATCCAACATATTATAAATAAGTAATAGAAATCTATTTTCGTTTGTGTACATTATCCAGGGTCACAATGTATTACATACGTACAAGTCGAATAGCTAGATTTTATGAAGTTGGTGAAAAATAGGGGATGGTGAGTTGATATTACCACGTGTACCGTCCAGGCGACTGGTTGTAGGGATTTTGCAGTACAAATAAAACTACTTACAAAATTGGCATGTGCAGACACAGACACTGAAGATCTTGATGAGATGCTAGGTGACGCTGGAAGGGATTTGATTGGGCTCGTGGAACTCTGCGTCAGTCCGTCTAAAGAGTCTCCATACATTGAAATTATTTGGTCTAAATCATCATCAATTTGTGAAGCCTTGCCACTCTGTAATAAACACTTGTAAATAACTATGCAGGTATGTTTTCCTGACCTTTGACATGGAGCTTAGTCAAGGTAAAAACTCAGAAAATATTATCGTTAGAGACTTATTGAGACTGTGTCTTAAATTACCTTTTCAAGCGACACCTTCCACTCTGACAGAACTTTTTTGAATTTTGCTTGCGGTCCTATTGCAGGAATTAATGCCCTCACTTGCGCATCATCTAATAATTTTAAAGCAAACGCGTCTACTTCGTTTTCTGAAAACAGTAAGATAGAAAACTTACAACAATACACATTCTTAATACTCCTTATTAACACATACACCCTTAAATAATTAAAGTGTGTCAAAGTAGCATGCTTTTGTACTGGAGGTTTAAATTGAATGTATTTTTAATGATGTATTATTATGACTGAACGTTTTATGTGCATGCAAAGCTTAACTCCGCCCCTAAGGCCGGGAATATACGTCAGTTTTTTCATCACAGTCTGATCTGGCTTCAGACATTCGGAAACAAAATCTGACGTGTATTTCCAGCCCATTTTGAACTGTCTGACCTTGATTTACAGTATTTTTAGCACAAACAGAAACATTCGAAGCAAAGACACCATAACCGCAACACAATGATCACTACTTATTAGAAAAAACCAACAACAATAAACGATTTTCATGCTGCATTCACCAATGGATAGAGTGATTCTCGAGGAAGGTTTTAGTATAAGCGGGCGGGTGATAACCGCCGCGAGCATCAGCTAGTATTGAATATAGTACCTCCTGTTTTACACTCCGTCGATAAAACGTCACAGTTTTGCACTAATCGGTTTCGCATCACGTCACACTAGTCATGAAAAAGAAATTCAATTCAAATTATTGCATAATGAAGGGTGAACTGTTTTTGAACGATACCTACCTAGTACTTCTTGTGCCTTCACAGTAGCGGCGGGTAATGAATGTCACATTTGTAAATAACGAGAAGGCTAGTACATTTTAATGTCAACAGTAGCGACCCATAACCTTTTTTTTTCAAGATGGCTACGATTACACAATAAAGGATAAATTAAATTGAATTTAGAACATCGTGTGCACTAAGTTTGTGAATTCAAAACATAATTAAACCTATTTACTTCTACCTCCATGATGCCGAATTTATCATACAACCTTTTTTAGTAGTACAATCATGATTTATCTCAATATTATACACAAATTACACCTGTCATTAGCTAAGCCACACAAACTAACATTATAGAGGTAAACTATTTAATTAACCAAAACCGTTTTTTCCTAAAATTTTCAAATGGAACTTCTTTCAATGTTCAAGTTTTTGTGTGGCTAGTTTAATCTATTCATTAAGGTAATTTAGAATGAGCTGTCCTTTCGTAAGTATTTCCATTTTAGTAACATAACGATCATAGAAATCATCACGAACATAGAAATGGTCTAAGTATACTTAAATAAACCCTCTGCGACTGACGTGGCTCAATTTTTACAATTCAACTGGCGTGGTAGTACACGAGACACCATTTCAACAGCAAATATTTTTGTAGAATTAAAGTATGCAGCAAATTTATTCATATTTATTAGATTTATAGCCTATTTTATAAAGTAAATTTACTTGAAATAAAAAGAAACTATTTGTATTTTCAAAACTAAACAACGTTTATTTACTTAACACAAATCAGTCTATAAGTTTCTACTTAGACATTTATGACATATAAAAAATTACAAAATTAACTTTTTTAAATTTAACATTATACATTTTAAAAGTTCACAATTTCATTAATCAGTCTAGGAAAAATGAGATACATTCGTTGGTCAACTTAAAAACTGGAGAGTTTCAAAATCACAGCTTTGTTTGACAATTATCACACAGTGGCTTGGAGCACTGAAGGCAAATTGGCTTCGAACCATCACAGCAACGGTATTTAGTTTGTCTTTTTATTTTTGTTGGACAAACATAACATAATTTTTTGCCACTTGGTGGAACAGACCGAACTACTGGTGGTGGATCCTTGCCTAAAACTCTAGTGATAGTTATTCGCAGCTCCCTTGGCAATCTTGCATTATACACTCGGTTTTTGATATGATCCGGCACTATGTCTCTGGCCATATTCAATAAAAAAGTTCCTCTCCTCCTTTTGCCATCACTGTCATTACAACTTTGATACAATACAAAGCTATTTATGCCTGCCATGTCCAGAATCCTTTGAAAGATTGCCATAGGGCAACGACGAGTTTTACGACTGCAACAACATGTATATCGAGCACTTTTTATCTACCTCGTCCACTCCACCTTTTCTATAGTCTGCAATCTAGTTATTTAAATGATTGATTTTTATGAAAATTCGAAAATTACTCGAAATAATACATCATTTAAACTTATTGGCTGACGTGGTTGCTTAGGAGACACTATAAAGATAAAACCATTTGACTGAGGTGGTAGTCTCGTGGACACTTGCCATAACGCTGACGTGGTAGTCTCGTGGACACCTTTCTTCCGCTACGCACGCGTGCGCTCACTGCTACCGCCTGTCGCACCCTGACCGACGTGTGAGCCCACTACAATAAGGTACTCGCAGCGGCGGCGCTCAAATTTGAAAATTGCCGGTAAAAAACGGGATTTTGTATTTCGCGGTGTCTGTTGGACTACTACGTCAGCCGCAGAGGGTAAACCTATAAATGTAGGTACCAAAGTTCATGAAATGGCTTACCTCTAAACACATCAATGTATTTTTCAAATCCCCATTCCCTGAGGAGCATCGCTGTGGTCTCAATCTCGTCACCCATGATATATTCTTCAATTTAATCAAATAGACACAAGTTTTTTTTCTGTGCACGTATGTACGCGTAGCTGGCACAACTCACAAGATTCAAAATTTCAAATGAAAGAAATAAATATGGTGGCCGGCGGGGAACGTTAACGGTGTTGCCAACAATTAAGGCGTTTGTGCACTACAAGGAATTTTACTGTCCGGCAGTCCGATTTTTTACGTTCCGTTAAGGCACGCCATAAATGTTTATACTAGTTTGTGCACTATACGTAATTTTACCGTCCGAATTGTTACTTTTCCCCATGCCGCCGGGTCGTTTTCCCGGTCCGAGATGACATCAATGAAAAACGTGTTTATGCTTGTGCACTGCGTCCGCCATCGGTATTATTCATAAGATGAATCGAAGAGATCGGACAGTATATAAAAAAATCTTTCGTTCTGCCTCAATTCATTGTGGTTTATGTATAACCCTGTCAGGTACCTTTCAATTATAAGGAGATGAACCCAATTTTTTTTTCTTCTACGTCTTCACACCTAGAGTAATAAAGCAAGCAACTGCCGACGTTCCTAGCGTAATTACGCGTGCGTGACGTGTAGATACAAAGAAACCTACTCTAAATTGCGCTGCACCGATCCGAGTAAAGACGGACAAGTGCACAAGATGGATCATCCGTGTTTCTCATGCCACATCGGACCGTAAAAAATCGGACTGCAGGACAGTAAAATTCCTTGTAGTGCACAAACGCCCTTAAAACTAACTTTCCACCAGAGTCAACATCTCAGAGTGCTTACATAAAGAATGCATTTTTTTAAGTACTGATTTATCCGTATACGGGGCAGTACCAATCGTGTCCATGATGTCTTCGAATTCGTCGGACGATGAGTTTTTCTCCTCGAAAGTGTTACTTAAGAAATAAAAAAGGACAATAAACAAAGACATAAAAATAAAACATCTAATGAAACACATTACACATACATACAAAGTTCAATACACACACAAGACATACACACAAAGAAAACACAAACATAAAAAGTTCAATGAATCCATGATAATATATTATATAATATTAGTTATTAATCTCCTATAATAAATAATAATATTAATAATAAATAAATAATAATAATAAATTTAATATTTAATATTTGTCAATCATATTTCTGTTGCTGTGTAATTTGTGTCTTTTGTCCCACAATGGTGGCTTAGCAAAAACCAATGCTATTAAAACATTGCAATCCAAATCACCAAACACCACCAGAAAACCACTAACGAAAAACTGCCCTACTCTCATAGTTGCAAAATTTACCACTAAACAATTTTTAGTTATTATGGAAGAAAACAATAAGTATAAATAATCATTGGTTTCTTTTATGATAACGTAATACTAACAATCAATAAATCAATATTATTATTTTAACTACTAAAACCCCGGGTCGAAACCACCAGTTTTAGAGGAAAATCCACTAGGCTGGCAACACAAACTGCCGCAACAGACGTGATCACGTGACGTTTACCCAAGAAAGAAGCGAGTTTCGACTTGTTTTATTTTGGTTCAATCAAGCAGTTCTTTTTAATGTCAAGAGACAGTAATTTTAATCGTTTGAAATTCATCGTAGGTATAAACAATCCGTTTTCAATTTACATATTTAACTCGTTGCTAACAAATCGAAGTTAGGGTCAAATTCAGTCACTTCAGTCACAATATCATCTCAGCGACAATCAATGTAAATCAAAATTTACTGCCACATAACGTTAACTTTTGTCGAACCATGATGTAGTTTTAATGTGCTATTTGTTAAATGAAATGTTTTATTCGATTAGTTTTAACGATCAAACCATAACAATTTACTGCCACATCACGTTTAGTGTTTCTCGAATCATGTTCAGTCAGTTTTAACGTGATATCTGTTAAGTGAAATGTTTTGTTTGATTAGTTTTACTGATCAAACCATTACAATTTGCTGCCACATAACGTTAAATTTTGTCGAACCATGTTCAGTTAGTTGTAATGTGATACCTGTTAAATGAAATGTTATATTTGATTAGTTTTAACGATCAAACCATTAAAATTTACTGCCACATAACGTTAAATTTTGTCGAACCATAATCAGTTAGTTTTAACGTGATATCTGTTAAGTGAAATGTTTTGTTTGATTAGTTTTACTGATCAACCCATTACAAATTACTGCCACATAACGTTAAATTTTGTCGAACCATGATCAGTTAGTTATTATTGTGATATCTGTTAAATGAAATGTTTTATTTGATTAGTTTTAACGATCAAACCATTACAATTTACTGCCAAATAACGTTAAATTTTGTCGAACCATGATCAGTTAGTTTTAACGTGATATCTGTTAAGTGAAATGTTTTGTTTGATTAGTTTTACTGATCAACCCATTACAAATTACTGCCACATAACGTTAAATTTTGTCGAACCATGATCAGTTAGTTTTAATGTGATATCTGTTAAGTGAAATGTTTTGTTTGATTAATTTTACTGATCAACCCATTACAAATTACTGCCACATAACATTTAATTTTGTCGAACCATGATCAGTTAGTTATAATGTGATATCTGTTAAATGAAATGTTTTATTTGATTAGTTTTAACGATAAAACTATTACAATTTAATGCCAAATAACGTTAAATTTTGTCGAATCATGATCAGTTAGTTGTAATGTGCTATCTGTTAAATGAAATGTTTTATTCGATTAGTTTTACTGATCAAACCATTACAATTTACTGCCACATCACGTTTACTGGTCTCGAATCATGATCAGTCAGTTTTAACGTGATATCTGTTAAATGAAATGTTTTATTCGATTAGTTTTACTGATCAAACCATTACAATTTACTGCCACATCTCGTTTACTGTTTCTCGAATCATGATCAGTCAGTTTTAACGTGATATCTGTTAAATGAAATGTTTTATTCGATGAGTTTAAACGATCAAACCATTAAAATTTACTGCCACATAACGTTAACTTTTGTCGAACCATGATCAGTTAGTTCTAATGTACTATCTGTTAAATGAAATGTTTTATTCGATTAGTTTTACTTATCAAACCATTACAATTTACTGCCACATCTCGTTTACTGTTTCTCGAATCATGATCAGTCAGTTTTAACGTGATATCTGTTAAATGAAATGTTTTATTCGATGAGTTTAAACGATCAAACCATTAAAATTTACTGCCACATAACGTTAACTTTTGTCGAACCATGATCAGTTAGTTCTAATGTACTATCTGTTAAATGAAATGTTTTATTCGATTAGTTTTACTTATCAAACCATTACAATTTACTGCCACATCTCGTTTACTGTTTCTCGAATCATGATCAGTCAGTTTTAACGTGATATCTGTTAAATGAAATGTTTTATTCGATCAGTTTAAACGATCAAACCATTAAAATTTACTGCCACATAACGTTAACTTTTGTCGAACCATGATCAGTAAGTTCTAATGTGTTATCTGTTAAATGAAATGTTTTATTCGATTTGTTTTACTTATCAAACCATTACAATTTACTGCCACATCACGTTTACTGTTTCTCGAATCATGATCAGTCAGTTTTAACTGGATATCTGTTAAATTAAATGTTCAATCATTAAACGTTACTGTTTTGCTTTTTAATGTTTTACAAACATTCATTTTTACTGTAAAAAGTCAGTAAATCTTAATGTTATAGCTTTAATGTGCGGTAGTAACATTTTATTTTTTTCAGTGTGTGGCTGCCCACGACTTTGTCTGCATCATGCCGTTTCATCATCATCATCAGTCATCGCACGCCACTTCACTTAACTCGATTTTTGGAAACTCTGAACTCTCATCCAGTTGCTAGGTGCCAACCACCCTGCGAAGATCGTTGCTTCACCGAGCCTCATGCCAAACCAGGAATAAAATTATACGTTTTAGCGTGATTATAGCTATTTATGCAACTGTTACGTTATGGACGGTCTTTTAATACGAGTGCCATTTTTCGGTACAAGCGTAGCGCGTACCGAAATAGGTGGGCACGAGTTATTAAAATACCAATAACGTACAGTTGCATACAAGATTTTATCTACGAAGGAAGGAATGAAACACAGATATAGACAAAAAAGTATTTTTAATAGAAACTTAACTACACACTGACTATTGTCTTCATAACATTTCTCATATACATGTCTTGATTTCTGGTAGTAAATTATTTGAAGCCCCAACTGCTCTATTTGTTGACGTGACAACGTCTTATAAATTGGTTTGTGTCAACTTCAAGAAACTGCGTTACGCTCCGCTCACGTTATGCGCTCACAATGAGAGCGAGTGAGAGGCACGCGTCCCTTCCACTCGGGCATGGTTAGCCCGCCTAAGAGCGAGAGAGACAGACATAAAAAGTGAAAGGCACGCGCAAATAAATGTTTAAAATTGTTACTATTATTTCATCCTTCTTCCTACTATACGAATGAATATTCACATTAAAATTATTTTACCACTCAAAGTCGTTGTCACGTAAAACTTTCGCCCGTATACCGACTTTACAGGCAACCAATTTTTATATCTGGTGGAGTATTTTCCATATCACTTGATGTTGAAGACATTTTTAATAAAATTTGGAATTAAATTTCACTCAGATTTTTTTTCCCGCGTCCACTTCTTTTTTATTTAGTCTTTAATAAGTATAAGGCAAAGATCTTGTAGCCGCAACAGCCAAATAGTATACGATACTTTTGTTCTAAACTTGTTCCATTTTTAAAAACATTATTTACATTGTCTCGATTTCGAAGTAATATTATAGGTACGAGGCTGTATGTTCAGAATGTCTTTGCTTGTGTTTTAGAATAATTTATGACGATTCGCATAATGCAACTTGTGTTGTTATGGGTATCATAATGAAATCGCTGTCAATTGCGTAATTCGAATATAACGAAACCGAAGTAGATAAAGATATAAATATACAAACTTTTTACAAACAAACATGCAAACACTGTTTTAAACTATCTATCTTATCTATCAATATCGGGAACTCAAAACAGTCTATAATCACGGAAGATATCCCGTAAGTGATTGTATGAATTTGAACTTTTTTAATATAAATGTGGAAGTTAATTAAACATAAAGTAGCTACTGCCTACCTACTGCCAAGCTACTGCTTACCTACTGCCTACCTAATGTCTACCTACTGCCAAGCTACTGCTTACCTAATGTCTACCTACTGTCTACCTACTGTCTACCTACTGTCTACCTACTGTCTACCTACTGTCTACCTACTGTCTACCTACTGTCTACCTACTGTCTACCTACTGTCTACCTACTGTCTACCTACTGTCTACCTACTGTCTACCTACTGTCTACCTACTGTCTACCTACTGTCTACCTACTGTCTACCTACTGTCTACCTACTGTCTACCTACTGTCTACCTACTGTCTACCTACTGTCTACCTACTGTCTACCTACTGTCTACCTATTGTCTACCTACTGTCTACCTACTGTCTACCTACTGTCTACCTACTGTCTACCTACTGTCTACCTACTGTCTACCTACTGTCTACCTACTGTCTACCTACTGTCTACCTACTGTCTACCTACTGTCTACCTACTGTCTACCTACTGTCTACCTACTGTCTACCTACTGTCTACCTACTGTCTACCTAAACAATATTAGAAAACGTTTTAAAAAAAAGATGAATTAATTCGGTTAAGTAGTTCCCAAGTGAAATAAGTATTCATTTAACATTAATAGTATTTAGATTATTGTTGGGTAAATTCAATCCTATTACCTAAATGCATATCCAGACTACATATGGATCTTAGTTGTCGACAATACTTTCCCTAAAAAGTTTTACATTCCTCGCATGTTTTTCCAACTAATAAAGTCTCCCATTTAAAAATACACGTAATATTAAATAAAGCAAAGGTCAGAGTACCTATAAGGCGAGTGTGGAGGCATCGTAAATTCAAAGTGCCGAATTTCACGTCTCACTTGGTTCGTTGTGGCGGGCGAGTACTGGCAGACAGTACTTACCCGGTGCACTTACTTCCCTGTATATTGACTTATGTCTTCTGACAATGCTTAGAGGAGTAGCTTATATTCTTGGCTTTGTGGTTGGCGGGAATTTTGTAGTGATTTTGTAATTTTGATTTAGAACATCTGTAATTATGCGCGACTAGGCAGTAAAATAGACTCGTATGCCGTGACAGGAAATGGTGTTACGCCACCATCCCACCACGTAAAGTCAATCTTTTCCCATTTAAGTAAAGTTTGTTTTGCATTTATTGTTGGTTTTGTATTTGGTCCGTGGATTTTCCGTTTTTCCGTCATGGGTGTCATTTTCGTGGTTTTCGGGGTAGCTGACAAGGGAAATAAGTTCAAAATAAAAATTGAAGATGGTGCCGAGAAAAACTGTCGGTTTTGCCTTCATGGGTGTCGTTTTCGTGGTTTTCGGGTTCGCTGTTAACGAAAATGAGGTCAAAATGAGAATGCAAGATGGCGCCGAGGAAAATTTCCTGTTTTTCCTTCATGGTTGTCGTTTTCGTGGTTTTCCGGGTCACTGGCAATTAAAATGAGGTGAAAATGAAAGTCCAGGATAGCACCAAGGAAAATATAGATAAAAAGTTTAGATTAGTCTGAGTATTTTGAATAAAAAAATTGTAAGCTAGCTCATTTACACATTAACTATATAGAAAGGCGTGGATGGATGACCGGGGCATTTGAGCTACGATAAATACGCCGTAAATATAATATGTGTATACAAATATAATATGTGTTTGGCATTAATATTGACACACACATTAATTGGAAGTCACACATAGAACATATAAAAACAAAACTCTCGAGATTCACTTACGCTCTTTTTCAAATTAAATTAAGCACTAACACACAAACAGCCATGGCTGCTTACTACGCATACGCATACTCATGGCTGCGATATGGCGTCATGCTATGGGGTAATAGTGTACATGTAGATGAACTATTCTTATTACAAAAGAAGTGTATACGAATTCTAGCCCAAATAGATAATACGGAGAGCTGCAAACCATTCTTTATTAAATATCAGATTCTAACTCTGCCGTCAATATATATACTGGACATTTGCTTATTTACTTTCAAAAATATCAACAAATTCGTTAAAGTAGAAGATACGCACAACGTCAACACTCGACATAAAAAGAGGTTATGCGCACCATCCTCAAGAATTAAAATGTTAAGTGACAGCCCATACTATATGGCAATAAAAATATATAATAAGTTGCCCTACACGTTTAAAACTGAAAAATCAGTAACAATATTCCAAAAAAGGCTAAAGCTATTCCTAATCCAAAAATGTTTCTACTCAGTAAAAGAATATTTAGAGTCTAGCTTAAAATAACGATTATCCCTCATGTACTAAAGTGGCGATCTGTCCTATAAAACAAAACAAGATTAGTCTATCCTATTTACATTAATTTAAAATCATAGTTATAATTTGTACTACCTGAAATGGATGACATAAATATTGTTGAATAATTATATTGAATTCATAAACATTGACATTTAATTTTGACTTAAAAGAAAATATCTCAATTTAATTGTACTGATCTAAAGGAAATAATTGATTAATAATAATATTTATTGCATGCTAATTTAGGATGAAAATTGCAATGCTTGTAAAAGGCTGCTAAGTCTTAAGTAACAACATAAAATAACACCAACATTGTACACTTAGTTCGCAATAAAAACTTTGACTTTGACTTTGACTTTAAAATACTTTATTATAACCAGAATGAATTCTCTGGCTTCTTACTTTGAAAATCACACAACTTTTACACTACTATTTATCCTATACTTGCTAATATAGATAAACCCGAACCCAGGCGCAACCCACGCCGTACCAATGTACCCGGCTACAAGCGGCTGCTAGCCTCCCTACTAATACAGCACCAAACGCCACAAACCCTAATGGACCCCAAATAAATAGAAGACACCGTAACAAAACTATCTGAATATATAATCGAAGCATACCACGCCTGCTGCAAGCTAAGGGATCCAAACACCAAGAGCAAGGGTAACTCCTGGTGGAATGCGGAACTTAGTAAGCTCAGGCAAACCATGCGCAAACAATTCAACAGAGCTAAAAACTCCAGACTACCTGAAGATTGGGACTCATACAAGAAAACACAATACATCTTCAAGAAACAAGTCAGGAATGCCAGTAGGGCAGCCTGAAAAAAAAATCGAATCAAACAGCGAAGCTGCGCGTGTAAGGAAGATCCTATCTACTGACCAGGATCTCACCCTCGGCTCGCTGAAAACCTCTGACAACACCTATACCAAGTCGGACCACGAAACAAGCAAAGTCCTTTTGGAAACCCACTTTCCAGACTGCAATCTCTCTGATGGCAGAACCTGGGCAAGCGAGCTAAGGCACACAACAAATGACCAAGACTGGGCCAGAGCCCGCACCATAGTAACCGCAGAGAGAATAAAATGGGCAATAAAGAGTTTCAAACCATATAAATCCGCAGGCTTAGACGAAATCTTCCCAGCCCTGTTACAATGGGGAGCAGACGTCCTAACACCATGGCTGACCGTCATCTTCCAAGCCTGTATAGCCACTTTCTTGGCGAGAGGTGAAAGTCATTTTCATCCCCAAACCAGGTAAACCAGATTACACACAGCCAAAGGCGTACAGACCAATAAGCCTGACATCTTTTTTACTGAAGACTCTCGAGAGACTCTGTGATCGACATATCCGGGACGGACCTCTTCGGGAGCGGCCACTTCACAAACAACAACACGCGTATTCCACAGGAAAATCAACGGAATCTGCACTGCATAGTGTGATCTCCAAGATCGAATGTGCAGTGGACCACAAATGCTCTTCACTAGCTGTCTTCATTGATATAGAAGGCGCTATTGACAAAACCATCTTCCATAGCATCAGCGCAGCCCTCGAGGAACACGGTGTGGACTCGACCCTGCGCGGATGGATCACAAACATGCTTCGACTAAGAGCAGTACAAGTTACGGTAAACGACACAACTAGAGCCATAATAGCGAAGGGCTGCCCCCAAGGGGGTGACCTTTCACCGCTACTATGGAACCTTGTAGTAGACAGCCTCATCAAGCGTCTCAATAGCAGAGGCTACTACACGGTGGGCTATGCTGACGACCTGACCATAATAATAAATGGAACACACGAAAACACACTATGAAACCTTATGCGCCAGGCTTTGAGGATAGTAGAAGACTGGTGCAAGGAATATAAACTGGCAGTGAACCCTACCAAAACCGAACTCGTCCTCTTCACAAAGAAAAGGAAGCTGGCAACATTACAGTTACCAAGCTTCTTTGGGACCACACTAAGCCTATCGGCTGAAACCAAATACCTGGGCATCTTTTTGGACAAACAGCTGAACTGGGCGAAACACACTGATTACATGATACGGCCAGCCGTATGTGATGATTGGTCGGATAACTGTGGTGTAAAGCCAGTAGGTGACTTTGGGGCTTATGCCCCAATTCCTCCCAAGTAGTCTTTTGCATTGCCATAAGGCTATACTGGCTTTTGTGGTGATGTAATCAGTGTGTTTCGCCCAGTTCAGCTGTTTGTCCAAAAAGATGCCCAGGTATTTGGTTTCAGCCGATAGGCTTAGTGTGGTCCCAAAGAAGCTTGGTAACTGTAATGTTGCCAGCTTCCTTTTCTTTGTGAAGAGGACGAGTTCGGTTTTGGTAGGGTTCACTGCCAGTTTATATTCCTTGCACCAGTCTTCTACTATCCTCAAAGCCTGGCGCATAAGGTTTCATAGTGTGTTTTCGTGTGTTCCATTTATTATTATGGTCAGGTCGTCAGCATAGCCCACCGTGTAGTAGCCTCTGCTATTGAGACGCTTGATGAGGCTGTCTACTACAAGGTTCCATAGTAGCGGTGAAAGGTCACCCCCTTGGGGGCAGCCCTTCGCTATTATGGCTCTAGTTGTGTCGTTTACCGTAACTTGTACTGCTCTTAGTCGAAGCATGTTTGTGATCCATCCGCGCAGGGTCGAGTCCACACCGTGTTCCTCGAGGGCTGCGCTGATGCTATGGAAGATGGTTTTGTCAATAGCGCCTTCTATATCAATGAAGACAGCTAGTGAAGAGCATTTGTGGTCCACTGCACATTCGATCTTGGAGATCACACTATGCAGTGCAGATTCCGTTGATTTTCCTGTGGAATACGCGTGTTGTTGTTTGTGAAGTGGCCGCTCCCGAAGAGGTCCGTCCCGGATATGTCGATCACAGAGTCTCTCGAGAGTCTTCAGTAAAAAAGATGTCAGGCTTATTGGTCTGTACGCCTTTGGCTGTGTGTAATCTGGTTTACCTGGTTTGGGGATGAAAATGACTTTCACCTCTCGCCAAGAAAGTGGCTATACAGGCTTGGAAGATGACGGTCAGCCATGGTGTTAGGACGTCTGCTCCCCATTGTAACAGGGCTGGGAAGATTTCGTCTAAGCCTGCGGATTTATATGGTTTGAAACTCTTTATTGCCCATTTTATTCTCTCTGCGGTTACTATGATGCGGGCTCTGGCCCAGTCTTGGTCATTTGTTGTGTGCCTTAGCTCGCTTGCCCAGGTTCTGCCATCAGAGAGATTGCAGTCTGGAAAGTGGGTTTCCAAAAGGACTTTGCTTGTTTCGTGGTCCGACTTGGTATAGGTGTTGTCAGAGGTTTTCAGCGAGCCGAGGGTGAGATCCTGGTCAGTAGATAGGATCTTCCTTACACGCGCAGCTTCGCTGTTTGATTCGATTTTTTTTTCAGGCTGCCCTACTGGCATTCCTGACTTGTTTCTTGAAGATGTATTGTGTTTTCTTGTATGAGTCCCAATCTTCAGGTAGTCTGGAGTTTTTAGCTCTGTTGAATTGTTTGCGCATGGTTTGCCTGAGCTTACTAAGTTCCGCATTCCACCAGGAGTTACCCTTGCTCTTGGTGTTTGGATCCCTTAGCTTGCAGCAGGCGTGGTATGCTTCGATTATATATTCAGATAGTTTTGTTACGGTGTCTTCTATTTATTTGGGGTCCATTAGGGTTTGTGGCGTTTGGTGCTGTATTAGTAGGGAGGCTAGCAGCCGCTTGTAGCCGGGTACATTGGTACGGCGTGGGTTGCGCCTGGGTTCGGGTTTATCTATATTAGCAAGTATAGGATAAATAGTAGTGTAAAAGTTGTGTGATTTTCAAAGTAAGAAGCCAGAGAATTCATTCTGGTTATAATAAAGTATTTTAAAGTCAAAGTCAAAGTCAAAGTTTTTATTGCGAACTAAGTGTACAATGTTGGTGTTATTTTATGTTGTTACTTAAGACTTAGCAGCCTTTTACAAGCATTGCAATTTTCATCCTAAATTAGCATGCAATAAATATTATTATTAATCAATTATTTCCTTTAGATCAGTACAATTAAATTGAGATATTTTCTTTTAAGTCAAAATTAAATGTCAATGTTTATGAATTCAATATAATTATTCAACAATATTTATGTCATCCATTTCAGGTAGTACAAATTATAACTATGATTTTAAATTAATGTAAATAGGATAGACTAATCTTGTTTTGTTTTATAGGACAGATCGCCACTTTAGTACATGAGGGATAATCGTTATTTTAAGCTAGACTCTAAATATTCTTTTACTGAGTAGAAACATTTTTGGATTAGGAATAGCTTTAGCCTTTTTTGGAATATTGTTACTGATTTTTCAGTTTTAAACGTGTAGGGCAACTTATTATATATTTTTATTGCCATATAGTATGGGCTGTCACTTAACATTTTAATTCTTGAGGATGGTGCGCATAACCTCTTTTTATGTCGAGTGTTGACGTTGTGCGTATCTTCTACTTTAACGAATTTGTTGATATTTTTGAAAGTAAATAAGCAAATGTCCAGTATATATATTGACGGCAGAGTTAGAATCTGATATTTAATAAAGAATGGTTTGCAGCTCTCCGTATTATCTATTTGGGCTAGAATTCGTATACACTTCTTTTGTAATAAGAATAGTTCATCTACATGTACACTATTACCCCATAGCATGACGCCATATCGCAGCCATGAGTATGCGTATGCGTAGTAAGCAGCCATGGCTGTTTGTGTGTTAGTGCTTAATTTAATTTGAAAAAGAGCGTAAGTGAATCTCGAGAGTTTTGTTTTTATATGTTCTATGTGTGACTTCCAATTAATGTGTGTGTCAATATTAATGCCAAACACATATTATATTTGTATACACATATTATATTTACGGCGTATTTATCGTAGCTCAAATGCCCCGGTCATCCATCCACGCCTTTCTATATAGTTAATGTGTAAATGAGCTAGCTTACAATTTTTTTATTCAAAATACTCAGACTAATCTAAATTTATCTATATTTTCCTTGGTGCTATCCTGGACTTTCATTTTCACCTCATTTTAATTGCCAGTGACCCGGAAAACCACGAAAACGACAACCATGAAGGAAAAACAGGAAATTTTCCTCGGCGCCATCTTGCATTCTCATTTTGACCTCATTTTCGTTAACAGCGAACCCGAAAACCACGAAAACGACACCCATGAAGTCAAAACCGACAGTTTTTCTCGGCACCATCTTCAATTTTTATTTTGAACTTATTTCCCTTGTCAGCTACCCCGAAAACCACGAAAATGACACCCATGACGGAAAAACGGAAAATCCACGGACCAAATACAAAACCAACAATAAATGCAAAACAAACTTTACTTAAATGGGAAAAGATTGACTTTACGTGGTGGGATGGTGGCGTAACACCATTTCCTGTCACGGCATACGAGTCTATTTTACTGCCTAGTCGCGCATAATTACAGATGTTCTAAATCAAAATTACAAAATCACTACAAAATTCCCGCCAACCACAAAGCCAAGAATATAAGCTACTCCTCTAAGCATTGTCAGAAGACATAAGTCAATATACAGGGAAGTAAGTGCACCGGGTAAGTACTGTCTGCCAGTACTCGCCCGCCACAACGAACCAAGTGAGACGTGAAATTCGGCACTTTGAATTTACGATGCCTCCACACTCGCCTTATAGGTACTCTGACCTTTGCTTTATTTAATATTACGTGTATTTTTAAATGGGAGACTTTATTAGTTGGAAAAACATGCGAGGAATGTAAAACTTTTTAGGGAAAGTATTGTCGACAACTAAGATCCATATGTAGTCTGGATATGCATTTAGGTAATAGGATTGAATTTACCCAACAATAATCTAAATACTATTAATGTTAAATGAATACTTATTTCACTTGGGAACTACTTAACCGAATTAATTCATCTTTTTTTTAAAACGTTTTCTAATATTGTTTAGGTAGACAGTAGGTAGACAGTAGGTAGACAGTAGGTAGACAGTAGGTAGACAGTAGGTAGACAGTAGGTAGACAGTAGGTAGACAGTAGGTAGACAGTAGGTAGACAGTAGGTAGACAGTAGGTAGACAGTAGGTAGACAGTAGGTAGACAGTAGGTAGACAATAGGTAGACAGTAGGTAGACAGTAGGTAGACAGTAGGTAGACAGTAGGTAGACAGTAGGTAGACAGTAGGTAGACAGTAGGTAGACAGTAGGTAGACAGTAGGTAGACAGTAGGTAGACAGTAGGTAGACAGTAGGTAGACAGTAGGTAGACAGTAGGTAGACAGTAGGTAGACAGTAGGTAGACAGTAGGTAGACAGTAGGTAGACAGTAGGTAGACAGTAGGTAGACAGTAGGTAGACAGTAGGTAGACAGTAGGTAGACAGTAGGTAGACAGTAGGTAGACAGTAGGTAGACAGTAGGTAGACAGTAGGTAGACAGTAGGTAGACAGTAGGTAGACAGTAGGTAGACAGTAGGTAGACAGTAGGTAGACATTAGGTAAGCAGTAGCTTGGCAGTAGGTAGACATTAGGTAGGCAGTAGGTAAGCAGTAGCTTGGCAGTAGGTAGGCAGTAGCTACTTTATGTTTAATTAACTTCCACATTTATATTAAAAAAGTTCAAATTCATACAATCACTTACGGGATATCTTCCGTGATTATAGACTGTTTTGAGTTCCCGATATTGATAGATAAGATAGATAGTTTAAAACAGTGTTTGCATGTTTGTTTGTAAAAAGTTTGTATATTTATATCTTTATCTACTTCGGTTTCGTTATATTCGAATTACGCAATTGACAGCGATTTCATTATGATACCCATAACAACACAAGTTGCATTATGCGAATCGTCATAAATTATTCTAAAACACAAGCAAAGACATTCTGAACATACAGCCTCGTACCTATAATATTACTTCGAAATCGAGACAATGTAAATAATGTTTTTAAAAATGGAACAAGTTTAGAACAAAAGTATCGTATACTATTTGGCTGTTGCGGCTACAAGATCTTTGCCTTATACTTATTAAAGACTAAATAAAAAAGAAGTGGACGCGGGAAAAAAAATCTGAGTGAAATTTAATTCCAAATTTTATTAAAAATGTCTTCAACATCAAGTGATATGGAAAATACTCCACCAGATATAAAAATTGGTTGCCTGTAAAGTCGGTATACGGGCGAAAGTTTTACGTGACAACGACTTTGAGTGGTAAAATAATTTTAATGTGAATATTCATTCGTATAGTAGGAAGAAGGATGAAATAATAGTAACAATTTTAAACATTTATTTGCGCGTGCCTTTCACTTTTTATGTCTGTCTCTCTCGCTCTTAGGCGGGCTAACCATGCCCGAGTGGAAGGGACGCGTGCCTCTCACTCGCTCTCATTGTGAGCGCATAACGTGAGCGGAGCGTAACGCAGTTTCTTGAAGTTGACACAAACCAATTTATAAGACGTTGTCACGTCAACAAATAGAGCAGTTGGGGCTTCAAATAATTTACTACCAGAAATCAAGACATGTATATGAGAAATGTTATGAAGACAATAGTCAGTGTGTAGTTAAGTTTCTATTAAAAATACTTTTTTGTCTATATCTGTGTTTCATTCCTTCCTTCGTAGATAAAATCTTGTATGCAACTGTACGTTATTGGTATTTTAATAACTCGTGCCCACCTATTTCGGTACGCGCTACGCTTGTACCGAAAAATGGCACTCGTATTAAAAGACCGTCCATAACGTAACAGTTGCATAAATAGCTATAATCACGCTAAAACGTATAATTTTATTCCTGGTTTGGCATGAGGCTCGGTGAAGCAACGATCTTCGCAGGGTGGTTGGCACCTAGCAACTGGATGAGAGTTCAGAGTTTCCAAAAATCGAGTTAAGTGAAGTGGCGTGCGATGACTGATGATGATGATGAAACGGCATGATGCAGACAAAGTCGTGGGCAGCCACACACTGAAAAAAATAAAATGTTACTACCGCACATTAAAGCTATAACATTAAGATTTACTGACTTTTTACAGTAAAAATGAATGTTTGTAAAACATTAAAAAGCAAAACAGTAACGTTTAATGATTGAACATTTAATTTAACAGATATCCAGTTAAAACTGACTGATCATGATTCGAGAAATAGTAAACGTGATGTGGCAGTAAATTGTAATGGTTTGATAAGTAAAACAAATCGAATAAAACATTTCATTTAACAGATAACACATTAGAACTTACTGATCATGGTTCGACAAAAGTTAACGTTATGTGGCAGTAAATTTTAATGGTTTGATCGTTTAAACTGATCGAATAAAACATTTCATTTAACAGATATCACGTTAAAACTGACTGATCATGATTCGAGAAACAGTAAACGAGATGTGGCAGTAAATTGTAATGTCTGGTGGTCCAGGACCAACCTAAGTACAACACAAAAAAACCTAGAGAAACTACAAAGATTTGCCTGCGTAGCAATCACCGGCAGCATGAGAACTTCCCCCTCTGCCGCCTTACGGGTGATGCTGGGGCTACCACCTCTACACCTTGTCGTAAGAGAGGAGGCGACCATAGCGGCTTTCAGACTCGAAGCATCCGGCACCTTAAGCAATGATTCCAGAATTAAACATACACGCATCAGAGTAGATGCCATTAAAGAACAACCTATGATGGCATCACCCATCGACAGAACCCTGAAGTCCCACTGCTTCCAAAAACACTACGACATCGAACTCACAGCAGAGTTGTGTGACTACTCAGGTACAAAAGAGTTAAGAATCTACACTGATGGATCAAAAACCGACGACGGGACAGGTTTCGGGGTGTTCTCCGAGGACCTAAACATAAAAATATCCAAACCACTTGGAATGCTCAACTCTGTTTACCAAGCAGAGTGTGTAGGTATTATCCAGGCGGCACACGCTATAGAGGCCAGAGAGGTTACGAATACCAACATTCGTATACTTTCCGACAGTGCCTCAGTTCTCCAATCCCTTAAAAGTAATCAGATCACGTCGAAACTAATACTAGAATGCCATAACGCCCTAGAACGTATTACGGTACTAAACCACAACACGGTGACACTACAATGGATCAGAGGTCACAGTGGATCCCTGGGGAACTGATGCGGCGGATGAACTTGCCAGAAGAGGATCCAGTATAAAACCCTACGGACCCGAGCCCATTTTGCCCATTCCATTCAAGCAACTAAAAAACTGGCTAAAGGCTCACACTCGAACAAAAGTGGAAAAATGGTGGACCTCGACACCCGGATGTAGGCAGGCCAAAGAAGCCATGCCATCCCCTGATACAAAGTTGTCCAGGTGCCTTCTGCGTCTGGACAGGGATGGTCTGCGTCTGGTGTCTGGGACCATCACTGGACACTGTTCACTGAACAAACACTTCTACACTCTAGGAATCACTGATACTCCCCTGTGCAGAGCATGCATGAATGCGGAGGAAACGGTGGCGCATGTACTGCTTGAGTGCACCGGCGTTACCAAGATTCGCGAGGAGACCCTGGGAACACCGAGATCCCTTGCGGATGCCCTGAGAAGACCGGGAAGTGTGATCTGCATCTGGAGGGAGGTGGGCTGGTTGGAGTAACGGCCACCACGGCTCACGCACAATGGTCCACTTAAGGGACTAAGTGCGGAAACCTAAACCCCATAAAGAAGAAGAAGAAGATCCTATACTTTCACTAACGCGCGAGCGAAGCCACGGACAACAGTTATTTATTATCTATAACTTTTAATTAAATGACTATTTTCGACATTATTTTGCTGGGGTAACGCAAACGTGGGCAATTGCCGAACTCCACGCGGGTGAAGCCGCGGGCACAAGCTAGTTTACGTATAAAGGATAATGCCCATAAAATGTTTCGCAACAAACGGTGCCGTCTTCGCTTCAGTGCGGTCTCGTAAGGTGCATCGATCGATAACTTATTATCGTAGGTAAATTTAGCCGGTATCGTACTTTCTGTGTCGCTTACACTCCTGTTTAACATGCAAGGGGCTAAGTTATACCTAAGTTTAGTTTTGAATGTGGGTGATCGATTAAGTACTGGAACTATGCGGAGACAAGGTTTGAACGGTTGTATTTTGTATAAGGAAGGATAAATGGCTCGTGGCTAAATAATAACAGCCGCTAGGGTCGATTTTTTTACATAGGCCGCGTTTGCCTAGGTTAGTCCGTGGATACATACATAGACATACCAGTTCCCACCGTGCCTCGAAAAAAGTGATGATGATGTGGGAGAGCAGCGGTGGCATAGTGGTGGCAGCCCGACAGACGAGCAGTAAGCCGTGGGTTCGAACCTAGGCAGGCGCATTAATTTGTATAAAACCCGCACTGGGCCCGCGTGGTAGATTACAGCGCACTCCTTCTCGTAAAGAGGTCCCAGCATTGGGAACATGATAGGCTGATGATGATGTGGTGGAAGAGCTCGTGGCTAAATAATAACAGCCGCCCGGGTCGATCTTTAAGGTTAAGCCGTGCTTGCCGACTTGCCGAGGTTGGTCCTTTGATTGGTGACCATATTATTACATACCGAGTTTCCTCCGTGCCTCGGAAAGCACGTTAAGCCGTTGGTCTCGGTTGTCATTTGTAGATCTTTGACAGTCGTTACGAGTAGTCAGAAGCCAAAAAGTCTGACATCCAGTCTTACCAAGGGGTATCGTATTACCCCAGTTACTGGTTTGTGGAGGTCAGATAGGCAGTCGCTTCATGTAAAATACTGGAACTCAGCTGCATCCGGTTAGACTGGAAGCCGACCCCAAGATAGTTTGGGAAAAAGCTAGGCAGATGATTATGATGATGTGGTGTATGGACTTCTAACTACCTAGTGTAGGTTGCTACAACCTAAGAGTACCTAAGTAGGCATACCTACTTGTATATCCTGTCTCTTTCTAGTTTTGGTAACATGTACGTAGGTATATGTATGTTGTTAGCATGTGTTTGGTAGTCACAACTTTGTTATTCTAAGATAAGTATACAAAACAAAATTATTTCGTTTCCATAAAATATATTTATATATTATCTTTATATGTGACATATTACTCTTTTCACTTTCATGACTATTATAAATAATCACCCAATTTGGTAAACAGAAATAAGAAAATCTTTCATTGTATCTCTTGTTACAAATACCATTTTTCCGTAAACAAAATCGTGTTTACCTAAATATCAATTCTAAGCAAACGTTTTCCGCCCTGGGCGGTATTCGACCGCGAAATTTTGAGGGTTATGTCGGGGTCACTGATAAATTTCATGATCATATCTTTGAATTTTATTGACCGTTAGATTCGATATTAGTGTTGCAGGACTTTAGTATAAAAGTCTTAGCTAAACGACTGGTAATTTAAGAAAACGTGGCCAAATAGATAAACTTTCAAATATTTTAAAAATAATTATCTTCAGTGCCTAGCGTCCTTCCAACTGTGTCCGGTAAGACTGAAAGACGACCCCAACGGGCCGGCTTTCAGTCTAACCGACTGAATTCCAGTATTTTACATATAGTGATTATTTATCTGACCTCTACAACCCTGTTACTGGGTAACACAATACCCTTTGGTAAGACTGGCTCTAACTAATACAATAATTTTGTAATCACATGACAAAAATAAGTCATTTAATAGGTATTTATTACCCTCACAAAATCACTTATCTATTTTCCACATTTTCCTCAACATCTCATTATATAGCTCTTTAGCATAAAAACAAGTTTTCGTAAACACTCACGACATGGCGCAAGCAATGGACATTAATGTGTCCGCCATTTTAGTTTTAGTACTGTTATTTTACGTGACGAGACATTATTCAATGGTAAGTTGCGGTCGTTCGCCCTTTCATGCTATAATCTGATTTATAAGCCGAAGTTCCTGAGATGATTTCCATCGGTTTCGGTATTTATGGGGACTTGTGGATATATTTATCGTTATTTTCTGTAGTAAGATAATAGCGGCGAAAATATTGTCCTGTAGTTTGATATAGTGACAGCAATTTGGGCAAAAATAAAAGTCAGGTTACACACAAGTATTTATGGGTACGTATTACACCGAAATTTAAAATACCGTATTTTAAAATACCTATGGACGAAATCAAACGATTGTTTGGTCAAAATGTTTTTATCCCGAAAGTTCATTTGCCCGAAAGCTTAAAATCCCGAAGATCCATATCCCGGAGCTTAAAAACCCGAAGATTCTGATTGAAATTAAGCGTTTATAACGGTCGACGCCGACTCGACGAGCTGTGGGGCTGCTATTTCTGTCTGCAGGGTTTAAAGGCACCTTACATGAATGGTCATACTATTCGAACCTAATTAACCTATCCGTGTCGGGGTGGCCTAAGCTCCTTGTATCCTAAAAGTATTATTATACTACTAAAAGTTATGCGAAAACGTTATGCCAAACAATATGATTTCGGGATTTCGTCCATTCGGGGTTTTATCCCTTTGGGTATTTGGACATCGGTATTTTATGTTTCGATATATCGGCTATCGGCATTTAAAACTTTCAGTATTTTTAATTTCATTGGTTTGGACGTCGGTATTTCCGTTGTATTAAAATCCCGAAATATAACAATAGCTATTATTACGAAATTTCGGGATTTTAATACGTAACCATATGTATTGAGGGCTTTTCCAGAAGTAGTTAGATTACGTTATGCATTTATCAGTATTCTTTTAGTTAGCATTCTTGACTCTCTCGTTGATCTAGCGGTCGCAACCGTTACTGCTGAGCATGAAGCCCGGGATTTGATTCCCAGGTCGAGCATGTTCCTGGGTTTTTGCCATCAAGAATTTCTCGGTAGTAGCAACGGAGTCCGCATTTCTGCCTAGTTGATGGCAATAGGCTCGCCCCTATTAAATGTGAGTGTACTATTTATAGGTAACCCTCTGCCTAACTCTTAGTAAAGGCTTGATGTTAAATTAGTTATGACCTTAGGACCCACACTCTTGCTTACCACGTGACATACGAAACCATACACCGTACATATTCATTGTACTGTACTGAAAACACATTAGCAGTGTAATTACGTTGTATCTCGAAAACCAGATAAAATCTGGGCGTACCATTACAAGTGCTAATGGAGGAGTACGGCACTGTTGATGTTCAATATCTATGTTACTGATATCGTGCTTGTACTGAGCTGCTGCCGTTTCTATTTATAATCTATGTCTGTTTTTTTTTGTGTGGTTGGCAGAATTTGGCATTTTATCTGCCTAGCCTTTTCCCAAATTATCTTGGGGTCGGCTTCCAGTCTAACCGAATGCAGCTGAGTACCAGTATTTTACATGAAGCGACTGCCTATCTGACCTCCACAACGCAGTATCTGGGTAATTACGATACCCTTTGGTAAGACTGGATGTCAGACTTTTAGCTTCTAACTACTCGTAACGACTGTCACAGATCTACAAATGACATCCGGGACCAACGGCTTAACGTGCTTTCCGAGGCACGGAGGAAACTCGGTATGTAATTATGGTCACCCAACCACGGACCAACCTCGGCACGGCTTAAACCTTAAAGATCGACCCGTGCGGCTGTTATTATTTAGCCACGAGCTCCTCGGTTCTCGTTTGGCAGAATTTTGCAATTGGCTTTATTAGCCGTATAATCGATGACCGTTGGTAAACGGGCTGTGGTGTGGATACCGCAAATTCTCCTCAGGACAGGCCCGAGGACGCCCCACCTAATGTCTGCGTTTCGGAGCGACGATCTTTTCAGGGTAGTTGGTGACAGCTGGATGAGAATCCCCGAGAATAGAGATGGATGGCGCGAGACTTTGATTGCCGGCGACGCGTTAAGGGAATAAATGGGTATCGGATATAGTGTGGGTGTAGGCTTAGCTTTACTCCGGCTAGTAGCTATAAGGTGATCTCTCACTTTCCACAAAGCTTATACAAAGAGAGGTCAGGTTATACTGGTCATGTATAGCTTGATAATTCACATGATAAGAAAACAGCAGTTATCTTAAGATAAAATAGTCTGATGACGTAGCTGACTTGAATCGACTAGTAGAGCCAGGTTTCAACCGGTGCAATTTTAAATATTTTTCCTTCTTGGTTAATTAATTCCATGTATGTCAAAACAGGTAAGTATGTCAAATGGTAGAGAAAAATACAATTTGTGGGGCCACACTTCAACTAATTAATGTCAACAATTAATTAAAAAATGTCTTGAAAAATTCTGGTTCGTATTACATCAATAACTACTTATTTTTTATTATGGGTAACGTTCCCTAAGAGTATTTATTATTGTTACAAGCTAGGTTTAGGATAAATTAACACCCTACCAAGTAAACACTAAAAATATTTATTCAACACTAAACACTTAAACTTAATCTCAAATACACAACTGATCACTATTCACTTAGATATCGCACTAGTAGTTCAATTCGATCGCTTCGTTCCGTAGCCAAAATCAGACTAACTCCTCCATTTTTTTTTTCTTTTTTTGTGAATGGCATCTCGCAGTTCAACCTATGAGGTTGTCGTCTGCTTAACCGGACTATCCTGTGGGTGCCTTAAGAGTAAGGCCTCCAGCCAGGGCATAAAAGCCTTCTTGCTCTTGGGGATGTCACTGGTGAACAGAGTAAAGATAAGGGGAGAGACGACGGATCCCTGAGGGACTCCGGCTCTAATGGGGTGGGGGAAGACAATGCCTTCCCGATGCGATAGCGGAAGGTGCGATCCGACAGAAAGTCTCGTAAGATGAGCACGAGACGGTCCGGCACTCCCAATTTGTACAGCTTATATAATAAGCCGTTGTGCCAGACTTTGTCGAAAGCCTTTGCTATGTCGAAGAACAACACACCCGTCATCGCTCCTCGCTGGAAGCCAGCGCTCACGTGCTCGCTAACTCCTCCCGCTACCGTCGTCTATTTATATGGCCGACCCATCTTCGAGAAACTTCCACAACGTCCGTGAACGTTGGCAGTTCCTTAGGGGAAACCCAGCCTTCGAGAAAGGTCCACAACCTTCGTGAACCTTCTAGACAGCTCCATAGTGGAACCAATCCTTCTAGAAAGTTCTAGATAGGTCCAGAACTTTTTGGAACTTTCTAGACATCATCGTGGAAAATTCTAGGATTATTCTAGAATCTTCTAGACATACTGGTTCATTCTAGACTCAAACGTAATCCTAGAATGTTCTAATAGAGCAGACGACGTAAAATTATTAATACCTTCTACCGTAGCTTATTGTTAGTTTCAAGAAAAAATTACTCCTGCGATAGAAACGTTAAAACCCGTTAGGGAATTGCTTTCAATACGAATGAAATATTTATTATATTATTTAATAGTCATTCCATAATATCTGTTTCTTACATCATATCGTCATATTAATTTAGAAACAAGAGTTTTAATTTCAACCAATATCTGACACTAATAATTATATAGTTAGTAATTACACATTTACATTGTTAAAATGTTTCAGCAAACCATTTAACTATAACAAAACAACGTAACTTGCTGAAAAAAAGCCAGCTAATCTGCTCCAAACAAGCCATGAAAATTAAATTAAACAACCCCAACCAAGAGACACAACACCATACGACGAAACAAAAAAAAAACAAATGAACATACGCGCATTGTTTTTGAAAAATAAAGACATGGGCTGTGGACCGTCCGTCGACAATTTATGTTTCGTTCTCGCTTAGTGAAAGCCCCCGATGAAAGTTTTAGCGTATCTCCAAACTGCAGGCGTGAAAATAAAATGGAAGCGGGCTTTGGGTTTTCCAAAATGGTTGCTATCGGAACGCGGGAAAGCGTGGTCTCAATGTGCCAGTTTTGTTTGTAATTATTTCTTTGGCTTGTAATCGTATTAGTGGCAGATTCGCTGTCATCGTGTGTTAACACTCTTTTAAGGAAATTAGGGATTAGGTTTTGTTTTGATTTTGTGGTTGGGTTTTTGAATAGTTAAAACTTTTTGTAACAACATGTAAAATGATGAAATTCAGTAGATAATGACTTAAATTTAGAATTTAATGGAAACAAACGGAAAATCTCCCCAGGGTAACATGGAGCTACATTAAACTCGGCATAAAAAAATACAAGATGACTAAAAACAGTTTATGATATTTATTTCAAGCGAACAATCAAGTTGTTACAAATAGGTTGCACTACCAAGGATGACACTAGCACAAGCCTCGGGGCTGATTGTCGGCTAATTCTTCGCGCTCCACTGGAGGTTGTACTCGCAATAAATTCATCGCATTCATACGACCCAGCCAGCTGAAAGGGCACGATAAAAACGAGATGACTTGCTCTCCCCACTCTCCCACACATTTTTTCACTCCAAAGACATTGTTTGCGACCTCTAAGGTATTAAGGCGACGAACCAATGACGAGAATTGTCTTTCTATTGAATATTTCATTACTTCCTACGTTCCTACCCTTATGAGTTTGTCAAACGTTGGTTGTTAAGCCGAATCGTAACTTGGTTGTATTTTTTATAGATATGTGGCGTAATACGGCTCTTTATATTAGTATTTACGAGTGTGTTACGGTTGTATTTGAACACAAACAAGGTTGGACAGGATTATTTGATGTCTGATTGTGGACACAAAAAAAAAATACCGCAATGAGGTATACCGCATTTCATTGTAAATAAAGCAGAATTGAATATTAATACTATTGAATAATCAGACAATACAAAAACCACACGACCTTCAAAGCTTTGTCACACATTTAGGTAAATAATTACAACACGCGTAATTAAAAGGAAAAACCTCCATAATTGTTATTTTTTTTGGTATGATTTTATTCTACAAAAGAAACCACAATCAGATTAAAAGTTTAGGGTGATAATACCTATTATACAATCTTCAGCTAAACAACTTTCGATTAACTTAACTAACTCAGCATGCATGTGGAACTGGTGTCGATTGCAGCGATTAATGGTGGCAACAGACAGTGACGTCATGGTTGGTAGACGACATTGTGCAAACACACGTCCGATTCTGTCCAATTCGAGGACCGGAGAGATGAAGCCGCTGCAGTGTCTTGGACGACGTCTAAAGAACAGCAACATTGGTAAGCACCGTTCTTCTTTATCGTGTCTATGGTACGCACGGCGGCAATTCAAGCTAAACATATCCATTATAACAAGGCCTAGCTTTGTATAGATTTCCAATGCAATGAGAGATCCGCGTAAAATTATTTTGTATAGCTTGATTGGTCGCCGATCAAACATTGGTTTTAAATATTTTACTAATATAAATAATTTTTAAAACGTTATATTTACATAAGACAGTCCCCTCAAAACAGTCTTCCTTCCCCACTTCCTAGTGTTTTAGCTGAGAAGAAGAATCGGAGTAACAATCTATTTTTTTTCAGTCCTGCACACTTCTACATTCAGAGAGAGATATTTTACAGATAGAAAAGATACATCAACGACTATCTGTTGCCCGCGAGTTCCACGACTTTGTTCGGGTGGAAATTTTGATGTGTATGTGTGACAAAAAAAAACAATCAATTAATAAGGCTATCACATAAACCTGTACTAACTGGATCGTGGAGGTCAGATAGGCAGCTGCCTCAATTTAAAAAAAATACGATGATGATAATATGATGATGATGCGTGAAAAATAAAATACCTATGTGCTATTCCAGGCATATAATCAATCTCTATGCCAAATTTCATTCAGATCTGTTCAACCGTTCTGGCGTGATTGTGTAACAAACATCCATCGAAGCTTTCGCGTTTTTATAATGGTGGTAAGATTAAATAACTATGCCCTGGTCAGAATTAGACGTATGAAATTAAATGAATTCGTCAAAACGATTCGTGCGAGGACTTTGTACAGTGCAGCTAATTAGAAAGCAACACAAATAGCGCGTTAGCTTCCAGTATTTCTCGCACTGACCACAACAAAGTCTTGTTGAGCGGCTGCGGTTAGATCATGTCGTAGCGTGTGATTTCTAAAGCTATCTATAGAAAATAGGCTTACGTCCAGCAGTAGACTGTTGTTGACATGATAGTGAAAATATAGAGATTAAGGTCTGCCTCGTTGGTTTAGCAGTCCCAAGCGTGACTACTGAACATGAGGTCCTGGATTCGAGCAATTTCTCAGTAGCAGCCACGAAGTCTGGATTTGTGCCCGGTTGATGGCAATAGGCTCGCCCCCTATTACATGGGACTTAAACATAACTGGAAAAATGTGGTTGTACTTGTTTGGTACACCCCTGCTTAACCCTTGGGGATTACAAGGGTGATGTTTTGTTAATTTAAGATAATTCAATTATAGTTTCTACACTATGGGTACGATATGGTTGTCAAAAGTGGCATAGCAAGTTTGAAGTCGACAATACTGATAGTTATTCAGAATTCAAGACATTTTTCCGATGTGATGCGGAGGAATGAGGAAAATGTCGTGAGGAAAGATTTGGGCATGAATGAAATGGTTATAAGAGCTTCCTCTTATAACCATTTCATTCATGCCCAAATCTCCAAACACAAACTCAAAACCAAAGAAGCGATCGATGGACTATGTGAAGGATGATATGGCAAGAAAGGAAGTATCTGATGAGATGACAAGTAATAGAGAAGTATGGAAGAAGTAGACATGCTGCGCCGACCCCAAATAAATTGGTATATTAGGGCAGGAGAATGATGATTCAGATTATCTATACTAATATATATATTATATAATCTATACTTCTATACTAATATTATAAAGCTGAAGAGTTTGTTTGTTTGTTTGCTTATCTCAAGAACTACTGATCCGACTTGAAAAATTCTTACAGTGTTAGATAGCCCATTTATCGAGAAAGGCTATAGGCTATATATCTTCACGCTACGACCAAAAGGAGCAGAGCAGTAATGAAAAATGTTGCAAAAACGGGGAAAATGTGACGCAGACGAAGTTGCGCAGAACAGCTACTATGTAATACATTCTTGATCCCTATAAATAATAATGAACTATCTATCACTAATCCTAAATCATCCATTTTTACTAATCCAAATTACGAGTCATAATATACACGTAGGCGGACAAAGGTCACAAGGTCCCTACTATATCACGGCCTGGAATCTCAACAGGTGCGCAATTAATACTTAAATAACCTCCACTTGGTGCAGCGAGTTTATCTTACCTATGTATTACTGGAATCTTTGAAGCAAAGATTAAATTTAGGTGATATACACGGTGTAAATCACCTCATCACGAAGCCGTCAACCAAGCATTCTGTACATGAAACTAAGTAACTTTACGCAAAAATGATTGCTGGGAAACGACTTTTTTTTGGGGGGTGTAAAATAATGTTTTGTGGTAGAACTCAATGTAACGCACTCAAAACATTGTGCTGATGGACGGATTGAATAGTACGGGGGTCGTAGAGGTTTTTAAAGTAAAAATCTTACATTAAAATTTTTTATTTAAAAAAATACTTGTCAAAAAGTTGGAACTTTGACCCCTAATATCTCCGTAACTAGAAGGTTCCCAGGTATGGTGTAGAACAAAAAAAATATCGCAATGACGGGGAGAACCAGTGCCTTTCGGCTTCGTTAAGAGGTGTTTTACACCCTTTATTGTTTTTTAAAAGATTTTGGCTTACAATGACTACGCTGATTCAGTCAGTCTTTTTTATTACCTGTAACTTTATACACAACATCATCTGCCTAGCCTTTTTCCAAACTATCTTAGGAACGCCTTCCAGTTTAACTGGATGCAGCTGAGTATCAGTATTTTACATGAAGCACCTGCCTATCTGACTACCACAACCCAGTACGTAACTGGTTAATACGATACCCCTTACCCTTGGTAAGACTGGATGTCGGACTTTTTTGGCTTCTGACTACTCATAACGACTGTCAAAGATCTACAAATGACAGCCGGGACCAACGGCTTAACGTATGCTTTCCGAGGCACGGAAACTCGGTATGTAATTATGGTCACCCATCCACAGAGGAACCTCGGCAAGCACGGCTTAACCTTAAAGATCGACCCGTGCGGCTGTTATTATTTGGCCGCAAGCTCCTCAAACACAAATTGCTTAAAATATCTAGATGGAGAGGGAGAGGAAGGCCAAAGAAAAGAGTGATGGTTGGTATGAGGAATGATAGAGAAAGGAGTAAATGATACCGTGTCGTCTGAAGGAGAGAGTGGAAGAAAAAACGTGTTGCGCCGACCCCAAATACAATGGGACAACGGATGCTTAAAATATCCTGTACAATCATATACCAGATGTTGTTTTGCATCCTCGTCAAAATTCAGGGGGTTGTCACACAAGACATAAATAATCAATCAAAATTACGGCTCCTAGTTAATTAATAATAAACACTGATTTTTTTGGTTGTTTATGTTTGTCAGTATTTCAGAAAAACCCCCTTAACGTGGTTTATTGAATAAGAAATTATCGAATAAACGTTAAGATTGTTTGTATTTGTGGAAGCGCGGTTATAGGGCGAGAATCAGACGGCTTGCGTTTAAAACGCGGGTGGTTCAAACTTACCGATTTCCGTAAATTAGAAAAATAATAAAAAAGTCTTACCCATTTTATAATTGATTCGGGACGAGAATCATCAGCAAACAACACCTTGTATTTTTGTTACCAATTATTATTTATTTTTATTCTAGATTATGGCGATCAGATTCGCTGTCCATGTAAAATAATAGCCGAACCTATCATAGGAAAAAGTTAAGCAGACGTAATATACGCCAACCAAACGACTTATGTTAGTCTGAGATCTGAAATTTCCAAAGAGACAATTTGAAGATCAAAAGACCGACCCAAAGTCATAGATGAAATACATCCCGAAATAGATGAACGTACCCAGCCTCCACATTTTACAGATCAACAAAGGAAATAAAATTAGAAACATTTCATTCACATTACTAATATATTGCAGTAATTAGTTACAAAGCCGTTTGAGTTTCCGATGAATGAGAAAATACCTTTTTTCTACAAAGGGAATTTCAAGAAATTTAATGCTTGAGTGTTTCTTTATATTTAATGAAAATTGCTTTAAATGTGGAAGGTTCCTTAACCTCGGCTTGAGGAGGGATGGATGTAGTTGTTGATATTTATGTTAATCTTGATTAATGGGTATTCAATTGGCGGCAAGGGTGGCGCCGACAATACGACAATAAGTGAAAACACTGGTAACACTAATTCATAGTAATATTTTTAAACTATCCAAATCAAACATCTTGCCAACTCGCTACTTCAAAAATCTTTGTCTTTCTTCAAAAATCTTTGCCTTTCTTTAATAATCTTCAAAAATCTTTCCTGTATTCGTTCCTTTAATTTTATTTCCAGACGCGATTTAGTAAAAATTATACCTAAGTTCAGTAAACCGATATTTATAAATGGTGTTGTATTCTGTTGTAACAGTTTTATGCTATTTGACTAGTTTGAAAAAAAAAAAAAAAAAAATTGATGCGGTGTTTTTTTTCCCTAAATTTTTGCCTACCCAGTACTCACCCATCCATGAACCTTACACGTGGATTTAAATATTAGTTCAGTATGGCTTTGGTTATTGCTCTTTTAGAGGTTTCGAATCTGTCAATGGACTCATATTTGTCTAACTTCATTGTTATTCACTTGTATTGTTAATACAACTAACTTGGTTCGAGCAAACTCTGGTTATTCGGCACCTAGTCTTGGTCTGGGAGTGTTTGTACTAACTTGATTGTTTTGAGCCTGTGTTACACTGGGGTAATTATAATACTCTATTACTCTGTGATTTCATGTGTGCCTGGTGTATATTATGTAATTAACTACGCACTGTTATAGTGTAAAGTTTCTGTGATGTACTTCATTAGTGACAAGTAAATAGGTTGGTTAAGTTTATCTACGTAATCCGCATTTTCGCTAACATTATAGCAACTCCTAAATGAATGCTTAAATTTTCAACTTCCGGATTTTAACCGTTGTAAATTTAATAGTGAGCTATAATTTAGGCATGGAGTTAGATATCGCCTAATGTTAATGCAAAACGTGTATGAGATTATCTAAGTAAAACTTGGATATGCGAAACAAAGTACCTCGGTAAAGTAGATAATAAATCATTTGGTAAAGTAGGTACTCCTACATTGTTACCGACTTAGCTATGAAATTAATTACGTAAACAAACTTTTCGAGCTAATTAGGAACTTTGCACGGAAAGATTTTTGTTATTTCGAGGAGGAATAGAACGAAAGTCAATTTTATGTTATAGCATATAACAGAAAGATGACTGAAAATAATTAAATCTCGCCGTAGACAACTTCCAACATATATTTTTTTGATTTGTTGACAACGTAAGAGTTTGTATGTTTAATCTTAACTTTAGTAAAGAAGTTGGCACACTTGCATAAACTCAGTCCTTTTCCCTATTTGAAGTGGTACTGACTTATAGATTATCATCCGAACCATAAAAAAAAAAACAAAGACGGTTGGACCAACCCGCATAGGACCGGCGCGGTGGATAATAGGCTTGCTTCCTCACAAAGAAGCAGGGCCTGTGTCCGAGCAATGAGAACGTTATTGTCTGATTATGTTAATTTCTCGTACAAGTCATATCCTAAGTTAAATGGTGATGAAAGATAATCACATCCAAAGTCATTTACAATAAAAAATATTAGTTGAAAAACGTCCTTAACAAATGTAAAACAGCATTCAATTTACGACGACGTCAAAGGTGTACAAAACACTGAAGCAACTGATAGGAAGCACAACAGATAAGCGTGTTTCAGTCCCGCTAAGGCGGAACCTCCTCGCAGCCGAGACGGAGCGAAAACGAAAACAATTCAAAGCGATCTCACTGCAGATCATTACTGGGATTTCCAACTTCAACGATGTTTTAATATTTTTTTTTCCCGTCTGGCTATCAGATGCTGCTCCGAAGTAATTTGTAGAGAAACACGTTTTTTTTTAACGGTTTCATGGAAATTAATAAACTGTTGAGCTCTGGTTTGTGGACTGTGGTGTAACATTTGTTTTTTGTTTTGTGGTGTTTGTAAGTTTTAGTGGCTGTGTCAAAAATACGAGTAGGGAATAATATTTTAGGGATATTAGTGACATTTTGGCCCTGGACCAGAAGAAGTGGAAGTCGTGAGGAGAGGCCTTTATCCAGCAGTTGGATGACGCAGGACAACAGTAACTGTAAGGGTTCTAATTATTCAGATCAGGTTTCTTAAATCACTAAAATTAAATCGTCAAAAGAGTATTTTATTAATATTTTCTATTGAGAATGAAAATAACTGAAGCCGTTTCTAAAAACCTTTACTCCTCAATCCACGTCTCCTAAATCCATGCGTCACTTACGCGACAATATTTCAGAACGCGAACGTCATCACCTCAAGTGAACTTGATTGACAATCGGTTTATTCAGTTGGCAGCTAAGACCAAATCAATTACCCAGCCATCCACAGTTTAATGTTAGCCAAAAAAAAGTCGAAGGCAGGGATTGGAATCCAAAGCTGACCGACCAAGTGGGGTAATTAATTACGCGTGCCGTTTTTGCAGCGGCCGCCGTTCAGAAGAAACGGCCAAAGATTTATTGTTTGCGCCACTTCACTTCGGCGTCTCCGGACGGGGAATTACTAATCTTTTCTTTAATTCTGATCCCTTGTTTTCTTCCGTAATAGAGCCGTAAGCCGGATTATAGGGAATGCTCATTTCAGACTGCTTCATAATGCATTGACTCGGAATATAACGGAGCAAAAATAAGCTGTACATCAGAGACTTAGTACGTAGCTATAATACGATATTTATAAGGTACTAGCTTATGACCGTGGTTTCACCCTTCTGTAAAAGGTCGGAAATTATGCCACAAGAACTTACTGTTGGGATAAAAAGTATCTTATATCCTAACCTAGACCATGATCTAGCTTAGTAGGGCAAATTACATTGAAATTCTTTAGGTTAATGCGTCAAAAGATAACAGACAGACATATAGATTATGTTTTGAGTTTATAATATACTTAGTATGGATTAACAGGGAAGATTAATTACCCACCGTAATACAAAACCAGGAATTTGCTAATAATATAATATGCGGTTTAAGCAAAGGGAAATTAGAAATTCGATGGATTTAAACAAATATGTTCCGAATCCGAATTGATTAATATCAGTAATTAAACTCAAACGAATGAATTATAAAGTTCGGCGGTTGGTTTGTTTGGACCAAGTATTGATATGATTGGATACTGGACGGGTTTGCCTGTAAGGCTAATTACATGAGTACTTTTTTGACCGTTTCTAAGAGGAGGAGGTTCTCAATTTGGTGTTTTTATTTGTTACCTTCGTGATTACTGGTCCGATTTATCCTGGCCGTGATTCATTTCTCATACGATAGAATAAAGCTCGCGCAGTGGCCCCATATAGTTTTTAATCACATTGCTTGGGTAGTCTAAGAGTTTTCTTCTACAAGTGTTGTTTTGCATCCTCGTCAAATTCAAGGAGGTACTCGTAACTGTGCTAATGATTCTCGTCCCGAATCAATAATAAAATGGATAGGTTTTTTTTTCATCTTATTTACGAAAATCGCTAAGTGTGAACCACCTGGCTCGTCTGATCTTTGCCCTATAACCACGCTTTCACACATAAAAACAATCTCAAACGTTTATTCGATAATTTCTTATCCCCTAAACCACGTTAAGGGGGTTATTCTGAAATGCTGTCAAACAGAAAAACCAAAAAAAAACCGGGTTTATTAATAATTAACTAGGTACCGTCATTTTTATTGATTATTTATTTCTTTTGTGACATACTCTTGAAATTTGACGAGGATGCAATGCAATGCCTTGTATAATACATATTTAGCATCGCACAAATGGTACATGACAAAAAAAATAAGCAACTAAATAACTAATTTGTCGAAACAAAATTGTATATAACTGCCAATTAAAGTTTCCAAATGGTTGGCTAAGTAAAATTTCAATATGAGGGAAAGGTCGGGAATTTGTCCTCTCATTTATTATGATACCCAAAGGACAGTTGGCAAATAAACTTGTACACTAGTAAATTGGGTTGCTCCCGTAAGGGACACCTCGTTATGTGATTGAGATTGCCTATGTACTGATATTAAGCAAATTACATGTATTATCCTATTTCTCTGATAAATTAATCCTTTGTGATTTATGTTCAGTTTCCAATTTATCTGTATTGTCTTATTTCTTTATCGTACACTTTGTCTTCCCAAGGGGTCTCGTATTATACAGTGTGTAACGGAAAGGGTATATACATACTTATGGGTGTGCTACAGACCAACAAACTGAACATGTTTCTCCATCGGACAAACATCGTAATAGCGAAAAAATTATCTGCCCCATACAAAATTTCAATACCTATTCGACCCAAATATATGGAGCAGCTGATATTTTTTCGCTATTACGAGTACAATGTTTGTCCGATGGAGAAACATGTTTAGTTTGATGGTCTGTAGCACACCCTTAAGTACCCTTTCCGTTACAACCTGTATATAACCAGTACAAAGTAGGTTGTGGAGGTCAAACAGGCAGTCGATCTATGTAAAATTCTGATCTGATCAGAGTAGCACCATTTAACGTTACGGCGGTGCTTCGTCAAGAAAATGACGTTCAGATAAAATCAAGCTACAAAATCCAGACCTATTTAAAAACGATAAACCGGTGAGTTCTTCTTTCTTGCAGTTGCAATGACCGTTTGGACTAAAACTGAAAGACATCAACAATGGAGCCGACCGATGAATATCACACAAAAAAAACTGTACTGACTGTGTTAAACTTAGTGAAAACGGGCAGAAGTCATAATAAAAAGATAAGCCGGTCAATAAGCAGGCAAGCTGAGTAGAATCGGAAGCAGATACTTAATAAGTTCATCTCTTGGGGAGTCTCTAGCCATTCGTCATCTTCATCACTCATCATCATTACTAGACTATTAAAAAAAAAAAAGAATAGTGCGTGGAGTCCCTCCGCGTGGAAGAAGTGAAACTTTGTAATACTACACGCATGCGTTCGAGTGTCGCGCATTCACTCTCGTTATGATATTGAGCTTCTAAGTAATATTTTATTGTTGTACACTTTTTATTACATAAGTTTATCGAGGTTATTCTACTCATGGAAATTGAGCGAAGGCTGGTCACACCGAAGAGTCGAATGCATGACTGTTTGCACGCCATCTTGCGTACCTAGTAGAAATACGTAGTCACAAATCTTGTAATAGCGCCATATCTTAGTGGGTAATAGAAAATATTCCCCCTCCATGAAAACGTTAAACTTGTTGGAAGGCGCATAAGAAGTTTCACTTCAATAAAACAAAAGATTTAAATGCTTCATACAACATAGGTAGGTACTGCCAGGATGTATTTAGTAACTAAGTAACAAGGTATTAAATTCCTACGAACAGAAAACTTTAACTTAAACGGCGGTTCCTAAAACTGGCACAGCCTGTGTCTTGGTGGCCTAAACACTAGTACTAAAGTCAAAAGTCAAAGTCAAAGCATTTATTTCAATTAGACCATTACAGGCACTTTTGAAAGTCAAAAAAAAAAACAAAATAAAACGCGAAGCTACAGTCCCAGTCACAAGGCATAATAACTTGTGAAAGTACTGTAGTTGCCCATTCCCTAGCGTAGATCTCTATGGAGAAGAACGGGCAAGAAACATGGAGTTTCTTTTCTGGACACTCTTTTAAATCAAAATATGTTACAAAATCTTGGTTACATCATTCATGTTAAGAATTACAAATATGTGAGAACAATGTAGAAATACGGGCAAGTTAAGAGCGTCCAGAGTAAAAGATTAAATAGGTAATTAAAAAATAAAGTAATTAAAATAAACCGTGGCAGCTAAGAGATGACCAGTCACAACTGACAGCGCCCGTTCACGAACATGACGCATGTATCAGCCATCATTCAACTCAACCATTTTGAAGGGAACTAAACGACCCGACACACCCGCCACCATCAGCGTGACATTTAAATTATTTATACTAATGTAGTACTAATGTTTTAACATTTTCTGCTATCTCAAGATTAGAATTATCATAGTTTAGATAACTTGAATTTCATAAGAGTAACAGGTAGACGGACAGATTGATGAATAGATGCCTTTCGCATAAATTAATAATATTAGCATCGATAATTACACATTATACGGCTAAAAATAAAGTCTATAAAGAAAGTTATGATAGAAAACAAACTTTGCTCAGATGAGTTCGTTAGAATAAGTTTATGGAAAAAGAACTAAATTTGATTTGCAGCAACTAGTAGTTGCTAATGAGCGAAAACAAGTTTACCTATAGCAAAATAAGGGCCAAGATACACTGGCCGGGAAAATGTTAGGGGAACAATCAATCAACAAACTACCAGTAAAGTTTCTGAATAGAACATTGACCCCTCCTAAAGATTGCCTTTTCCTTATATAATCACATTTAATCAGTGTGTTTCGCATTTAATTTGTAAGATAGGTCATATTATTATTTTTCCAACATTTGCTGTAAATTAATAGGATCTACTAATGTTTACGATATACAGAAGCTCTTTTCTTTCCCAAATTATTTCAACACTAGTTTTGGCTTGCGGCTATTATTATGTTATTATCGTAAAATATATTCTAAGGGAATGTTTTAAATATGACCCTCGACTTGACTTAACTTGACTTTGACACTCGGGAATAAACGCTTCTCGTGAGTCAAAGAATTTTCGGATTCGCATCCGTTGTTCAATTTTTTTTTTTTATTATAAATAGGCTCGCGTTTGACCACTATCTCACCTGATGGTAAGCGATGATGTGGTCGACATATTATCCCTTACATCCAACATTGAAAACTAGATTAGCAAAGATTATTACTCCAAATTGAGTAAAAACGGTCCAAAAAGAGAGATATAGAAGAGCAGCTTTCATTGGGGCTGATAACAATAAGTACTTGTTATTTTCAGTCCTGATAGGTATTCTACTGATTACAAGTCTTTGACAAGAAAAATATAAAAAGACAGCGAATGTCATTAGAACTGGTTGTAAGGGTTGTTATCACCTTAATCTGGCTTATTCTTTTGTCCCAGATACATAGCCATGCTTACGACACCCACGTAGTATAAGTCGCTTTACGAAGAAGACTATAAAAAGACTTCAAATACTATAAAACGGTCTTTAAAAATCATAATATTTTTCTGATCACCAAATGTTAAAAAAAGAATAAGAACCCACTTACCTTAATATTATTATGTATAAATAACCAAAGGATTTCATAGGTTATCTCTGTTAATAATACTGAGATCCAGTCCGTCTCGGATTATTAGCGATCAGACAAGGCTTCCTTAAGACGCTATTATGTTACTAGGATTCAAAAAGTAACTAGTCTACGTATTGTTAGGCCTGCACGATCCGACAAGCTAATCACAGATATGGCGTCGGGCTGGATTTTGAGCGTACAGCAACAGAAACAAAAACGCGTCTGTCTGCACTAAGCCTTACAATTTCAACCCCAAATTTTTCACATCAATTTATTTTCCGAAAGATATTTCCAAACTTTTGTTAGATAACGGTTTATTTTTCATACACAAGTACAATCTCTAATGAGGTATGGCTTTAGGTATTGTTGTTGTTGAAAGTTTGGTCGTTAATTAGTGAGTGGGAGTGTGCTGTGGAGTTGAGCGTCGGATCCCAGGTGGGATGTGCTCCTCCGTTACACTCTGTATTTGCATAAAAGTTAGTGCAGTTACAGAATATAGCCGCCGGTGTACCATGAACTACTGTTGACTGCCACAGTTTGCCAGCGCACAAATATGAAGTAAAATTGTTTTGCGACGGAAATGGGTTCCTCTCTTTATTGTTCATATGAAATGCATATTGAATCGGTTGAGAGTTCATGGAATAATGTTTACGGAAGTTTGAATACAGATTTGTATTTGTTTTCGTGTCAGTGGCTGATATATCTGGGCTTTTGGAGCATCTTATAAGCAGTCGTCACGATATCGCGAGCTCGCTTTGTTACATACGTTTCTCAGATTGTATTGTAGATAATATGTATGGACTTTGTGTTGATACTTAGATATTATTATTTGCATACTTTTATGATAAAAATAATCTACTTTGACTGTAACCTCACGACAAAATACCCGAGATTACGATCTAAATTTTCGGCTGTTACTGCCACTAAGGTGTTGTTTTAAAAATAATTTACGTACTTGTCAAACCTCCACACAATTTTGGAAATTACAAAATTCTATTAATTAAAGTAACGAAATGTAACGAAAACTACATTACATGATTGTGACTCTTCTTGGCTCAAAGACTTATTTTAAAATAAACTTTGAACCTCAAGAAAATTTCTCAAATACCTATTTTAGTATGTACTAAAATAGGTATTTGAGAAATTTTAGATAGGCCCTTGTATGTACAAGGGCCTATCACTTTGTATCGACACAACGTCAAAGAAAACCTGTCTTGCAAACTTAAACTGTCGACAATTATCGGATTTTCAATTTTCGCCGTTCCAAGTCTCGGAATAGTTGTCTATAGGCCGCGGTGGCGTCTTGCAGATCCCGGCGAGCGTCGAATGAGAGCTAATGGTCCGTTAATAATGCTCGCCAGTCGGTCTGTTAGCAGCCTTCCCGCCACGAATTACGACTTGGGGCTTTCTGCTAAACTGCCGAGAATCGTACGCCTCACCCTATACGCTAGCGCCAGCCTTAATGAGACGTAGATGGAAGATCGGTGCGCGCTCATGTAAGCATGATTAGGTCTCCGCACCACTATTCCCACGAAATTATTACTTTTAGAGGCGGCCGGGGAAATGTCCGCTACACTTAATTATGCCTATATTACTCTCTACTTCAACAAAATTTTAAATACCTACTCATTTTATACCAGCACCAATTTCCTGATTGTGTACCTACTCCAATTTGCTATTCAAATGTTGTACCGAATTCGCAATTTAATAACATGAGTGATTGAGTGTAATTGCGAATCTGAAAATTTGGGATAGGTGTAGGGAGATGAGTAGAGTGGATTTGATCTAACACAATGATAGACGAAACTGCGGAACTGATACCCGAATATCAAACATCCATTACATTAGGTCTTTGTGTGACACAGAACAATAGTTTCCAACGGGCGTCACACACAGAAGAGTCTTTAAAATAGAAAAGGAATTTATAAAGATAAATTGCTCCGGTTCCGTCGTCGGGTGATTATTTCGGCGATCTCTTCAATCGGCAGTTTTGTCTTTGTGTGCTGTTTCCTGACCTTCCTTCACTCCACAGGTTTTTCTGCGAGGCAATAATTTTCTTCACTCACGAGGCTCGTCCAAGCGAAAAGAGAAAGATAAAAAAGGTGGTTTCAGCTCTTTTGTCGTTCGCTGTGAGTGGAGCTCGATCTGTAACAGATATCTACGTTATGTAGATGTATGTTCGCGCAACTTTTATTTTCTTAACCACGAATTGCACCAGGGAACCGTTTTGCAGTTTTGCTCTTTGTACGTTTACCTTCGTTGATTTAAACGGTAAGTTTTCGTGTAATGTTAACTTTATGCAGATGTGTGCTCACTATTTCTAGTAACTTACAACAAATCACACTTATAACATGCGTATGTATCGCGTATGAAGTACACATCAACCAAATCTTACCTGCTATCAGATTCTCCATTTAAATATGAGTAAAATGCGAGGGTGTTTTGCTCTTTATAATATGTTATTTCTCATGTGCCTCCATGTCTTGTGTTCAAGTTATTTATAGCTATTATTGAAAGTCATTTAGTATACAGACAGGGTCAGGGACGACATAGGGCAAAAATTAAAGTCATTATAGTTTCAAATTAAAATTGATGTATTTCGTAATAAAAAATCTAGACCAAGTTCTACGATACTGAAAATTAATTGAGAAAATCGCTTGTCTAGTTAAAGTACGTGACGTGAGAAAAACGTCTTTAAAAGGCAAACTTTAAAGATTATTGTTGGAGTAGGTACACTCACAGACACTCACAGACATAACACTTAAGGCTGGTAGGAGTGTCCTAACCTAACGATCAAACCACTTGACGTGGCACGATCTTCGCTATGAAACGCTCCTTAATTTTATTGGACAAAACACAGTCTTTGTCCCAGTGAACAAATCGCTGGGGGATCGTATTATTTTCTGCGTAGATTTATCGGCGCAGGCGGATCGAGGGCCCTTTTGTTGGGCTTTTCCATAAATCTTTCTGCTATTTAAACGGTTATTAGGACAGGAGCGATTGATGTCCACTGGATCCTTCGTGGGATAGAGAACACTAAATTCTGTTTTGGATTACGATTGGGTTTCTCGTTGATTCTCGGGACGTAATTATAATTGCTATGGGACTTGGGGAGGTAGTATATTATTGCTAGTAAAGGCGTCCCTGTGGTAAGGTCTTTGTCGGTCGCAATTATTTGGGAACTGCCTATATTTTTATCAAAATGTAAGGTTGTACGGCGATGATATACAGTTCATATAAATGACGTCATATACACAGATGTACGTGTAAGGTAAAAATTCAGTTCAGTCTTATTACGACACCCGCGGGAAGAAACGGGGTAACCTATTATGGGAGAACACGGCGAATGGACCATAAAGCAAGGAAAGTTTTGTTTGTATGCTCAGGGCTGATACAAATGGCTTTGCTGATTATTAGCAGGCTGGAAGGAAAACTCAAACGTCAGGACGTGACGTTAAAGACGAAAACATTGAGCTTCTTCACGGTTAGCTACTGAATTTCTAAGGCAAATCAAATCTACCGCAAAACAAACAGAACAATCGAGAAATTGAAATGAATAAATTTTATCTATTCAATACACTATGATATGTACACTATGATAGGTCCTAATAAGTCACTAACACTCTCCACTTCGCATTTAAAATTAATGACTTGCATAGATGATCTCTGCCTTGGACCGAGTCGCAACATCCTTAGCCAGTGGACCGAAGTAGTAGTTCTGTGGCTGAAGCGCAAGTAGGCTGTACTTGAAAAGCGGAAAAATTATTTTATGGCGAAAATTCAGCCCTGTAAAGGCGCTATTATAGCTAATACTAAACCAGCTTATTATATACAAATATTATAAATGCAAAAGTAATGTTGACTTTTTGTATATTACCTTTTCACGTCTTAACGGCTGAACACATTCCGAATAATTTCGATGACTTGACCCTTTTTAGTTGTAGTATACCACACAAATTCTTGTCATGAATCAATTTTACATTGTTACTAGAAGCTATTAAGGGATCATTATGTCGTCAAAACAGGCTCAGAAGAAAAAATACGTTTAAAAGGATCTAAGTCATAAACTACTCAAAGTAAATAAATTTTATATCGGACCTTCCATGAAAAATGTTTCTCGTAAATCCGCTAGTATTCACGGAGTAATTGGTGTATATACTTTAAAAAAATGTCAGTTGAAAACATAACCTCCTCCTTTTTAGAAGTCGGTTAAAAAGTGACAGCTCATTTTTATCATGGCGGAACGTTCTTGTGGTAAGATTTCTGACTACCACATGTGCAAAGCCGTGAGTAAAACTACTAAATAATAAAGATAGAAGTTCCCAGAACTGTTTTTCTATAAAATAATCAATCTTGTAATATATGGTAAGTAAAAAACATCATGTAAGAAGTTGGTAGTCGTCAAGGACACGTCAAATATGTCGGGGGTGTCCTGACAGATCCAACACGCCTTTTTGGAGATTTACCTTCGTAATATTAATGTGGAAATGGCGGCAGCCGGGAGTCAGGAATTTTGGGTCCTACAAATGACTGTATTACAGATGTAGGCTTAGCAGAGACGATGTGTTTTTTAGTTTTCTGAGTTTGTTTTAGAAAGGCGAATGGTATAATAAGTTGAAGTGACTATGGTCATCTTGACAACAAAAATCGAATTGTGTCTATTAAGTATTAATAACATTTAACTTAACATCACGCCTGTAATCCCTAAAGTGTTAGGCAGAGGTGTACATACCTAATACAACACCCACATTATTTTCGCCAATAGGGGTGATCACATTTTTTTTTCTTTGTCCGTCGGGTAGATTATTGAAAAGTATTGGACACGTATTTTTTCTTTTTTCACGTGGTCATAAAATTACGGAGATACATTGAGTTGAAATGGCGCATGACGTCACATGTAGGTATTTTTTATACCTACTTGTGGCGTAGTAAGCCCACTCTCCAACTTTAATGAGTTTTAACTAAGTAATTTTTTGATATTTTGATAAAACAAAAAATACGTGTCTAATATTTTTGTATTACCTGTCTGACGGACAAAACAGAATGTCGTTTTCTTTACCCAGTTCGCCCCCCTATTATTTTTAAGTCCCATGTAATAGCGAGCCTACGCCATCAACCGGGCAGACAATTTAGCTGCTACTCAGAAATTCCTGATGAATAAAACAATAACATTTGCCCGACCCGGAATTCGATTGGGACCACTAGACCATCGAGGCATTTATACGATTATTCCTAACCTCTAAGTTCCCAGAAATTAATAACAATGTATATTGTAATAAACACCTGTTTCCGGATAGAAATACGAATTACAGTTCATAATTTATAATACCAAATTAAATAAATAACAATCAGGACAGTGCCATGATAAACGTTGGATAAAAATACACTTTCCACGAAACATTTGTGGCTAAGATAAAAAACGTGTCAAATTTTTTTTTTCAACAAATTAACAAAACACGATAAAAAACAAGTACCTGAGTATTCTTTAAGAAAATCTGTCCTGCTGAGAGCACTCTGCTGTAATAAATTCACTCACAATTTATCTTTTTGTGGATTGCTTTGCTTGTAATAGCGGCCGGGGCGTGGGAAACTCAGCAAAAAGCCCACTGCGCTCTCTCTACTTTGCAGAACAGACCCATTACACAAAACATTATTCCAAATTACATTGGGCGCGTAACGATAATGTTTTTGTTCATTTGATAAGAGACGAAATGTTGTTTTTCAATTATTATAAAACAAAATTACATGGAGCTGTGCGTCTGTAGTTCTTATTGGTCAACGACCGTCCTTTTAATAGATTTTCTGTTTCAATTTTCTTTGTAATGATCCCTTTTGTGGTTTTGTCCGTAGTAACTATGGGTTGGTGTTTAGTTTCTTTTCCTTTTTTTAAGAACACAGATCAGTAATGTTTCTTTTTTATTGTGTTGTATAATTTTTTCCGTGATCCGGTTCGTTTTGTTGTAAGTAGTGTCTGCTATTAAATATTTTATAACCTTACAACCTGTTACTGTACGAGCCCCCGGGGTAAACATTTGGTCGGATTTATGGACTGCATACCGGTGCCTACAGAGAACGGACCGACTATAATTTGACGCATTAAGTATTAGTAGAGGTGGCGGTTTGTTGAGTTTGTGTTGTTTTACACGTAGCTTAGGTAGGCTCGATAAGAAATGACTAATAATGTGAAGAGTGTTAAGTATTTCCTTTTTTATTTTTTGTAAAAGAACAAAACATAGGTAACTACTTCAAGCCTCATACGAAAATCTCCTAACTAGATAGTTACGAGATTTTCGTATGAGGCTACTTGCTTAAGTAAGCAACCAACCTTTAGAGGCCAGCCATAGCTATAGTTGCTACATATTTTTATTACTGGCAGCTTTTCTACCTAGCTTACTCTTCCTAAAACCAATGATTTGTGATAAACTTCCTTAATACCCCGAAACAGTTTCGGAACCTTATAATCCAAAAGTATCCAGCTGGTCTCACTTTGAAAATTATTTACAACGACTACTAGAAATTAAGGTCATAAATAATGTAAGGAATAAGTTATAGCGCGAAATGGCCCCCTCTATGGGCACACCCACTTCAGCCGGTATTTAGGCGGTTGCCAAAATAAATTAATGTCTCAAACTTTTAAATGTTCATTTAGGATATCGGTTTTGCGATCAACCGAAATGTTTTTGATTGTGTTGTTGGTTAATAAGGTAAATATTTAGGGGAGAGGGTTTTCGTTTCAGTAAATTAGAAGACATTTATGTTATTTTGGTAATTGGAATGATGAGATGTGAAATGTTTTGAGTATGAGTGTGTTTGGTTAAAAGAAAGGGTAAGCCTGAATTTAGTTTAGATTCTTGCTAGTAATGGGGTGGATATTGAGATGTTGGCTGTAAGAGATATATGGAAGACTAGCTGTGCCCACGACTTCGTCCGCCTGGAATAAGATTTTTTCTATAATAGAAGTAGTCTAAGTTACTCCTCATTACATCAGCTACCTGCCAGTGAAATTCCCGTCAAAATCGGTTCAGCCGTTCCACAGATTAGCCGGAACAAACAGACAGACAGACAAAAATTGTAAAAAAAAAATTTTTGGTATATGTACTGTATATACATTCATATGCATGTAGTACAGAGCGGTTATTATAATATTACAAACAGACACTTTAATTTTATTTATTTGTATAGATACAGACTGCGGCCGACTTTAAATAATTTGGATCAAGGCAGAAGTATGTTTCTGACATCAGACGAGTTGCGGCCAAACGCAAGCCTATATACACGGTGTAAATCACCTCATCACGAAGCCGTCAACCACGCATTCTGTACATGAAACTAAGTAACTTTACGCAAAAATTATTGCTGGGAAACGACTTTTTTTGGGGGGTGTAAAATCATGTTTTGTGATAGAACTCAATGTAACGAATAGTACGGGGTTCGTGAAGGTGTTTAAAGTAAAAATCTTACATTAAATACTTGTATTAAAAAAAAAACTTGTCAAAAAGTTGGAACTTTGACCCCTAATATCTCCGTAACTAGAAGGTTCCCAGGTATGGTGTAGAAAAAAAAAATTATCGCATTGACAGGGAGAACCAGTGACTTTCGGCTTCGTTAAGAGGTGCTTTACACCCTTTATTATTGAAAAAAACCGTCGCACGCAACCGGTGGCAGCGGTCTAGCTCTGAAGTAAGCCCATCTAACTAATCAGTAAAGTATTTAAAAGTTTTATTCAGCTTATGTTAAATATTGCACCTAAGAATAATGTTTTCAGCATACAATAAAGACACCTTATTATCATGAATGCATTTTCCTAGCACGAAATACAACAAAGGACTGTGACTACGAAATTGATTTATACGACATTGAAGCCGGCAAGCCGAACTCGGCTCACCGTACCGATAAGCCCTTTATAATTTTCCGAGTAACAGATAGGCATTTCAATAAGATTTCTCGGTACAAATAAAGACGTTGGGCGAAGACTAATGGGGCGTTAATAATTCGCACGAGTCTCTATTCAATGGAGGCCTTCAAGATTTATCACTACAGGATTCTGGCAAACTGCCTCCTGGCAAGCGCTGATTATGCACTTTTTAAACGTTCCCACATCAAATGTTTCAAACGATTACTTCAAAGATTTAAGTTGGAGGAATTAATTCTTGTAGATTTTTTTAAAATTTGAATTGAGAATTTTGGATCCCGAAAGCTATATCTGGACGTGTCATCTGCAAGCCTTTCCTTCTATGATAGAGTTTTAAAATTAAACGCCTTTGTGGTTCTAACATTTAAACTGAACTATTTATGAAAAGTTCTAGAATAAGCTGACTTTTTTTTTTGTAATAGGTACCTTTTCTGTATTAATTTAACTATGCAGAATATGAAAACTCTTTCGTCGAAAATCATTTAAAGACTTATCGGTCGATCTCAGGAATCTACATGACGTACAACATAACATAATAGGTATCATAGTGTCTACATTTACGCATTGTGCCTCTCGGCTTTAAATCCGGGATCGGTTTCCATTGAGGACACGAGAGGTAAGTACAAATAGTTGTCATCTGTCGGCTAATACCTTGACAGATGTGATGAGTATTGAAAATTACCAAACATTATAACGTACCTTTATGTGCGATGTTACTTTGAGGTAGAAAGATACACTGGTGAGTACAAAATGAATCGGTACTGTGTGGTAATGTTTAAATTCAAATGGATGGTCTTTTATAATTTTCATAACTACGTTTATGAAGTTCGGAGGGTAAATAACCAAAATCTCATATCAAAACATTTATTGAAATAGACTAAGAATTAGCGAATAATTATGAAGTGTCAAAACAAAAAGCTTGTAAAGGCTTTCATCTTCCAATTTAAAATTTAATTAACAAGTGTTCCACCTTAATGGCATCGTCACCTTACTTAATTTTAATTGTCTTTTTATGAACTTTTAATGTCAAAAATAAGCAAATGTATAACTGGGATCACTTTTATTTTGATTGAGTGAGTGATTATTATTTCAATAGGTTTTTTTTTTCTTTTGTAATTTACATGTAAGATTATAAAAAAAAAATGTATATAAAACAATATTTTAATTAAAAATGTGTAGATAACCCATAGGTATCAAGAACAAGGTCCAGGCTGCCAGTGGTCAGGGCTCCAAATAGAAGAACCTCCTCACTTTGCGTGCCGTGTCCAGGTGTACTGCTTTCTGAAACAAGCCCCGCAATGAAAGCGTCCTTAGAGGTGTTGGTCGAGGTTCTTTGCTATGAGTCCATAAACCGTAACGACTATCGGTACAATGGTTGCAGAGTTCACGTCCCACATATCGATAAGCTCATGTGCTTAATGAATAGTGATTATTGTTAGTTAAGAACTTTTCGTAATAAGATTGATTTTGGTCTAGAAAGAAAATACACGTTATATTTTCTGTCAATGATCTTATTTGGTGTACTGAAAGTTTAATATTACTCAGCTCGTCAAAATAAGCTGTTGAAACACCAGCAATAGTTATTGCTGTAACTTTAAGCATTATGGCTCCCCGAATCATCATCAACCTACCGCAGTCCACTGCTGGACATAGGCCTCTTCAATCGCTCGCCACTTAACCCGATTCTCGGCAACTCTCATCCAGTTGCTACCAGCTACCCTGCGAAGATCATCGCTCCACCGAGACTGAGGGCGTCCCACCTTACGCTTGCCGATTCGCGGTCTCCACTCAAGAACACGTCGACCCCAATACTCCGCGAATACTTAGATCTAATTCTTCTATTTGCTGCTAAGTAAATGCTTAATATTGATGCTTAAAAGAAGTAAAGGTCGACCAGTGAACTGCGGGAAAGATAATCTCAAAAGATATGCAATGATGAAGCAGAGATGACTTTTGGAATGGATCAGAATTCAAGGGACAGAGATTCATGGAAGTCTTTGGAGGAGGCCTTTGTAGAAGGACAAGCTGTAATGGGGATACCCGATCTTCAGTAACAAATTAATGTATTATATTGTAATAATAGGGATGGTGACTCATTTTTTTTTATTTTTCTATCGGGTAGATTATTAAAAAGTATTTGACACATATTTTTTATTTTTTCACGTAATCGTAAAATTACGCAGATATTTTGAGTTGAAATGGCGCATGACGTCACGGCTCAGTACATTTTATACCTAGTTGTGACGTAGTGAGCCCCCACTCTCCAACTTTAATGCGTTATAACTAAGTATTTTTTTGTTAACTTGATAAACCAAAAAATACGTATCTAATATTTTTGTATTACCTGATTGACGGACAAAATAGAATTTCGTTTTCTTTACCCAGTCATCATCCCTATTGTAAAAAGCAATATAAGCCTATTTTTTTTTATAAGTAGGTACTTAATACGAGCATTGCTTTTAGACATCTCAAAAACAGGCAAGAACATCCCAAAACTTTTTGTAAGCAGGAAAAATGAGGTTAATATTTAGTAATAAAAGTTAAGGAGTCATCAATCATAAGCGTTAACGCAACAAACCTCCCCGAGGTTCAAAACGTAGTCAGTATAGAACAACATACTTACTAACCTATTTACGTAAATCCGAACTTCGCTAATAATTTCCAAGCTGTTCCGTGTTTTTCCTTATTACCGCCACATGTAAATATATACATACAAGTACATGTACAGACACGGGCATTAATATGTAAACACTTAGCAAAGATCAAAAGGGATTATCTTGTGGCATTTCGATTTCAACTTTGAAGAAAAGGTCTATTTCATAATAGTAGTACTAAAATTCTATGTTCCTAACATCATCATCATCTGCCTAGCCTTTTCCCAAACTATCTTGGGGTCGGCTTCCAGTCTAACCGGATGCAGCTGAGTACCAGTATTTTACATGAAGCGACTGCCTATCTGACCTCCACAACCCAGTAACTGGGTAATACGATACCCCTTAGTAAGACTGGATGTCAGACTTTTTGGCTTCTGACTACTCGTAACGACTGCCAAAGATCTACAAATAACAGCCGGGAACAACGGCAAAACGTGCTTTCCGAGGCACGGAGGAAACTCGGTATGTAATTATGGTCACCCATCCACGGACCAACCTGGCAAGCATGGCTTAACCTTAAAGATCGAACCGGGCGACTATTATGTTAATTAATATTATGTTGATCTTAGGCATTAAATGATAATGAAAAAATCATCACCATTATCATAATTTTCTTGCCCCTATACCAATTTAATTGGGGCGGTACGGCATGTCTTTTTCATTTTCTACTCTATTTCTCGCCATGTCAGTAGAGACCTCCATTACTTAATGGAACTAATGGGATAAGGTAAAAAAGTATTCTAGTTCCATGGAACTACTGGGAGAAAAAAATCCCAGTAGTCCCATAATGGAACTAGAGAATGGAACTACTGGGATACGGCGCATTCTAGCTATAACATTGTAGCGGCACTACAAAAAGTACTACAGCAACATAGTACAAAAAGTACTACAGCGCCATCTATCCCACACGTTAAAAACTAACATCAAATTCCTTAATGGCGATATTATTTTTATATGCGAGTTTGGACTATACGGTGTGGAATCGACACCGACGCAGAAACGGTTTACCACGTAGCATACACAGGGTTTAAAATGGAAGAGCAGGTTTTTTTTTTTTCTTTATTAATCTTAATGTTTAAAATACAATTTTTTTTTGTACAGTTTTGCTTCGTTTTGCTCGTCGTTTTTTTTGCTCGTGTACTTATTGCATTTTGTAGGTAATAGCGGTTTTTTTTTTAATGAGTGATGAAATATTTCTGTGTAGGTAGGGGGAGGAGGGGTTTCAGAATGATGTACTGAATGCAAGGTAAAAAGAAAAAACCGTCAATATCTGCCAGGCATTAGCCCACCATACAACATCCATCTGGTCGGAGGATCTTCCCTTTAACATGGAGTATTGAGGCACTACAGGCATTTTTTTTTCTTTGTCCGTCGGGTAGATTATTGAAAAGTATTGGACACGTATTTTTTCTTTTATCACGTGGTCATAAAATTACGGAGATATACACCGTGTAAATCACCTCATCACGAAGCCGTCAACCAAGCATTCTGTACATGAAACTAAGTAACTTTACGCAAAATATATTGCTGGGAAACGACTTTTTTTTGGGAGGTGTAAAATCATGTTTTGTGGTAGAACTCAATGTAACGCACTCAAAACATTGTGCTGATGGACGGATTGCATAGCACCGGGGTCGTGGAGATTTTAAAGTAAAAATCTTACATTAAAAATTTGTATTTAAAAAAATACTTGTCAAAAAGTTGGAACTTTGACCCCTAATATCTCCGTAACTAGAAGGTTCCCAGGTGTGGTGTAGAACAAAAAAATTATCGCAATGACAGGGAGACCCAGTGCCTCTCGGCTTCGTTAAGAGGTGCTTTACACCCTTTATTGAGTTGAAATGGCGCATGACGTCACATGTAGGTAATTTTTATACCTACTTGTGGCGTAGTGAGCCCACTCTCCAACTTTAATGAGTTTTGTCTAAGTAATTTTTTGATATTTTGATAAAACAAAAAATACGTGTCTAATATTTTTGTATTACCTGTCTGACGGACAAAATAGAATGTCGTTTTCTTTACCCAGTCTTCACCCCTATTATAGTGATGATTTACTATCAGACATCACTTTTAAAAGTAGCTTCATGTATACATGTTAGAGCCCGTGACTGTACCCGTAGAGACACATAAACTTCGGTATCGGTAACAAAAGTTTCGTTTGGCTGAAACAGGGTCGTAACATAAAATTTTACAACAACTTTAGACGTTACGTTATTATGGCTTTTTGATATCTTGCCATATCTAATAATGGGTTTATTACTTGTAATTTGAACATTTTGCTACCTGTTTTATTCGTATACTGATTATTTTTTATAGAAAGGGCTTTTGGTGGTGATTTTAATAAGGAATCTTTTTAAGGATGCTGTTGGTAATGTTTTGGGCAGAGAAGTTCTTATTAGTCTACGAGATTAGAGAGACAGGTTTTCTCTCCAAGATTACAGTATTACGAATATTGTATACAAATATTTTGGGAAAATAGATACATATATAAACTGGATTGTGGAGGTCAGATAGGCAGTCGCTCCATGTAAAATACTGGTATTCAGCTGCATCCGGTTAGACTGGAAGCCGATCCCAACATAATTGGGAAAAGGAAGTGATAGATAGATAAAATACTCTATCATACAAATTACAGGTATAAAAACCGGCCAAGTGCGAGTCGGACTCGCGTACGAAGGGTTCCGTACCATTATTAATAAAAACGCGGAAGTGTGGAAGCCTCCTTAAATATTTATTTTATTCTGTTTTTAGTATTTGTTGTTATAGCATCAACAGAAATACATAATCTGTATAAATTTCAACTGGCTACCTATCACGGTTCATGAGATGCAGCCTGGTGACAGACGGACGGATGGACGGACGTACAGCGAAGTCTCAGTAATAGGGTCCCGGAATGGCTTTGGGTACGCAACCTTAAAAAGTACACATAATAGTTATAAATAGAGTAACATAAGAGCAGAGCGATTGAGAGCAGCGGTGGCCTAGTGGTGGCAGCCCCGACTTACGAGCAGTAAGCCGTGGGTTCGAACCCAGGCAGGCGCATTACTTTGTGTAATTTATTTCATCACCGCTACTCTCAAAACGGTGAAGGAAAACATCGTGAGGAAACCGGCATGTCCTAAAACTAAAAATTTGAAGACATGTGACATCTACCAATCCGCACTGGGCCCGCGTGGTGGATTACAGCCCACTCCCTCTCATAGAGAGGAGGCCTGTGTCCCAGCAGTGGGAACATTATAGGCTGATGATGATGATGAGAGTAACATAATGGGTGGCGGGTTTCCAGGCAAAAGTTGTTGGCACTGAAATAGTCTCGGCAAAATATTATGTTAGTAATCAGTTTTTAATTTTAAAAGCTTTTATTTAACTTGCAATGTATGTATGTATGTTTATTACGGTGGAATCTTGGAAGCTAAATTAGAACCACTTCCCAATGCTCGATTGAGCTGAAATTTAGCACACACCTTTGGTTCTGGTGACAATACAATCCTATGACAGACATAACTTAATCCTGCAGCCAGGATCGTCTCCTAACAAGGGAACTCCTCAACGGGTAATAGCACAGACACGACAATTTGCATACTAGTTCATATTTGATGGATAATCACGATTTATATCATACTTATCCTGCAGCCAGGATCGTCTTCTCACGAGGGAACTCCTCAACAGTTTATAGCATGGACTGAAAAAAGTTTTGAGATTGTGATAATGATGTGTGGTCAGAAACGATTACGGCAAAACTAAAAATGTTAAAATAAAATTTAAATTAAAAAACCTTAAAAAAAAAGCTTTTATTTAAATGCTCTAAACAGATTTTCTTTTAAAATTTTAACTATCAACTTATAAGCTCATTATACACAATTTATATGATCATAAAAGCTTGTCGCGAGGTTTACTTGTGTAATTAAACTAGTACCTATGTATTTAATTAAGTAACGTAATCTGCTAAGTGCTAAGTTTTTTTTTTTTAATTTCAGCTTAATTAAATACTTATAGGCACTTACGAAAACCTCGCGACAAGCTTTTATTATCATATAAATTGTGTATAATGAGCTATTTATTCGTGTAACAATATCTTCGATATAATATCTCTTGAATATCTTCAATTCTTCTTATTTAGAGATTTACACTCATTTAATACACGAACAATGGCCCCGACAGTTCCAAGTAAAGCAAATCTGGAATAAGCTCTAGTACCGCTTACTCCACAAGACTAATTCCCAATTCCCACTTCCCAGTAACAAATTACAATTTCGCTTAATAAGAATACACGAAATCAATAAATCTATTGTACTGACATAATTGCCTTCAGCTATCTTAATATAGTTAATATAATATAACAAAGGTACGGGCACAATGGTTAATTCACTAAACAAATGAATGGTGCTTTCTTGATGGGTTATCTTTATTGTATTCTGTTCTATGCGAAAACTAATTTTCGCACTTTCGGACTCAGAGTGGCACATTACTAAGGTAATTACGTCGTTTCGATGTGTTATGCGAGTTTGTTAACATTGTGTTTAAACATGGAGTCTTTCTTGGATGGATTTGTATTGGAAGCGCCACGTCGAAATCCGTTTTTTCTTATTTTTTCTGCAATAGGGGATCGGACTGGGTAATGAAAACGACATTCTATTTTGTCCGTCAGACAGGTAATATAAAAATATTAGACACGTATTTTTTGTTTTATCAAAATATCAAAAAAATACTTAGTTAAAACTCATTAAAGTTGGAGAGTGGGGGCTCACTACGTCACAAGTAGGTATAAAACTTGCCTACATGTGACGCCATGCGCCATTTCAACTCAATATATCTCCGTAATTTTATGACCACGTGAAAAAAGAAAAAATACGTGTCCAATACTTTTCAATAATCTACCCGACGGACAAAGAAAAAAAAATAGGATCATCCCCTATTGGCAGGTCAAGGTGTATGTTGATTAAAATATGATTCGTATTCGATCCGTAACAAGCATGGCTTTACTGGGTCATCATCATCAGCCTATAATGTCCCCACTGCTAGGACACAGGCCTTCTCTCTATGAGTGGGCTGTAATCCACCACGCGGGCCCAGTGCGGTTTGGTAGAAGACACATGTCTTCGAATTTTTAGTTCTAGGATATGCCGGTTTCCTCGCGATGTTTTCCTTCACCGTTTTTGGGGGCAGTTACGGATTTATAATCTTTTAATTCATCAATACAACCCTTTAAGTTAAGTAATTTAATCTTTTTAATGACTTCTTCATGAAATAGTTATTAAAAAGGATTAAATTAGCTTAGTGAGTTGTATTGAAAAAATTAATGTTTTGATTCTGTAAAAACATACGTATTACGGCCGTGAATGAATTTTTTAACGTATAGTCTGACAATGACCTGCAAATAACCAAAAACGTAAGAAAAATTGAATTTCGCGGTCTACTCTCGCGGTCTACCTTTGCCCCTTAATATCATGAAGATGGGCGTAAGATGGATGTATCGTAGAAGCGTTCACCAGTGCTTTCACCAGTACTGAGGAATGCTTCTCTACTAACCCAATATGTGGACATTCTGTTTTTTCTTACTCCACTCCACAGTTATTTATCAGATTTCAAATATAGAAGGACGTTATGTATTCGGACAGAAACTTTTTTTTTGGATTACATGAAATTAATTGTTTCTTCGGGTCTCAGCGGGCTTCATTGCTTATGCTTTTTTGGTGGTCACTAATGTTGATTTTAGTTTTGTTTTTTTTTGGTTGTAGTATTTCTTAGGATACTTGAACGACTGATACTTGTTTAAGGATCCTAAGAAAAAGCTAAGTTCGAAACTCTACAGTAGCGCGCTTTGAGAAATCGATGGTTAAAAGCGTGGTGATGTCCTTGACACCTTGTATAGTTTTCTTGCCCTTACAGCCTTCTATAATGTCCACACCATATCCCCTTCAAGTTAATTGTACACAAAACGATCCAGCACCTATCAGTATCATAAGCTGGCCGCAATTTAATTTTAAAGTTTGTAAGTAAGTATCGCGGGAGGACTACGCAGATTTACATATTTGTGCGTTTAAGCACAGCGGGCCCTCCGCAGGGGCCGCGTTGACTGATTGAATTATTAACTGACTGGCGTTGGGCCCACCCGTGGGGCCCACCGGTACTTCGTCCAGACGTGAGCTACATACGCGTCACGGATTTGCGTGGCTCATAATTGTTATAATTACCCACCGCTGTCTCCCTCCGATAATGGACGCACGTTTGCTGTCATAATCCCCTAGTACCGTCTCTTCAGAATAATAATGGCGCCACATTGTTATTTATTGTATTCGTTATTGCTTATTGTGTGCTCGATTGGTGCGCAATTCCCTAAACAGTCAATGTCTGTTTTGTTACATCAAATAATTATTGATATCGATTTGCGGTGGTTCGTATTTAATTATAAAATTCAGTTAACAGAACAATCTGGACTAGGAAACGAGTGATAAAATTGTTCGTTGTTACCCCTTTTATTATAGGTATAACGTGGTATGTTACCGTTGTAGTCCACATGGGACCGTCCCCGACTATCAGGCCACCTGCAGGACCGTTGTTATGTACGGTTATTCGAAATTAGAGGGCTTGATTCTGGAAAACAAGCAATAGAAATGAACGAATTTTGTTTGATTTAACTAATTAGATTGGGAGGCCAGGAACCTTCGGTTGAGCGAGTATACAAACAAGGGTTATACGCCAGTTATATTTCATCAAAGTTATAATTGAGGAGAACCAAACAATTTTAATCGTTATTATTACATACCCATTCAGTTTTTAAGAGTATTTAATCATTTATTCGGATCACGATGAATTGATGTTTAATTCTTGTTGGGTTTGGAAAGATTGATTTAAAGCTCAATAATTATAACATTAAATTAATCATGAACTCATTTAATTGTTAATGTAGGTAAATGATACGGTTAACAGACTAAATAATGCATTCTCAGCTCGATACTGAAGTTTATGCACAGTTAACAGTGAAATGTGCAATTAATACCACTACCGATAATAAACCTTTATGTGAACTACTACTGTGTCTTTGCAGGTGCGACAGCTGAGCGTACAGGGTTCGATTCCCAGGTTGACCAAATTATTAATGAGTTTTTCTATCAGGAAACTCTCAGTAACACCTCAACTAGATTTGTGCCCGATCGATGGCAATAGGCTTGTCCCCTATTAAGTGGGACATAAAAATAGCTGGCGAAAAACGAGTGTACCTACCAACTATTTAAGGAAACCTATGCGTAACCCTTCTAGGATTACAGGCATGTTATAATGTACTTTTTCATCACACTTGCACGTAAACAGTGTCATAACATACAGGTTAACTTGGCTGTAATGCCCCATATAAAACCCTAGGGCGGTAAGTATTTTTTTTTTAATTTTCATCACACTTGCACGTAAACAGTGTCATAACATACAGGTGAACTTGGCTGTAATGCCCCATATAAAACCCTAGGGCGGTAAGTAATTTTTTTTTAATTTACAGCACCGCTTGACAGCACACAGGTCATGCAAGTTCATCAAGCAAGGAGTTTACACGCAATTGAAAAATTGTCTTAAAATGTTATCTAAACAAGAATTTCATTCAATCTCGCTACATGTTATTTAACTACTCAACTAATGTTGTAAAATCTAAATTATCGATAGTTTTTTGTATCAAAACGTTGTTTTTTTTTTACGTTTCTGAACAAAACATTTGTATAATCTGTGGTGTGGGCAAACAGCCCGCCATCCGCAAATCAGTTCACGTATTTCGTAATAATATGTGTGCTGACTTGTGTATATTCATAACTAGCTGTACCCGGCATGCGTTGCAATGCACTTTTTCCTACCTACCTACCTACCCTACCCTACTATCTTATGTCCACCTCCTGGGTCTAAGCTACCTCCCCACCAATTTTCAGCCAAATCGGTTCAGCCGTTCTTGAGTTATAAATAGTGTAACTAACACGACTTTCTTTTATATATATAGATTATTAACTCGCAAGTGTGATGAAAAACATTGTATGTTTCACGGGCGGTACGGGAATTACGAACCTCGACTCAGAAAGCCCTCAGTCTTCGACTTCGGGCTTCTACTAGAGCCTCGATCGTAATTCCTTACTTACCGCCCTTAATACACAATATACTATTATAACACATTTGCTCGTAAAGGGTCTCTTATTGCACCAAGTTCAGTATCGTAATGTATCACATTACGCACTAGTGCGGTAATGTAAAGTAAAACGCACGGCTTATCATAATGCTCCGCCTAAAACGAACGGTACTTTTTTAAATCTTAGCAAAGAGTTTTTATGTCAGAAAAGTGGTCAACATTTTATGAATAAAATTAACTTGTGAGATAAAATATAATAAATAAACATAATTCTTTAATTTAATCAATTTTGACCATAATTTACAACCATTTATCTGTAACAAAACACAAAAATATTAATTTACTTCATTAGTAATACTGGCTGTTTCTGTGCCCTTGCCTTAAAAAAAAAGTGCTAATGTGCGCGCATCGCTAATTTCATAATTTGTGAACAAGTCAAAATTATTCCGCGCGCTTTATCTTTTCGCTGTTTTGTTTTTATTTGAAAATGTCGTCCGAGTTTTATTTATTTCCTCGCAAATATGTTATAAAACGTCGTATGACATACGTGCGCTTTGATAATTACAGCCTCTGCTTTCTTGTTAGCCCTCGCCTACAGCTCGGGCTAGCAATATCGCCTCGGCTGTAATTTTCAACTTACCGCACTTATATCATAATGTACTATTATAGTACACACTGCTACTTCTAGGAACTGATTTGGGTTAACCCTTTAACTATCTAGAGTACTAACTATGTTTCTATTAGAACCACTAAATTAACAATACAATACTACATTATGGTTGATGTTGATGAAATTTCAACTACAGTTTAGGGGCAACAATTGTACTATAAATAATTTATTTAGGGCAATAGCTTCGGGCTAGGGCCTAGGGACTACTTAGGTTCCTAGGGTTAGAGAGCTTATTTAGAGAAGGGGTTTGACGTTTGATACATAGACAGTTCAAAGAATTTGTTATGGACAATGGACTAAACTAACAATAAAACAAACGCAGTTGTTATTGTTCTCTTTGACTTTGACTATAGGACACGGTGTATACTGTAGCTATATTTGCCTGGAATTTGTGTATATTCCGCCAGTTTGTGGAATTCACTGCCGTCTTCTGTATACCCTGATCATTATAAGTGACGGCAAGGTTGGCACAGTGGTTGAGCAATCGACTGCTGCGCTGCGAGTCGCTTGTTCGATCCCCGCACGGAACAAATAATTATTTGTATGACCTACAGATAGTTCTTCCGGGTCTGGCTGTTTGTGTTTGTGAGTTTAAATGTATGTAAACGCACCCAAGATACAGAAGAAATTCCTACTGTAGGGCAACGTCAGAAAAATGAAACTAGATCTCTTCTTGTGTGAGTGAATCGGTTTCTTCAAAGCAAGAGTGCTCCACCCTAGACCGCATCGCATCGGTCTAGGGTGGCCTAGACGGCATCATCGCTTCACATCAGGCGAGTTGCTGCCAAAAGCTAGCCTACGCAGCAAAAAAAAAAACAGTAAAATCTGTAAAACCTGTGGATTCAGGCAATAGATTAGTAGTGTTCCTTATGACTGTGTTTGTTTCATTGCTAGTTTAATCCATTGTCCTCATCAGAGTTGCGAATCGAGATCTTTTGTTTTACTTTTTTACTTATAGTGATAAGTCGGCAATAAAGGTGCCGTCAAACCAAGCGGTCTGGAGAGGAAAGAGTCCGCGGGACCGAACTTTAACAGATAATAATGAGTGTAAATATACCCATAGGGTCACTCACACCGAGACGCGACGCGACGCGACGCTGCGCGCACCTTGAGAATTCAGAATACGTTGCGCAAGGTATTCTGAATACTCACAACGAAATGTGTATCTTTTCGTGAAGAAAATAAAGTTATATTTTGAATCGCTCTTTTAAAGTGTGCGCGCAGCGTCGCGGCGCGTCGCGTCTCGGTGTGACCTGACCCTTAGCGAAACCGAAAAGTACTTGTCTTCCGTTCAGTTAGCGTCTCGCGCTTGTCTCGTGTGCACGCTCGCACTTGCTACCTCTCGTTCTAACTCAACTCAGAATAGTGATTCCAAGGTTCGATAAATCGTTGTCGATAAAATGTGTTTCGAATGTAGTCCCTGGTACTAATGGAAAGATACCTGCAAAGATCGGACTCAAGCGGTAGTCTCAACTCCAAGAGACCAGCGACCGAAAATGTAGATGATTGGCGTACGCCAAAGCGACCAGCTGTCGCAAAACACGCAAAGTTCGATAGCGCTCGAGACATTCCAACACACAACCATTTTCAAGACCTTCCCGTTGATGGAGCCGCCAAGACCGTTGGCGATGAATTTTACCTCAAAGCGACCGCCAAAGTCAAGAAGACTGGTCACATTCCTCCTATCATCCTGGACATAAAGGCTGACTGGACCCATGAGGACTTAAAGAAGAAAATTTCTGAGTTCTCGGATAGATATCACCTTCAATACAGAAATGGAGGCAAGGTTGCAATTTTATGCCACACTGCTGAAGGCCACCAGGCAGTTAAGGATGGCCTTCGTCGGCAAGATGCCTCCTTTGTAACCTTCACCCGGAAGGATGAAAAAATGCTGAAATCAGTGATACGTGGACTTCCGGCCTATGTTGAACATGAACTACCAGAAGAGCTGGAAAAACTCGGCTTCGCCGGTGTGTCAGTCAAACCCCTTAACCGTCGCAGTGGAGTGAACGATCTGTGTCCATCCTTTCTAGTACAGCTACCAGCAGGAGCTGATATGACAAAATTTCGGCAAATAAGATACCTGTGTAATTGTGTGGTGTCCATCAGCAAGTTCAAGCCAAATCGAGCCAATGGCACCCAATGCTTTCGCTGCCAAGAGTTCGGTCACGCATCCCACAATTGCAATAAGCCCCCCCGCTGCGTGAAATGTGTTGCTCCACACGCAACTGCCTCGTGTACCAAGCCCGACCGAACTGAGCCTGCGCATTGCTGTAATTGTAATGAAGCTCATCCGGCGAATTACAGGAAATGCAGTGCACGAATAGCGTATCTGGACAGCATTGAGAAAAAGAAAGCTCTAGAGCGGAAGCCCGTACCTTCAATGATGCCCCCGATGTGTCCGACGTTACAACCTACGATAACATCAAATCAGAGATCTTGGCCTATTTTAAGAACTCGCGACACGGCTTCAATGAATCAGGTTCCTATAGACCACCTTAGGACAGACACAAATGATGACACTACAAAGGAGATGTTTGAAATCTTTTTGGCATTAAAAACCATAAGATCAAAATTTGCTGCTTGCACGTCTTGGTTGGACAAGGTCATGCTGATACTCTCTCATCTTGGTAAATATGTCTAATTCTGCAGAACTCCGCCTGCTATCCTGGAACTCCGACGGAGTACGTTTAAAAATTCATGAGCTATTCGATTTGGCGGTAAGCGTTTTATCTGTTGATATTATTGGTATTTGTGAAACTAGATTAACCCCAAATTCGACGTTAGTTACACCTGGTTTTACCTGCTATCGCGAAGATAAACATCCTACTGGCCGTGGGCAAGGCGTTGCTATTCTTGTTAGAAATAACCTGATTCATTCGGCCGTAACACTTCCAAACACTAAAAATATAGAAGTTGTCGGTATTACTGTCAAAATATCGGGAATTGATCATTTTGTGTTATCCATTTACCAGTCACCCAATCTGCCTTTGCTTCGTAGTGACCTTGAGTTATTGTTTGGCTTGGGCTCCCATGTTGTTATCATGGGAGACTTTAATGCAAACCACTCACACTGGCTTAGTAGCTATACTAACACGCGAGGCAGAACTCTTTTCAAACACATGCTGGATTCCGACTACGTTATACACAGTCCTAGTCTACCTACCCAAGTAAACTATTGTCCCAATCGCAAATCAACGCGCCCGGACCTAGTGTTGTCCTTAAATGTTGGCTGCATTAGTGAAGTTGAAACGATCATAGCATTGTCATCGAATTATTACCCCATATTCTTTACCATTGGAGGCTCTCTGAGTCACAAGGCAAAAACCCGGTACTTTAAATTTAACTGTGCCAATTGGAGTGAATATCGGTCTTACCTCAATAAAAACATTACGCTTAGTTCCAAGGCGTTTAACACTAATGTAGAGATTGACACTGCCATTGCTCAGTTGCAACAAACTATTGTTGATGCCAGAGACTCCTCCATACCGTCCACGACTACTGTCTTTAGCGATACCCCTACCAAATTACCGCGGTATGTTAAAAAATTAATTCGCTACAAAAACTACCTGCGTCGCCTTGAACAGAAACTACCCAGTGGTTACCTTAGAAAACTCAACCGTAGTAATATAAACACCCTACAAACTCACATAAATTTAAGTATCCGTAATCACCTTGATACCATCTGGAACTCTAAACTGGCTAAAGTCGATAACCCTAGTCAAGATATCTGGCGTGTATCTAAATCTCTTAAACCAAGATCTGTTGACGTACCTCCTCTTAAACTTTCGGATGGGTCTCTGACGGCTACTACGGCTGAACAATGTAACGCGTTGGCTAAAGCCTTTCATGACAATATGAGCTTAACCACTAACTGGGATTGTGACTCTGAACTTAAGGATGAAGTATCGAAATCCATGTCGGTCATTAATGGATATAATTTTCCTTCTGGCTTAATGAAGCCGGTTAGGCCTTTTGAGATTCGCAAAACGCTGACCAGGCTTAAATCCCGTAAATCTCCAAGTCATGATGCGATCCATAATGTACTTTTAAAAAACTTGCCACAAAAAGCGATAGTTTATCTTACGAAAATCTTTAATGGTTGCTTTGGGCTGGGCTATTTCCCAAACATCTGGAAAAACGCTAAAATAATACCTATTAAAAAACCTGGAAAAGACAGTTCTTTACCTATAAATTACCGCCCTATTAGTCTGCTACCTTCTATTGGTAAACTTTTTGAATCTTTAATCTATACTAGACTATTTCGTGCCACTGGGCAGTTTCTCATCCAAGAGCAGTTTGGGTTTCGTGCCACTCACTCAACTACCCAACAACTGGCTAGGGTGTGCGAGCACATTTCTCATCACTTGAACCTCAAGCAATCCACAGGTATGTTCCTGCTAGATATAGAAAAAGCTTTCGACACTGTGTGGCACGAAGGCCTGCTACACAAGTTGCTCACTCTTGACGTACCTATGCCTCTCATTAAACTTATTCAATCGTACCTTGCGGATCGGAAATTCCAGGTATTCATCGGAAACACCTTTTCATCGCCTCACAAGATCCCGGCCGGCGTTCCGCAGGGCTCTATTGTAGGACCCTATTTATTTCTCATATTTGTAAATGACATCCCTATACAACCCCGAACGAAATTAGCTTGTTTCGCTGACGATACTGCGTCTTATACCTCTTCAGATGATGCCGATTTGATCATAGGTCGCCTTCAATACTCTATTGATCTACTTCAGGACTACTTCAAGAGATGGAAACTAAAAATAAATGAAGATAAAACTGAAGCAATATTTTTCTCCCGTGCAAGGCAACCCCCTAAAAGAACTTTAAAAATAGCAGGCCATACTGTACCATGGAAAGCTTGTGTGCGTTATCTCGGGGTCAGAATGGACAGCCGTCTAAACTGGTCCAAACATATTGCCGACTTACGATTGAAGGGCGCCCAAGCCCTTGGTGCCCTAAACCCTATCATGAACCGTAAAAGCAAATTAAGTAGCGGTACTAAATTGAGGATCTATACCACGCTTGTCCGTCCGTGTATAACATACGCCTGTCCTGTCTGGAGTGGCACATGTCTTTCCAACCATCACCTACTGCAAGTAATACAGAATAAAGCGGTAAAAATATCGTACAAAAGTAAGTTCAAAACAAATCTTAAAAAATTACACAAAAATATTAAACTTCCGTTGCTATTCAACCACATAATTAAAGTTTCATTAAAATTCTATAATAAAAACAAAATAAATACTATTAACCCTTTAATCTCAAATTTATGCTCAACAACTGTAGACAAGCTACCATATATCGATAGATACGGCACTTACCGCCTACCACATCACTACCTATTGTTCCCACCTACCGAAGTGCATGCGACCAGCGACTTGACCCCCGAGAGTCTCGGTGCCGTCCCGGCCCCGGTCGCTATTGCGCTAGAGCGTGGGCGGCAGGGCGGCTCCGTCCGCTGATTGTTGACTGGTCGCTCGTTCGCTTGTTTACATACGTAAACAGCGTGATCACTGTGATCAGCTAATTAGTTAAATATTTTTCGTCTTACCTACATGCAAGCAGTAAATTATAATTAACTAAATAATTTACATTTTTGTCTTTTTATACCTATTATATTGTGTGTTAAGTTATATAAATACCACTCAAAACTATCTTTTATAAGCTTTGAAAGGCGTATTGCTAGCCTAATAAAGTGTCTAAATTTTAATGTGTTAATGTAGCTTAGGATAAGTGCATTTTGTTATTATTTTTTTATGTTAAATAAAGATACTTGAAAATGAAATGAAAAATGTCTTCCGTGTCATTGCGGTCATCATTGTTTGTTCTAGACCTGCACGCGTAGCATGACCGCCGTAGAAACGGGCTACGTCGACGGAAGAATCGACAAACTGACACATTGTCAGTGTCTATCTGTCATTATGTCGATTCTTCCGTAGACGAAACTCGTTTCTATAGTGGTCATGCTACGCGTGCTGGGGGAACCTACTAATTACGGAAATGTTGGGGTTCAAAGTTCCAACTTTAAACAAGGCTTTTTTGACGTGACAACGTCTTATAAATTGGTTTGCCGGGTGACACTTCAAGAAACTGCGTTACGCTCCGCTCACGTTATGCGCTCACAATGAGAGCGAGTGAGAGGCACGCGTGCCTTTCACTTTTTATGTCTGTCTCTCTCGCTCTTAGGCGGGCTAACCATGCCCGAGTGGAAGGGACGCGTGCCTCTATATATGTATATTTGTATATAAATACGTATGTATGTGTAAAGGTAAAAATAAAATTTTGTTAATATGAAATTCAGTGCGAGATTCTTTGTTTAAATTAATGTTTTAAATATAATTCTTTGTATAAATAAATGTTTTAAATTGTTACTATTATTTCATCCTTCTTCCTACTATACGAATGAATATTCACATTAAAATTATTTTACCACTCAAAGTCGTTGTCACGTAAAACTTTCGCCCGTATACCGACTTTACAGGCAACCAATTTTTTTTTTAAACAAGTGTTTAATGTTTTATACGTATACAACTGTACCACGACTATTACCTATTCAAGTTTCTGAAAAAATAAAATGTGCTCCTTAAAATTTTTAATATTTTCCGTAAAGGATTCTAAATTCTCACCAGATACGTAACTAAATGACAAAAAAAGTAATAAGTCGTACGTATTACGTAATGACGTTCATTAAGAGCAAACAAGACAGAAATACAGCCAAGTGTGTGAAGAATACAATGAATAGGTAATTCGCAATGAATACCGAAGTAAGAAACTATAAATAATGTTAATTTATAAGTTAATTTAACTGTCTACTTTATAAACCATTTATATTCCAGTGTGTAGCGCAGACTGTTTAATTATATTGTTTGATTAAATTAATTTTGTCAATCCAGTACGCGTGTTTATTCGCATTCTGTTAGTTTGTTTTACAGATTAGGATTGTGTCACAGATTCGACAGTAATAATGATGATCAAAAACCTATTTATCTATGTGCACCAAGGTAACAAATAGTACGTACGTATTAGCGCATAGTGTATGTTTATCTACATACAGCGTGTAAATCACCTCATCACGAAGCCGTCAACCAAGCATTCTGAACTTGAAACTAAGTAACTTTACGCAAAAATTATTGCTGGGAAACGACTTTGTTTTGGGGGGTGTAAAATCATGTTTTGTGGTAGAACTCAATGTAACGCACTCAAAACATTGTGCTGATGGACGGATTGAATAGTGCGGGGGTCGTGGAGGTGATTAAAGTAAAAATATTACATTAAAAACTTGTATTTAAAAAAATACTTGTCAAAAAGTTGGAACTTTGACCCCTAATATCTCCGTAACTAGAAGGTTCCCAGGTAAGGTGTAGAACAAAAAAAATATCGCAATGACAGGGAGAACCAGTGCCTTTCGGCTTCGTTAAGAGGTGTTTTACACCCTTTATACATCTATACAAATAAATTAAGTTGATGCGTCTGTTTGTAATATTATAATAACCGTTTTTTACTACATTCTTAAATGTATATACGGTACATATACCAAAATATTTTTTTTTTACAATTTTTGTCTGTCTGTTTGTTTGTTCCGTCTTATCTCTGGAACGGCTGGACCGATTTTGTCGGGACTTTCGCTGGCAGATAGTTAGCTTAGGGTACTTCTTAAATTCCACGTGGACGAAGTCGCAGGCATAGCGTAGTAACATAAAATTACGCCTGTAATTCCTGAAGGGTTAGGCAGAGGTGTACTTAATACCCACATTTCGCCGTAGAATGGGACAAGGAAGATGATATGATGATAATGTTTAAGTCCCAGGTAGTAAGAGGTGAACGTATTACCATCAATCGGGCGAAAATTCAGATTCCGTGGCTGCTACGGAGCACTTCCTGATGGAAAAACCCAACAGCGCAGATAAGAAACTATAATAGAATTTAAAAAAAAAAAAAAAAAAACTCAAAATTTATATGTTACTAGCTGCTGTCCGCGACTTCGCTCTCGTGGTTTTTTAAAAATATATGTTGGCCGATTCTCAGACCTACCCGATATGCACATATTTCATACAAATCGGTTCAGCCATTTCGGAGGAGTTTGGTAACAAACACCGCGACACGAGAATGTTATATATTAGAAGAAAATTCTTGTGGTGTCTGTCTACTGTGTGTACATTAATAGTAAAATACAGAAATGTAAACACTCTGCCCGAATATTAAAATAAATAAATATAAACACTTTGCCGAACATGGGAATCAAACCTCGTGCTAAGCAGTCGCTTTTGCGACTAACAACGAGGCAGTCCCAGCAAAGCGAAGCGCAAGTTGATAATATATGAATAAATATTGTTGCCTAAGGTAATATTTTATAATAAATTGGCCACTTTATAGCAAAGTGGGTGTCAGGATCACAATGCACACTTGGCGCGATATATCACACATATTATCGTGGCTGCGGAAAGCGGCTCAGTGTGGTGCGGTCTTCGGGAAAGTTATTTTGAAAGGTAAGTATTTAGAAGGCAAAAATGGGAGGTTTCGTCGGGAGGGAACGGACATACTGAATTACTGACCTTCTTGATGATTTATTTTTGACGCTCGTACCCCAAAGGGCCTACACGACCAGCTACCTTAGCGTGTTAGGTTTTAAGTTTTGCCCTTGCTGTCTAGAGCGACGGCGCGGCGTGCGGTGCGCTTTCGACTCGATGTGCGTCGATGTTTGTTGTAGTTTCTGCCTACCCCAGTGGGAAGAAGTCGTGAGTTTGTGTTTAGGGAATGGAGAGGCTCCATATACACGCGTATATGGAGCCTCTCCATTCCCTGCAAAATACCTTGCATGGCCTGCATACGTGGTATGAAATCGTAAAGTGGTACAAGATTCCTTTGAGGTGAATAGTTCGTTAGCCGTGAGCGTGAGTGACGAGTACCATGAAGTCTCGTCGATGCAGACGGGCACTAGACGACGCACCGAGTGTTCATTACGTCACTCACATGTTTGACAACGGAAGCGGAACCTCACAGAATACGTTATAGTAGGCTAGCGATCCCTCCTTGCTTCGCACGGTTATTAAGACCTGTGACTAAGTAGGGCTACCTTAACGGAGCAGCAGCGGGGAGTGAACTATGCTCCACCTCCTTACCTGCCGTCTTAGACCAAAACCATGCAGCGATGTGTGTCTGGCTTGCCACCGGCTCGCGACGTCACCGTTGAAGTGGCCGAGCTCTGAGCTGACAAAATATGGAAACTGTCGTGCCAGCGACACGGACAAGTAGAACTTAGAAGAGTAACTGCCTGGAATAAATATGCTGAATGATAGCAAAAACCACATCCAAATCTGTGGCGTAGTTTAGCCAAAGAACGCGATCACAAAGACAGACACGAAAACCGCATTAATCCTAATCCTAACTTAATATTATAAATGCGAAAGTAAGTTTGTTTGTTACCTTTTCACGACTAAACGGCTGATCGGATCTTAATGAAATTTGGCAAGAAGATAGATTTCAACCTGAGGAAGGACATAGCCTCGTAGCGGCGATTGGCGGCGGCAACCTCTCGCGGAGCGGTCCGGAGCGAGAGGGAATGGGAAGCCGTCGCCTCCTTCTGCGAAGCAGTCATGTAAGCGAAGGAGGTGGCGGAACGTGAGTGGGAGAGAGCCTCACGTCCCAGCCGCCGCGGGAGACGCCCCGGGCGTCGGGGGCAACCAGTGGCCCCCGGCCACCGTAGGCGCGGGCCTATGGACGGTGAGTAGTGGGCTAGCTCACCGTCCGTCCGTCTTATGACGACAGGCCGTGCCGACGGCGCGTTTGTGTTCCACGCGCGCCTCAAGGAGATGTCAGCAAATCGGAAGGGGTCCGAGAGGGTCGATGCCTGCCAGGACTGCGGGTTGTTCGATAGAGATACCGCGGCCCTGGAACACAAAGGGCTAAGAAGGAACATGGATGGGTTTTAGTCAGTCAAGTCTGACACTCCCTCCGCTCCGCCCAGCGGGAGCGGGAGAAGTCATTTGATGATTTCCCATCCAAAAAAAACAAAAAAAAGGAAGGACATAGGCTATAAATCATCAAGCTACAACCAATAGGAGCGGATCAGCAATGAAAAATATTGCGAAAACGGGGAAAATGTGACGCAGACGAAGTTGCGCGGGACAGCTAGTCTGCAATATGTTTAGAAATATTATGCATACAATATTTAGGTTTTAATAGTATGATGACATCCCCTGTGACACTATGCGTCTGCGTTTTTTGTTATCAAATTAAACCAAATTGTTATCATAACAGAACAACTAAAACGTGTTGATGCTGTAATATTTCACGATCCAGCAATCCAGACGCGATTAACTTAATTAAACGTATGCGCAAATTTATAATTCATATCATAGAATTATTCACAAAGTTTTGTATAATGTTCTCGGAATAAAAATGTTGGCACGCAAAGACTTTTTATGAAAACCAGCCGGTAAATAAGGTAAAGGTCCCAGTCGTATCCATTTGTCCCCCCGGAGCATTCGCGGGAATGGGCAAAAACAAGTGAAAATAAAGTGAAAACATTGTTATTCCCGTGTGGATTACCTTGCGTCGTGTTATTCCAGCCGGTGTGCTGTCTCCTAGTATAACAAACTATGGACTTTACCACTTCCATACATTTAAATTTAAAAATAATTTCGTGACTTGCAGAATTCGGAACGAGTGCTAATTGAGTCCATTAAAGTTTTGTGGCGCAAATTATTTTTGTTCATGATTATATTTTCGCAGCTATCTACTCTCATAAAAAGGGGGAGCGTAATTACTTAGGCACGTTAATGTCCGTTATTACGGGTAATAGGGTATAATGTGAAAAATTATGTTTGTTATAGTATAATTTAGTGGCATAAGACTGTTTGTAATCGGATGGTGTGATAAAACTTGTTGGGGTTTAATCCTTAAAAAAAGGACCTTTGCGTTGAATACCGGAAAATGAGAATTTGGGAGGTCGCTACTTGTATATGCTTTTTGTGTTACATTTGCCATTTCATGGAAAGGCGAATGGCGAAAGCCTTTAAGCTGTGACACAGAAAAAAAAATGATTTCAAATTAGTAAGCAGGCGACTAATTTCCATTCAAAGTACGCTCCATTTTGTGCTGAAATAAACTGTGGAGTAAGTACAAAATAAACTGCGAACAACATTATTCTTGTTGAGATTATTTTGTGTTATCTTAGACGTTTATTCTTTCCGTGCGGACATGACTATTCCGCGGTGTTGATACTGTATTCACTTATTATTTTGTTTTCACTTCTTTACTTTTCCGTCGCTACAATAAACATTTTAGTAGATAAGAGTATATTCATAACTTACTGTTTATTTTTTCTGAGGTTTTCGTACACAATGTTCGTTTTAAGAAGGTAGGCATTTTGGGGTGGACAGACACAGTGAGTTGTAAGAGTGAGTGTGTTGTTGGAAAAAAGTTGCTCCATGGCAAATGTGAGTAAAGACATACGTTTTGTGTTTTATGTCTCCCGGACTAACACGAGTTGCTATGGCGGACCTGGAAGTCTTTAAATAGGCTAGAAGAAAGAAAGACCTGTTCAGGTAGATACTCATAGATGACTTTGCCCTGGAGGGTAAATGTGGTGTGGCCCCACAAACGATGAGACACTTGATATCGTGTCTTGCCTGTCCTGTTGCTTGCACATCACAGGAGCTCACTATTGAAAATGCCAAACTCGTAGTCAAATCAAAATTAAAATATTTTTTTACATAGGCCTACATGGGCACTTATAAAACGTCGGCAGAAGGTACACGGTTCGGGTTGGTCGTTTCCTAGGGAGAAGAACCGGCAAGAAACTTCATGGTTACTCTTTTAGACCATTTGCCCCATGGTTTGTTCCAAATGAAGCTCTACACCACGATCTGAAGGTACCTCTAGTCAAAGAAGAAATAACAAGCTACATAAAATCATACAAAGAAAGAATAACTCGCCACCCAAACATCTTGGCAAACCATCTCATGGATAAAAAAGGAATCCGCAGGCTGAAACACAAAATTCCACAAGATTTTATCGGACAGACATAGCACTATGATTTTTGAGTAAGAGGTTGTGTCATAGGGCGCATTCCAGACAAGCCATCTAACACGCCATAAAAACTACTTAATGTCCTAATGAATAGTGACAGATTGTAAGGAAAACAAGGGACAAAAAAAAAAAAACCATTTGGTTTTACAATATTTGCAGTTACAGCGTTAGTACTTAAGAATGGGAGAACAGCGTAGGCCCAACAATAAGTCATTGCTTACTACAAAAGGAAAACAAGAAAAAAAAAATTACAAAGCCTACAATGTCCACACATTCACAAAAAAATGGTAAATAAAAATAATCTATACAAAAGTAAAAATAAAACATTATAAGAACACTAAATTAAACAATTAACACAAATGTTGTCATCAGTGCTGTAGCTTTTCTGAACAATGAATGAACGAAATTTTGGCCTCGCTCAAATTGAATTGTCATCGACACGCTAAAAAGAAGCATCTGATCTATTTATCCCACCTAGTATACAATAACTAATAGTAGTTTTATACCCGTGTCTGTAAACAAGTCAAAGTGATTAGGTACTTGAGTAAAAGTATTAATTAATTAATTAAGTAGAATTAATTAAGTAATTATTTAAGAGACGATTTTTATTCTGTAGTTAGTAATTGCTTGAAGAAAGAACTGCCAAAATTTAAAATGATTAGCATTGCTTTCTTTGACGGTTCTTACTTCACTTAAATTCTGTTCCATTGCATAAAAATGTTTCCATAAGTAATTACTTATACTCACGTAATTACTTTTACTAGACTATGGATACCGGGGTTAGTATTCTTGATGCGAGTGAAGCTGGGCGACAGCTAGTAGACTAGTAGATTCTAATGACACAAATTAATCTTTGAATTTATGACAATATGCTCGCCTACTAAATGTGGACTGTGGGTGTACGAGGATCACTGCTTGATTTAATGTCAAGTTATTCTCATTATATTCCAGGAAGACTCTACGTACAATTTTGCAACGAAATTGAAAGAAATCTCACAATGACAACCTGTACTATTATTCAGTTATACACAATAAAAGTCTCATACTTCTGCAGTATTTAGAATCTCGGCTTCCATTTGGTATAGTACGAATGCTTGAAGTAAACGTAAGTACAACCATTTTTAAAGTTGAATTACTCGTTTTAAATATAATATGCGAACTGATAATTTTGTTTAAAGATTTCATTCGTAAGCATCTATGGATATGGATGTTAATTAAGGTATTTGCAGAAATGCTGATCACAACGCAACCTAGTGGGAACGAACCTGATGTATTTTTTATTAATTAATTGTTTGAGCACGCTCAAAAAAAAATAACGTAAAGAAAAATCTATTTGAGACTTGACTTTATTTATTATGATCTATGTTTATTGGTAATACTCATTGTGTTTCAAAAGCCGTTTCGGAAACACGTACGTGTTAGGGCCTCGGTTCTTAGAATGCAATATTTTAAGCGTTAACGTAAATATCGTAAATTTAACGTAATAGTAACTGATGAAATTCGAACTACGTTTAGTCTTATAATACTTTTTCTTACGTTTGCTTTTACTTTGCTTGGCTTTTTAAATGTTTTATGCAGGTTTTCACTAGCCGGAATCATAACTCTCGGCCGTTTTTATTTAGACATTTATTAAGGTTAATGTGAATGTACTTGTTAGGAACACCCCTGCCTAACCCTTCCGAGATTACAAGGCGTGATTTGATGTCATTAAGGTGTCAGTTGCACAGTGTTCACTTATAAATTGGCTGTTTTTTTTTGGTGAAAAGTTGTACTAATGTCATAGAATCGAAGAATAGGGATGATGACTGGGTAAAGAAAACGAAATTCTATTTTGTCCATCAATCAGGTAATACAAAAATATTAGATACGTATTTTTTGTTTTATCAAGTTAACAAAAAAATACTTAGTTAAAACGCATTAAAGTTGGAGAGTGGGGGCTAACTACGTCACAACTAGGTATAAAATGTACTGAGCCGTGACGTCATGCGCCATTTCAACTCAAAATATCTCCGTAATTTTACGATAACGTGAAAAAAGAAAAAATACGTGTCAAATACTTTTTAAAAATCTTCCCGATAGACAAATAAAAAAAAAATGAGTCACCATCCCTATTTTGCGTAAGTAAGTCACAAGTAGCAGTAGATGAAAAAACAAACACACCTCTCACCGCGTCAAATTTATCCAAAACAACATCACAAAGTAAGGAACTAGTGAATATTTATGGCCTATATTCTAGTCGCTATATCTACCCTGGAGTGGTTGTCGGTCGTATTTGCGAGTGTAAATTGAAACATGTCGAGAGTTAATTGCGTCCAGGCCGGGCGTGGGAGGGGCCGTGGATAATCCTGGGACCTGCGACCGAACCCCGCGCCTTGCGACCTTCCACCAGAGATAAACGCTTGCTACACCATAGCTGGGATAGTGCGAATTAACAGCGAAAATTGTTGGATTTTGTGGACATTTTGGTTTGTTTGTGGAATTGTTTTTGGGAGTTATCTAGGTTTGTTTAGTACTGTATTTAGTTATAATGAAATTGCAGAAAAAACAGGACTGATATTTTCATTTTCATTGTAATTGCTAAAAAAAGACATTTAAATAATTACGAGCTATCGATGGGACAAGACGAAGAAATTCGTAATCGCTTGCTACTACTTTGTAACAAGTCACTCAGTCTGGTGTCATACGCCCGCTTCTCAGGTAGAATTTGTGTGTCAAAATTGAAAAAAATTCAAGATCTATTTTTGTATAACAATATTTCCAATGGCCGCTCTATTAATCTTTTAAATCCCTTTGACCAAAAACGTATCAGATTGACTTTCATGAAAAGCGATATCTAAAAGTACGCACCTTGGGTGTGGGTATACTTTCTCCACAATACTTCCATCATGGCCATTTCACAGCCCTGCAAACCCACTATAACTTTGCTGATTGATTTTCAGTCCGTTGTTTATTTAATTAATTAAATTTTGACACTCTACGTCAATTCACAATCTCATAAAACTGACAAAGAACCTCTTTGACAGTTGTGATTAATTTCCTTGACATAACCTGACGCGCTTCACACAGATCAAATCATCGCTTCACACAGATCAGACTAAAAGTCTAAAACCTGATTTACTTGCTAAACACAGTGTTTACGTTCCTATTCCTGCTTCATTCCTATTTACTGGCTTACGTACAAGTCTTGTATACAACAGCGTTCATTTACGAGCTGACAAGTTTAAAAGATAAGGCACTCACTCCTGTTGCAGTAAAACGTAAAAAGAAACTTCTTTTTTTTTTCGTTTTAACGCTGTTGTCTTTGTATATTCATCATTTCAGTTTACTGTAGAAGGAGACTTAAAATAAACATGCAATTTCTTTGCTCTTTAATATGGTTCAAAGTCTTTCATAAATTCTGGTTAACGATAGTATGCGATTGATTGTTTCTCTTCAAGAGCTAAGTCATTAAAATATTGAGTATTTGAAACTGCGATGTTCTCCTTCGAACTAAATGCTATTGATTAGGAGCTGGGACGGCAATTCCTTGAATTTCTGGTTCATTGTGCCATCTGCTGCATTGCGAAGGATTTGGCTAGCGAACTCCAAGTTGGTGCTATTATATTATCGATTTCATTATTAACTAGGTTTATTAGCTAGCTTTTATGAAGAGAACTGTAACGCTTTAAAAGAGTTTTCGCAAATAAACTGAATGGAGCAAAACAATCATCATGAAAAAGTTTACTGACGCATTGCGTCTACGCAAATTGTAGTCCGTAGCCCGAGTCGCTTTCTACTACGGCGTAGCTCTGTGCTACCATCGCAAGATCTACGCGCGTACGGAATTATCGAGCATTTAAAAATACCGATCTATCATTGATTTTAACATAATATTATTTTATTTAAATCTAAATGTCCAAGATAAACATTGCAACAATCTATATTATTATTAAACTTTTTTAATACACATTGCGCGCTCAGTCGAGTGTGAGATTTGGCATAGTTAAAGTTCAAAAATAATGTGTTTCGGTCGAATTTCGACCACTGGGCGACTAGTACCATCTCCGTTATACCTCCCAGAACCACACAAAATACCTCCAGTCTTCGTTCCAAGATTTAAAACCTTAAAAAAGAAATACGGAAATTCCTTACCATCAACCCTACGCCACGCCACAAAGTTCGCACAAGGCTCCTCGCGGAGTGTCATCGAGTAGTAAAACAAAGGCCTCCTTATTACACAGGTTGAGCTCGTCATAATTTCAACAAGTTTATGTGCGTTCAACAAGAGTAATGTCGTACCTGATTTATGTTTGTCTGCTGTTGTAGACTTAGGACGGAACAGGTTTATGAATCTTTGTTACCGGAAACTTTCGTGTGTAAGGAATGTGTAGTGTTGGTGCTCTGTTGCAGAGAATTGAAATTCTTGATTAGTTTGGGAAATCTTCTTTTGTTGACCTAGTAACACGTGTTCTGGTAATTTCGTAGACTGTAACTAGCTTATCGCAGTTAAATCTATGAAAACGGAGCTGGTTTATTTATTTATCAGTAAACACAGAAACGAACAAAACAATGCTACAAACGTGAGGCTTTCCTTCTAAAGAAATCTCTTTCAGTATACCTGCTGGTGCTGATTCAGTATATTTTTTTTTTTGTTTCCGGTGAGGTACCTTCTTAAGGCGACCGATCTTTTGGGGAAAGAGTACCAATATCTTTACATTAATAAAGTTAGAAGACAGGAGATCCTCCTCACAGAAAAAATCAGGCGAAGGAGACAATATTTTGGCTTTTATAATTTGGTAATTAGCTGAATTATAATTTTATTACTCTGACTTCTAAAGCTTTCAAAATAGAAGTTTATTTTAGGATATTCTACTACCCCGCTACAATTTAAGCGGCATTGAGGGAATATTCCTGAAGTATTAAATGTCTGCACTATGATTATAGATAATCTCGTCAAATAGTATATTATATACACATCTGGAGAACCTACAGATGTGTGTATAATATACTATTTGACTACAGTAGACACTAGGTAAAGTGTCTTGTTCCCGAAGGGAAGCTGGCAGGAATCGGCTTCTTAGGTGTCTTCAGGCCGGATTCCTATATATAATGATCGCGATCCTCTCACACAAACCTAATCCCGATCTAAAAACGTCGCCATAATGTAAGACAGGCGCGCCGCCGAATTATTCGACTGTGAAAGAGTGATATTAACTTTACCAACTTGCTCCACTTGAACTCCATCTTAACATTTCGCCGAAATTATAATAGCCTTCTTTTCGACGTCGATTCCTCCTCCATGTTGACTTTGGAATTCGAATTCAAGGGGATTTGTTATCTTTGTCTTTCAAATCCGATTGAATTCAAAGAGGATCCTATCCAGTATCCGTCTCACAGTAATTTACAACTTGCATAATAGTGTTCAAGAACATTAATTTGACATAGTTCTGATCGTTCTTTCATAAGTTTCTCGGCTTCACATCCCATCAACTTCGTTCCGTTGTTCTTTAAAGCCTGCTGCGAGTCAAAGCAATTGCAACTATTCCGAGTGTCTCAAACGGAAAGTTCCAACTAGAATATTAACTGAGGATTTAGTATTTAGTCGAGAGTGGAAATTGAAACATGTTCGGAGTTAATTGTGACTAGGGCCCGCGGTCGCATCACTTCGCGCCAAATTTGGGATTCAGGGCGTCGACACAATGCAAACTTCAGTTTGTTGTTCGACAAACTCTTTGTTGTGCTCATCGAATAATAAATTGTGGTGACTCGTGGAAATAGATGTTTTTAATTCGACCTTATTAGTCGTTTGTTCAATATAATAATAACGATTTATTTTCTCGAAACTAGGATACTCTGTGCTCCGCGCCCCCCTCGCCGAGATTGAAATATGAAATGTTTATTTCTTTAAAATATAATCTAATGAAAGATAACAAAAGCTTTTTTAAATGACATTACCGACAGACTATTTATAGAACAAAGACATATCCCAAGGGATAACACAAAAAGTACGAGAGTTACACGTTAAACCGGGAAACAACACCGATCCCGATGTCGAACACCTTGTTCGACATCGGGACGTTAAATTAAACAATTAAATAGATCATTAATGGATGGAGTGTGGATGTAAATGAATTGGGTTTCGACAGTTTTGTTTATTTTCACGGGGAGGACGATGGCCCTTGACTGGCGTGCCGGCCGCACTCGCCCGCGTTCGTAACCAATTTTACATTCGATATGAGTGACACGTTGCTACATGATCGTATCCTCGTTAATTTATATTGGCTTTCTGTTAATCGGTATGGACGCTTAATGATGGGGAAGGTGTACCTTGAACCTTGTACGTATTCGTACTGATAAAGGATATCTCGCAAAAAATCCTGTTTGCTTATTGAATCGCAATTCATGTTCGATATTAATTTCAGTTGAAAGGATCAGTTTTTTTTTATGAAGCAAAAGTTAATTAAACTCTTGTTGGCTGTATCAAATGCGTACATAAAAACTGGTTTTATGGTACCTACTGAATTAATCATTTGGGGAGATAAATTAAAATAAAATTGTACAATGGTAACACTTGGTTTGAAAGCCTGTGGGGTAATTTCGTGATAACTTACTATTATAATGCTTTTCATTTTGACAATTCAACACATTCATTTCGTTATTTTCTCTGTTGTGCAGATAAGTTATACAAACATTTGAAACAATGGATTAGGACTTTTAGTATCAACCAGGGAAAAAAACAACAGGACGTCAATTTTTTTTTTCACATGGTTGTCAATAGGAAAAGTGCCCAGAAGGCTGGCAGCATTGCTATGTTGCTTTGATGGCAATGCTGATTCTTTGGCCAAAGTATGGTACTGGTTCAATTTTAAACCATGATGTGAGTTCATTATCTGATGATATTTATTGACATTAGTTGATATGTGACAGCATTTGTAACAGATAATTTGCTTTAATTATCATGTTCCTTTTTCAAAAAGCTAATCCTTTTACTGCGCAGTTTCAACCCCTCCCTTCGCAACGTGTACCAATAACCTGTAACACTACTTGGTACAATACACGTTCGTTGCACAGTCGAACCCGATTAGTTAGCTTGAGATAATTACACATTCCATTTGTCCGGTTAATCCGGGCCTAATCGGATGGCGTTTGATAAGGGTCGGCTCACCTTAGGTGCGATACCTATGACGTCACTGCTTTATACCTATGCCTTTCTAAAGGGAAAAGATTGTGTGGAACAGGAAATATTCGGGGTTTTGTTTTTAAAACAGGACTGTGTGAAGTAGCGAGAGAAGAATCATTTCACACAAATTTATCTACGAGAACGTTCTATTGTGATAAAAAAAGACTATGTTTCGGCTTAGGTCGTGATCTGTTTAGCAAATTCGATAGAAATTCAACCGTTTAGGCGTGAAATGGTAACTGAGCGAGTTGCTTACACATTTATGTGATTAAATACGTATGGATTTCAATAGAAAACATAATTAATTTATTTTATTTCAAATAAGTAAATATAATTTCATTTTCAGACAGACTTAACAGAATGTGCCTTCTCATTCTTTTAACATAATTTTGACACATTAATGATTATTCTATACTTCAAAGATCTTGACACAAACCGGCAACATGATTAAATTCATTAAAAAAGTATTGGTCGGAGTTAAGTTATAACAATTAATTCGGGTTTAATCGGAGGGTGAATGATAAGGGTAAAACCCGTTTAAGGTATACCTCGATACCTTACCTTTACTAGACCCTAACACAGTTTAAAATATTTGTTTAAAGAAATTCCATACGACAGGTTTAGTCGAGTGCAATTAAACGAAAAATACTCATAAGGTGGAACGAAGTTTATAGTGGTCGCATTTATATGGGTTTATTTTTTTTGAGTTCCAATATGGGTAAAAAAGTAAAAAAAAAATCGACACTTGCGACTTTTTTTTTGTATTTCCTTAGGATATTTTTTTTTCGTTTATGAGTTACTTGAAATTCGACAAATTTACATGGTAGCGTAATAGTGTGACCTGTCTGTATAGATCTATTAAACGCCAATTTGGACATTGTTGTCAATAAAATACGCATTTCAAGTAAAAAAGTATCAGTTACCAATTTCAAATGAAATCTTAGACAAAAAATTTAAAAACTTCTTGAAATATTCCTAGACCACAATTAACAAGGAAACTAACTAAATTGGAGTTTAATGGATGCACACATGTCACACTATTCCGCCACAACATAAATTCGGCGAACTTCAATTGCTTTGGAATAGTTTTTTTCGTTTATATTCATAAACGAAAAAAACTATTCCAAAGCAAATTCAAACTTACAAAAGAAAGTGGCGAGCGAGTTTTTTTTTTACATTTTGTTGTTGACGGTTGTCGTTGGTCGAGCGGTAGCAAGCGCTACTGCTGAGCTTGAGGTCCTGGCTTCGATTCGGTCGGACAAAGAAAAATAATAGAGAAAATTTAGTTTTCCATCAGAAATTTCTCAGTATCAGCCCAAATTCAGACTCCGTAGTCTGAATTTGTGCCCGATTGATGGCAATAGGCTCGCCCCCTGTTACATCGGACTTAAACATAACTGGCGAAATGTGGGTGTACTATTTAGGTACGCCTAATCTTGGACTACAGGCGTGTTTTGTTAAACCAAACAAAACCAAATACTATACTATACCCTATACTCATCATCATTCTCTTGCCCTTATCCCAATTTATTTGGGGTCGGCGCAGCATGTCTTCTTCTTCCATACTTCTCTATTACTTGTCATCTCATGAGACACCTCCTTTCTTGCCATATCATTCTTCACACAGTCCATCCATCGTTTCTTTGGTCTTCCTCTACTCCTATAAACATCCACATTCATACTCAAAACTTTTCTCACGACGTTTTCCTTATTCCTCCGCATCACATGCCCATACCACGACAACCGATTACCACACATCTTTTCAGTCACCGGCGCCACTTTCAAACTGCCCCTTATGTACTCATTTCCTATTTTATCCTTTCGCGTAACACCACACATCCCCCTTAGCATTATCATCTCAGCTACATGCAAATCCCTTTCATTCATCCCTTTTGTGGCCCAACATTCTGATCCATACAAGACAGCAGGCTAACAGACTATAACCAATACTATAAACTATATAACCAATACTATAAACAATAATATACTAAACTAAACTACTATACTAAATACTATACTATTACCTTTAAAACACATAAAAATAACTAAGGTATCACAGAAATAGTTTCGATTGCTATCGCCATTTTCAGGCTGTATCACCTCATGAATATGATACCTCCGATTTGGTGTGACTCGCAAAACTTCGACAGTCACGACCGACATTTCCTTTTGCCTTTTTATATAGAAATTTCACGGCTAGTAACCGCGAACGATTTGCGAATTTAACACACGGTATTATTAGATTTTCTCTATCCTCTTCCTTTTCTCGAATTTACTTTGAAACGTGTGAAGGATACTATGGATATTATAAATATAATATACTAATATTTCAATTTTGTTTGTTCGCTTGAACGCGCTAATCTCAGGAAGAACTGGTTCGATTTAAAAAAATCTTTCAGTGATAGATAGCCTATTTGTCGAGCCTTTCCTCAATTATATTGATGGCTTACAGTCTAACTGTTCTAATAAATTGAAATTTATGAAGTAATAAAGTATAATAAAATAAAATTACTTAATAACAAGAATATTATAAATTGAAATTAAACCAAATAGAAATTGTATGAAGGAATGTGAATAACATTTGATTTTTAAATTTATAAATTATGTTTGCATGTAATAAATAATTATGTATCATTGTAAAACTGCATGTAAATGAGAAATAATAAAAGGCTTATTTATTATATTTATCCTCCTCTATAACATTTAACACAGCGTCATGACATTCCCGAAGTAGTTCACCCATATTACCTACGCCTTGTAATAAGCGCATTGCCCAGTAACAAGCATTCAATCTTTCACATTTTTAATGTCAGTTCGAAATATTTTCACTTAACGCTACAATAATTATATCACCAAATAATCCACCTAAATACTGAAAGCTCATTTGTGTTAAATAATTCTAATTAATATTAATTAAGCTCAAAAGCTGTGTGATATTCACAATTTTGGTGGCCTTTTTCATTTGGCAGATGGTTTTGTGATCGGTTTTTGTAATTAAAATTTAAAGCAGCATTCAATTTGGACATTGTTTTTTGAAACTTTTTGTTTTCAATATTTTCTCTATTTAAGAACATTTTGTTACTGAGTGTTAATAACTCAGATATACAATATAATTAAAAAAAAGTAAAAATTCAAAGGTTTCTTTAACAAGAAATTCCAGTTAACTTCTCTGAATTTAAATTACGTTTTTCATATTCTGCAAATCTGTATTAAAACAACTGGATGGAGGAAATACCCACAGTTTAATTATTTTCCTGGAGCATTTTTCCTTCCACGTGCATTTAAAGATTTTACCCGACTTCATAAATAACGAAATTAAGTACTTCTCAAACTCTCAGAGTAGCTAACCAAAAAATAATACATGGATTCTAAAAACTTTGAGTTTTGACTTAGCTGATTTAATCTTAATAGATCGTCGCCAGGTATGTAACAAGTCTTAATAATCGGTGAGTCTATTACTATTAACCGACACACTCTTCTGATCTGTTGAAAATATATAAACAACTCGCTTAACTCCTCTTAAGACGCGCGCTCGGCAGTCGCGTCAATGAATTCCCTAAAATAATATAAATGGTAAACTTAAAATAATAAAAGATTAAAAAATATATATTATAATATAAAGGGTGTAAAACACCTCTTAACGAAGCCGAAAGGCACTGGTTCTCCCTGTCATTGCGATATTTTTTTTGTTCTACACCATACCTGGGAACCTTCTAGTTACGGAGATATTAGGGGCCAAAGTTCCAACTTATTGACAAGTATTTTTTTTACTTAAATACAAATTTTTAATGATAGATTTTTACTTTAAACACCTCTACGACTCCCGTACTATTCAATCCGTCCATCAGCACAATGTTTTGAGTGCGTTACATTGAGTTCTACCACAAAACATGATTTTACACCCCCCAAAAAAAAGTCGTTTCCCAGCAATAATTTTTTTATAAAGTTACTTAGTTTCATGTACACAATGCTTGGTTGACGGCTTCGTGATGAGGTGATTTACACGGTATATATATAAAACCCGCTTGAAATGCAAAAAACAACCGCATTTGGAACCAGGCGGGAACCAATGAAATAGAAAAGGTTTTATAGATTTTATAAATTATTATTTTATTAATGTCCTCAGTCGGGTAGTAAAAATACAGAGACCACTCAGCTAAAATAATAGAGTTCATATTATGCATTTCAAGGTAAATAACGACGCCCGCATTTGTCTAGTTACTAGTACTTACTTCATAAGTTTGAAGTGACACTTCATAAGAGCACGTTCACACGTAAGACATGAGAGTAGTCTATAACTTTTTGCAGATCAACGCTTTCGGAAGCAGCGTAAAAACCGCAGAGCTGCCAACAAGAAAATAACTCATGTGTCGAAAGACAAGAAAATGTAATAAAAATATTCAGTGGAGTTGAAAACAAAAATATGGGACGGAAAATGAGAACAGAGGGTAAAATCGCATCAGTTACTCTCACGCAACCTTACTGAAAAATTTTTGAGAGTTTATTGAATAAATATACATAATTTCCCTTTGATGTTTCAAAAGTGCTTTACACCGGCGACGTGGCTGTTCTAATACCTTGCCGCCTACCGACAACTCTCAAATAAAGACTTGTACGTGTCAATGTTAGACATTACCTTTGTAGACATATCTTATTAATGAAAGGAACATGTTTGATGTGGAGGAGCTCGTGGCTAAATAAGAACAGCCGTGAGCCGTGAGCCGTGCTTGCCTAGGTTGGTTCGTGGAACACCCGTTAAATACCGAGTCTCCTCCATGCCTCGGAAAGCATGTTAAGCCGTTGCTCCCAGCTGTCATTTGTAAATCTATTTACCCTAAGTTTATGTTCAGTGACTGGGCCACTAAGGGTATTAGGATAAGTAGGGAGCGATTGTTTGAGTTGTACGGCCTTAAGCCTTACATCAACTCGGAAACTTTTAATAAATATGTTGCAACCTATTCTAAAATCTTTAAAAACACTTGCAAAGTAGCCAAAGCCTTATTCATTAGCAACAAGATTAAGTCCGCCGATAACAAAATAAAGACGGTTTGGAAAATTATCAACAATGAAACTAATAGAAATAAAAAATGTAATAATGATATCAGACTAGAGACTTCACGTGGTCTTCTAAGCTCTAAAAACGAAGTAGCTCAAGAATTTGTAGATTTCTTTACCAATATCCCACTTAAAACTACCGAAACCTTAAATTCCTCACCCTTGCTTTCTATTCTATTGTTCTCACATATTTGTAATTCTTAACATGAATGATGTAACCAAGATTTTGTAACATATTTTGATTTAAAAGAGTGTCCATGGAGTTTCTTGCCCGTTCTTCTCCATAGAGATCTACGCTACGGAATGGGCAACTACAGTACTTTCACAAGTTATTATGCCTTGTGACTGGGACTGTAGCTTCGCGTTTTATTTTGTTTTTTTTGACTTTCAAAAGTGCCTGTAATGGTCTAATTGAAATAAATGCTTTGACTTTGACTTTGACTTTGACTTTGAAATAGCGGCCCGAAAAGCTAACAATCAGTCTTACCAAGAGGTATCGTATTACCAATTACTAACTACAATACGCACATGAACCGAAAGATCAGAGATGTTGGGTTCGAACTCGAGACGAGACTTAAGACTCATCAGCCCGACTGTCCTACCACAAGGCACTGCTGCACACTGCTTCATTTATTCTATTTAAGAGGAGTATTACAAAAAAACGCGAGATTGCATGGTTTCCTCGATGAAATTGGATATCTTCCGTTAGTTGCATGAAATAACAATTACGTGTTACAAATAGTTCGTTTTCTCTACTACAATAAGCTCAGAGTGAATTTTAGATAACTTATTTACTTATTGAGTAATAATCATTCTCCCGATGCATGTTTAGGCAAAAACTCACGGAGACATGATTTGGGAGCTCTAATTTGTAGATTCTATTGAATATTACACATCAAAATGTTTTTATTTATGTCCCTAATATCCTATACTTTAATAATCACAGAATAAATCTTCGTTATATGCCTTTCATGTAAGGAAAAAATATTGTACACAATTCAATTATCGACCAAAAAGGCTTCGAAACAAGCCTCAATATCTCCAAAGTTCTACATCATTTTGAAGTAAAATTTACACCAAACTGTACTGTCAAATTGCAAAAGTCTTCGACAAGGTGCGTATACTCGTTTTAAACGAGAACTGCCACAATCTAGGTTGAATTCGAAAATACGAAAGACTAAAGTCGTAACGTTGTCTATCATACCCACATTTAAGATACCTAAATCTAATAATGTCTATGGGGCAAGGACGGGGAATGCATGCTACCTTCTATTATGAATGAATTTCCGCTGGAAATCTGCAATGCAATAAATGTGAAAAATTGCTCGAAGGTGCTAACAATCCTTTTTAGATTGTGGTACAATCTAGAAAGTGTCTATTTAGTATATATACTTTTTCTATATATTTCCTATACCTAGTACCTACTGATCAATAATATTGTGGCACCGAGTTGCATACCACTGTTAAACCCACGTATGTTTACGTTTTGTCAAATAGATGCAACAGTGTTTTTTAAATAACAATAAGAAAAAAAAATATAATACACTAATAATAATTCTGGCCAGTCTTCGTTAATTTATCGTTCACAATATTCTAGTGAGCATATTTCAGGTGACATGAAGTTTATTTTAAATTAAGCGCTTTTGAATTTGAAATGAATGCAGAATTCCACGCAGGGTTTAAAATGCATGCTAATATAAAACTTTTTGTTCACGTATGTTGGTTATGGTTTTAATAATCCTCATTTTATTACCATAGTATGCATTTTACTGTTATTCAGTATTAGTTTCGTAACAATAAAATAATACTAGCCGCTCGAATTGGTCTTCAGGTTAAGCTATGCTTGCCTAGGTTTGTCCGTGGATGGGTGACCAGCCATTACATACCGAGCATCCTCCGTGCCTCAGAAAGCACGTTAAGTCGTTGGTCCTGGTTTTTAACTGACAGCAAGTCGTACCAAGAGGACGGAATCGTATTATCTATGTAAAATACTGATTTTCAGCTGCAACCGATTAGACTGGAAGCCGAAGCCACTTTTTTCTTGGGTCGGTTTCCAGGCTAGCTGGATACAGCTGAAGGCCAAGATATAAAACGGAAAAAATATGCCTACCCGACGTAAAAAAGTACGTTCAACATACTACAGTATCATAAAATTTTAAGAGACAAACAGTAAATTACTCTTTACATTTACAAACCACTTATTTATTTACATACCTAATTGCACACACAGCCACTTTGCTCGGTTTTCATACATAGGTTGGTCGGACAGGTATCACGTCAGCGTAGAACCCGCTGGCGACAGATGTTGGTCTGGCATTATTCTGAGCAATTTTATCGTCCAAAACTAGTGCAGTCTACCAACGCGACGGCTTTGTTTCCCTGGTACCTGCCGGTGCTTGTTTTATGAGATTTGCTATCCTCAATTTATTGTAGCTGCATGTTCTATTGTTATTTTTGTATTGTTTTAATTGAGGTCTTTACAATGTGTATTTTATATAATTGTAATACGTTCGTCAACTACTAGACTAACATCCAATAAGGGATTTCTTTGGACAAACTTAAAGGCAACGTTAGTTTAGTTTATCATTCAATCATGGTTTCTGTTTCTTAATCCCTATCAATTTTGTAAATATTAGCGATTTGCTTTTTTCAACAGCAAACATATTATTTCATTTAAAAATTTAAGATGACGCAGCCATCTTGGGATCGGTTAGCTGACAACAAATTCTATATCGTCATGTTCAATAAATAAAGTGAGTTTGACCCCTTCATTCGCGGTGTAGGTATTTGTTATCATAATCCCCGCTGGCCCATATTCGTCATGTGTCGAGGGACTCTTTCGGACCCCGACTCCCCAAGATACTCCCACTTTCAAAGTAATTGTTTATGTTCTCAGTCGTCATTTGTTTTGTGACAGGATTTCGATGTCGCAAATCCGTGAAGATAATTGAAACGGAATATTACGTTTTTCGTAGAATCGGACTTTGTACGTCAAATTCAGGCCATCGTAATCTTGTCAACATTTGTATTATTTTTCTGTTAATATCATGGGAATATTTCTCAACCAAGTCTAAATAATCCATTCATTCCAGTCTAAATTATAATAATAACATTCGCGAGATATGAAAGAATAAATTATAACGAAACTGCGAGAAAGACCGTGTTCTCTTTGATTAGCCATTTCTAGAAAATAAAAAATCTCTACTTACATTCGCATTCATGAATACAATTTCCGTCAAGAGTATTTCTCACAGTCTAAATAAAGAAACGAGTCTAGTTTACACTTAATGTAATATGCATTGCTTGACAACAAGCGCCGTGAGAGGCTGCTAATCTAATCCGCGGCTTAGCTGAAGAATAATGAAACACACCCGCACTCACAGACACCGAAATAAATTTCCCTCCTGAAGACTGTTACAGGTAAAATTTAATAAAGCAAATAGGAACAGCGTTACGAACTGGGATGCTTAAGCATATTTTAAGAGATTTATAAGCGGCGAAACAAAGCGCGTTATTTACAATTAATTTAGAATTATGTAGGTAATGAAAAGTGTTCGTCTGACGGCTGTATATAGTTATCTGTGCCTATTACAAAAGGTAACATCGACGTGAAAATGTAATCTAATAATATTATTTTGTAATGTGCTTTTGATGTAGGTTTTTCGATTACACATATTATTTCTCCCAGAACATCTTATTGTGGTTCGAAACGGTTTTCCTTGTTGAGCTTTTACTTTACTATATATTTATGGTTTCTACGTTGAAGGGTAGAAATGTATTTCTTCATTAAAATGTTTTCTACTTTCAGATGCGGTCAGTGGTTACTGCAGACAGACTTCACAGCACCGGACAGAGAACTCACGACAAAAGTTTGCAATACTCAGAAAGCAAATAACTGTACTACAACTATTCTAGTTGAAGACTTTGTTCGTAGTGACATTAATGTTTTGTTAGTTCATCCACGGGTTTCAACTTAACAACATTGGTTGTCTTTGGTTTTAATTATTAGTACCTACTAAAATATTGCTAAATTATTTGTTTGTTTTAATAGATAGTTTAAAGTTATCGTCATCCTATTAGCAGAGGACGACTGAATTAAAATATACTAGGACAGTATTTTTTCAAACACTAAGAATGTGTATTAGACGGTATGTGGAACGTCAACAACAACTGCGGAAATATTAAAACGCCTTATGCTTATAGGATAGATATCGATCTAGAATATCAAACCCCGGCTCCTTTGCATCGAAACATCAAAAAGACGTGTTAATCCCAAATGTATATTATCACATATTATCAGAGTTTCGAATTGGATTCATTCGCTTCAACTCTATTCAAAGTTGGGGACACGGACGTCAAGCGGCGCGGCGCCGGCGGCGGGCGCAACGGTTCCATTCAAAATACGAATGTCGTCGGCATATTCCGAAGTTCTACGAATCATAGTTACTGCCGTTAAAATTTTGGTTTCTATATTTAAAATTAATTTAAAATTCAGAGCAATATTAATTTGTAGGTGAGGCATGAAAATATTATGTAATTTAAACAATATTGTATGGTGTGCTGAAAGTCGTTCTTAAGAGAAGTTGATACTCTTCCTCTTAAATAAAATCTAAAAGTCTAAATGTGGATGTTATGTAAGCTTTAAAGAACATGGCACACGTTTAAGGATTACATCGGATCGGCATGTACTCCCCGATCCCCTTCCGAGGCAATGCCGTAACGTTACTTATTAAGTGTGCATTGCAGTATGGCATTTCATCCCTGCCTGGAGGCCTAGCATTTAAGCCATCAACAGGATGGGGGAAGCGAGGGGTAGCCCGCGAAATTCAAATTCTCTTTGGTTTTTTGCAATATGGCTATTTGTTAAACAAAATATGATTTGCGACCGTAACACGTTTGTATTTACAGAATGTTAACCATTCCAATCATCAATATAATCCTCTAAGTCCATTTAATCCCATTGAATGACTTTTTCATGAAATAGTCTATAGTAGACAGTAGTCCTTAAATAGTATAAATCTGTAAAGCCATATTTGTTCCGTTTGCGAATCATATTTTAATTAACATACCCGACACTGATTTGCAAATTGCAAAAAAATGAAACAAAATACTTTGGCGCTTTCACCTTAAGCAAAAGCCAACCTCATAGGTTGAACTGCAAAAGGCCACTAACAATAAAAATAAATGTGTTTCATAGAAGGAATATCTCGAATTGAGACGGTGCCGATCCCTGGCAGTCTTTTAAGGTGCTAGTGCGTTGACCTCATTACAGTCACCGACTTTCCAAAGTTTCTTACCAAGAAAATGATAGAAGATCTCTGTAGTCAAGATTTCTGCGAACCAACTAACCTATTTTAAAGGTTCTTTGAAACATCACAATTTAACAGAAAATATAGGTAATATCCGTTTAAATATCATAATAATCTGCCTGCCTGTCAGAGGTAAAACATAGTTAAAGCTACAGCTCGATGCAAATTAATTAAATTTCCAATACGTGGAAGACATATTTTTTTGTATAATTTTTACCTCAGTGACGGACTTTCAACATAATTGGTTTCCAGAATCTGAGATGTAACTTGTGTACGTACTTTTGTTTTTTAATAAGATTTGTGTACTGGACATAAGTTTTAGTAGATAAATTATATTAAAACAAAAGTAACTTCATAAGGTGACTAGATAACTTCATAGAATTAACTTTACGAAACTCATTATGATGCAGAGAATATTATTATTACACCACAGTTTTTTATCCCAGTTCTTGCTCCAGATTTTCCTCTAGTGTTAGTGGGGTGATATTTTTTTTATTTGCCAACTCTGGAGCGTCGTCATAAGAACTTAATATTTTCCTAGTCTTCTCGGAGTGAAATGGCAACAACAATAGTTAATGCAAACTTGTATTTTTAACGCTGGTATATTATTAAAAGGGATTATTCTAAGAAAAGTGAAGCATAGCAGCTTTTTATTAAGTAAAGCTTTGGTGTTGTAAAGGTGTACAGGCTTCGTTAACTTTTTTGACAGCCAGCCTTTTTAAGGGATATCGTGTTACCTCAGTAACTGAGTAGTTCAGACTACCCAGTTACTGAGTAGAATACTTGTACTCCCCAGTTTTTTGTTCCATGTAAAATACTCATAACTTTTCAGTTGCAGCAAAAAAAAAGAAACTAAAAAGTTAGGCAGGTAGGGGTCGTCTATGTTAAGATACCGCTGACTGAATGACGACTTCGCCGGAATATTCTCCAATTAGCCTTCTTCCTCATCGCAGCGGCCGCCCGTTACGAACCCTCGCGCTATAGTTTCATACGCCAACCGAGGCATATCCTCGTCACTCCTGATGATGCTATTACCCTCCTCCAGGAGAGTATTAAAGACACTAGCACTCTTAAAAAATTCAGACGCAAACCACCGTCTGCGTCTTTCCGACCTCACCGTCGAGGTCCGTCGCGAAGTCCCAGTCCTTGCCTCGCCAACCCACGCTCGAGCCAGCCCGCGATGCCAGTTTTAAATCAGCCCCTAAATAATGATATCATTCAGATCCAGCCTGTCCCCATGCCATCCTCCCCCAGCGACGCCCTAAGCCAAGGCTCGTACCCCACAGGGGGTGCCCTTCGCGTGTACTCACTTAGTTTGTGAGTAGTTTTTTGCCCTGGCTGGAGGCCTTACACTCAAAGCACAGGATAGTCCGGTTAAGCAGACGACAACCTCATAGGTAGAACTCCGAGATGCCATTAAAAAAAAGGCTTGTATGAATGTACCGCCTCTATAAACCTGTACGAATTTCTGCTTAATTCCTTATCAGAAACCTTCAAACGAACGCAGTGACACGTAAAACTCCCATACTTTCAGGTTCATGAATAGTCCCGAAGTCACTCAGCGAGCTATAGAAAGAGCAATGCTCGGAGTTTCTCTACGTGACATGATCCGAAATGACAAAGTCGGAGGTGGAACCAAAGTTTGTCGGAATTAGCAAGTTGTCGCGGCAGGGGTAGTCCTCTTAGCGACGAGAAATGAAACCTCTGTGCAAGCTCTGTGTATTGAGATCAGGAATTGTTAGATATTTAGAAAGAATAATGGTTAGGGAAAGTGATTGTATGGTTTTGTTTTTTGTTCTTATATATATCTTTGGTTTCTATGTAAGTAAGTGGACTGAAATGAAGGAAGACCACTTTTAAAAACTGGTTTTCTTGATTCCGGAAACCGATATTATCACCAGAAGTACATCCATATTTTGCCAGTTATGTTTTAGGCCCATGTAATAGGGGGCGAGCCTATTGGCACCGTGCCTACTTGCCGCGACTATTCTTAACTATTATTTGATCATTTTTATGAAATCACCTTAATCGGATTACGGAAAAGGAATAAAAATTTCATCCACGAAATTCATCTGGTAGGCGGTTGTCAAACCGAATAAAAGAACAAAAAAAAAATCACAAAATTTTACGTTGTTGGTTATGTACCGTTTATATAAGTTCCAACCCTCCCGTTTAATTATTGCGCCGCCCCCGGAAGGGCATACGTTAATTGCGGTTCTAACACGAAAACATTACTTAAGCCTTTGAAACCCGACCGCCTGGTTCTATTTCATTGTTCACTACTACATTTGGTAGGTTTGAACCAACAATAACGGTAACAATGTGTGTACATATCTTTGTGACAGGCACACAGGTCTTTACAGCACAAGTGGAATAAACACCGAGCTGAGGCATAAATAAATAAACGTCTGTGACTTAGCTTTACAGGCTTCAGGATTTACGCCGGCTAGAATGGCTAGGGTATCATTAGGTACATTTACAAACATTTAGCATGCGAGGAGCTCGTGGCTAAATAATAACAGGCGCCCGGGTCGATCTTTAAGGTTAAGCCGTCCTTACCGAGGTTGGTCCGTGGATGGGTGACCATAACTAGATACCGAGTTTCCTCCGTGCCTCGGAAAGCCGTTAAGCCGTTGGTCCCGGCTGTTATTTGTATACCTTTGACAGTCGTTACGAGTGTCAGTAGCCAAAAAGTCTGACATCCAGTCTTACCAAGGGGTATCGTATTAACCAGTTACTGGGTTGTGAAGGTCAGATAGGCAGTCGCTTCATGTTAAATACTGGTACTCAGCTGCATCCGGTTAGGCTAGAAGCCGACCCCAAGATAGTTTGGGAAAAGGCTAGGTAGATGATGACAAACATATAGCATCCTGTAGGTCGCGCAAACACTCGTCTGTAAATTCACTTCGTCTTTTTCGTTGCCATAGCGTTTTTCCCAAGAAAAGGGCATTGGATAATGCCTGTCAAATTCACGTGTTTAGCACACATGATTGAGTTAAGGGGAAGTGTGACTTTGGCAGCCTCACGAAAACATGAATATTCTCGGAATATAAAATGGTAGGACGATGTTACAGATTGTAGGCAATCAGTTAAGGGCAGCTTCTCAATATGAATAATGTTTTATGTATTTTTCATGAAGCGTTCGTTCTTTATTATTATGTAGGTCATAACAATAGAAGTTTCTCGGCTAGCTCCGGAGTAGTTCCCTTTATTTACTGTACACACTACACAGGTTTATGTAAACTTATGAGAGACCATTCTAGAAGCAAGAAGTTCTTGTGGAAATACGGCTGTGAAAGCACCACGTGTCGGTGCGCTTAGACGTAAGCTAAAGTAAACTTTTTTGGCCCACAAATCATGTTCTAGTCAATAAAAAGCATTAATTTGAAAATAATAATAGTCTTGAACGAGTAATCAATCTCCATCCAACTAAAATTATTTAAATTACAAAAGAATAGTAACTTAACGATATTATTTAGAAAAAGTCTACTTATAAAATTAGTCGTAACGTAGGTATTTTATATTTTCTTTAATATTTAATAGCGATGAAACCCAAAAGAGATAACATTATCAAAATATATTTCTTTATAAAAGGTGTTCGTTTTACTGGACTCAATTTATTTCGATATGAATCCCTTTTTACATCATGTAATTTCGTTAGATTACTTGACAGCAAATAGCCTTTAAAATTTTATTATGTGTCTTGAACGTTCAAATAATAATAAAGAGCTTATGACAGGTAATAAAAAATCATGCAACAATATTTTTTTCCAATTTATGTTAACAACTTGTTTTATAACTCAATATCTGGAGGCTTAGCGATAACAGATTTACACATCAATTATAACTTTCCCAGCCATTCGTTCGTTCGGTATGTTTCCATTCGACTTCGGAACGGATTTTCTTTGTCATTTAATAACTCGTGTTGTGCGACCTAGAATCCCTCCAAACTTTTAAGATTTGTTAGCATTAATTTTAGACTCTTTGTAACAAAATCGCGTTTTATTTACATCAAAGGACGGATATTAAAATATCTTTAGTAAGCCATCCAAAAATAGACTACTTCAAAACTTTTTCCATTAACGAGGGGAACCATTCGGTACTGCGGTAAATAAATAAATCAAATGACAGCACATAACAATTTGGCTGTCAAATGTTCAGCGTCAGATATAGACGGGTTCGTAAATCATCGTTGAAAAATTTGCCAGTTACTGGTGAATGGGAGACTTGTGCGGATTATGCACGCGCCATTAGCTCAGTTCGCGCCTTTGTGTGAAGCTTCGTGAGCGAGTGAGACTCGGACTCATTGTGATTCGAAAAGGCCTGCACCCTAGACAGACTTAATTACACGCGTCTGCATTTCCAGCTTCAATCGAGTGTAGTGCCCCAACCAATTACATTGTTTACTAAATGCGGAGAGAATTTAAATTTAGAATATCAGACGCGTTTCGTGTTTGCAGATTGGAGAAAATTAAATACATGCTGTATACATATCATTTTGTTATAGGTTTGTTTTGTTTTTAATTATAGGGCAATGAACTTTCGTCGGTTGTTTTCGGAATATCTTTGTGTACCTTATCAAACACATTCAGCGTACCATTAGATCCTGTTTAAGTAGCTCTTAGGTGGAAATTAGTTTTCATTGACATCTACACCAAAATTCTTGGCACAAAATAAGTGTTTGTATGACCCTTTGGAATTCTACGCCCTCTGAGTCGAGCTTAGTAAGATGCTTTCGGGATGCACTTGAGTGTCGTCTAGACAACGTTTTCACGGATCGCTAAAAAGAAAATAGTGTCCTTACTGTTTTTATCCACGGTTTTCCTTCAGAATCTCAACAACTTGTAATCTCAATTGGAGTGAAAGTTTAAACGGGATAAATCTCATTTTGTAAAGATTGGTCACCCATCCATCAACTGACCGCAGCCAGCATGTCTTAGCACCGTATCGTATCATTGGTAAGTGAGCTATAAGATCCGCAAGCTTAAGCATGTTTTTGTGGAATTCTTTTTTTCTGGTCAGCAATTTATCATAGTTGGTTTGCTCGATGGCTAGCGGCCACTTTCGACCGCTGGTTTGATAGACGTCTGCAACTGTGCAACTCCATAGGCATGGTAGTTACGTTGTCCCCAGAGCGTCTACTCTCTAAGTCCGTCAACGAAGATACGGAGTTACGGACCCCTCCGAAAGTAGCTCGAAACTTTGAAGTGAACATGGCTCCTATTGTTTTCGGTTTCATGAATTTTGAAAAACATCGGTAGCAGGGCCAAGTTTCCCATAATTGTGTTGTGATTCATTTCTAGTTCGGACTTTTTGTAAGTGATACGGAGTAGGAAGCACCCGTTGGCTGAAACTACGGGTTGCGTGCATGGAGAGTAGTCTTCCAGAAACCAGGCCAACATACTTCATGTTCACACATTACATGACGCCTGTCCCGAAAGGGTTAGGCAGAAGTGTACATAAAAGTATCACCACATTTCACCAGTTAAGTTTTAGTCCCATGTAAAAGGGGGCGAGTCTATTTCCATCAACCGAGCACAAGACACACAACAGACTCCGAAGCTGTTACTGACAAAATTCTTAATGGAAAAACAAAATAACAATTTGCCCGACCCGGAAATCAAACCCAGGGCCTCATGCTCAGCCTGCCAGGGCTGCGGGTTGTTCGAAAGAGATACCGTGGCCCTGGAACACAAAGGGCTAAGAAGGAACGTGGGTGGGTTTTAGTCAGTCAAGTCTGACACTCCCTCCCGCTCCGCCCAGAGCGGGAGAAGTCATTTGATGATTTCCCATCCGCAAAAAAAAAAAAAATGGCCTCATGCTCAGCAGTCACGAATGGGACTACCAGATCAACGAGGCAATCCATGTATTTCATGTACAGAGCAGTGTAACTACACTGAAACTCCACCACGCTGTTTCGCGTCAAAATTAGCTACAGTACCTACTGTATTGCCAGTGATTACATACGGGACCGAAACGTGGTCGCTCACAATGGGCCTCATCAGAAGGCTTAAAGTCACCCAAAGGGCAATGGAGAGAGCTATGCTCGGAGTTTCCTTGCGTGATCGAATCAGAAATGAGGACATCCGCAAAACCAAGGTTACCGACGCAGCCCGAAAAATTGCCAAACTTAAGTGGCAGTGGACAGGGCAAATTGCTCACAAAACGGATGGGCGATGGGGCCGAAAAGTTCTGGAATGGCGACCGCGAACCGGAAGACGAAGCGTTGGAAGGCCTCCCACTAGGTGGACCGATGTCCTGGTGAAGGTTGCGGGGATCCGCTGGATGCGAGGCGCACGGGACCGGTCAATGTGGCGTCACTTGGGGGAGGCCTATGTCCAGCAGTGGACGTCTTTCGGCTGAATTGATGATGATGATGATGAATGATGATTACCTACAGTATCCGTAAATATCCCAGCATCCATATTTTTTATACCAATCATCATCTGCCTAGCCTTGTCCTAACTATGTTGGAGTCGGCTGCCGGTCTAAACGAATGCAGTTGAATACCACAGGTATTTATAGACGGAATGATTCGGAGCGACGGCCTATCTGACCTCTACAACACAATTATAACTGGTTAATACGATACCCCTTGGTAAGACTGGTTGCCAGACTTTCGGGCCACTGCCTACCTGTCACGACTGTCAAAGATCTACAAATGCCAGCCGGGACCAACAAATTTACGTGCTTTCCGAGAAACGAAGGAAATTCGGTAAGTAAAAAAATTGTCTGCCAAACCTTTTCCCAAACTATCTTGAAGTCGGCTTCCAGTCTAACCGGATCCAGCTGAGTACCAGTATTTTACATAAAGCAACTGCCTATCTGAACTTCACAACCCAGTAACTTGGTAAAACGATACCCATTGGTAAGACTGGATGTCATATTTTTGGCTTCTGACTACTAGTAACGACTGTCAAAGATCCGCAATAACTGACAGCCGGGACCAACGGCTTAAGGTGCTTTCCGAGGCACGGAGGAAACTTGGTATGTAATTATGGCCACCCATACCAACCTCGGCAAGCACTGCTTAACCTTAAAGATCAAACCGTGCAGTTGTTTTTTTTTACTAACCACGAGCTCCTCCGTTCGTAAAAAAATAGCAACAGTTAAATATTCCAGTAGAATAATCCGGCTAAATATCCCAGTAACCATGTTTCTATGAACCAATATCAGTCTAAAAGCAATAGTTAAATAGAAGTCAATGCAAACGTTGACGGAGGAACTCTCACCCCGTACTGAATTGATAATCGTACCACATTCAACTGTGCCGTATGTATCTAGCTTTTAGAACTTGGTCTGATACTAGCTTGATGTACTAAGTAGGGCTCAACTTAATAGGGCTGCAGTGTTAATGTGATTAATATTAAAAAGGCTTTTAGTAGTAATTAATATTGATTTGCAGGATTGGAGAATGGGGAATAGTTGTGTATTTTTAAAAAGTTCGGAATCGCCTGGTGACATGAGTGATCTTTTAAATAAATAAAAACAGTTATAGATAGAAATAATGGGGGATTAAATTAGGAAGGGTTAAATTTAGAATATCTAATGACACAATTTGAACTGTTATAATATGAAAGTGAAACCACACGTTATGGAATTACAATATTTGTGTTACTAGTTTTTTTGAGTTCGAAATTCAAACCTAGGATACTAACACTTCTTATACCACTAAAAAAATAAACAGGATTACGAAAATCCCAAAAAAAGCTCACACCTTATGACAGCTATTTCCAGCAACTAAAGCGATTTTCTTTTGTTTTCTTCTAAAAAAGAGTAAAATAAAGACTTTCCAGAGGTTTCTCCTAGTTGTTCAGTGTATAAATAAAGTTAGTCAGTGCAAGTTTTAAGAGTCAAGAGGGAACTGGTTGTTTTGGTGCTTGGTGCACGACTGGCAATCTGTTTCGATTCGTGAACTATCACGATTTCAGATCGTTAAACCAGCCCCCGTATTCACAAACGCTCGGATTCGATTTCGATTCGACAAGTCGTATGTCTATCTTGTTTTGGCATTACGAAAGCGTGCGAGACAGACATACGACTTTCGGAATCGAAATCGAATCCGAGCGTTTGTGAATACGGGGGCTGATACTTTGATATCAGTGGTAACATTCTGTGCAAAAGTAAACTTTCGTTTAAACTTTTTCTGTTCAATGATAATGTATAAAACAAGGTGTTATCGGAATTGATGTAAACCCGAAAAATGGTCATTGTACTCGACATTAAGGACTTTTACTAAGGGATCTTCCATGTACCAAAATGAATGAATTTAATGAATTAAAAATATCTACTACATATTTTTCGAGTACTTACTAATTTGAAGTCTTACCTTTTCTTTTTTTTTGTCTTTTCTAAGGGGGTATCGTTTTACCCAGTACTAATTGGGTTGTGGAGGTTAGATGGACAGTCGCCCCATGTAAATCTTCAGCTGAGTGTATAACCTGAGATCGGAAGCGCGATTAACGCTTGGGCGACAAAACTGTACTGCGATTCACTTTAGGTCGAATGCACGCTTGTGCGACAAACTGTAGCTCGACATCATCCTAGTGCGACAAACTGAAGATCGACATCACGGTAGTGCGACAAACGTGCTTCCTGTTGGACTGGAAGCTGACCCCAAAATTCTTAGTTTGGAAAAGGCCAGGCAGAATATGATGACAAAGGAGACGGGGACTTTTGGGCCTGAATGTAGTAAGTTGAGGTATGGTTTAAAAAAAAGGTTATATTTTTTTATTTCGACATGTGAAAAATCAGCTCAATTTAAAATCTAGAAATTGAGAAATCCAAAAATTAAGTTAAGGTTACGAAGTAATATTGGAATATCGATTAAATTATAATCGATTAACGTTACAGAGCTCCTACTATTAACGAAAATGCTTTCACCAGATGATTAATTCAATTAAAATAAGGAAATCTATTAGAATTAAAATATGAAGATTTTAATCTTATTAAATATCTGCATAATTAAGATAAATTGATTCACTTTTACTAATCGATTATTGTATTTTTAATCTGTGCTAACTCTGACTTCAGATGCCTGACATGACATTGACACTCGTTTCGTATCGTCTAGTGCAGGGGTTCCCAACCTTTTCTTGGTCAGGGACCACTTTTATATTATTCTTAATAGCAGGGACCACTATGTAGGTATCATAAAAATAAACTGCAATAATCAAACTGAAACTTTAATTAAAAACTCAATAGGAAATTACATAAAAAGAAATAATAATATTTTTAGGATAAACTTCTGTAATTTAGTATTAATGTGTATTCTGCTCTTGCACCTTCTTCACGAGTTCGGCTATCCTAGGAGTAATATTGTTACTCAAAGCTACGCGCAAATCGTCAGTAACTTTCAAACGATTCCTCGCCTTGTTTTTAATTATCAACAAAGCAGAAAATCCTTGGTCACATAAATAAGTTGTTGAGAAAACCATAAAATAGCGCAAGGCGATTTCTGGAAGTTAAGTATAAGAAATTGCTTTCTTGCACCAAAACGATTCAAGTGAATTCTTGTACGACCCTTGCCTTGCTACCATACCGGACTCTGAGAACCCCGCTTAAACGTTGAACTTGGACTTGTTATTTTGGATTCTACGACGCCTGCCGTTTGGATATTGATTGACATCATGGATCGTTGTGTAAATTGTGGCATCGCGACTAGTCGCTGTTGTACACTAGGTCGTCGAGCTTTGGATGACGAAATGATATTAGCACTGATTCGACAATGGCGTGCACCCCAATCTGTAAGTACTTACTCACTCCCTGTTTATTAGCTCAGATTTACAGGATTGTATAGAATCTTGATCATCAATCTACGCTTTATACGTTCAATTTCCCGTCAATCTGGATCTCAATCATGGATCAGATTGATGCCAGATTGAACGTGTAACCTCCGTCTTACGTAACCTCACTTTTGCTAAATCTCTTTTATCTCAGCTCTCAGATTTTCAAAATCTGTAAAATTTTCAGTGATTGTTTGTTAATATAGTAGCTATCAATTGACACCAATTTCATCTTTTTACATCTAGGCCCAAAATTGTATGAAAGCGTATCCGTCTCCTTTGGCAAATTAATTTCAGGGTCCACTGACCCCTTTTCAGGTATTTAAATTACATCTTGTATACTATAGGTTGATAACCTGCTAGAAAGGTCAAAGACCTCTCCAAGTTTATCGCTGCTAAACTTGCCGCAATATTGATCAGTTGCAGAGACATCAAGTATTCGACATTCCTAAATATAAACATGAAACTCAACACCTTACCGCTTTAAACTCCAACATCTCACATGCACCTAAGACTGGTTCAGGCGCATCAAATATTGATGCCCGCTTCAGCTCGATGCATCCTCTAAATAAGTTATACAACCTCTTTACAAACATACTCCAAAACAATTGAATGCAGTCAGAACCTAAACATCACGCCGGTAGTCCCCGAAGGGTTAGGCAGAGGGGTATCGCATAGTACACCCCCATTTCGTGAGTAAGTTCCATGTAAAGGGTGAGTCTATTGCCATCAACCACACACACATCCAGACTCCGTGGCTGCTACTAAGAAATTCTTGATGGAAAAATCCAATGACAGTTTGTCTGACTTGGGAATCTATCCCAGGAATTCATGCTCAGTAGTTGCTCTTGCATCATTTTCTTTCTTCTTTTCTTTCTTTCTTTCATCCACTTAGACCAAAGAAATCATGCAATCATTTCATTCAATATCACAATTACCACGTCCAGACCGCATATATTTGCCCCAATATTGGTGATATGGAAATGTGTTCCAAATTTGAAAAATATTTTAATTGCCAATATAAATGGTGAGTCATTGTTTCGGACCGACATTGGTTTTATTGAATGTACTCCTACTCGTACATTTAAACGATTACTTGTGATTTTCAATAATGTGAGAGGATTTCTGTAGGTACGACTCACAAAGAACTTGACGGAAATTAAAATCGAGTTTGCTTTTTTTTGCTTTGTTTTGTTGTGTTAAAGTCGATGTTATTATTGTTTGCGTTTTACAATTTAAGCTTAAGCTGTTAAGCTCAACCATAAAATATAACCATATTTCTGTCAATAAATGGTTATATTTTTAACTGAATGATAAACAATGTCTATCTTTGAGTGCCCTAAAAAGTAACTAATAGTTTCGTATCAGCTTGATAGGCTGAACATTCATCTATCCATTTGTCGTTCGCCTCTAGCTATCTATGGTTTATATGTCTTGTCAAGTGATGATGAGTTATAGCCATTCTGTAATTTCGGTTGAATGTTTTGTGCGGAAAAAAATGTACCTAGTAGTTGGATTTTGTAAGGCTATGTTTAAACGATGAGAGGAGAAGATGGCGTGACGCTTTGTGTAATTTTTTTCCTTAATTAGCGAGAAGAAGGGCAATATCGAGAAAAATGGAAAGCAATGGAGGATTGGGGACGCCTTCGTTCAAGAATGGGACAGCTCAAGGTAAAAAAAAGGGAAGAGGGCTTGATATTAACATATCTGAATACTGTGTACAAAAAAGATTAGCCTGCGGTTGTTCTCCGAAGTATATTTATTTGTTTTTCTTGAATTCAGGCAATTATCCTCATTCCTTAACTGCTATTTAACACGTGACTCATCATCTCATTTGCCTAGCCTTTTCCCGTCTTTGTTGGGTTCGGCTTCGAGTAGAATTAAGTAAATAAGTGCGTTAATATAACTGAATAAAACACACAATACATTACAACGATGAACTTTAACAATAATACTTAATAACGCCACCTCAAGGAGAAACCTGGCAACATCCACTGCGCACAGGTGCAGCATCAGGTGGCCTTCACTCTTGCTAGCAACAATGCCCGATTTTTAAACTAAACAAAGGGGTTTGGGTAAAAGTGACATGATTTTTAAGTCTACGGCCACTAACACAATAAGACTTTAATTTGCTTCTATGAACAATTATTTCCAAAATGCATCGGAGCCGAGATAATACGAATGAAACACCCTGTATTATTACACCATTTGATAGTGTCGCTGCTAAGGATCAAATTCTGGGAAGTAATGACATACGGCAAACGATAGGAAGTAGTTAATTTTTGATAAAATACATAACAGTGTGCAGACTGTTAGTAGGAACAACACAACTTTGACATCAGATATTTCAGCTCCGATATAATTTTCGGCAAAATTATTTTAGGAGTCATTATAATCATAAAGGGTGTAAAACACCTCTTAACGAAGCCGAAAGGCACTGGTTTTCCATGTCATTGCGATCATTTTTTTGTTCTACACCAAACCTGGGAACCTTCTAGTTACGGAGATATTAGGGGTCAAAGTCCCAACTTTTTGACAAGTATTTTTATAAATACAAGTTTTTAAGGTAAGATTTTTACTTTAAACACCTCCACGACCCCCGTACTATTCAATCTGTCCATCAGCACAATGTTTTGAGTGCGTTACATTGAGTTCTACCACGAAACATGATTTTACACCCCCCAAAAAAAAGTAGTTTCCCAGCAATATTTTTTGCGTAAATTAACATAGTTTCATGTACAGAATGCTTGGTTGACGGCTTCGTGATGAGGTGATTTACACCGTGTATATTCCACTATACGTTAGCAACAATTATATTTGTGGCCGCTGTGAAAAAAAAATCATGCCACTGGTCCATACAAACTTACTCAATGCCCTTTGTTTTGTTACATTTCCCTACTTTTCAACTCCCACTAACGATTAGTCCGCTATAAATTGCAACACATGTTTCCAATACCAAACCGCACTTTATTGAACGAACAGCTTGTCACTAACCCTTGTAAACACAAATCAAGTTTATTCAATTAGCAATAACACATTCCACTCGCCTAGTTTAATATGTTCCTAATCAGTAAACGGTACGATAGGGCTGTCCCACGTTCCCGTCTTTCTAGAATGTTAATTATCAAGGAACCCACATCTATATAGCAGCGAGTTAGGGATGGACCTCTGCTATCACATGTGGCACAACTTTCAGGGTTGCTACCTAATAGTTTTAATTAAACGTTAGTTAAGATTGCGCGAATAAATTGGGTTTTAATGTACTCTTGAGCGAAGGTGCTAAAATTTTGTGTTGGAGAATTTGTTGAAGAAAAAGTTGTTAAAATTGTTCGAATAGGAGCACGTGGGTAAATAATAACAGCCGTTCTGGTAAAGCTGCGCTTGCCTAGGTTGGTCCGAGGATGTGTGACTACCAATTACATACCGAGTTTCCTCCGTGCCTCGGAAACCACGTTAAGCCGTTTTGGTCCCGGCGGCCGACCTTTGACAGTCGGTACAGGTAGTCAGTGGTCCGAAATTCTGACAACCAGTCTTACCAAGGGATATTATTGTATTATCCAGTACTAACTGGGTTGTGGAGGTCAAGCAGTAGGTCCATGTTAAATAGTGGTATTCAGCTGCATCTTTTTACACTGGGAACTGACCCCAACATAGCTGGGCAAAACCTAGGCAGATAATGATGGTTCGAATATAAGAACTTTGGAATTTATAGCCGGAATCATAAAGCCATACCTACTTACTTGTTATATGAAAACCAAGGTCTAACATGCAAAGTTTTCCAAACTCAGTTTAAACATTCCAGCACCTCCCAGTTTTAAAATAGGTCTACTGTTCAATTAACGTAATCTATTATTAATATAAATTATTTTATAAACTCAAACATCATTTTGATCTAGAATCAAACGATGATTCTTCATTAATATGATTAATGTAACCACTGAATCATGAATGATACCTACATTTTAATTAATAATTAAAAGCTTTTCACAATAATGAATACATTAATTAACTTATTGCATGATAGAGGACATGTTTGATATAGAGTTATCTATTGAAACCCGTTTTAATTATAGACAGTCATGCTATTGAAAAAATATCGTGTTCCGCTGGGTTGTGACTTATAAGCTCTATGGTTGCAGGTTTGAACCTCACTACCTATCGTAAATTCTTTCATATCCACTGCTCATAAAACGGCGGTGGTAGACAAAACAGGAAATCGGCATAGGTAGCCTAAAACCAAAAATTGGAACGATCACTCCTTTTCACAGAGCGAAAGAGTCCCAGCGGTGGGAACATGCGTCTGCTATCACTTTCTTTAGAATTCGAATGCCATTGAAACTTTTAAAGACCTTCCGTGCCTCGAATAACCTATTAAGCCTTTGGTACCAGCTATCATTAGGAGTATAAAGATGAAGCAGAGTGCGACTGTGGTGTCTCAGCTAAAACCATAGCCCACCTCCTGACATGCTCTTTGTGCAACTCCACCTGCACTTATGAACCGAAGGGAGGGAGGAGGGACCGAAGCAATTTCCAACGCCGTCGATGTGTCTGAGTTCTAGACGAAACAAATTTACTTTAAATAATTTTGAGAATCATCGACACAAAGAGTTCGCATTGTCAGAAGCCCGAATCTCTGATAAATAATCAAGGTCTTACCAAGGGGTATCTTGTTACCTAGAAACTGGGTTACGAAGGTCAGATGGTGAGCCGCTCCAACTAAAATAATGGTATTCAGCTGCATTGCGTTAGACTGAAAGTAGACCCCAACATATTTAGGAAAAGGCTAGGCCGATGATACGAGTAAGACACAATTTGACTGCGATGAAGAAAATTCGCCTTTCTCCTTTTTTTTTGTAACCAGCAGTTAGTGATTCTGGGCTGTAATAATAATGACAATTGGATCAGGCTCTTTTTCGGCGTGAAATCTAATCAACACCGACAGGGAGAAAAAATACTACCTACTATTCTTTATTAGCCGTACTTTATCAATAGATTGAGCCATTTTCAATCCATGTCATATCTGTATATTATTGCGACCACATTGACTTATTTAACAAAACTATTTGTAACTTTAAAGTCTTTTGGACACCGTCGTCCCTACAATTCCCGGTAACATAGCTATATCAAAAGCATGAATGAAAAGGATCGCATTTCACAGCAATATCGCAGTAGTGTGCTGACAGCTTTAACTTCTACTAAGTATACTTGAGCCCTAATGTCCCCTAGGCTTAATGAGTTCTAGAATTGTCAACAATACTTACCAAAACCGTTGGTTGAAGTTCTCGAATAAATTATTGTTGGTGACCTTTAATGGTCAAGCACAATTTGACTTTGCGCTATTTAACACTAAGGTCAAGTTTATAAATGAAGTGTCTAAGTTCAATATTGGTGACGTTTGACCTTTGTTGATTCTGTGGCGTCAGTGGAAGCCACGACATAAGACATATCGATTAATATGTCACTCTTCATTATATGTAGACAAAGGGAATTCTTGCGAAGGTTGTTGATCCACTGAATTCAGTTAAGATCTGTTTGTCATGAAATTCTTTTCTACATTATACAGGCTGATTTTTTCAAGTGGGCGTAGATGGCCAAATCTGAAACTATAAGGAATAGCAAAAAATACTCAAAGGATTCTTGAGCCCGATTTTAATAAAACCTAAAACTGTACCAATCGATTTTTCAAAAATCTCACCTTGTATACATAAACCTCGCAAATCTTTGAGGCTTTCGATGAAAATTTGACCGTGAAATTAAAATTTGTTCGTAAAATTGAACAATTGCCGATATCCACGTGGCCGAAGCCGGGAGGAAAAACAACCTCCATTATTTTCAAAAGTAATATTACCTCGTTTTGGCTCTCGCAGTGTCAGAAGCTTGATATTTAGTCGATGTTCAGAAAAGTACGGTTTTTAAACTCTGCTCCAAATAATCCAGTGGCGGTCGGCGAGACAGCTTAATTTCGCGCGAGGCGACTGGAGTGGCATTGTTTTACGGTATTCATTAGTTATCGCTTAATTTCGGCCTGTCAGCCATGCTGGATATCTGCTAACAGTTAATCCTAGATGTTTTAGGAAGAAGCTAAGTAAGTTTAAATTATATTTCGAGTCAGCTCTTAGCGATTTTAAGTGGTTGTTTATCATTATTTTTGAAAATGGACCATGTGTGGGCGCGCCTTACTGACACAGATAACTCATTCGACTGTAAAAGATTTGTCATAGAAGCTCAAGTTTTCCGTTATCTAATATGTAGAACTTTTTTACAACCTCCAGCCTTATATTAAGTTAATCTGCCGTGTTCGTACATATCAAGACCGTGTACATACATACAAATTCACAACAACTTTGGTAATCTTACATTCTCTGACCCAGACACAGAATATTCCCCAAAAATGTCTGTTTCATTAAAGCCAGTCTGAGTCACCTTATTATGAGGTCTTCTCAGGTCTGCTTAGCAAGCAACAGTAGTACAAGTATCTAGACTCAAATAATTTAATCTTATTGTACGTAGGTGGCCTCAAATTAAGATAAATTCTTGCTACGCAGGAGTTTCCTATATACCTTCGCGAGTACGTTTTGACTTTTCGTCAGTTCATTTCGATTAAAAGTTTCTCAATATCGTATAGAATGTTTTGGTGTCGGTTTGTACCTAATATAATTTAACTTTATTTTTTGAGTTGTGTCTATGTTTACAAAAACCAAGAAATGATCGATGGACTATGTGAAGGATGATATTATGGCTAGAAAGGAGGTGACTGCTGAGAAGACAAGTAATAGAGAAGTATGGAAGAAGAAGACATGCTGCCCCGACCCCAAATAAATTGGGACAAGGGCAGGAGAATGATGATGATGTGTCTATATTTTCAGGTAGGTACATACTTCCATATTATTCATATTAACTTAAATTTCTACCAGCTTTAAGCGTAGTTCCGTTAATTTTTGATATACAAGGTGTTGTTTTGCAATCTCGTCAAATTCAAGGAGGTAACTATGCTAATGATTCTCGACACGAATCAATAATAAAATGGGTAGGTACCCGTGTTTTTAACACGACCCGTCTGATCCTTGCCTTATAACGTCACTTACACACAAACAAAAAATCTCAAACGTTTATTTGATAATTTCTTATTCCCTAAACCACGTTAAGGGGGTAATTCTGAAACACTGACAAATTTAAAAAGCAAAAAAAAAGCAGTGTTTTTTAATAATTAACTAGGCATCGTAATTTATATTGATTATTTATGTCTTTTGTGACAACATCCTGAATTCTGACGAGGATGCAAAACAACACCTTGTATTTATGTGTGTTTCAACCAGTACTTGGACAAGCTAGCAGTGGTGATAAAAGCAAAAGAATAACGCCGAATATTGCTATCCCACTCCATCCTTAACTTTGTAAAAACAAAAGAAAGTCTACAACACTGCCGCTCGTAAAAACGGGTAAACAAACAAACATCTTACACAAACTATGAAGGGCAGCATAGCACACATCCCTCGGTAAACTATCGGATCTAAAAACTACGAACAATAGCGCCGCTGTATATTTTTCAACCAACTAGCGAAGCACCGACACGGCCCGATAGGCTGAAACGTGTTACGTACTGACATTGATAAGTGCATTAACCTCTATGCATTCATACTGCGCGGATAAAGTGTGCGGGGAATAGGGATGCCAGCTCGAATATTCTGTTTTTGAGCTATCTTTTGTGTACAACCACGTACCTTTTCAAAGTTTTCCTAAGGGTACGAATAGGAGAACCAATTTGGTGAGCTCGAATTCCGAATATTTCTAGGGTTACGCTGACAATAATTGCTCAGTGAAAAGTGATATTAAAATGAGATTCTAGGCATCGACATCGCTTTAAAATTTTCGTTCGATTTCTACGTGAGCTATTATTGTTATTTCATTAAAGATTTTAAGTTTAAATTATTGTCTAATAATAAAGCAACTAGGTACTTTAGTTTCAATTGCAATAAAAGTTAAACTAAGTCTAGGACAGCAATCTTGCGTTCCTTGCTAACTAAAAATAATAACCCCAGTTTTAATTAGAATCAGTTCATTTGAAACTGAGCACGTTAAACACTTAAAACAAGAAAGTGTCAATTGAAACCAAATTCATTGAACTGCACTGCCAAAGTTCTATTAGGCTGGACATCTATAGAGACGAGTTTAGAAGTACTCGAGAGGTAAGCAAATTGAAACAGAACATTTAAACTGCTTTGGGCTAAAACCAGCCCTAACTTTGAGTTTTGTTGAACATTGAGATAGTTTGGCGAATCTATAAAGCTTTTGAGGTTACCCCAGGCAAGTTTACCTCATATTATAACAGTCTCTGTATTATTTTATACCTGTATGTTTGCGTACAAAGAAACTTCAGCTGCACTTGTAGTTATCAAACCTCGTTTGTGTATGTGAACACAAAATTGCTTCGGTGTTTGCTGGATCCTGAATAATATGTGTGCAGTGTTAATGACTGTTTGATGGAGCTTGAAGCTCGTAACGTTTCGTATTGTTTTGTTTCAACCGACCACCTGCACTGGGAAACTTGTTTGCATTTTAATGAACTATAAAAACAATTACGACTGCGAAACTAAGGATAATTTTATTTGTTAAAATAGATAGTTCGAATTAGTTTGCTAAATAACTTTATTTTCACAATCGCAAAGCAAACTTTTGTTTTGAATTGAATAGATTTTCTGTTTTCGGTAAGAATGGATTTCATATTTAGCGTCGAAATATTTGCGGTTGTATTTTATTTAATAGAACAAGTTAGACTGACGGACGGTTCTATTTACGTTCTGTTATTTTATATTTTTGATTTTGCAGTTTGGTGTTTTATGAACAGTAACTTTGCGTTTGGTTTTATATATTGCGGATACTCCAAGAAGCTTAAAGTCCGTAGTCTTAAAAGCAGCTTCAACAAATTTTCTATTAATTTTAGAGACCGTACTTTTCAAATCACGAATCAGCAAAACGCACCATCCTACTATAATCCTACTGATATTATAAATGCGAAAGTTTGTGAGGATGAATGGATGTTTGTTTCTCTTTCACGCAAAAACTACTAAAAAGATCTGGATACAATTTGGCACAGGGATAGATAAAAAAGAAATTTGGATAAAAAGAATACCGATACATAGGATATCGAATTTTTATCGCGGGTTTACGATCCCGTGGAACAATTACCGCACAAGACACGGGCGAAGCCGTAGGCATAAGCTAGTCATTAATAACAAAACGAAGCTATTCAAAGCACTCTTATAATTACTGACTGAATATTACTTGTACATTCAAATTGATTTAGGTATCAATTTCCCGTAAAGGAATGCTGACATTCTTCTTGATTACTGTCACGTAGAAACACTTGTTACACGGCCCGGGCGAGGCTGTAGGCAATGTTGACATCAATCACTTTTGCTTTGCCATGTTTAGATTGCTCAAATTAAGGGCGTTTGTGAGCCTTTTGTCTCGACGAAAAATAATGGTGATTATTCAACTCTTCTTGTTATTTGAGAACATTCGTGATTCAATTACGTGTGTGTCGTCTGTGATGTATATCGACGGATTGTGGTTGCTTTGATTATCATATTTTTAGAATACTCATGTTTAGGATGCCTGATTCGGTACAGATTGGGGGATCATGAAATATTTGCAATATGAAAATGAATGGAAAGTCTCCCCCCTATTCTGAAGGTACTTGCGGAAAGGCTGGATGGGCCGAAATCAAAATCAAAATATTTTTATTTCACATAGGCCTACATGGGCACTTGAAAACGTCGACAAAAAGGTGCTCAGTTCGGGTTGGTCGTTTCCTATGGAGAAGAACCGGCAAGAAACTCCATGGTTACTCTTTTAAAATCATTTGGCTCTACATTGTTTCTATGTTACAGCATTGGCACTTAAGTATGAGAGGACAACGTAGGCCCGACAATAAGTCGTTGCTTACTACATGTAGAACAAGATAAAAAGTTACCAAGGATCTAGGAATCTATAAGGCCTACAATGTCCACACATTTACAAACAATCAGTAAATAAGAAAAAGAGTCTATACAAAAAAAAAAAATGCAAAAAGACTAGATTAAACAAGTGACACAAATGTTGTCATCCGTGCTGTAACTATTCTAAACAAAAGGGTGTAATGATTTAGAAACTATGTAAAACATCTGATTAAAAATTAATAAAAACATAATTGGTGAGCCACAACCTATAATCGCTTGTATCTTGTGATACCATTTGGAAAAACTATGAAATTATAGGTAATGATGACTTCACTTGGAAAGCCGCGAAATATACGCAAAACAAGTATCTTGACTTGGCTCGTGAGCTTGACAACATGTAGGTTGTGGACTCAGCGATCATTGGCTCGTATTGTATGGAGGTTTCTTTCTCTAACCGCCGGCAGCTTGGACCCAATTAACGCTTGTTTCCGATACCGGTGGGCTACTATTTTTTCTATATTTTAAATGCTTTGTTATTTAATTTTATAAAAATTGGTTGCCTGTAAAGTCGGTATACGGGCGAAAGTTTTACGTGACAACGACTTTGAGTGGTAAAATAATTTTAATGTGAATATATAGTAGGAAGAAGGATGAAATAATAGTAACAATTTAAAACATTTATTTATACAAAGAATTATATTTAAAACATTAATTTATACAAAGAATCTCGCACTGAATTTCATATTAACAAAATTTTATTTTTACCTTTACACATACATACGTATTTATATACAAATATACATATATAGAGGCACGCGTCCCTTCCACTCGGGCATGGTTAGCCCGCCTAAGAGCGAGAGAGACAGACATAAAAAGTGAAAGGCACGCGTGCCTCTCACTCGCTCTCATTGTGAGCGCATAACGTGAGCGGAGCGTAACGCAGTTTCTTGAAGTGTCACCCGGCAAACCAATTTATAAGACGTTGTCACGTCAAAATAACATTGAGAATAGTCAGAGACATCCACACATTTGTGCTGTTTTATGAGCTACCAGGGAAGCCGCATTTGCGAAGGGGCTCAGACTAAATTTATCTATCTTCAACGTAGTCCTTAATTTTGTATTATGCTTTTTTAATTAGGACACGTTTGATATAATTTTTAAACTTTCCATCGGTCAGTTCTGTAACTGACTTCGGCAACTTATTATACATAGAAGCGTATACTGTTTCTAAGAAATGTCTTCCTAGTTTTAGTTAATCTAAATTTGGGTATTACAATGTCGTGTTTACTGCGTGTATTTATATTATGGAAGTCGCTTCTAATTTTGAAAAGTCCTCGGTTTTTGCGGACATATAAAATACATTCTAAAATAAAGAGTGAAGGCAGAGTCAGTATATCGATTTCTTAAAATTTTTCTCTGAGGGACTCGAGAGGACCCATTTTGTAGAACGACGACAATTGGTAGGTTCATCAAGCTACATGTCATGCATAGGGCTTGATAAACTTACCTTAGATAATAAATTCTTATACTATTATATTTGTTGAATATTTGTGAATGCATTGAACGCAACCTCTAGTAGTACATATTTTTGTCACAGAGGGCTCTGTTCTGTCACTCACTCGTAACGCTAATCTTGTAACCGTTTTCTTTCTCTTAAAAACTTACAATATACTTTTATAAAATCAAGTCTTCTCGTTCTTTAATTGCACCACCAATAATCCTTTATGGTAGCAGAGCGTGGTTTGCAATCAGTTATACGGATCGTGAAGAAATCAGGAAATAAAAGTGTACCGGTGAAATAGTTGAGAGGTTAAGAATTTTCTTTTTACACGTGCTAAAGCCGGCAATTGGAAAATACTCTCAGGACCTGCTCAGAAAGAAAACAAGATGGGCTCATATATGTTTAACTTGGAGAAACTCACAGGTCGTGAGAACTTCGCGACTTGGAAATTTAGTGTAAGAACATATCTGGAGCACGAGGAGCTTTGGGAGTGCGTGGAGCCTAGTTCAGATGGCGCGGTTGATCATAAAAAGGATATTAAAGCGAAATCAAAATTGATTCTACTGATTGATCCCCAAAACTACGTCCACGTGCAAGATTGCAAGACCGCACGAGAGGTATGGAATAACCTAAACAGGGCCTTCGACGATAATGGACTGACGAGAAAAGTAGGTCTGTTGAAGGATTTAGTTAACACATCACTCGAAGCAAGCAACAGTGTCGAGGACTACGTGAACAAAATAATGTCTACCGCGCATAAACTTAGAAATATAAAATTCGAAGTCAATGAAGAGTGGCTCGGGACGCTAATGCTTGCAGGTCTTCCTGGTGTTTATGCGCCTATGATTATGGGGTTAGAGAGTTCAGGTGTACAGATTAGCGCTGACTTAGTTAAAACGAAGCTGCTACAAGAAGTAAAGTCGACAGATTCAAGTGCAGCCCTATACACAAACTCTAAGAAGACGAAGAATAATGAACATCCCGACAAACCAAAGGGACCGAGGTGTTACAATTGCAACAAGCATGGCCACTATGCAAAGTTCTGCAGAAGTTCCAAGAAAACGACAAACAAACAGCATAAAAATGGAGACAGTACAAATTTTGTTGCAGCGTTTTCAGCTACATTGGATGGACTAAGTGACAGGTGGTTTGTAGACTCAGGTGCATCTATGCACATGTCTGGAAAACGAGAATGGATGTACAACGTCACCAAACCACCAGTGAAGAGTATAACGGTAGCCAACAGAGAGCCGCTACCAGTAGATGGTGTTGGCTGTATCAACATTAGTCTACCCGAAGGGATTATTCAGGTGAAAAATGTTCTTTATGTCCCTGGTTTAGCAGCCAATTTACTGTCTGTTAGCAGTATAGTTAAAAGTGGCTACAATATAACATTCAATGACAAAGGCTGCTATATTTATGATGGAAATAAAAAATATATTTGTTCAGCCACAATCTATAATAAACTTTATGTACTAAACACAGTAAATAATTCTGAAACTGCTCACTTATCATCTTATAATGAGAAAGTCAAGAACACCTATTTATGGCATCTGCGGATGGCTCACCTAAATGTTTCAGATATAAATAAGCTGTCGGCCTGTGCTGAGGGAGTGACTCTGAATGAAGAGAAAAGTGACACCTTCAGATGCTCACATTGTTCGGAGGGTAAGCAGACGAGACTTCCATTCAACAATGTGGGATCTAGAGCCACACAGCCGCTGGAGCTCATTCACTCTGATTTATGTGGACCAATGGAAAACGAGTCGTGTTCAGGTATGAAATACTTTATAACATTTGTTGACGATTACACTCGGATGGTTCATGTATATCTGATGAAAGACAAACTTAATGCAATGGGGATTTTCAAAGATTTTAAGGCAAAAGTTGAAGTTAAGCTTGAAAGGAAAATAAAAACCCTCCGAACAGATAATGGTAAGGAGTACTGCAATTATCATTTTCAGAATTATTTGTCTAATCAGGGAATTACTCATCAGACGTCAACTCCCTATACTCCACAGCACAATGGCTTAGCAGAAAGGATGAACCGCACTCTAGTTGAGCGTGCGAGGTGTATGTTATTCTATGCCAATTTAGATAAGAAATACTGGGCGGAGGCTATAGCTACTGCTGCTTATGTCACAAATCGTTGTCCCACAAAGAGCCTGGAAAGTAAAACTCCATATGAAATGTGGCATGGGCATAAACCTAATCTGTCACATATTAGAATATTTGGTTCTGATGCCATGGTCCACATCCCAAAGGTTAAGAGGCAAAAGTGGGATAAAAAGTCATTAAAAATGATACTGGTAGGATACTGTGATAATAGTAAAGGGTATCGCTTACTAGACACTAAAAGTAACAAAATAATTAAAAGCAGAGATGTGATTTTTCATGAAAAATTTGATAACAACATGTCGTGTGATAACAATGTTACAGTTGATATTTGTGGCAAGAGCATGCCTTCAGAAAACACCAGTTCATCAGGTAAAAATGAGATCAGTCATGACAGCCTCATGGGAGACAGCCCAAGCCAATTAAATTCTATAAAATTAGGAAGTTCAACAGGCACAGGTAATAAATATAAAATTGATTCAACAGATGAAGACTCTAGTGAATATCAATCAGGCACAGATGATCTAGACGAGACTTATCAACCTCCTAGACAAGCATGTAAATCACAGGATTATGTCAGTAATATTACCCTGAGGCCACGCAATAAAACAGACAAACAAAAGAATGAGAATAGTTTGTATTGCCTTTACACTAATTTGTCTGACCCACAGTCAATAGAAGAAGCCCTGTCATCCTCACATGCTGTGCAATGGAAGAAAGCTATGGATGAAGAGTACAGTTCCTTAATGAAGAACAATACATGGAACCTGACAGATCTTCCTTCCAATAAAAGGGCTTTACCATCAAAGTGGGTATTTAAAACAAAAACTGACCAGGCTGGAAAAATTGTTCGCTACAAGGCAAGACTAGTCATAAAAGGATTTGCCCAGAGGAAAGGCATCGACTACGATGAAATCTACTCTCCTGTAGTAAGGTATCAGACCATACGCCTTTTATTTAGTTTAGCTGCTAAGCATGACTTAGAGATTGAGCAGATGGATGCTGTCTCCGCATTCCTGCAAGGGGAAATAGACACTGACATTTACATGGTACAGCCGGAACTATATGCGCAAGGATCCAAAGTATGTCATTTAAATAAATCCATATATGGCTTGAAGCAAGCTAGTCGACTATGGAACATAAAATTGAACAATGTACTGCAAACCATAGGAATGCATCAATGTAAGGCCGACCCATGTGTATATTACAATACAGAAAAGAATACTTACATTGCTGTGTGGGTTGATGACCTACTCATATTTACTTCTCAACAAAGTATGATGGAGATGTTAAAGGATAAACTAATGCAACACTTTGAGATGAAAGACTTGGGAAAAGTAAGTCAATGTTTGGGGTTCAATATAACTAGAAATGAAAACTCAATTATGTTGGAGCAGAAGAAATACATATGTGATGTTTTGGATAGATTTGGAATGTTGGAATGCAATGCTGTAAAAACACCTATTGAAGTTGCACTTAAATTCAGCCATGATATGAAGACTGACACAAGAACTGATTATCCTTATCGACAGATCATTGGCTGTTTACTATACATAGCTCAAGGCACAAGGCCAGATATTGCATTCGCAGTCAACACATTAAGTAGATACAACAACGAACCGAAGACTGAACATGTAGCTGCAGTAAAAAGAGTGCTAAGGTACCTACAGGGAACTAAGGATCTCAAACTAATATATACCAAAGATGGTAATGCAAGCATCATGGGATACTGTGATGCAGACTGGGCTGGTGATGTGCTCGACCGCAAGTCGTGCAGTGGTTATATATTTTTGTTACAGGGAGGTGCTATTTCATGGTCATCACGCAAACAGCAAACTGTGGCCTTGTCAACGGCAGAGGCAGAATATATGGCTATGTCCTTAGCCACGCAGGAGGCGCTATGGTTGCGCCAGCTTAGCGGGGAGCTTGGCTGTGAGCTGAATGAACCTCTCACCATCTATAGTGATAGCCAAAGTGCTATAAAACTTTCTACAAGTGATTGTTATTTACCCAGAACAAAGCATATAGATATAAGACATCATTTTCTCAAACAACATGTATATAATTGTGACATTAAATTTAGATACTGTAAGGGTAGTGAAATGATAGCAGATATTTTAACCAAAGGTACTACCTCTGAGAAACATTTGTATTGTTCAGCAAAAATGGGGCTTGCGTTCAGGGGTGGGTGTTGAATATTTGTGAATGCATTGAACGCAACCTCTAGTAGTACATATTTTTGTCACAGAGGGCTCTGTTCTGTCACTCACTCGTAACGCTAATCTTGTAACCGTTTTCTTTCTCTTAAAAACTTACAATATACTTTTATAAAATCAAGTCTTCTCGTTCTTTAATTGCACCACCAATAATCCTTTAATATTCGTGTCTACTAACATAGTTTTAAGCAATTGTGTATACTAACATTATATGGGCCCTGTTGTTTGATTTTTTTTTTAAAACGTTGGCCCGCTCTAGGAATTTCTCCTATATTGTGGGTACATTTACAAACATTTAAACTGACATACACAAACAGCCAGACCCGGAACAACTATCTGTAGGCCATACAAATATTTGTTCCGTGCGGGGATCGGACCCGCGACACGCAGCGCAGCAGTCGATCGCTCAACCACTGCGCCAACCATGCCGTATTATTTTAATTTATTATTTATTCTTCTCTATAACTCGTCATCTCAGCAGTCACCTCATTTCTAACCATATCAACCTTCACACAGTCCATCCTTCGTTTATATCGTGTTTTTCTATTCTTATACCCGTCTACATTCATTCTCAACATTTTCCTCATTCCATACCACGATAACCGATTACCACACAACTTTTCAGCCACCGGCGCCAATTGACATGAATGAAAAGTATTTTAGGATAAGACATAGTGCACATTTTTCGTAATTGTTCTCACACTAATGACTACATTTCTTTTTCATCTTTCCTTTTGCAGGTCTGCTAGAAGAAATTTCTCAAGAAATAAGGTACCTACTTTTGGCATCGGATTTACAAGAAGCACATTGCTCCATATTGCTTGATACTATTGAAGGTTGCAAGAGATTCGCGTCCGGCCCTGGTTCAATCCATGGTCCGGAGCGAGAGGGAATGGGAAGCCGTCGCCTCCTTCTGCGAAGCAGTCAAGCTAGCGAAGGAGGTGGCGGAACGTGAGAGGGAGAGAACCTCACGTCCCAGCCGCCGCGGGAGACGCCCCGGGCGTCGGGGGGCAACCAGTGGCCCCCGGCCACCGTAGGCGCGAGCCTGTGGACGGTGAGTAATGGGCTAGCTCACCGTCCGTCCGTCTCATGACGACAGGCCGTGTCGACGGCGCGTACGTGTTCCACGCGCGTCTCAAGGAGATGACAGCAAACCGGAAGGGGTCCGAAAGGGCCGATGTCTGCCAGGGCTGCGGGTTGTTCGAAAGAGATACCGCGGCCCTGGAACACAAAGGGCTAAGAAGGAACATGGGTGGGTTTTAGTCAGTCAAGTCTGACACTCCCTCCCGCTCCGCCTAGAGCGGGTTTAGTCATTTGATGATTTCCCATCCGCAAAAAAAAAAAAAAGGTTGCAAGAGATACCGCCACACTACAGTGGGATCATTATATATTTCCAGGAATGGATACTGAAAAAATTGGCCGAGTAAGCACGAGACAAGTCAGGTCACACCAACTCAAGTGATTGTACCTTTTTTTTTTTTTTTTTTTTGCGGATGGGAAATCATCAAATGACTTCTCCCGCTCTGGGCGGAGCGGGAGGGAGTGTCAGACTTGTACTGACTAAAACCCACCCATGTTCCTTCTTCGCCCTTTGTGTTACAGGGCCGCGGTATCTCTTTCGAACAACCCGCAGCCCTGGCAGGCATCGGCCCTTTCGGACCCCTTCCGGTTTGCTGACATCTCCTTGAGGCGCGCGTGGAACACGTACGCGCCGTCGACACGGCCTGTCGTCATGAGACGGACGGACGGTGAGCTAGCCCATTACTCACCGTCCACAGGCTCGCGCCTACGGTGGCCGGGGGCCACTGGTTGCCCCCCGACGCCCAGGGCGTCTCCCGCGGCGGCTGGGACGTGAGGTTCTCTCCCTCTCACGTTCCGCCACCTCCTTCGCTAGCATGACTGCTTCGCAGAAGGAGGCGACGGCTTCCCATTCCTTCTCGCTCCGGACCATGGATTGAACCAGGGCCGGACGCGAGAGGTCACCGCCGCCAATCGCCGCTACGAGGACACGGCGGTGCTCAGCCCAAGCGGGGCAGAGCTCCACGGTGTGCTCCACCGTGTCTTCCGGCCGATCCTCGCAGTGGTAACACCCGGGCGTTTCCTCCCGCCCGATTCGGTGCAGGAACCTCCCGGAACAACCGTGTCCGGTGAGGACCTGTGTCAGGCGAAAGGTGAGGGCGCCGTGGCGCCTTGATTGTACCTTTGTTTTTTTTCTTAAATAGAATAAAATAATAATCAAAAGGTACCGTGTAACCTCACGTCAGTGTACATAATCTGACCGTGTCGTCCATTCTACATAAGTGGGTAATAGTGATTGACGGTTTGGGCTTAGCTAATTTTGCGCCCAATTACTTACCACGTGATACAGCAGATTTTGAGCTTAGGAGCAATAACTTAATGAGGTCAGTTTGGGTGCAATGCAGTGGAGAGATAAAATAGTGGAAACTTAATTGTTTCGTACATAGAGTTGTTTTTCTTGGGGAGATTTGACGAGGGGAGTTGATGAAGAGCTGTAGTATAACTTGCTTCCATACAGTTTTATTAGTGAAATCTATATATATAAAAGAAAGTCGTGTTAGTTACTCTATTTATAACTCAAGAACGGCTGAACCGATTTGACTGAAAATTGGTGGGGAGGTAGCTTAGAACCAGGAGACGGACATAGGATACGGTAGGGTAGGGTAGGTAGGTAGGGTAGGGTAGGGTAGGTAGGTAGGGTAGGGTAGGTAGGTAGGGTAGGTAGGTAGGGTAGGGTAGGTAGGTAGGGTAGGGTAGGTAGGTAGGGTAGGTAGGTAGGGTAGGGTAGGTAGGTAGGGTAGGGTAGGTAGGTAGGTAGGGTAGGGTAGGTAGGTAGGGTAGGGTAGGTAGGTAGGGTAGGGTAGGTAGGTAGGTAGGGTAGGGTAGGGTAGGTAGGTAGGGTAGGGTAGGTAGGTAGGGTAGGGTAGGTAGGTAGGGTAGGTAGGTAGTAAGGGTAGGGTAGGGTAGGGTAGAGTAGGTAGGTAGGGTAGGGTAGAGTAGGTAGGTAGGTAGCGTAGGGTAGGGTAGGTAGGATAGGGTAGGTAGGTCGGATAGGGTAGGTGGGTAGTAAAAAGTGCATTGCAACGCATGCTGGGTACAGCTAGTAATATATAATATAACGTGTACTAATATAATGCAATCTTCGTGTGAAAACATGATCATTGGTTATTCACTTGTTTGGAAAACCAGAAGGCGACAATATTTCAGGCTACTTCCCGTTTGGTGATTTTCTCATTTGGACAACTAAACAAAAGACGGGCAAAACAGTGCTATTTCGTAACTATTTTAATCTTCATACATTGAGTCCCGTTTCGTAAGCCATAAATTTAAACTGTTTTTTGTACGGTACACCCAAAGTTACAAACATACTTCTTGTTGATGTTGCTACTTTTGTCTCTGTCTGGCACATGAAGGTTTGTTACGAGAGAACAATACAATTTAGAATTTTAACAGAAAGCACTAGAAGAACAGAATCATGGAGATGTTGGTGCCCCGTCATTAAAACTATCGTAAGAATTTACTAAGTATGTATATAATTTACTAATTTTGTATCGTATGTCATGAAATTAAGTATTTATTTTTAAGGATAAGCAAGCAATGCTTGTCTAAATCGCACCGGTTTAACTTCTAAGTAAGTGTAAGTACCTATTTTGTTTGGGTTTTTACGGTAAGTTAAAAATAAATAAGAGTTGACAATAAATTGAATGTGGTATTTCGTAGTAGGTAGTTCTCCGGAGTCCTAACAGTACTTGCCGAACAAAAAGTTTACCAAATCGGAATTAATACTCAAAAGGTTTGAAACGAGACTGAATGTATGTAGATCAAAATAGTTACAAATCGGCACTTTTGTGATGATATTTTATTTAGTTGTCGAAATGAGAATGTTACCAGATGGGATGTACTCATATTTCGCACTCGCATTCGCTGAACAAAGTGATCGCGGTGGCCGCGTATTCGCTCTAGCCCCGAGGAATTTGAAGAATCGGTATTTGAAGAAACAATTGCCGTCGCGCTGCACCCGACCAAGCCACCGTAAAGAGCGAAAGGGACAACTGCAGCTCAGGCTGATTTCACCTACAAAAATCTTGACCAAAAGACGTTGTGTATTCCGCGGTTTTCTTCTTCAAAACTAAACTGATCCAAATAATTCTTATATCAAAATTTAGAGAAAAAGTATATTTATGCTTCTATTATTTTTTTTTGTTAAAAACTTATCTAATTTGTCTGATAGTCGTCAGAACATGGCGGTAAAAACTGGCCTTTTTGGGGTTTTTGGATTGTCATAATTCTTTTAGTGATTATGTTTTGAAAAAAAGGAAATAATAGGGGCATGTAATAATAAGACTTAGATTTTTTTGGAAAAAATCATTGCTCTAGACGCATTATCCACGAAGAAAACAGCGGAATACGTTTGTATGGAGAAAGGCCCACTAGAGTCCCCTCTTAAGACATAGTCTTACTTTATTGATAGATCCGAAAATAACAGACCGAGAAAATAAGTCTGAAAGAGTGGTTTTAAAAATAAAACCAAGTTAGTACTACCTTAGTATTAAGACTTACCTCAGATTATTTAACGTTTATTTTTCTGTAACTTTTTCCTTTCACGTGGGTCCCATTATTTTCGTCTGTCATAACACTATCTGATGTTTTCGTTTGTCATGACTACCTTTATCATAACCCACGGAGAGTCTAATTATAACTTATAGAAATAATAAATATTCCTACGTCTGACATTATAATTGTTTGGTTTCCCGAATTACTTTCGATATTGGGTGTCAAAAAAAGCACTAAGACCGTATTTTGATTTTACTTGTTGAAGTAAAGTAATCTAAATTAAAGCATTAAATGCCTTGGCGTTAATTGGATGATACAAAAAGTGGAAGGAATGGGGGGAGGCTTTTGCCTAGGAGTAGGAAAGATTAGGCCTAATAAAAAATGCGTAATGTATTAATTATGCGGCGGCATAAAAACTGTGACACCAAGTTAGGTTAGGAAAAGAAGGAAGAAGATGATAATTAAGCATCATTTTTCGAACCTTTTCGAGTTATGTTGGGGTCGGATTCAATTCTAACCGAATACTGAGTAACCGTATTATAAATGAAATGTCTATCTGACCGCCACAGCCCAGTTGCTGGGTCACACGATACTCCTGGGAAGACTTTTTGTAAGAATTTCAGCCTTTTGACAACACGTTATGACTATCAAAGGTCTACCAATTACAGGGGAGGCCAATGGTTAAGTGTGCTTTCTTATAGAATGGGTTCCTATCCACGGACCAAACTTGGCAAGCGTGACTTTACCTGAAGATCGAATCGAGCGGCTATTATTATTTTGCCACGAGCTATTCAACGTTTAATTAAGTGGAGCACCAACTGTGAAAAGTGTGAATTTTGTTCATATAAACGTCACTTTTTTTTTTTTAATGTTTATTGAATATTTTATAATTTTAGTTTGTCAAAGAAGAAAAGGTTTCTTCACGTTGTTTTTTTTTTTCATTTTATTTTTTCATGCATGATGTGAAAATTTCTAAATAGACGATGCGTTGGAAGGCCTCCCACTAGGTGGACCGATAACCTGGTGAAGGTTGCGGGGATTCGCTGGATTCGAGTCGCACGGGACCGGTCAATGTGGCGACACTTGGGGGAGGCCTATGTCCAGCAGTGGACGGCTGAAATGATGATGTATGTCAAAAATCATCTCAGAAAAACTAGTGCCTTTTTAAAAGTTGTAAATAAATAATAATACCATTATTGGTCAAAATAATCTTTGTTTCATAAATTAATGCAATAAACATGTTTAAAAAAAATGTAACATTTTAGTTGAAAATATATATACGTTAAATAGTGTCGGGGCTAATTTTCGCCAATGTCCTTTACCTATACTATATCCAGAATTCGATTACCGCCGAAACTATCCACAATTGTTAACTTTCAGTGTGTATTGAATTATTCAGTGATGGATTCCATTGATGAATTCCTCCTGTTTATTTGATACTAAAATTAAATCATCACTTAATTGGATAACGCAAATTGATGCATTTGTAGTGACATTAATTGAATTAATTATCCTGGACGCAATGTGTGTACAATGAATGGTATTGAAAAAAATCATTTTGATTTAAAACGTAATTTTGGAAAAATATCCATTATGTGAATGTTTGGGAAATACACTTAGTAAACCTGCAACTATTTAGTATAACCAAAGAGGTTTAAAAGTCGAAGACGAAGATGAGGATTTATTACCCGAAAGGATGATATATAAACGCTGTCCGTTTTGATTATAAGTCCGTGGTGCTTGGCTGCTCGCAGCGTATGGGCGGATATACACTTACGTGTCGTGGCGTGTCGTGACGCGCCAGAAGCATACGGTTTCATACATCGTTGCGACACGACACGCCATGCAAATATGTCCCTAACCATATTAAATGTATGAAACCGATTTGCTTCTGGCGCGTGACGACACGCCACGACACGTAAGTTTGTTTCCGCCTTTAGTAATAAAATGTAATTAATTAATTAATGCAGCCGTGAGACACACAATAATTATCCCTTTTTTTTGTTTTGTTTAGATGTACTCAATAACTATCCCCTTTTTTTTGTTTAGATTTAAGTATTTTTTGTTAATGTTGTGTGTACTTGTGGCACATGCCGAATAAACTTATTTTCTTTCTTTCTTTCTTGTTTTACCTATACCTCTGCCTACTCCTTCGGGGATTACATGCGTGGCTATTAGGTAATTGTCCCACATTTCGCCAGTAATGTTGAAATCCCATGTAAAAGGGGGCGAGCCTATTTATTAATTTTATTTATTTATTGAAATTAGGGGATAATCCATTTTTTTTTTCTTTGTCCGTCGGGTAGTTTATTGAAAAGTATTGGACACGTATTTTTTCTTTTTTTACGTGGTCAAAAAATTACGGAGATATATTGAGTTGAAATGGCGCATGACGTCACATGTAGGTAAGTTTTATACCTACTTGTGACGTAGTAAGCCCCACTCTCCAACTTTAATGAGTTTTAACTAAGTAATTTTTTGATATTTTGATAAAACAAAAAATACGTGTCTAATATTTTGGTATTACCTGTCTGACGGACAAAATAGAATGTAGTTTTCTTTACCCAGTCCGGTCCCCTATTGTTCACACTGGATACAGCGACATAACACATTCTTGAAATTAAATTACAGTGCAACAATTACTTATAGGTAAACACCACATGCAATTGCTATTGCCATTAACAGGGCACCAATCCAGACTTCATGGCTGCTATACTGATAAATTCCTGATGAAAAAACCCAGTAACGATTTGTCCGACTCGGGAATCTATCCCTACAAAACTAGACCAACGACGCAGTATTTTCTGAATAACTTTTTTTATTAGACGAAATTACGTAAATCAATGCATTTGACGGCACGGTTGGCGCAGTGGTTGAGCGATCGACTGCTGCGCTGCGAGTCACGGGTTCGATCGCCGCACGGAACAAACATTTGTATGGCCAACAGATGAGAGAGAGATGAGAGAGGAACACATTTTCGACTATTGACATAACATATTAGAACATCATCACATTTCGCTATTTTTGTTTCAAGTCCCATAGAAAGGCGTGAAGCCTATTGCTGTCAACTGGGCATTAGTAGCCACGGAGTTTGGATTTATGCCAACCGGTTGCTTGGTGGAAATCCAAATAACACATTGCCTGAACTGGCAATCGAACCCAGGACCTCATGTTCCGCAGTCACGCTTACGACAGTTTGAATAACGAAGCAGTTTTCATAAAATTACACGGCGATACATCAAACTATACAAGATGTTGTTTTGCATCCTCGTCAAATTCAAGGCGGTAACTATGCTAATGATTCTCATCCCGAATCAATAATAAAATGGGTAGGTTTTTTAAAGTGAAACTTTTATTACATCGTCTCAAACTTTTTCGTCTGTGTGTTGCATGTCGCGTGACGCTGACGGTCGGCCGCGGAGTAGGGATATCTCTACTCCGCGGCCTACCTACTCCGCGCTATAGTGTGAAAAAAGTTTCACTTTTACCGTGGTTTCATAAAACCACACAACCCTTTTTTTCCGTTTTACGAAAATCTGTAAGAGTGAACCACCCGTATATAACGCGGCCCGTCTGATCCTCGCCTTATAACCGTTCGTTCATACATACGAACAATCTCAAACATTTATTCGATATTTCTTATTCCCTAAACCACGTTTAGGGGGTTATTCTGAAATACTGACAAACTTAAACAACCAAAAAAATCAGCGTTTGTTAATACCTAATTAGCTAGGTACCGTAATTTTAATTGGTTATTTATGTCTTTTGTGACCATGCTCTTGAATTTTGATGAGGATGCAAAACAACACCTTGTATATTCCAGAATAACATGGCCTTGCTTCGTATAAATTTCCAATACAATGAGAGATCCGCATAAACTGGTTTTTATTGCATGATTGCGTCGCCGTGCGTACATTCATACTACTTCGGTAGATTATTCCCCAACAAACATTAGAACATTTCCGGTATAATCTTGAACGTCCAAACTGTTTCATCGATCGACAGCATGTTATCAGCAACATCAACTGACGACAATTGACAACCAATTAACGTACCTGCCACTCTTGCCTTATTACCATGTTGGTCTGTAGAGACTAATTATACATTAAAACTGTGTGTGTTTTTTCACGATAACAATACAAAACGAGAAGGATTCTTAATAGGACAATCTGTGCCCCTCGAAAATCTTTAATTTTCCTCAATGCAAGTGACTCGTATATAAAAATATTTATAAACTTCAATTTTTTAGGGTTCCGTACCCAAAGGGTCAAACGGGACCCTATTACTGAGACTTCGCTGTCCGTCCGTCCGTCCGTCTGTCACCAGGCTGTATCTCTGAACCGTGATAGTTAGCTAGATGAAATTACTACAGATTATGTATTTCTGTTGATGCTATAACAACAAATACTACAAACAGAATTAAATAATATTTAAGGGGGGCTCCCATACAAAAAAGTGATTTTTTTGCTCGTTTTTATAAATAATGGCACGGAACCCTTCGTGCACGAGTCCGACTCGAACTTGGCCGTTTTTTTTTTACTTTTTAGAGAAATCTTCGATGCAAATTATTATCAGTCGTTCTGATTACGCGATCGCGAACTAATCGAATAAGGATACCTCCGTGACCATGTACACGAAAAATTTAAATACGCTAAAATGTGTGAACTGCAATATTGTATTAAGGGAACTGTTATCATTTATTCAAAATAAGTTATCAGTGATAGACAATGAAAGTCTCATAAGAATTTGTGCGTCTGCTTTTTCTGAGGAGGAGGTAGAACGCGCCAAAGATTTACTGTTTAGTTCAATAAAACTAAACTGAAGAAAATATCAAGACGCAGAATGGGGGGAAGGACTAATGACATTCTGAAGGTAATTGCGGAGAGGCTGGATGGGCCGACAATTGGTAGGTTTATCAAGCTACATGTCATGCACAGGGATAAACTTGCCTGAGATAATAACTTTTATATTGTAATAATCGTGTCTGCTAACATAGTTTTAAGCAATTGTGTATACTAATATTATATGGGCCACGTTTTCTGACAGAAAAAGATTTTTATTTTGGTGTCCTGCCTTTTCGCAGATTTTTTTTTGTCCGATTTTTACTTGCCAACCAACGTTTCGCCGATGTTTCACTTTGACAACTAACGATTAGCAAATTTTTGTATGACAACATTTCATTTGGTAGAATTATTGTTAAGCTGATTATTATAATAACACAAGACGTTTGGCACATTTATCATTTGTCAAACATACCGTTTTTAAAACAACCTAAAAATCCCCAATGTAGCCCCTGATTGTATGTGTGTACAATAGGCAATGTTACTTTTGCTGCCAGGAGATTTTGTATGCAAGAGCGAGTGAAGCGAGCTCTGGACTTGGGGCACCCCGACTCGGACAGGTTAGGTTCGAAGGGGATGGCGGGGTCTAGTGAGCGAGCGGAGCGAGCGAACTAAGATCCCGGCATTCCCTTCGTGTTAGGTTACTGTAAACCCTGCAGACAGAAATAGGAGCCCCGCGTAGCGGGGCTACGTCGACTAGGTTTTTAGGCGAATGTAAAATGCTTTGAGGTTAGTTTACAATAATTGGTTTTTCTCAAGAACGGTGCATTACCTTTTCATGGGGGGTGGTGCCAGGGGAAAAAGTTGGCATTTCATAAAGTGTCATGTGAAAATCAGACCAAACGTACAGTTGGTAACTGTGAGGTTGGGAAATAAAACAAAATATTATGTTTAGTTTGACAAATGATTATTCGGCGAAATAAAATTCTGCGAAACGTTGGGTGGCAAGTGAAAATCTGGCAAACAATTTTCTGCGAAAAGGCAGAAAACCTTTTATTTTATTTCGTTGATTCATTTTTGTAACGTTCTTTTTACATTTTTATAATTAAAAAATACCTATATAAAAAATCAATAAAAAAACATACAAAAATGGACCCCACCACGTTACCAATTGATGGTTTAAAAGCACAATATCACAAGCACAGTTCACTGACAACTTTACTTACCCTCTTAAAGATCCTATGCGTTATATACATTTCTTGTATTACAGCAAGTGCTCCACATTAGCTTGATGGTTCCAGGCAATCTGTCGTGTGATCGAATACAAATAGGCTCATCACTCCCTCCGTGGAGCATAAGGGGATCTCTTGTGTGGACCGACAGCATTATGCAGCTATAATCCTACTGACGATGTTGATTATAGTATAATCTTAAAGGTGCAGTAGTCTTCAAAAGGGGTGTAAATTATACTCATAATTGTAAGTCAAAAAGAAAGTTAAAAATACTTTTCGATTAAAGTTTAAAAGTATGCTAAGTCTCGCTCACTATGATAATTAAACCAGAATATAAAACTGCAGTTTCTAAAGCATAAAACTTGAAATACAATTAGTGTTGTGAAAAGGTTCTATTTTGTAAAACGTATGAATTTTAGTCAGAATAACGGACAATATCATTACCATTTATCACCCCTCGCAACATTAGCATAGAGCGCCGTGAAATATTCAATTAGGTATTAAAGTCCTCGAGAAACGAAGGTTTTGGATGAAATTAAAAGGCAGTATGACATGTCCTTGATTTTATTATTTTTTGTAACGATCAGGATATTAACGTACATTGTTCGGAAGAAGTTACATTATTATTTCGACTACAATATTTAGATACACGCGGAAATAACTCCATCTGCAACTTCCGAAATTCAATTATTTTCTGTTTCATAAACCACTGAACAAATCCCAAGAATGTAATACTATAAAGTTGGTTTAACTGTTCAAAGACTTAAGGTACTACTCCATATCCATTACTAGAACGTACCGTATCTGCTACCAAAGTTGCAGCTGGAGTGTAAGCACTGGGAACTGTAACTTTTAAGTTGTAAATACTCGGCAACTATTAACTGTTTTATATTATTATGTCTCAAACAAGTCATTAAGTAAATATGTCCTCTATCGCTTACATACAATATATTATTTACAATTAAATTTACCATGCCCAATAAAAACTTTAATATAAATGTCTCTATTCAAGATAATAGCAATATACATGGCACATTCAGTTATAAACATTTGCTTAAATCTTACACGATCTCGTAAATGTATTTAACAGTAAGTTTCAGAGATGAATTACTATTATTTATATTCTTACAAACAGTTCGGATATTCGCCTATTACAAACTATATACAACGTTATAAGACTAGTTATTATCACGTTACACGTTGATGGAATAAAAACTATGAAACAGAAAATTAGCCTTCTCTAAAAACAAAAAAAATAACGATGCCTACAGAAATTATTCCAATCAAACGTAATTACAGGCTGTGATTGTTGACAATTTACCTGAATTATCATCAGGGCTAACGATAAAAAAGAAACATTTTTTGTAGCAGTTATAGTAATTATAGCAGACTTTTGATTAGACACAGGAAGATTGCCGTCGTTGTGGTGATTGTGGACGAGGCGCCGGTCGCTGTGGTCACGGCGACTTTGCCATCGTTGGAATACCATTTGTTGGCTCTGTCCGGTACTCTGTTACTCTTCATGCTGTCGACGTCGTCAGCATCATCGTCATACGCGTTGGTTCCGTACTCATCATCCGAGGTAGCACGCACATCAGGATACTGGTAGGCATGCCTATCGTTCCCCGGAATCTCTGCGACACGAACAAAATGTTTGTTCAAATATCGATCAATAGTGCCGTCACCGCGTGGCTTCAATATTCAGAGTTAATTTCGATTTTGCATTTATTTAAAGTATTTGTGAATTGAAATGCAGATTTGAGAGTCATTGAACACGTTTTATATGCGGTTGCTGTAGCAAATATTGGTGTTGGGTTCCACAAAAGCTGATATTTAAGGTATGCGGAACCGAATGAAATTGTGTTTAATTAACAAAGTTAGGAGAAATTGAATTTCTTAAAATAGAAAGCGTACCGTATAATCTTATCTTGCTCTCGACGTCCCCGAGGGAATTCTTGGCGACGCAGATGTAACTGCCCAAGTCTTCCCTTCGAATGTTCTTGATGGTCATCGTCATTTCAGCCTCAAACATCGACTTCTGCCTGACTGACATCACGTGGTGCTCTGAAGGTATGATCAGCTCACCTGCAGAACAATTTATTACTTAAAACACACTTGTTTTCAAATTCAATATTAGAATTTCATCTTTCCTCAGCGGAAGTTTTATGAAAAATGTAAAAACTTCGTGCAGACACCTAGGAGTTTTATGTCTGCCTTATAATTTGTTTCGCTTTTATCGCGGATGCCTTACCTGCCAGCCGAGTTAATCAAACGGTATTAAAATTCGAATGTTGAACTTTTAAAGCGTATTTATATTCAATCCGGGATCTAAGATGATTTTTACTTTTATTGCTGAACCATAATTTTATGATCACGATCTTAAAATAACTTAATATCGTAATTGGATTCGAAAGACGACGCAGTTATGATGTAAAACTAGATAAAATCATGTTTTAATATACTTTTAAATCATATTCTGTTACTACTTGCTCCCGTAGGTACTTACTCGTAAGTAGTTTGTATCAAAATCTCATTACACAAAGTGTCGAAATTGGACTTTCTGCTGTAAAAAGAAAATACAATGTAAGATTTTTTACCTGGATCCTTTACCCAGTAGTTGATAGACTTGGGTGAAGACTCGACGTAGCACTCTATGGTGACGTCAGTGCCCAGCGGAGCACCCACCAGCTGATTGGGCACTTGAATCACCGGGTGAACTGGACCAAACAAAAGAAAGGTGAAAAAAAAAATCTACACCGTGTAAATCACCTCATTACGAAGCCGTTAACCAAGCATTCTGTACATAAAACTAAGTAACTTAACGCAAAAATTATTGCTGGGAAACGACTTTTTTTTGGGGTGTAAAATCATGTTTTGTGGTAGAACTCAATGTAACGCACTCAAAACATTGTGCTGATGGACGGATTGAATAATACGGGGGTCGATTGGAGGTGATTAAAGTAAAAATCTTACATTAAAAACTTGTATTTAAAAAAAATACTTGTCAAACAGTTGGAACTTTGACCCCTAATATCTCCGTAACTAGAAGGTTCCCAGGTATGGTGTAGAACAAAAAAATGATCGCTATGACAGGGAGCACCAGTGCTTTTCGGCTTCGTTAAGAGGTGTTTTACACCCTTTACATGAACATACAAGGTTCTTTAATTAGCCAACATTAGTAAAAGTTAACAGAAGGGATGAGTAAAGATATATAAACAAAAAAAGAAGGTGATTTTATTGTCTATGGTCACTGGTACATCCATCCTTTTCTTGGTTATATTTAGATTGTGATTGTGAACGTGATGGACAGTCGAGTTTTGCCAGCTATTTTAATTTAACCCAGTAATTCATTTTAAGATTTCTCCTTCAATCACCAAAATGCCGAAATGATTTTCACGAAGAAATATTTTCTAAAAACAATAAATAATTTAATCATCCCCAAGAACTTTTTAAATCAACTCCACTTTGCGTTCAGACATGAGACCTGACGAATTTCGACGTTTTTCGTAACGTTAATACGTCGATTTTTGTGAAAAATAATATTAATAGATAATAATTATCCTAAAGCATTTCAGTTAAATTGTTTGCAACAAGCACAATCAGTATCATCCGTAGATGAATAAATAAAAATACACACATGAAAACAAATATTACCTAATGAAAATATTATACGTGTAACAAAGTATTTTTAATTTTAAAATAGTCTTACGCTACCAAAAACGTTAAAAGTCGTGCGAGGGCCTCGGATACTTTAAGTTGTGAAAGAGGAAATCTTTTTACGGATTAATTTGGCTTAATTGATGGCGAACAAAATAAATGAAACATTATCGAGATCGGCTTACAGTGTACACTGATGTGGATCCTCTTGCTGACTGTAGGAGGGACCCCATTACCGGCAATACATAAGTATGTGCCCATCTCCGAACGTGATATTTTGGTCAGCTTGAGCACTTCTCCCTGGTATGTTAACACTGCGAACAAAAGTTAAACGCATCACTTTAGCCCTTAAGTAGGTAGGTATCTTCAAGTGTTTGCCCAGAACCCCAATTGTGTCACACACTTTCAATCACAATGTGAAGGATTTTGAAGGAAAATCGTTGCTTTATTAGCACACCCAAATTTCGCCGTGTTTTTTAAGTCCCATGTAGTAGGGGCCCTTACTTAGGAGACCTTAATGGGTTCTCTATTGGGTCACCTAACTTTTTTATCCATAATTTCAAGTGCTATAACGGTTTTTATCCTAATTAATCATCATGTCCGAATGATAACTTACCCGAACTTAATATCACATAATATCACATGCCATAAAATTGAAATCCCTAAATATAATATGTCCTCCGTTCTCCGTTTATAATATGTAATCCGTTTGGCATAAATACTACAATCAATAATTTACAAAAGACATAAAACCGTTTTCAATAAAAGTAACCCTAAATTCAAATTACATAATGTTTATTTATAATAATAATATTCTTAGAACAAATTTGTATAACAACGCTTTTGCTATGAACATGCCATTATACATGTACTCAATAAAGCAGTTGATTGTGAACATGTGGTTTTTGTAAGCATGTAGCATGCAAGCAAGCATTCAGCATGCAAGCAAGCATGCAACATGCAGCAGGCATGGTTTCTGTCACGGCTCCGGCGCTGCGACGCTCCGGCGGTCCCACGCAAGTTTATCGTCGCAGATGTGTTTAACGCTCACCACCGCAGCTTCGGCTTGCTGGCCGGCTTGGCCGGCCAACCTCAGCCGCGGCAGTGAGTGTTGCTCCTCGACTCGCAGGCCGCCTCGCCACTCCGCGCCTACGCGATTTTAAAATACACTCTAGGGATAGAGCAGACAAGACTGCGTGGAGTCGGATTTACAGCGATTCGTTTCTGACACTAAAACCTAATTTTAAGCAAATATTTTAGAAGTAAAAAAAATATTACAAATGAACATTCGGAATAATACACATTATTTAACACAATACTTAGGACATATAACTTTAGGTCATGTAAAATTAGGAGATTCAATTATTATAGTACTCCATATTATGACAGAATACTTTTAGAACTAAAGATAATTATGTTAAACATAATTTCGGGATTTTGAACATTATGGTTACTGAAGTTTATAGCAAACGTGTGGATAATGATTTTCGGACAAACAATTTTAGGTCATTGTACCCCTTAATGTCATCAACCGGGCACCATTCCAGTCTCCGTGGCTGCTACTGAGAAATTCTTAATAGAAAAACAATTTGCTTGTCGAGGGAATCGAACCCAGGACATTATGCTCATGCTTTGATTTCGTTTGTTCATTAACGCAAATAGCGCAGCATTTCCTGCGCTATTTTGTGATACCGTTAATTTTTATAGTTGTTGAACCATAAAAATTAACGGTATCACGATTGTGATAACATGTTACGAAATTAGCCTGCAATAAAACATTTATAAGTGACGTGTCCCTACTTTACCCTGGTCGCAATGGTGATTTCTCAACTATTTCTGAGTAAAATTTTATTTTTTGATGCCCATAAACCCTCTGGAATGAAATGCTCAACTAAGGTGGTGGGAAACGTATCATAATCCGTACAGCCGTCAAGGCGTGAAGAAGTGACAAACAAACTCATCTTCAATTTTTTTTATAAAAGTTAGGATATCTGGAGTGCTTTATAAGTTAAAATGCAGGTCATGTATTGTTAATTTTGATAATAGTGTTTAATAAAACCAGCCTGCATTATAAAGGTTAATTCTAATTATGAATCTAAACAGCGGTACCTAATAAAAACACGGATGCATATATACTAAATTGGTTCATAATATTCTATTGCAGACTGGAATTTAGTCATTAGGCTAAAATTTGGGCTACGTTGAAATTAACGCCGCGTTTACAATAATATGCAACTCAATTCGGCTTTCATTGCGTCAAACAGTATGATGAAAACTGTTGACGTTTGAAATAGCAGATCATACAGTTTTAATGGGGCAACAAGTTATATGTATAAAATAATAGCTGTTACCCATAACTTCGTTCGCGTGGAAATTTTGATGTATGTGTGTAGCCTATGTGCTTTTCACGACTATTAATCTACCTCTGTGCCAAACATCCAGATCCGTTCAGCCGTTCTGGCGTTATGAGTAATAAACATGCATCCATTCAAACTTTGGCATTTAGTAGTAAGACTAGATTTTGAAGGAAAAACATCGTGAGGAAACCGGCATGTCCTAGAACTAAAAATTTGAAGACATGTGACATCTACCAACCCGCACTGGGCCCGCGTGGTGGATTACAGCCCACTCCCTGTCATAGAGAGGAAGCCTGTGTCCCAGCAGTGGGAACATTATAGGCTGATGATGATGAAAGAAAGAAGAAAGAAAGAAAAAATATTTATTTGTCGCAGGGACATGACGTGCATACAAAATAACAATGAACACAATATACATACAAAGCATAACAAACATTTGAAAGTACAATATTATGAGATATACAACAATAAGATTAAAAAATAAAATAAAAGTAAACAAGTTGACAGCTTGCACTTCGTGACTGCGACAAGTAGGTTACCACTCAGCATGATGCTGTGCTATGGGGGGCCCACATCACAGCGCTGGTTTTCAGTGGTCACCCGTGAAAAAACGTACGGAAATCAAGACAGCGTAAACATAGTATTATATGAATAAGAAAAATAACACAAACAGTACTTGGATATAAAACAACTATAAGAGATAAAATAAACATTACAAAAATATAAAGGAATGTGTGCAGGCTAAAAAAAAAAAAAACATAGATATATGATGGCGTGTTTTGTTTTCGTCTCGCTCTCACCCCACCCCACCCGAGTGTCGCAGTCGCCCGCGCGCGCGCCGCCGATCATACGACATCATCATACCCTGACAACACTACCTACACAGTACACATTTCTCCTCTGCGCCTGTCAGCGCGATGACGCACTATGCGTCAACAAGTCAGTAACGCCGCCGCGCGGCGGCACCCAAAGGTGGCCGGCGCCGCGGCGGCGGCTGCGCGGTGCCGCGCGAGTCCTCACGAGTCACGTGACGCGTATCGCGTGATAGCTACCTTGCTGTGTACTCATTGGTGCCTCAGTTGACGTTTAACGAGTAACGTCTTTTATTTGAAATATGATGCCGTCTCGAGCCGATTGGAAAGATATGCCTTACCGATAGATAATATACCTTATGTGAGTATTTATTTATAATTTAGTTGTTGTTCATACTTCTGTTTTTCCAAGAGGAGTTTTTTCAAATGTATTTTAAAATTTTCTTTTGTTTTTAGGTATCTTATGGGAGGAGGCAGATCATTCCAGCAGCGAGTGGCGGCATACTTGAAAGATCCCCTGAAGGCTGCGGTCTTATGTCGAGGCATCGAAAGCGGATTGGACGTGGAACGAGCAGAGTAGCTGTAGTGCTCGTGCCTCCACTTAATGTTCCTGTACAGATAATCTGGTTTGTGTGTTTTTATGATACCGAACATTAAAACCGCTAAGTGTAGTTTCCGCCTTGCGGCCATTTTTAAGATGTTGTGTTCGTTAAGATACGGTGTGATGTGATGCCTCCGGGGTATATTCAAACAGTAACGAGCACATGCATTTTGTACACGCTGTATTAGACGCTCAGTTCGTGAGAGAAGACATGGTCCGTAAACAGTGTCACAATAATTTAGTTTGGATAGTACTAGGCTATCCACCAATATCTTCCTCACTGCGACACTAAGGAAATCCCTCACTCTGTACAGAATCTTTAGCCTATAAAAACAGTTTTTTACTACGCCATTTATATGTTCCTCAAAGCGCAGTTCTGGATCAATGGTTAGCCCCAGGTTACAAGCGGTTTCTACCCTTTCAATACTTTCTCCCAAAATTTTTACGTCTGGTTTTGCAGCAAGAATTGTTCTAATCTGATTTCTGCTCCCCATGACCATAAACTTAGACTTTTGAGGGTTCAGTACCAGAGAGTTGTCCTTGGACCACATAGCAATTCTATCAAGCTCCTCATTGAGAGTACGTAGGGCGGCTGCTGTGTTATTGGCGTTAAATGAGACATACAGCTGAGTGTCATCCGCGTATACATGATACTTGCAGTCTTTTATGCATTTAGTTATGTCCGCACTATATAATATATATAGAAGTGGACCGAGCAGGGATCCCTGAGAAACTCCCCTTGCTATTATTTGTGGGACGGAAGATAACGTGATGATGTCTTCTTTTTCCATACAACTCTATTACCTCCTCTCTAGTCATTTTAACCATCACACAGTCCATGTATCGTTTCTACAGTCTTCCTCTACTCTTATACCCATCCACATTAATTCTCATAAGTTTTCTCACGACTTTTTCATCGACTCCGACATTTATGTTGCAATACATATGCAAATAAAACAGGCTGTTTGCCATATTATATATTTTTTTAAATATCTCAACCATACTGCACATCGATTCTGTAAAATTCAGACGACAACTCACATCTCACATCGCTATCCACTGTCACTTCGCGTAAGGTTCAAAATGACCTTGATTTTGTAGCGTCGAAGTGACGGAGGGATTACTTTACAGAAAGCCACTTTTTACGTTATCTCATACTTTATATGTCAAAATCTCCCCGTTAATTTAGTTCATCTCGCTGACACGCTCGTAGTGGTGGCGCTAGTGTAAATTCGAATTATCAACCGGGTTTTTAGAATGCCAATCAAGAAACTCACAGCGGATTCAGATTCGAAGTTTTAAAGTGAGGTCTTACAGAATAACACCGCTGTATTCTTATCCACTAACACCATAGTGATTATCCTAAACATCACATTCAGTTTTAGCTTAGATATAAAACTATGTAAACTCTTTAATAGTTCAAAACAAGTGCTATACAGTTCTACAAAGAATGTTTGTCTTTTTCCTTTGAAATTCTTAAAATGTGCAGTAAAATTTAATTACATTAATCGCCCAGCTTTGTACTAAACCGGTAACCATTGGGGGAAATATATTGCACTATTTAAGTGAATTTACAAGATAAAATGTTAGTTTCTTTGTAGACTTTTTCTTTTTGTTATCACGCTGTTTTATAAGCCTGATTTGTTTGTAAGTTAATTTTGAGTACATACGTTTTCATTGATTTGAATTATTTTTATACAAAGCCATTAGGCATTTTTAAATCTTTACATCATAAATACGACTATAGAACACGCACGCGTTGTAGCAGCCACGGAGTCTAGATTTGTGCCCGATTGTTGGCAATAGGCTCGCCCGCTATGACGTAGGACTTAAACATAAAAGGCGAAATGTCGATGTACTGTTCATTACACCACTGCCTAACCGTCTGGGATTACAGTGGTACTATGTCTTGTTACTACTCTAGAAGAACGTGCCAATTTGATTTCCTAGAACTCCCCCTTTATCTCATTTACTTGTTACAAAAGTTACAGCTGTACATACAACTGACCCTTAAACAAGTAACACGACCTATACACAAGTCCCAATAAATTATTCAAACGTTATTCACTATTCGTATAATGAGACCTAGAAGTGTATTCAACGGCACAACTCTACTAATTACGAGAAACTTTAAACAATACTGGACGCGAAACTCATCCCGAGCGGCTCATTGTGGACCCACAAATGCGGTCACACAGACTTTCGTATTATACATATTCAGAAAAACAATGGAGTCCTTGCGCCATTCAAATAAACTAAGACAAATGAAATATTTTTCCAGCTATTTATTAAACAATTTTTGGATTACTGCTGGTTTTTTATTTTCTTATGGGTTAATTATTGAGCTGTTGTTGGGAAAAATTTGAAGAATTGAAGTTACTGACACAGCTTGCAGTGGGCCGGCCACGTCTGTCTAGGGATCAATGGATGATAGAGCAAATGAGTTCTGAAGTGTTGATGTAGTGTTTACGCCAGACCAGATAGACCGAAGACCTTTAAAACTGACGACTGAAACGAAAGCATGCGGAAGGTGGGGGAGGTAGGTGGTGTTAATGGCTGCATGCTGTGCCGCAACTAAGGTTAGGTTTATGTTTGGCATTGGGCAGGGTAAGTCCATTTCATTTTAAATGGGGGGAAAAAAAACCTCAATAAATCTACTGTTATTTACATGCTTACGTAAGTACCATTTCTAATTAAAAAACGATTTCAATATTAACAGTAAATCAAAGCAGAAATAAATCGTCGTTACTGAATATTTGAAAGCGGAGCAGTATCATCATCATTATTCTCTTGCCCTTATCCCAATTTATTTGGGGTCGGCGCAGCATGTCTTCTTCTTCCATACTTCTCTATTGCTTGTCATCTCATGAGACACCTCCTTTCTTGCCATATCATCCTTCACACAGTCCATCCATCGTTTCTTTGGTCTTTCCTCTACTCTTATAACCATCCACATTCATAATTTACAACTTTCCTCACTCCATTTCCTCATTCCTCCGCATCACATGCACATACCACGACAACCGATTTCCACACATCTTTTCAGTCACCGGCGCCACTTTCAGACTTCCTCTTATGTACTCATTTCATATTTTATCCATTTGCGTAACACTAACACCACACATCTACCTATGCATTCTGATCTCAGCCACATGCAAATGCTTTTCATTCATCCCTTTTGTGGCCCAACATTCTGCTCCATACAGGACAGGAAAGCGGAGTGCAGTAATGGAACTAAAATACTAGGAAGCTATAATTGTCGAACCGCCTTGAGCAAGCGTAGTGATCAATGCCATTAGCATTGAACATTGATCCTTCTCAGTATGAGAAGCTGCCTTTGCTTTGCAGTAGGACACTTTTAGGCTAGTTCTATTAACTGTTCTTCTTCAGTAATCTTCTTTTCATTTGGTTAGTGTCTAACCTGCTGGCCTACCATAACGTCTTAAAGCAGTATTATTTTACTCTTTATATATTACTAGCTGTCCCACGCAACTTCGTCTGCGTCACATTTTCCCCGTTTTCGCAACATTTTTCATTGCTGCTCTGCTCCTATTGGTTGTAGCGTGATTATATATAGCCTATGTCCTTCTCCAGGTTGAAATCTATCTTCTTGCCAAATTTCATTAAGATCCGATCAGCCGTTTAGTCGTGAAAAGGTTACAAACAAACATACAAACAAACAAACATACAAACAAACAAACAGAGTGACTTTCGCATTTATAATATTAGTATGGATTTTATTCCAATGTGGGAAAGAGACGGAGCTATACAGGATGTCTAATGCCATCTCTTTCCCACACTGGAAAAGGAATAAAACAATAATGTTTTAAGACGTCATGGTAGGCCACCTGGTGTCAGAGTTTTAATACCGCCCATTGAATTTTGACTTGCCTAAATATGTCGTCGAGAAACAACTCTCAGGCATGTTTCGTTTCCTCACGATGTTTTACCTTTACGGAAGCAAGTGATAATTATACAATAAGCACACGAATCCGAAAAATCAGACGTGCGTGCCTTGGGTTCGAACTTGAGACTTATGGCTTGGCAGTCTGACGGTCATATCACTAGGCTATCACTGCCTGCATGCCTATCATCATTTAGTAATGAAGAGATACAAGCCAACTTACTTGAATATGTTTTAATTTACATCTTAAAATATTCCTCTTATAAAACTTAAAACTGATTGAAGCAAAATGAAACCCCTCTATATTTAACTTAATGTTTTTAGCCTTCCAAAACCTTGCCGGAGCCAATCACTTTACTTTTTCTCATTTTTTTAAACGTATGATATTGTACATAGAAGATCATTGTTTGATATTTTAGTAAAGTAAGATCTTGAGTTTATTTCAAATACTCTGAAAATTTGGATGTTCGTAAATCGTTCACGTCGTCTAAACGGCTGAACGGTTTAGGATGAAAGTAAACACAGTTCTAGATCACATATATCTTGGAATATTAAAAACTAAAGTTTTTAATCATCTAAAACAGGTTGTTTGAATGACAAAACTAACTGTAAATAAAATCATAACCCTTCTTTTTGACATTGCCGTCGTCGAGGAAAAAGAGACTTCTGACAAAATAAGCACGAATACGTACGTTTACCAATTGCACACATTTTGTTATAATATCACAGTGTTTAAGGCCTCGCCTCTAATGTACGAGGTTGTGGGTTCAAATCCGGGCGCGTAATGATGTAAATTTTTCAATTCATATAGTACTTTCTCAAGTTTATCTTGGATATTACTGACATCGGTGAAGGAAAACAAAGTCTGAAATCGATAACCCAAACTAGTATTGAGCAAGCATGGTGATCAATGCTCGTACCTTCTCTGTATGAGGAGAGGCCTTTGCCCAGCAGTGGGACAGTAATAGACTGGTATTATTATACATTAACTGTGGCCGCGACTTCGTTCGCATGGAATTTCAGAAGTAGCCTAAGTTCCTCCTTATAACATCAGGGATTTGCCAGTGAAAGTCCCGTCAAAATTGGCCCAGCCGTTCCAGAGATTAGCCGGAACAAACAGACAAACACAAATTGCGTTTATACATTCATATGCATGTAGTAAAAAGCGGTATTTAAATATTACAAACACACTTCAATTTTATTTATACACGTTTACAAAACGGACTTAACTACTGATGTAATGGACCAGACTTCATAAAGAATTTACACTGTTTATATTATGTATCAGTAAACCACAATCAGATTGCAGCCACAAATTGCGGTATTTTTCTATCCGATAACTCTAATTGCTGCCATATTGTGACATTCGTTTTGTAAATGTTTTGTTTACAAGGATTTTGCTAAATAGGGAAAAATACTATAGAAACAAGCAGGACAAGATAAGCTGAGGTTTTTATTTCTATTACTAGAGATGATTTTAGTAGATAAATAAACAAGGTGGAAGGGACATCGACTCTAAAACGGTTACCTAGTATTCAGTACATCATTCAAAACGCCCCCGCCCTACATAGAAACATTTCGACGGTTACTAAAAAAAAAAAAAAATTGTGCGTGGAGTCCCTCCGCGCGGAAGAAGTGAAACTTTGTAATACTACACGCATGCGTTCGAGTGCAACGCATTCACTCTCGTTATTTTATTGAGCTTCTAAATGATATTTTGTTGTTTTCTTGTTGCATAATTTTTATTACATAAGTTTATCGAGGTTATTCTTCTCATGGAAATTGAGCGAAGGCTGGTCACACCGAAGAGTCGAATGCATGACTGTTTGCACGCCATCTTGCGGACCTAGTAGAACTACGTAGTCGCAAATCTTGTAATACTGCCATATTCAGATCTCTTAGTGAGATTTAGAAAATATTCCCCCTCCATGGTAGCGTTAAACTTGTTGGAAGTCGCATAAGAAGTTTCACTTCAAAAATATGCGGGTCCATTTTGACCGTACAGTTATTGCAGTTTTGTAGGAAACAGCTGTTTATTTTTGCGTAGGGTCACTTAGTTTGATGTACCGAATTCTTGATTGAAGGCTTCGTGAAGGCAGGGCTTGTTAACGTTACCAACTAACAAAAAAATATCCGTTACTTAACGTTAATTCCAATGTGATACCTTATTAACTTTACAAAAATATAACGTTAATTGATAACATTACCAGTAATTTAACGTTAAATACAATTAACCTAATATACGATAATAACGTTACTGTACCGTTAATTTAGCTAAAACCCGGTCACATTCAAGATTGTGTGTGGTATGTGAGATGCTAAGTTGCTAACCATAATACTGACTCCCTCAACCATGACCTACCGACCCACGAAATGCGGCGTTCGCAAGGTTTGTTGCAATTAACGGTTATAAAAATTAACGATAAAAATTTGCAAAAATAACGTTAAATCTATTAACGTTATTTTAATAGTAACACTGACAAATGAAGGTAACGTTACGAAAATTTTACCGTTATTTAAAGCCCTGCGTGAAGGTTCTGTATACACCTTGTATAATTAATATGATTTATTTTAAAATTTCAACTTTTTATAACATAATGTTATAAACACAATTTTACTTTGAATTAAATAAAGCTTTTTTACTATTACCAGTTTCCATAGACGAGAATATACATATAATTATTTTCTAATAGACAAACGAATGAAAGCTAACCACAGTTCATTTGATCGTATATTACGATGTTGATCAGTGCAATTTGTTGTATTTGTGTGATCATTTTTAATATAATTTAATATAATTGATATTATTATAGTTTAATATAATTAAGATACTATTTATATAAACCATCATCTGCCTAGGCAGATAATGACATGGCAGAAAAGGCTAGCCTTTTCGCAACTACGTTGGGGTCGGCTTCCAGTCTAACCGGATGCAGTTGAATACCAGTATTTTGGTATGGAGCGTCTGCCTATCAGACCACAACCCAGTTTGTCCTGGGTAATACGATAACCCTTGGTAAGACTGGTTGTAAGACTTTCGGGCCAATTACCACCTGTAAAGACTGTCAATGATCCATAAATGACAGCCGGGACCAAAGGCTTAACGTGCTTTCCAAGGCACGGAGGTAAATTGGTATGTAATGGATGATGACCCATCCACAGACAGACCTTGGCAAGCGCGGCTTAACCTTTAAGCGATCTGAGCGGCTGTTATTATTTAGCCACAAGCTTCTCCACGAGTAAATCTCTTCAAGAATAATGAAATAAATCAGTTCAATGATCTCTTGTACAGTAAAAGTTATTCCAATCGAAACACGCATTCAATAATTATTTGCGGGTAGCGTGTTCAATGTTGATTTTATCGTTACATTATTTCGTTGTTAGATGGTTCTCCTATTGCCGTCTACACCGGTAATTTGTGAAACAATACCTCCCCTGGAATTTACCCCAAGCATTGTTATAATAACATCTACTATGAGGCTTTTCGAGTCGCCCTTAACAATTTAATCAAGTCTCAAATTTGATCTTTGGTTAATAATTTTGTTTAATTGTTCACGATCAAGGTTGGGTAGAGAGGTACTCGAATATATTTTGTGCCTAAATTGGGTTTAATTTTACTGTTGTTACTTCGATAATTTGATTTTAATTAAGTGTATCGTGTAGTAAGAAGGCTAGGATAAAGTTAGAAATGAGCATATAAGAGGAAGTTTGAAAGTGGCGCCTGTTACAGAAAAGATGAAAGGCAGTCGTCTGTCTTGGTATGGACATGTGATGAGGAGGGATGTGTTCCACATGTGACTAAAAGAGTGATGAATATAAATGAGGATGGATGGAGAGGGAGAGGAAGACCAAAGAAAAGTTGGATGGATTGTGTGAAAAATGATATGAAGGAAAAACTAGTAAATGATAGCATGACGAATGACAGAGGAGAATTGAGGAAAGAGACGTGTTGCGTTGACCCCAAATAAGATGAGGCAAGGGCAGCAAGATAATGTGTAGTAAGTAGGCTGGTAAACGAGTTATGCTATAGTTGATTAGATAATTTTAATATGATTCATCGATAGAGAGATTGTGGATCACTACCAAAAAACTAATTAGGTAGGTATGTTAGTAATCACAGAATAGCAACGTCAAAACTATTATGAATGAATAAAGATGTTATGATCCCTGATAGGTATACTTGAGAGCAGCGGTGGCCCAGTGGTGGCAGCAGTGGAACCCAGGCAGGCGCATCACTTTGTGTTAATTATTTCATCGCCGCTGCTCTCAAAAACGATGAAGGAAAACATCGTGAGGAAACCGGCATGTCCTAGAACTAAAAATTCGAAGACATGTGACAACTACCAACCCGCACTGGGCCCGGGTGGTGGATCGCACAGCCCACTCCCTCTCATAGAGAGGAGACCTGTGTCCCTGCAGTGGGAACATTACGGGCTGATGATAATGATAAATAGGGTGTACCTATACCATCCCTAATAGAACACCCACATTTCACGTTAACCGGGCATACATGCAAACACCGTGGCTGCAGCTGACAAAATAAAACCTACAACAACGACAACGAATTACAGCAATTAGAAAATAACAACTTTCTGTTTTGACTTTATTCCGTAGCGTTTGGCATATCAATTGACAAATAAGCAAGCAAAGTAATCCACAATGCACTGCTCCTTATTTATTTTAATAACAGAAATTGCTAAGTTACATAAATCAGCAGCTAGCTATTAAAGTGATTGCAATATACATAACGACGACGGCCTTTAAGACTGTACACAGTGGTCAAACAGAGACCAACGTAAGTCAATGTTACCAGTCAAAGTCAACATTGCTCATGGGGTAGTGAGTAACTGCTATGGTTCCTGCGAAATCGTCTTATTGCGCTGTTTGCTTGGCCGACCCGGTATCAGACGATCGTATTGCAAGGTCGTTTTATATCAAATAGTAATAGTTACATCAGTAGAACTGACCTGTTGGAACTACTCAAGGAATGGCGTATATGAATGGCTTAGTACAAATATTATAGAAAAGATGATTTTTTATCTTTATGTTTAAGTAGACCTTTGGTCGTTGGAGAGTTTTTGTCGCGAATTAGATACAAAAGTTGTTTCTTTGTGAAAAGTGAGTCATAGTGATTGCGTTTGGACTCGAAAACACAGGGTTTTGTAGTTGTTTAGTCTTATAGGTATGACCTAGTTTCTGTTGCCAGGGTTTTAATGGGTTTTAATACAGCAAAGATGAAGTCAATTTTGGAAACTCCTAGGGATTCTATGGGTGCCTGAATGAGGTGGCGCTGTCTGTAAAAAATTGCAATTTTGTCTATGGTTCATTATATTGCAAAAAAAAATGGCGGCGTTTGATTAAGAAAAGAGAAGATGAGAAAAGAAAGACCCATTCGGCACTAGGTACACATCGAATCGACGACAAACAGCAAATCAAAAAGTTTGAACGCGAACGTCATGTATCATATGTGTATAGGTTCATCCGCCAAGGCGACAGTAGGTTCCCGTGCGGTATGCATCAGGCATTTGCGCTATAACAACAAATATTTATGGGAGCCCCCTAAATATTTGTTGTTATAGCGGCAACAGAAATAGATAATCTGTAGAAATTTCGTCTAGCTAACCATCACGGTTCATGAGATACAGCCTGGTGACAGACGGACAGGGAAGTCCCAGTAATAGGGTCCCGTTTGACCCTTTGGGTATGGAACCCTAAAAACAGTTTTCTATTCGAATATCAAAACACTTTCGACATATTTCCTCCACACATTCCATATGTGTTTAGAGGGTGCACAAATATTATCATGAACCGGTTATTATTATACGCTAATGTCAGTAGATTCCGGGTAAGTGCGGCGTGCGTGACCGATGCCTGTGTAGCCCGTATTTATTGCAATTTACGTTCGGGTTATTACTGGGCGCCGACTATTTTGTGAAAGACTTTGTTTTTGTGTGAAATTGGAGAAAATTGTGACTGATTTGTTTGTTATGATTATGCGTGGATGGGTGACCATACTTACATACCAAGTTTCCTCCGTGCCTCGGAAAGCACGTTATGCCGTTGGTCCCGGCTGTCATTTGTAGATCTTTGACAGTCGTTATGAGTAGTAAGAAGCCAAAAGTCATCCAGTCTTACTAAGGGGTATCGTATTACCCAGTGACTGTACTCAGCTGCATCCGGTTAGACTGAAAGCCGACCCCAAGATAGTTTGGGAAAAGGCTAAGCAGATAATGATGATGACTATGCCAAGTCAATGGGAAAGATGGATAGTTTTAATCAACTTTACTATTGCTGTTACATGGTGTCCAGTGATTGGTTTATTTGGATTCAAATCACTGGAAAGTCTATATGTCATTAATTGCAATTCTTTTTTGGAGTATTCGTTGGTCTAGTGGTCGGAAACGCGACTGCTGAGTTTGAGGTCCTACAAGGTTCGATTCCCAGGTCATGCAAAGCATTAATGGGTTTTTCTATCAGAAATTTCTTAGAAGTCATGGAGTCTGGGTAGCCTAGCCCTTGGGGGAATAGAACCAGTCGTTCTATTATAAATTGTAAGTCGCTTTTCGTGTCTGTCTGTGTGATCGCGTTCTTCTTTTTAACTACGCAACGGATTTTGATTTTGATTTAGAGAATTTATTCTTCATGGTTAGGGATAAACTTAAATATAACTAAGATTTTTTTACGTTTTGTAAAGCCATAGTGAAAAGAGGGTTTGAAGTTCAACATTAATGTTATTCTATACCAATTTTGAAATCGCAATCAGAATTGCAATTGTCATTACTTACCAAAACGTACTGAATACACAGAATTTCATAATATTTACAACATAGAACAGAATAAACGCATTTCATGACAATATCTACCTTTGCTTTTCGTCCCACTTTGGTCCCGTACGACGATCTCCATGCCATCTTCTCGTTTCCACATGACCCTCGGAGGCGGCACGCCGCGGGCCTTGCACGAGACCCTGGCTGTGCCACCTTCGGGAACCATCGTGTCACCCGAAGTCTCTTCGGGTATGAAGTCTGGTGGTATCACTACATCTAGGAAGCCCATCTGAGGAAGAGTAGAAATAGAACTGGTTACCTTTATAAAATCAACTTGCTTATGCCCAGGGCTTTAATTTATTTATTTTTTTCGGTTATTGTCCCACGTGATAGTACTACCGGGATAAAAAGTATCATCGTAAAAATACGTGCTATTTCAGACTATTATCTACCCCTGTGCCAAATTTCACCCAGATCCAGTCGGTAGTTTTTGCATGAAAGAGTAAAAAACATCGATACATCCTACAAAACGCATTTATAATATTAGTAGATAGGTTTTATTTATATCTACGAAATACTTTTTAAATAAATTTTCTTTTGCCAAGTAAATGTCTTTTCTCCAGATAACAGAGGCAAACTGTTTTTAAAAGTCTTGCTTACCAACCAATGTTTTTTCAATAAATAATTATAGAGCCAGATAAAACTAATTAAAAACAGCGGGGTATATAAACAACTCTCATATCACAAATTTCAAATCAACATTCAGATTAGTTAGATTACCAAAATCCAGTACGAATAACTTTCTATAATGAACAGCACATTGAAAATGTAAACAGGATCATTTAATTATCGAGAAACCTAACATAGTTCACATTGTTGATGAAATTAAATCTGAATTGTGCGGTTTGCCGATCGCTTAAGAGAAAATATTTACTCCGAATTGCTTAGCGAGATTCTATAATCACATTATGGTGCAAAATTGATAATAAATTGAAGTCTTTCAGATTTGTATCCGTGAATTACAGAAAAATAAACAGAAGTGGCAATTATTTTTAAAGCTACTGAATCATAAAGGTGTAACGGAACTTTTTCATGCTAAAACCTGTGTACAGAAGAGAGGTTTCATCGGAAATATTATAATTCTGAATAACAGATTTGTTCCAACTCCTGCAGATAAATAAGAATGAAGAATTATTTGAATTGAAATAAGTTTTAGCGTTTCCTTCATTTAATAAGTTTGTCGGATTGTGCAAAGTGTTCGAAACATCGCGTTGTTGCGAGGAATAAAATGCTTCAATTAATTAATTTGTTTGAATGCTGTGGAAGCGATTCTCGTAATCATATTAATGTTAATTTTTCTATATTCTTTCCTGTGTATTCATTCAATTATTAAGAACACGTTAATAATATTCAATTAAACAAATAGAGTGTTGACCTCTACTTTCATGAATAATAAACATGCTATGGTCAATTATTGTATATTGCTGTACCTTCATTAATAATAAACATGCTGTGGTCAATAATAGCTTTCAAAAGAATTTTTAATTTTTATTGCATGAATTGACTATAGTGTATTTGTATTGTTGTGTTACTAATATAGGACCTGAAATAAACGAATTTTATTTATTTAAAAGAGTCAACTTTTATGAATGAAACAGTACCTACATACATTACATTGTTTTTGATGGAGTCAACTAACATCCACTACAAACTTTTATTACATAATTTCTGACGTCACGCCTCATCACGCTTATTATACCCAAAGAGTTATACAAATGTGCACGTGTGCTCTTTTTATTTGCGACAAAGTACACCACACTATTCCCAACCACTGCAACAGTGGCAACCACCAAGAAAGCATCGATACAGTGAAGCTAGACGAGTTTCGGAGAAAGAAATAACTGTTTTGATTCCCACAACGTAATAATCATTAAAAAAAGGAGTAAAAAAAAAAAACAAAATTTAAACGTGTGCTTACAGGACACTCATATTTCACCATTTTATTTTTAAGTCAAATGTGAGCCAATTGCCGTTAACCGAGCAAATATCCAGCTGCCTCCATGCTCCAGCTGCTTCTGAGATATTCTTTATGGATAGCCCGACAAAACTTTTGAACCCAATACAACTATTATTAGCTTTTCAAATTAGTGAGTGAAAAATGAACATTATCACTACGTTACCCTTTCACGGTAAGTAGAGATCCTTGGCAAATCAATCAGAGTACTGAATGCTATCGATGTGTCTACGTCACGGGGCACTCATGCCCAACGGCAGGTCGGGCAACACGTTAAGAATTTTACTACTAACAAGGGAGGTTGCTTTCTATGTTTTCTTTCTTTTTTTCTATTTGATAGCTTCTTTATTCACTTATTTATACAAATTTGCTACATTTTAATATACTCCTTATACACCGTGTAAATCACCTCATCGCGAAGCCGTCAACCAAGCATTCTGTACATGAAACTAAGTAACTTTACGCAAAAATTATTGCTGGGAAACGACTTTTTTTTGGGGGGTGTAAAATCATGTTTTCTGGTAGAACTCAATGTAACGCACTCAAAACATTGTGCTGATGGACGGATTGAATAGTACGGGGGTCGTGAAGGTGTTTAAAGTAAAAGTCTTACATTAAAAACTTGTATTTAAAAAAATACTTGTCAAAAAGTTGAAACTTAGACCCCTAATATCTCCGTAACTAGAAGGTTCCCAGGTATGGTGTGGAACAAAAAAAATGATCGCAATGACAGGGAGAACCAGTGCCTTTCGGCTTCGTTAAGAGGTGTTTTACACCCTTTATATATATTTTTTTAAACATATTACAAAAAAAATATTGTACCCCACCGGTATCCCGATACCGGTGGGGTACAATATTTTTATTTTTATAGGGTCCAAGCTACAGGTCACATCAATGATCGCTGAGTCCACATCCCACATGTCGACAACCTTGCGAGCTTTGCGTCACATTTTCCCTGTTCTCACAACATTTTTCATTGCTGCTCTCTCCTATTACTCGTAGCGTAATGATATAAAGCCTATAGCCTTCCTCGATAAATAGGCTATCTAACACTGAAAGAATTTTCATAAAACTTTATACAAGGTGTTGTTTTGCATCCTCGTAGGAGGATGCAAAACAACACCGGAGGAGGAGGTGGTCACAAAAGACACATAATCAATTAAAATTACGCTACCTAGTTAATTATTAATAAACGCTTATTTTTTTGGTTGTCTAAGTTTGTCAATATTTCAGAATAACCCCCTTAACGTGGTTTAGGGAATAAGAAATTATCGAATAAACGTTCGAGATTGTATGTGTCTAAGCGAGGTTATAGGGCAAGAACCAGACGGGCCGCGTTTAAAACACGGGTGGTTCACACTAACCGATTACCTAAAAAATAAGAAAAAAAAGTAATAAGAAAATAAGAAAAAAAAAAATAGTAGATAAGAAAAAAAAATACCTACCTTTTTTATTATTGATTCGGGACGAGAATCATTAGCACAATTACCTCCTTGAATTTGACGAGAATGCAAAACAACAACTTGTCGAATTAGTATAGATTTTTTTAGCTTTGAATGGGTTGCCATGAACGAGTGAATAAATCTTAGTAGCATCTACGAGTCTGGATTTGTGCCTGGTTGATGGCAATAGGCTCACCCCTTATTAAATGGAACTTAAAACGTAACTGGCGAAATGTGCTATTAAGTACAACTCTGCTTAACCCCTCGGGAATGTTATGTTTTCTATGATGTTTAATCCTATCATCACAGGAGAAACAGGTAGGTTATTCTTATTCAAATTAACCAAACGGATCTCGCCATCAAACTCCCAAATAATTGATGAAACAGAAAATGTTCTCACATTTCCTTTCTCGTTAATATAGTAACTACTCTACTTTAATGGTTAAAAATGCATGAGCTCCATACAAGCACTACCGCATAAGTTGCAATTTATGTCAGTGTATTGGTTGAAGTGCATCCCGTCGTGTGACGCATTCTCGTTAAATGGTTCCTGAATTTTCAGCGTACCACAGTCCATTACTTTGTAACAAGAATGTGGGTTGCGGTGTGTTAAAAAAAGATGCTGAATTATAGGCAGTTCTGCAAATTATAGATTTAATTATGGGAACATTAAAGGCTATCAATTATATCTATAGTCAAGTCAAAGTAATTTCTTGAGTTTAAGTAATAACAAGCAACCATTTTTTATGCAATAGACCACGAACGTATTAAGAACTGTCAAAGAAGCAAAGCTAAGAATTCTAACTTTTGACAGTTCTAACTTCAAGTAATTACTAAACCACAGAATAAAAATCGTATCATAAGTAATTATTTTTACTCAACTAATCACTTTGACTTGTTTATAAACACGGGTGTCCGATTTCCTAGTTCGTGGCAAAAAAAGAGTTGTCTTACTCACCTGACTCTTCATAGGATCAGTATTAATTTGACACATGTATTGCCCTCTATCTTCTTCTTGCACGTTCTTGATGTGCAGGTACCAGGTGGAGTGGTCGCTATGGGAGACGGACACCCGAGGGTTGTGGGTGATCACGTGCTCGTGGATCGCCTGAATCGCCTTCGTGTCTGCCTTCACCCAACCCACCTGGAAAATTTAAGAGTTGAGGAGAAGGTTCCGGAAAATAGATACATTTTGATGATGATTACATGGAAATGTGTTGTGTTTTTTTTTAATGTTAAAAGTGTTGGTCGTTTTGTTTTAGCACGTGTCAGTTTATAAAAATACATAATAGTTTTAAGCTTCAGTCAAAACGAACAGACCGGACTAACAGTTGGACTGCGAACTGAACACCAGACATGGACAGATGTAATTTGGTAACAAAGTCTGGTATCCACAGGTAGTCCACAATCTGTCGCTTGACTGAATCTTAAGAATATGAAGTACAAAACATCCTTAAGGAATACGCGCAAAAGAACTACGCTAAGCAGTTGGCTGGTACCTTTACCTACTTCCCTTAAGCGAGGCCTCTTAACAACACTTCAAAATTCATTGCGTTGAATAATGTAAATCAGTAAAGTAAATTAATTAAATAAGTACATTAAGTAGGTTGTTCCTCCGCATTAGCAAGGAAGAAGAGGGCCCACGAAAACAAAAGAAACACGTTTCAGTGGTCGATTTTGCGTGTAGAAAATCTATGAAAAAAGATTTTTTTTTGGTGTTCAGATTTTAAATCTTCTTAATTTTTGGGTCAAGTCAAACATTATAATAAGAAAGGGGTTCGCTTAAATTATACATAAACATAACTTATTAATTACGCATGCGGCCTAAGGTAGCAAACCTAAATTTCTTTATTTTAAGATCGCGCCTTCTGCTATGAACTGTTGTAACTTTTTTTTAAGTTTCGAGATCTTTGAGTAAGGTTTAGTAGGAAAATGGACTTTTTCCGGATGTGATAAGATCGACGTCGACTATATAGAAGAACCCGACAACAACTGTCGGGCAGTTGCCCACCAGACATAACACCTGTCTGGTCGGAAGATCCTCCCTTTTTTACAGGGTATAAAGAACTTTCCACCCTTTTCTTCACTTGATACATACAAAGTGTCTAAAAGCGTCAAGTTGCATGGGTAAAAGAGAGAAAGGGATGCCTTTGTCCTGCAGTGACACATACGGTCGCGTCTATCACGTTTTAAATCTAACTGCGACCTTCTTCTCCCTACAAAGGCGTTGACCTGCCCATGCACATGACGTCTCCACTTGGGCCAAATTTGTGCCTGCTTTTCCCACTAAGGCACTAAGGCGTCAATTTCGAATCTTTTGAAGTAATAAGTAAAATAGATTACAAAAATAAATACAAGGTGTTGTTTTGCAACCTCGTCAGATTCAAGGAGGTAACTATGCTAATGATTCTCGACCAAAATCAATTATGAAATGGGTAGTTTTTTTTTTTTTTCTTATTTGCGGAAATCGTTAAGTGTGAAGCACCCGTGTTTTAAGCGCGGCTCGTCTGAATCTCACCCTATAACCACGCTTCCACACATACAAAAAATCTCAAACGTTTATAATTCGATAATTTCTTATTCCCTAAACCACGTTTAAGGGGTTATTCTGAAATACTGACAAACTTAAACAACCAAAAAAATCTGCGTTTATTAATATTTAACTAGGTACCGTAATTTTAATTGATTATTTAAGTCTTTTGTGACAACCTCCTGATTTTGACGAGGATGCAAAACAACACCTTGTATAATAGAAAATAGATTCCCAAACCAATTCTTCGCACTCTGTTCGTCACCTTGCTCATTTTTACCACGTCATCCTCATTGATAGTTCGTTCGTGGAGGTAAAAGCGGTGTTAAACTTAGATATCTAATTAAGTCTGATAAGTTTTGATGAAGACTAATTCTAAACATAGACCACAAAGCAATTTACGAAGCGGTTACACAATCTAGCTCTCTATCGCGGTTTATCGCTAATCCGGGGCGGTTAAACTTTTCAACTTTATGATTTTACTGTTACCGCTAGTTTATTTGGCCTAAAACTGACTGGCTTACTCAAGTTAACTAAAATAATTAATATTCAGCCTCTCGACTTTATTATATAGTTGGCGAAGGGACGGCCCGAGCTTTTTGTCTACGGACAAATTAATATAGATTGTTCGAAGTAATAAAAGCTTGATTTAAACTGAATAACTTATTCAGTTCACTATAGTAAAATACCTGTAGGCTGGAGCTGAATTTCAGCAAAGCTTCGAGCTGATTTTATGATTTTAGGTCGGAATAATCTGGTTTATTCTCGGGAGCAGGCAGTTGTATGAGCTGCTTGTAAGGTTAAGCGAATTGAGGTTTCAGTGAAAATTGTTTTGGTGTTAAAATCGGGATTGTGAGCTTACATAATTATGTTCGGTAACATGACACCTATGTTGACAGAAGGGATATGCAGATAGGCAACCTACGCACTATTCACCGTACACAAATGAAAACCTTTACCAAGAAAGAAATAAAAGGGTTGAATTTCACTAGATGAAACAAAAAGTTTTGCAACAACGGATCACTAAAATGTGTTTAAATATTAAACGCTTGATAGTTTAAAACACCTTTTGATAATGCACGCCCTAAAAACAACTTTACACATAACATTCTAAAATACAAGGTGTTGTTTTGCATCCTTGTCAAACTAAATGAGGTAACTATGCTGATGATTCTCGTCCCGAATCAATTATAAAATGGGTAGGATTTTTTTATTATTTCTCTAATTTACGGAAATCGGTAAGTTTGAACCACCCGTGTTTTAAACGCAGGCCGTGTGATTCTCGCCCTATAACCACGCTTCCACAAATACAAACTATCTCAAACGTTTATTCGATAATTTCTTATTCCATAAACAACGTTAAGGGGGTTTTTCTGAAATACTGTCAAACATAAAAAAAAAAAACAAAAAAAAAACAGTGTTTATTAATAATTGACAAGGAGCCGTAATTTTGATTGATTATTTATGTCTTGTGTGACAACCTCCTGAATTTTGACGAGGATGCAAAACAACATCTTGTATAATGAAAAATAATTATATATAGAAAAATAAAATAAAAACTTACCCGAAAGTTGCCCAGGTTCACGACTATACATTCGAAGGTTGCGTCCCTCCCGATAGGCACCGTCAGGTTTGTGATGGGCTCCCCAAACTCTGGTACCTCAACACCTCCTGTCAACAAACAGAAAATCATCATTTAACTTGAGAAAAATCTAAAAGAAACTGAAAAATTTGATATTTCAGTGACGAATTTGTACAATGGCTTTCAACGTAATGAGCCCAGTGCAGAAAATGTTTTCTTTCAAATTTTAATTATTTGTTAATTACTTAAAAATCATGGCAAAATATCTACTTTTATCACCAAGAGAATACTTAAATCGAATTTCACAACCAACTAGCGTGTATGAGCTGCTTATGTATAAACGTAGGCGAAGCAAAAGGAGTATGCCAGGATGGTAGCAGGTGGCGTTCTATTGTGTCTGCCTACCCCCATGGGGAAAAGGCGTAACTTTATATACGTAGAAAACTTCAAAAGACATTGCGGCTTAGAAACTTCACTCGTTTCTATGCTAAACTTTCTCACCTATATAGAACAAGGCTATGCCAGACCAAGTCTGTACTACCCTAGTAACAAAAACAAAAGCACCGCGGTACCAAGCCTAACTGATGAGTGTGACGCCAACATTAGTTAGGACCGGTATGTAGGCGGCTTATCGGACGTCCCACAAAGTTGCCGTCGACGATACTGTCGTCGACAGTTGCACCTACCTAGGACCTTGCAACAAAGTGTCAACTAACCACTTCAACTTGTACCGTTATTCGCGGTCCAACTTCAGAAATGTGAAGTGACACGAATAACTTTGCCAAGAGATGGTAACTATGTAGACCGCTGCGCCCGCGATCTTGTTTGGGACAATTGCGTTGACATGAACAGTAATTCATGTGTGAATTTGTTAATGAAATGTTTGTATTTAATTCGGTCCCGCGTTAGATATACATAATTATACTGTTTAAGGGGTTTGAAGAACAGGGTGTAGAGTTCTTCATCCCCCATAGAAAAGGGAGGATCCTCAAACTAAACGGGTGCTGTGTCTGGGGGGTTACTTCCCGACAGTTGTTTTCGGGTTATTTTTGGTACTCTTTATGTTAGTTCTTCATTTATGGCATAGATGGCGCTGTGTTACTTTTGTACTGTATTGCTGTAGTACCGCTACATTGTTGATGTGGTAGATTTAAGTGATTACTTAATTACGTTGTGTCGCTCAGATTGTTTAGAGTGGTTTAAATTTGCATTAGTCAAACATTAATACGTGATAATTGCGAAAGATGTCTTTCTGTTTCAAAAAGTTCATTCGTGGAACAACAAAAATTCGATGGATTCCTGTGTTTGAACCATAAACACATTTTGTTTTCTTATAACCGTTTCAATTTTCACATAATACCAAAGATCGTACTAACATAATTTAAATCTCACAACCAAACACTCTGATTCAAGGATTATTTTGTTACATGCCCTGATAATTTTGTCTCGAGAATAGCAAAATATTCGGGATCGAAATAGCGAGCATCGGATCATCAAAACCTATTTTGTCACGGTCGAGAGGTCCCATCTCGAAACCCAAGCTCATAATACTCCTACATTCTTTCATCAAGAATTTCCATGTGCAAAATGTATATTATAAATGAAGTCGCATTTTGTGTAGGTGTGGTGTGGAGCTCGTGGCTAAATAATAACAGCCACGGACGATCTCCAGGTTAAGCCGGACTTGCCTAGGTTGGTCTGTGGATGGGTGACCACCCATTACTATACCGAGTCTCCTCTGTGCCTCGTAAAGCACATTAAGCCATTGGTCCCGTCTTAAATACATATTTTATTTCTCAAGTTACTAACGGTATGCTACACAGTTTTAAGGCCAGCATAATTAAACGTGTTATAAACATAAACAAAATTCAACTGTAGTGGCAAGTTTCAGACGTTTTGCAAATAGCCATGGCTCCTAAGTGAGAAAGTTGCAGTTGGCCCAGAGATACCGTGCGTTAGAGGGAACTAAAAACGATGTTTTGTTACCTTAACGAGCGTCGGGAGGCGGCAAAGTGTGAAAGCTCGCCTACCAACATTCAAAACATCATTTTGCTTTTTCCATTCCTTACGTTATACTTAGTTTGTGAAACTAAACAGCTAAAGAATTCAAACGAAAACGCTCTTAGAGATTGATCATAAAAATAACAACACTTTTATGAAAATCAGATTGCGTAAAATGTTTTAAACAAACTTTATTTCCGCTTCAGCGTCTTAATTCATCGTTTACTTTAAAACTACAGAAGCTTTCTTATTGCTTCACAAATTTCTTGAGAAGGTGAGCAAAAAATGTGTGAGCACAAAAAAGTCTTACTTTTAAAGAACATTTCTATCTAACGATAACTATGGCGGGCTGTAACGTTACCAAACGGTCTCGTGGAAGGCAGTAAAAACTGCCATTTTGCAACGACAGCGTCCACAATATCGTCACAGACTGGGACGCAGTAAAATGTTTACAAAATATCCTGCTTTTGTTGTGGGTGCCACTAGAAGTGTTGGATATTGCTTTTGTATTACCGTTTTAGCGTAAACTCAGTCGGCCATTTGCCTGCAGCTGCGGTAATCGTTCTATTTTCGGGTACAGTTGTACGGTCGTCTGCCTGTTGGTTCTATTCATGATTCAGGTATCATTAGGTACGTGGAATCCACCTTTAGTGACTAGGTATTTTTAGATGATGTCTATTGGATATTGATTATCATCTTGATTAATTTATCTAATTCTGGTAATAGGTAGGCTATGGGTATTATTATTGATACCATGAATGAATGAATGAAGAAATTGTAGTTAAATACGATAACAATTATATGGGATTGAACATTATTTGTTTTTACACTAGTGAATTAAAAACTGCAACATGATAGGTCCTAATGGGTTCAAACTTGAGACCTATCACTTGGCAGTTCGACAGTCACACCACTAGGCTAACACTGCTATTTATTTGAATAAATAGCAGTGTTAGCCTAGTGCATCGTTTACGATACAGCTTTGTTTGACAAAGAGTCACTTCTTTTCTTACGCATTTTGTTTGATTCATCCAATTTGCAAGGCATGAGTGAACCTTGTATTATAAGCGTAAAATACGCAGTAATTCTAATAAAATTAGAGAAAATATTAATTCGATTAGCCTCTCTTAAGTGTCAGTAAAGATCGAAGTTCGGAGAAAACTTGGGCACTAATCATTATTAATAAGTTAAAAAAGTTATATAAGCATTCTGTTATATTATTAGGAATGTTATAACTTTAACGAAGATTTGGTACCTATTATCATTGATTTTTTAAGAAAGAAATGTAGGTAATAGTCATGCTAGACGGCTCCACATGTGCCTGCATATGGAATTTAAAATTTTACAGTAAATAGAAACATAGTTACTTCAATGTAATTGTATGTATTAGTAACTTATCTGATTTTTCGGATTCATGTGCGTAAACCAAAATAACGTGAGGAAACCAGCATGCCTGAGAGATATTCCTCGACGGCATGTAAGTACTCGTAAACCCAAGTCAGAGGCCTATGGGCGGCATAAAACTCTGACACCGCACGGGCTTCGCGAGCCAAGGTGAGCCAGTTTGAGCATTTAGTTTCTCTCCGTATACGATGGACAATCACGTGTTACCAGGATAGGCACTAACCAGTAACCACTAACGAAAAAGATCATTTAATTTTGCACCATTCAATTAAAGTGAAGAATATGGTGGTGGCACAGTAATATCAGTTTTGACTTGCAAGTGTAAGTCGTGGATTCAAGCAAACGCAGGCAATTTAGTGTAATTTATTCTCATCTGCCCTACTGTCAGTAGAAACCGGCCTGTCCTAGAAATAAAAACTCCAAGACATGCGATAATTATAAAACCGCACTAGTTTGTGAGATGGCCCACTCCCACTGTCAGAGAAAATTCCCAGCAGTAGAAGTCGTGACGTGGGATAGGCTGATAATGCTAACCAAATTAAATTAATTTCTTAGAACCTTGTATTACTGCCATTAGTTACTACATTTGTTCGATATTAATTACATTATGTAGTGTATTGACGGGATTGTGTGTTAATATCAGACATCGGGCGATTGTGTCTCGCATGTAATTGAGCTAACATATTGATTAAGGATAATGCCCGTATTATATTTAATTAGAAGGTAAGTTATCCGGGTTGGCACATAGAAATTTACGAAAAAATATCTATAATAAATAAATAAAAATAAATAAATAAATAAATAAATAAATAAGTCCAAGAAATACGAATTGCGACAAGGTTTTGAAGTTTAAAAATAAATTATAAAAATAAATTAATATATAACCACAATTTTCAGATTGGCACCAGCCACTGTTTGTTTGCCTTTAAATCATAGAAACATAAACTATCATAAACGAATATTACGAGTATAAAGCGGTTACGTTCGTATAGGTATACAACGGAATCTCTGAAACTTCCCATCCGATTTCAAAAATTCTTTCACTGATTGATAGCCACAGATCTACTGATCTAGGAGGACAAAGTCACTTCTTTTTGTTCTTCTGCAATAAAAGATAATATTTAATTTTCAGTCCTTAATCATTTTATTCATATTTTCCGCCAGTAAAATATTATATCATATTTCTACCAGCACATATGACCATAACTAACTGTAGTCAACATTAAATACAATGTTTATCACAATTTTACGTACAAATTTTCAACGTCGCAATATCAACGGTGATACGTTCATAAATTCAATGAAATTACCCATCTTTCTGCGCTTCAAAGACGCCATATATTTTCCGGTAGAGACAGCGCCTTGCCATGTGGACCATCACGCGAATGATAAATCAGTATGGCTCGCAATATCTACTGAAATATCGCGACGAATATTTAAAGTTGGGCTTTATAGCTTTTGAGGAGCAAACTTTTCAGGCTGATGTTAAATATCTGGATATAGGAACACTTACCTGAATTTTAGGTTTTTAATCGTGAAAAAGAGACATTTTTTTTCGGCCCACTTATTATAAAAAAAGCATGAGTAACATCAGTACCAATTAGTCGAGTGAAATTAGACAAAAAATACTAATAAGGTTCCATCTTATGAGTATTTTTCGGTTTCGAAGTTTACAGTGGTCGGGTTTTCATGGGACTTTTTTATTGAGTTCCTCGCGATATGTTTTTTTTTTAATTTCGTTAGGTTTTTTTTTTGTCGTTAATGAAAAACTTACTTTTACATTCGACGAATTTAGGTATATGGTGGGGTAAAAGTGTGACATTTGTGTATCTATTAAATGACAATTTGGTCAGTTTCCTTGTTCATTGTGATCGACGAAATTATTATATCAAGATTTTTGTTTCCATTTTTTTTAGTTATTTCTAAATTACAGGACTTTTAGACCAAGATTGCTTTTGAAATTGGTAACTGATACTCTTTTACAGACGTAAAATTGTTTAAGAAAACTTTCATTCATGAGTCTCTTCAGTGACTAAAAATTCATTCGGAAATATCATGAAATCTTCTATGTAAAAGTTTAGGAAGGCTTTTTTCTCAAAATATTTTTGTTTCAATGTATATACACACATCAAAAGTGTCTAGGGATCAACATATATTTTTGCAATAACTTTTCTCCTGATTGATATTAATTAAAATTTTCTTTAAGGATTCATCAAATAAAGTGTTTTCGTTTGTCACAGTAACGATAAACCAAGTCACCTTTGCATTAATAAAGAAATTTGCCATTTTCTAATAAAGGGATTTTTGACATTTGAACCTCTAACATTAAAGTTCGAAAAAAAGACTGAAATAACAGTTTTCTTTAAAATTTTATTGGGTAACCTAAACAATTAATAATCCGTGTTTCTACCGCGAACACTAACAACACAAGAACATCGGTTTGGCATACTCAAAATGAGTTCATCCAAATCACGCTGTGGAATGGCCGCCCATGTTCGTTGCAACAACAAAAAAAGGTCTTCTTGCGACTGGATACCCTCCATATTCGGCAGAGCTCTTCTCTGTAGCATATCCCATGCATGCTCAATCGGGTTCAAGTCTGGCGACTGAGCAGGCCAGGGCAGGACATTGATGTTAGCTGCGGCGAGAGTCTGTCTTACAACTCTTGCGGTGTGCGGTCGTGCATTATCATGCATTAACTGAAATAAGGGACCGATTTGCACTTGTAGAGGAACGATGACGTCTGATACAATCGTCTCAGCATAAATTTGAGCGTTGAGGTTGCCTCTGATCCAAATCAACTCAGTTCTTCCGCCGATCCAAATACCCGCCCATACCATGATGGTTCCACCACTATAAGGATGGACTTCCTGGCAGGATTTTAATCGCTGTTGGCGTCCAGGGGTTCTCCAGTGTCGTATACGTCTTGTATCCGGTCTCATACCAAAACGAGACTCATCAGAAAAGCACACGAAACGCCATTGTTCTTCTGCCCAATTTCTGTGTTCAAGAGCCCATTGATATCGAATCCTACGATTGTGCATTGCTATAGGTGGTACCCGTAGCGGTCTTCGGGAATGAAGGTTCACTTCATGCAAGCGGTTTCTGACTGTTTGGTCGCTAATTAAGTTCCCTGAAGAGTGATGAAGCCTCACGGCTAACATCATGGCGGTTATTGTTGGAGCTCTTCGAGTTAAGATTTGAATGTATCGGTCTTGTCTCCGTGTGGTGCAGCGATACCGTCCTCCATGGCGCTCAGCCACGGTACCAGTGCTTCGGTAACGTGTCCAAAGTCGACTGATAACACTCTGACTTGTATTCAGAGCTAAAGCCACAGTACGTTGCCGGGAACCAGCTTCTATCATTCCCACGGCTCTGAGCATTTCTTCCCTGCTTAAATGACGTCGCCGCTCCATAATAACGTTGGTTTTAATCAGTAGTAGGGAAACAGTAGCACTAATAATGTCTTCAATGCGTTGTATGTTTTTATAGGGAAAATATTGACAGCTGATTTTCATCTTTTACTCGAATTTGATTCACAGTTCCTGATTCAAATTATGAAATGCACCAAAAAGGATCCATATAAATTTATAAAATCATAAATTTATTACAAAGCCACATCTCAATCTCAAGAAATCCGCATAAAAATGCTTGATCCCTAGACACTTTTGATGTGTGTATTATTCTAAAAATATCCTTATTATATCTACCTGCCTTCTGGGCATTTATCCTGTTGCGGACGAATGTTTTGACGCCCGGTAACTGTGTTCTGCTTTTTTATGTGTACATGTAAACGTGTGTTATGTGGATATTTTCATTATTATTTGAAGTCTGTTTATCGTTTGTAAATAATTCAATATTTAAATATTAAAATTATCTTTGGTTTCCCACGACTAAAGTAACTTCTTTTAGGAATCAATATTTTTAGGATTATCCCCGAGGAGCTTTGTGTGTTTTCCACGAGAGAACTAAGCGGTGTCAACGCACTCTCAAGAATTTTAAGGGTATAACCGTCTCACGGGAAAATATCGCGATGTGAAATATTAAAATGTCCAGGAATATGAAAATTTAACAAGATTATGAACTACCTACCAGGCGTAGGCGTGATATTTTAAATTTAAAATCTTCGAATATTTTTTTTCTTAAAGAAAGTGGTTGATGTTCTAGGTTGAATTTCCAGGTTGGGCAAAGTGTTTATTTGGTGTGAATTTCTAGCAACCAAGAATTCTAGATTTAGGCCCGGTTGAAGGCAATAAATTCTCGCTCTGTCACATGAGACTTCAATATACCTAACTGGCGAAATTTGGGTGTACTATTTGGTACAGCTCTGCCTAACCCTTCATGGGATCGCAGGCAAGATATTATGTTTTAACCACATAAAATCCACTGCACATAGATACAGCATCCGCAGCTTGTGTCAGCCCGAGAAGGTATCAGACTGATACAGTGTACCAGCCTTAATTAAAACTTTAGTCAACCGATGAACACAGTAGAGCAGATTTGATACTAAAACTCCGTATTCTTGTCATTGTCAAAAATTTACCTACACCAAGGTGTAGACCCGATTATAAAACAAGGGTTTCTTTCATCTGGTAAACAAGGAAGTTCGTGATCTCTTCACCTGAAGAACTGGCTATTAATTGTATCTTCATCTCGTCCACTTTTAAACACAACTGGCGGAATGTATTTACATAGGTACACATCTGTTTACCATTCGCCGATAACATTAGTGTGAACATAAGCTAAGAGTCATTTACAAGAATATTTTCGTATTTTTTTCACTCGGAAGAAAACCTCGAAAAATAATTGAGAAATAAGTTGACAAATGACCATATTTTTATTTCAGATTCTCTTTCGTTTTCTTCTAGTCTTTTAATAAAATTTACCAATTGATTTTAAAGACTCTTTATTATAAAACAATATAAGCAATATTAATTCCACTTAACTGAGTTGAATAGTTTCCAACTATCCCAGGCTAATGCCAAGAGTAGAGAGGAGAACTGTCGATAATATCGACATTATTACTACTTAGCAGTAGTAAGAATCATTAGCAACAAATGGGATACTTATCGCGGCTTCAAATGCTATTTAGAGTTAATATTCAACGTTTAAGTTTAATGGAGTGTTCGTGTTAGTTCATGGCTGATACAAAGAGACTGTGAGATGCGTCCGGTTTCATTTATTAATTATGAAACGTTTGCCGAACATCAGCCATTAAATTCGGTCGATATTTGGTTGGAAAGACATTGTTGGCCGCATTTAGGCAACGTTTGTGCGACATTCAACGTACACCACATTGTGAGAGGGACACTGGGGCTTGATAGCCTAAATTCGGGGAATATTCTCTGTATTCCCAAGGCATTATGAAGAACATTGTGCATAATTAGTTGTTTCAAAACGGCTGAGTCCATGGTGTGTATGTCATTTCTAATGATAAGATTGATCACGAATAGAAGCATAATCAGCCTATACTGATTCTAATGTATTATTCCCTTTATTCATTTATATACAAATTTAATATATTTTTAAATATTCCTTATAAATAATAAAAAATAGTAAAATACACACATCAAAAGTGTCTAGGGATCAACATATATTTTGCAATAACTTTTCTCCTGATTGATATTAATTAAAATTTTCTTTAAGGATTCATCAAATAAAGTGTTTTCGTTTGTCACAGTAACGATAAACCAAGTCACCTTTGCATTAATAAAGAAATTTGCCATTTTCTAATAAAGGGATTTTTGACATTTGAACCACTAACATTAAAGTTCGAAAAAAAGACTGAAATAACAGTTTTCTTTAAAATTTTATTGGGTAACTTAAACAATTAATAATCCGTGTTTCTACCGCGAACACTAACAACACAAGAACATCGGTTTGGCATACTCAAAATGAGTTCATCCAAATCACGCTGTGGAATGGCCGCCCATGTTCGTTGCAACAACAAAGGTCTTCTTGCGACTGGATACCCTCCATATTCGGCAGAGCTCTTCTCTGTAGCATATCCCATGCATGCTCAATCGGGTTCAAGTCTGGCGACTGAGCAGGCCAGGGCAGGACATTGATGTTAGCTGCGGCGAGAGTCTGTCTTACAACTCTTGCGGTGTGCGGTCGTGCATTATCATGCATTAACTGAAATAAGGGACCGATTTGCACTTGTAGAGGAACGATGACGTCTGATACAATCGTCTCAGCATAAATTTGAGCGTTGAGGTTGCCTCTGATCCAAATCAACTCAGTTCTTCCGCCGATCCAAATACCCGCCCATACCATGATGGTTCCACCACTATAAGGATGGACTTCCTGGCAGGATTTTAATCGCTGTTGGCGTCCAGGGGTTCTCCAGTGTCGTATACGTCTTGTATCCGGTCTCATACCAAAACTAAACTCATCAGAAAAGCACACGAAACGCCATTGTTCTTCTGCCCAATTTCTGTGTTCAAGAGCCCATTGATATCGAATCCTACGATTGTGCATTGCTATAGGTGGTACCCGTAGCGGTCTTCGGGAATGAAGGTTCACTTCATGCAAGCGGTTTCTGACTGTTTGGTCGCTAATTAAGTTCCCTGAAGAGTGATGAAGCCTCACGGCTAACATCATGGCGGTTATTGTTGGAGCTCTTCGAGTTAAGATTTGAATGTATCGGTCTTGTCTCCGTGTGGTGCAGCGATACCGTCCTCCATGGCGCTCAGCCACGGTACCAGTGCTTCGGTAACGTGTCCAAAGTCGACTGATAACACTCTGACTTGTATTCAGAGCTAAAGCCACAGTACGTTGCCGGGAACCAGCTTCTATCATTCCCACGGCTCTGAGCATTTCTTCCCTGCTTAAATGACGTCGCCGCTCCATAATAACGTTGGTTTTAATCAGTAGTAGGGAAACAGTAGCACTAATAATGTCTTCAATGCGTTGTATGTTTTTATAGGGAAAATATTGACAGCTGATTTTCATCTTTTACTCGAATTTGATTCACAGTTCCTGATTCAAATTATGAAATGCACCAAAAAGGATCCATATAAATTTATAAAATCATAAATTTACTACAAAGCCACATCTCAATCTCAAGAAATCCGCATAAAAATGCTTGATCCCTAGACACTTTTGATGTGTGTATAAAAAATTGTAGCCCACCGGTATCGGGAACAGGGTCCAAGCTACCGGCGGTCAAGGCTACAGAGAAAGGAACCTCCTAACAATACGAGCCGTGTCCAGGAGTACCGCTTTCTGAATCAAGCCCTTGATCCAGCTGCCTAACGAGAGCCTCATCAGATGTTGGTCGAGGCTCTTGGCAATTAGGCCATTGGCTGATACGACTATTGGCACAATGATCGCTGAGTCAACATCCCACATATCGACAACCTCGCGAGCCAAGTCAAGATACTTGATTTGCTTATCTTTCTCGGCTTTCACGAGGTTCTCGTCATGTGGAACCGTTATGTCAACAATCATTGCGCGCCGCTCTGATCGATCCACCACCACTATATCAGGCTTATTGGCTACAATAGTCCTGTCAGTGATGATGGATTGATCCCAATAAAGTGTGATATGGCCATTTTCGAGAACTGGGTCGGGCACATACCTATAGTACGGCACTTCCGATTCCGCAAGGCTGTATTTCAGAGCAAGTTGCTGATGGATAATCCTGGCTACAAGGTTGTGTCTATGCAAGTATTCTCCGTTAGCTAGACGAGAACACCCAGAGATTATGTGACGGATCGATTCGCCTGGACGGTGGCATGCCCGACATATGTCAACCGTGCCATCCTTCACAATAAATGTCCGGTAGTTATTCGTCATCATAACTTCATCCATAATTGCACAAACAAAACCTTCGGTTTCTCCAAAGAGTTCCCCGGAACGTAGCCAAGCTACGGACGCTGCATGGTCTACATCAGGTCCATGCAGGGCACTGAAGTAGCGTCCGTGAAGCTCCTTACTCTGCCATACTTCCCTGCGGTCATTAGTGTCAAGCACTGCAGGTTTGCGCCAGTTCTCTTTAGCCAAGGAGAGCGGGGTGAGGGCCTTGTCCATCGCGACCACATCTCGATGCATCCCCACGTCGGCTTCTAGGAAATATTCTTATTATAAATATTATTATTATTACGGAATAATAAATGCCACCCCTCTTTGAAAGAGGGAGTTTGTTGTTTTGTGGAAATAAAGTCATCCGTGTTGACTACTATTCGTGATGAATAGATATTCAGATACATAAACAATACATTATATGAATATCATTATATTTGCTTCGCTAAGTTCTAACTATATTTATTGATCTTTTAATATAGTACATTTTGATACATGTGAGGAAAAATTCTCATTGTAGCCGAGGAGGAAGTCTCCGAACATTCAGGAACCGAGAACTGCAGAGAAATGCCAACGTGTATCAAACGTCATTTTTCAAAACATGTTACTGAACAAGAAATAAAATAATAAAACGAAAAGCATTTATTTATTAATTACGAAACTATGATTTGATATGCTTTTCTTTTCCGCGATTTGCTTTTGCATATTGAAGGAGTAGCAAAGGTATAAGCCGCCAAACAGTCTAATATAAAAAATAGAGAACTCAAATATTTGTTTAGTTTTGAATACAAATAGATGTTGATTTGTCCATAAAAACAAATACTTTAATAAATAATTATGTTTATTTATGATTTTCTATTTATTGCATTTAAACATTTAGGCCATTTAGGCAAAAATATTTAGGCCTAAAGGAATAATTATGCCAAATATAGAAATTGAATCACGTCGGATATTCTGTGGATCAGAATCAGAATGCAGTACACTGCATTCTGATTTCTACAAGCGTAGGAAACACTTGTAGAAATCAATCAAAAAAAAAACAATAATGTGAAATACTCTGGATTTTGAACCTAATAATGGTGTGATAAGAGTCAATGTTCGAAGAAATCTTTTAAAAAAATGTATTGAGTGTAGGAATGAAAGCTATTTTTCGAGTGCAAAAGGACATCATTTTGAAAGAGCTGAATCCATTGCACGCAAAAAAAAAACCTCATAAAGTCCGATAATTCATAACGTGATTACTATAATCAACTGTTTAAATACGCTCAAATGACAAAAATCGGATGTCCTAAATAATGATTTTCGGTCGCTTAATTCAAATGGTAAACTAAATGAAAGTTTCAGCTGGTCATTTGTCATTGGACGTGCACGGCGCGCGCCGGTTCCGACCGTCCGAGTTCCGGCTGCAAGCTGCTTTTATTAATATTTCCAGCGCGAATCCACGCTTTATTAGCAAACAGCCGTCATGTGGCTGATAAATTATTAATGTGGTTGCAGCGCAGCTTGTGTTTTGTGACCCGTTTTTTAAACAACAGCAACGTTACATGTGTTTTCGGCAGACTAATGTACTTAATTGATAGCCTGACGTAATTGCGACACAATAAGGTCTCATAATATGCAGTGAGAAAATTATAATAAAATTTTTGTGATATTTATTCCGACGGAGTTTGTGTCAAATCGTTGCGAAGGAAAAAGTTCGTTTCGCTTCGCTATTATAAGAGTTGTTTCTTACTTTTTGTAGCACTGAAGAAAGCAGATGATGTATCTACGTTTCGATGGCATCGAGCTCGTAATTGGCAACTGGAAGTATTGTTTATGATCTTTAAAAATATATTTATCGCAATTGTGCTTTAGGTACTTACACAGTAAATAATACGTAACGTAAATAAATAGTACGTACGTAAATAGTACGTGTTACTTTCAGGAAGTCTGTTCTGAAAATACCTTTGCTCTATAACGAGTATGCTACTTTTTTAATTCTTCCATTTTCAAATGCAAAAACCGCACACAGCCAGTACAAAATAAAACTGCATTTTCACATCAAAAGCGCTTTAAAGCTGAATGAATAGGTAGATACGTCACATTATTACGATGGATGACTTGTCCCTTCCATAGTTTAACCGTCTGGCTACATTCTTAAAGACAGACGGAACCATTTATCATGAAGCTGAATGTCTCGGATGCAATTTTCAGCAATGCTGCCTGTTACTGTGCACTTTTGGTCACTATTATAAATTGCTTTCTGCATCCATATCTATGGGTAGATATTTTGCAGTCATATCAAATGACATTAATCTTTGGTTGGATTACGATTCTAATTAATTTATGTTTAGAGTGGAGTGTCATGAAATGATTCACTGAGGTGTCGAATGATCGGGTTTTAAGCCAAATTTTATGTTTTGTTATTTTTTTGACAATTTTATTTCCGCAAATAATTGTTTGATACTTTTTTATTTACTTGTACAAAAACAGATAAAAGGAACTAACTATGACATTGTGATAAAAAAATCTGCTGTTGCCTAATTTTTTTCGAATTACTCGACCTTTTCGTACTTTTATTTGTATGTAGTAATGACAAACATATCGAGAAACTTAACTACCTATAAAATCCTTAATGTTGATACCTATGTCGAACAAAAATAAAGATTATGATTCTGAAACAGCTGATATTTATTTAACTTTTTCATGGTCGGACTCATACATACCTAGTTATTCATTTTCGTACTAAGTATACGCCTTTAAAGCATTGTCCAAATTTAACAAATCACCACACTATTTAATACACACACTATTTAAAACATTATAGTTTTTTTTTTTTATGAATTGTGTTATTACTGAGTTTTGAGTTGATTTGATCACGCGTTCAGATCAATGGGACAAGACGCTTAGCGAGCTCGAGCCTACCCACCTAGCCTTTTGGCAGCTGCAACGCAAGTTGCGCTCCACCGAAGAGGCTTCGATGCCTCCCCTCACCCGACCCGATAAGAGCGTCGCATTCGACGACTCTGAGAAGGCCGAATGCCTGGAGTCCCAGTGCTCCCCCAGCTCTCAACCAGTAGACAAGCGACATCTCGATGAGGTGAACGCATTCGTCGGACGTAGAGCCGCCCTCCCCCCCCGTAGAAGACCCTGATGATCCTCTGCCTCCAGTCACAGCTGACGAAGTGCAAGACATCATTAATAAGCTTCAACCGCGGAAAGCACCCGGCTCCGACGGAATCACCAATAGGGTGTTTAAACTCCTCCCCGCTCAGCTCGTCGTGTTAATGGCGGCCATCTTCAATGGCGCCCTGAGCAACAACGCTTTTCCCCAAATATGGAAAGAGGCCACTGTCATCGGTTCCGCCAAGCCAGGCAAACCCAAGTCTGAGCCCTCGAGCTACAGACCTATCAGTCTCCTGAACGCACTCGGTAAAATCTACGAGCTACTTATTTATAGGCGACTCAAAGACTTCGTCGAGGCTAAGAGTCTCATCCCCAACGAGCAGTTCGGCTTCAGGACCGGACACTCTTGCATTCAACAGGCCCATCGCATCGTAGAGCACTTGAGCGCTGGCTTCCAGCGTGGAGCGATGACCGGTGTGTTGTTCTTCGACATAGCAAAGGCTTTCGACAAAGTCTGGCACAACGGCTTATTATATAAGCTGTACAAACTGGGAGTGCCAGACCGTCTCGTGCTCATCTTACGAGACTATTTGTCGGATCGCACCTTCCGCTATCGCATCGGAAGAGCCAGGCAGTTCTTTTCTCTAAACAGCGTAAAAATAAGCCACCCGCGCTCAGCCCGATCACTATGTACGGTAAGCCTATCCCTTGGGAGAAGCAAGTCAAGCACTTAGGAGTCTTACTTGACAACCACATGTCTTTCGCGGCGCACATCAAAGCAGCTCGCGACCGAGCTGCCTTTGCTATGGGTAGGCTTCATTTCATGATTTCGGCGAAAAGCAAGTTGTCACTCAAGTGCAACTTGTCACTCAAGTGCAAGTTGCGCCTTTATACTGCGGTGATCCGCCCCATTATGACGTACGCTTGCGTCGTGTACGCTCACACCAAGCCTAAGTACATCCATAGGATGCAAACTTTGCAGAACCGGTTCTTACGTAGAGTCACGGGAGCCCCCTTTTATGTCCGTAATGACCGTCTACACGTAGACGTTAGAATGCCCACCGTCCTTCAGTTTATGAAACTTCTTTCGAAGCGTTTCTTCGATAACGCCATTAAACACCGTAATCTCCTGATCGCAGCGGCCGCCCGTTACGAACCCTCGCGCATTAGTACAGTACGCCGTCCTAGGCATACCCTCGTCACTCCAGATGATGCTATCACCCTCCTCCAGGAGAGTAGCAAAGAGACTAGCACTCTTAAAAAGTTCCGACTCAAACCACCGTCTTTCCGACCTCGCCGTCGAGGTCCGTAGCGGTCCTTGCCCTCCCCGACCCACGCTCGAGCCAGCCCGCGATGCTGTGCCAGTAGTTTTAAATCAGCCCCTAAATAATGATACCATTCAGATCCAGCCTGTCCCCATGCAGTCCTCCTCCAGCGACGCCCTAAGCCGAGGTTCGTACCCCACAGGGGGTGCCCTTAGCGTGCAGTCGCTTAGTTTGTAAGTTTTTATGCCCTGGCTGGAGGCCTTACTCTTAAGGCACCCACAGGATAGTCCGGTTAAGAGCGTTTATTCCTTACCGCTTTTCATACAAACTTTCAAGTAGTTTTTTTCCGAAATGACTGAACCGATTTAAATGAAACTTTATACGCATAAGCAGGATACATAGGTCTAAAAAGTTACTAAAAAATATTTTCAAAATGTGTTTTAAAACAAGAGATAATTGGAATTTTCTGTTTCTATAGAAAATTTAAATTTGGTCTAGTTTAACTGTAACACTATTTTTCGAAAATGTTTTTTAGTAACTTTTTAGATCTGTGTATCCTGCTTATGTGTACGAAGTTTCATCAAAATCAGTTCAGTCATTTCGGAAAAAAACTACTTGAAAGTTTGTATGAAATGTCGTAAGGCGTAAACGCTCTTAAGCAGACGACAACCTCATAGGTTGAACTGCGAGATGCCACTCACAAAAAAAAACGCGATCACGCAGTAAAATATAAAAAAAAGCCTATGGCAAATATTACCTTTTTAAATTAGCCTAATGATAAATAAATAAATAAATTAGCATACTTGCTGTGCTGCCAAGTTTCAAGTAAATTGCAGCACATTTGGATTTTTTATATAAACACTAAAACCCTGTAGCTGCCGTCGTGCATGGATTTGGGGGCTGTCACCTGGCCAGGTTTATTACTTTCATTACAAGGAATCTATTGTTATACAGTTTGTTTGTGAACGAATAGGTATAAAATACTACAGTTATATTTTTTTTTGTAATATACTCAACAATTCTAGACGATGATTATACATTTAGATGAAATTTCAATTTTAAAAAATCATTGCCACCCTATTTATTATTTTTCACTAGTTAATTTAGCCGGGAGAACGCAAGGATTCTAACGATACCCACATACATTAAAATCGGTTTGGGCGTTTAGAAGTTATGGTGGAATAAAGAACCTCACAAACATTCTTACAAACACACATACATACATGAACACTAAAACATAATAACACTCTTTTTTTTGGGCAGTCTGTAATAAAACGAAGATATTTCTTTCATAAGCCTAGCAAAATACACCACCACAGTATTATTTTAAAATGAAACACGTACCTCCGTGATATATCTTATAAAATATTTATAATTTCTCGTGATGTTTTTTCAACGTAAGCTTTACTGAATCCTTCTGAATATAATATTTACGTGTTACCTAAGTTTCATGAAATGAAAAAGGGTTACCTTTTCTATGCATAATTTATGTAGTTTTAGCGTTTCTAGGTCTTTCAGTGGCTCTATTAATCTTGCTTTGTTCTCTAACCTTTGTCTGCCCATCAGTTTTATCTGGGACTTCTGTTACTATGCTACATGAATGTGGGAATGTAAGGTGAGTTAAGTGGCAACACTGATTGAATGAGGGAAGATAAGATGATGGAGTGGCAACACGGTATGTCAAGGACGGATGCGTAGAGGGGAATGGAAGAGGGATGACGACGACGACAGACGAAAGACGTATAATTTTGAAAAGTTTAATTATATATATATTTAAGAAGCTTGCCGTTTTATTCGGAATCCCACCACACACTACATGAATTTTAAAGTTCTTCCTAAAAGGTTGCCGATTGGCCTTTTTATCAATATTTCAACGAGAAAAGTTTTCTTGAACTGTAGACTTCACGACTACAGCGATAAAGCCTTTACCACTGTCATTAGCGGTTGCATTAGAATCAAAAATTATTTTGTATTATGTTACTTAAATATTGCTATTTACGAAGTAATTTAAAGATAAATTCAACAAATTAAACTCTAGGCCGAACTTAGGGTCTGCAAGTCGAGACTGATACCATTAGTCATCACTGCTCTGTTTTTGAGCTTGTTAAGTTAGTCACAAGACTTATAGAAAGAGAGGATATAGCTTTTTGGTTGATATTTATCCTATATTTTGGGCCTATTTATTTTTTCATTAGATTCTATTCTCACGTCGTCGGATGTACTACCGCGTTCACTGACGGTCCACCACTTGTCAACCTTATAACTATGGACTGAAGGGTGAAAATAGTCGACCGTTAGTGCCTTTGGTTGTACTTTGCCTGTCTACTCTTAATATAAAAGGTACCACCTGGAAATTCGACAAAAGTACGCTTTACCTATCTCTTTAGGGAAATACAGCCATGGCCGTTATGATTTTATGAACTTAATTTAAATGTTAAAACGTAGGAAGACCCTTAGAGAGGTTGTTTTTATATTTATTATATTTATAATGAGTGCCTCACGCTACTACGTTTAGTTTATTACGACCTTTTTAATTTTAAGAGAGTTGTAATTGGAAGCCTTTTGGTTATATTTATAAAGACTCAATTTGCTTTGCAAGTCGAAAAAATATGATACCGTCCTACTGTTCGGTTATTATGAAATGGTTACCCTTTCAACAAGCGTAGGTTTTTTTTTTTTTTTATTATAAATAGGCTCGCGTTTGACCACTATCTCACCTGATGGTAAGCGATGATGTGGTCGACGGTGAAGCACGCTTGCCTAGAAGAAACCTATTCACTTTTGACTTGAAGACCCCCAGATTGTAGCTATCGGGAAACACAGACTTCGGCAGGGAATTCCACTCCTTAGCGGTACGCATAATAAAAGTATTCCCAAAGCGCTTAGTGCGTATAGGTGGGATGTCAACCATGTACCGATGGCGCATCGCCGTACGTCTGGTAGTCCGATGATGAAACGGGCTAGCTGGAATTAGGTCATGCAATTCCATCGCACACTCCCCGAAATGTAACCGGTAAAAAACCGACAGGCTGGCAACTCGGCGACGATGTTCAAGGCTCTGGAGCTTAGATTTGACCAGTGCCTCATTGCCAATGAGCCTCTTGGCCCGCTTTTCAACCGACTCAAGTGCATCAAGGTGTTTTTAAACATACAACAAAGCTTTTTTGTCACCCACGGATAAAAAATGCTTCAAGTGATGCTTCAAGTGATACTGTCTTGCATCACTATACGTCCTGTTTCTAACATTATATTAAGTATACAGACTAACAATACTGTCCTTTTTTGTAGACGATCATTAATAGTATATTGTGTATTAAGGGCGGTAAGTAAGGAATTACGATCGAGGCTCTAGTAGAAGCCCGAAGTCGAAGACTGAGGGCTTTCTGAGTCGAGGTTCGTAATTCCCGTACCGCCCGTGAAACATACAATGTTTTTCATCACACTTGCGAGTTAATAATTATGAATATACACAAGTCAGCACATATTATTACGAAATACGTGAACTGATTTGCGGATGGCGGGCTGTTTGCCCACACCACAGATTATACAAATGTTTTGTTCAGAAACGTTAAAGGCAAATATTTACCTAGGTATACAGCCATGGCGGAGTATAAAAAAAAAACGACGTTTTGATACAAAAAACTATCGATTATTTAGATTTTAGAACATTAGTTCAGTAATTAAATAACATGTAGCGAGATTGAATGAAATTCCTGTTTTAAGACAATTTTTCAATTGCGTGTAAACTCCTTGCTTGAACTTGCATGACCTGTGTGCTGTCATGCTGTGCTGTAAATTAAAAAAAAAATTACTTACCGCCCTAGGGTTTTATATGGGGCATTACAGCCAAGTTCACCTGTATGTTATGACACTGTTCACGTGCAAGTGTGATGAAAATTAAAAAAAAAAAATACTTACCGCCCTAGGGTTTTATATGGGGCATTACAGCCAAGTTAACCTCTATGTTATGACACTGTTTACGTGCAAGTGTGATGAAAAATATTAAATATAACAATATTATAACCCAGCTTTTAATTCATCATCATCTGCCTAGCCCATTCCCTAACTATCTTGGGGTCGGCTTCCAGTGTAACCGGATGCAGCTGAGTACCAGTATTTTACATGAAGAGATTGCCGATCTGAGCTGCACAACACAGTAACTGGGTAATACGATACCCCTTGGTAAGACTGGATGCCAGACTTTTGGCTTCTGACTACTCGTAACGACTGTCCAAGATCTACTAATAACAGCTGGGCCCAACGGCTTAACATGCTTTCCGAGGCACGGAGGAAACTCGGTATGTAATTATAGCCACCCATCAACGGACCAACCGTAGCAAGCACGGCTTAACCTTAAAGATCGACCCGCGCGGCTGTTATTATTTAGCCACACGGAGTAAACAACACAGGAAAATAACAGAGATCGACCCGTGCACTTATAATTATTTAGCCAAATGCTCCTCTCTACTCTAAACCAGCTATTAACTAAGAGTTCTATAATATAATAAATAAATAAAGCAAAATCTAGACTATTGTCTAGTTGTTGAATGTCGAAGTTTGATGCGGTAAGGAAGTCCCCAAAATTTCAGGCTAGTGTTAAGGTGTATTGTATGTCAAAATCAAAATATTTTTATTTCACGTAGGCCTACATTGGCACTTATAAAACGTCGACAAAAAGGTGCTCGGTTCGGGTTGGTCGTTTCCTATGGAGAAGAACCGGCAAGAAATTTCATGGTTACTCTTTTTAAATCATTTGGTTTTACAATATTTCTATGTTACAGTGTTAGTACTTAAGTATGGGAGGAAATCGTAGGCCCGACAAAAAGTCGTTGCTTACTACAAAACGTAGAACAAGATAAAAAGGTACCAAGGATATAGGAATCTATAAGGCCTACAATGTCCACACATTTATAAACAATCATTAAATAAGAAAAAGAATCTATACAAAAAAAGACGACATCAAAATCAAATCAAAATCAAAAATGTTGTTATCCGTGCTTTAACTATTCAAAACAAAAGGGTGTAAAGATTTAAAAACAATTGTAAAACATCTGATTAAAAAGAATGAAAAAAAATTGTGCGTGGAGTCCCTCCGCGCGGAAGAAGTGAAACTTCGAATTACTACACGCATGCGTTCGAGTGCCAAGCATTCACTCTCGCTATGTCTCTTTCTATTCCCCCTTCATGGCAGCGTTAAAGTTTAACGCAACCTTGTTGGAAGTCGCATAATTTGATTGATTGATGGCATATGACCATACAATACCACTTAGGTACAACTAGTTAGTCAAAATGCTTGAATTTAGCAGGCTACCCCTTCACCTTAAGATAGCGGTAAATTAAAGGACCATGGAAGAATATGGAACCTGGCCACGTGAAAAAATCTCAACCAATAATTTTTGATTCATAAAATATACATGTCTCCCTTCACATCGATATTGTCTCTTTTCACATCGATATTTAAACGATAATAGAGTGTTGAAACCGTTTGCAAATCTAACGTTCCGGATTTAGATATCAGTGTGAGGTAAGACTTACACATAATATATTATTTTGTACCGTACCGTATTAAACCGAATACATAGTCTACATTATCTCCTAGTTGTAAAATCAATGAAAGAAAAATCGTTTTTGAGCTCATCTTAAGACGAGACGACGTCCAGTATTCTGGAGAATAATTAATAAACACAAATAATCTCGTCTAATAAACACAAATAATCTCCTTAAGGTGTAAGCGTCAGGCTAGCCCGCGACATGCAAATTTTCTTATGTTTTTTCGCAATTTACAGGCACTGTCAGCAGGCTGTATGTTGAACAAAATATGGTGCACGACCGTAACACGTACATAATATGTATTTACAGAATTATAATAATTAAAATCATCAATACATATCTAGTCATTCAATGGGATTAAAAGAATTACTATTTCATGGAAGTGTTCGACATACAGTTCGATACTTATAGTTTTCCGTTTTCTACAAATTACATAAACGTAGGAAAGTTTGAATTTTACGGGCTATCCCTGCGCCCTTAAATTCGATCTAGTAAACTGTGTGACGTATTAATAAAGCTAACCAAAGATTTGAACAGTTTACCTATGTGTAAACAGAATCAGTAACATGTTTGCTTGTGGGCTGTTTGGGTCTCAATATCGAATCGTTTAGTTTGTAAACATAGCTAATAGGGTCGGCCTACATTCCCTTCGGTATTATAGAAATGAACTGTTAAAACTTCAGTTGGAGCCGACTTAATTAACAAAAACGTAGGTAATACATTATTCTCTGGCAGGCCAAATTCCTAAGGTTTAATCCTAATTAATATGAAAACCACCAATCATATAAAATATTTATTACCTACACTTTAATCAAGATAAGCATTCTTTATTATTCATGACGACTAATTTGAAAATGTAAATTCACTGGAAATTTTATAAAAACAACAAGTTTATGGAACCTTACAATGTTCACTTATTAACAAATTTACTTCAAAAGACCTTTTTGTATTTAGAATTAAGAGGGTAAATTAATTTTTCATGACAAAAAAGGCTGCCATATCGTACTTCATTAAAAAAATTGGCCAAAACTCGATGGCCACAAGAATGAACTTTACCCATTTCTCATTTTCGTAATTACTCTTAAATCTCCTAATTGAAGAAAACCTAAAAATGGGTAGCATATTGCTTAAATGAGATGGTTAGAATTATTTCGTAATAAATTTCCGGTAACGCCACAAATAAAAAAGTTTATGAAGATTGTATAACAAACTTTGAACGACAGCTTACTCGAGTTCATATTTTAGGTTTAGCTTGATACTTTTAGTACTTAGCTTTGAAAATAATGTTTAGGTACATTATTTTTTATAGGCTGTGGTGCTCTGAATACAAAACAGTGAAAAATCAATGTAAAATTCTTGGTATATATTTAGTGAAAGTGAGCTGTAGGCGCGAGATCTCAAATAAAACGAGAGTCACGTTCGAGTGAGTGATACCACGTCTACGGCTCATCAGCGGCTGCGCGTGACGACTTTAGCGCAAACAGATTCCACAACACAACCACCAACATGAAGCTGTAACTATTGCCGACTTTGAAGATTTCTTCAAAAGAATTGTAATAGGAATAAGGCGCCACGGCTCTCGTTATAGTGGCGGAGTTAATAAATACGCAAAAGAGCGCGCGGCTGCCGCGGCGCTGCCAAGTTTTCTTTCTCCTAACTTTATTACGCCATTAGAGATCGCGTGACGAAGAATCGCACTTTCTCGCCTTAATATAATTTGTTTTGATGGTTGTATCAAACGCACTACCCTTTTTCATGTCTTGTTTTTGCTTGAGTACCTACTGAGAATCAATCAGGGCTGTATTGAGTTTACTTGAGTATAGCCGTTCGTTCTTTCAAGACCTTTTTACCTGACTTCGGTGAAGCGCAGAAGTAGGGTTATCTTTATTGAGTTGGTTTTATTAAATTTTCGTAGTTTTTTTTTACTCTCCAAAAATCGCTACTGATGCTCTCTCTTCACATAGAAAATATAATATGTCTGAACATTGCACAAATAGGTACGAGTTGCAAATTAGTCTCGCCGTCAGATCTGTTCCTCTTAGAAAAATAACATTTTTCTTCAGAGCAAAATATATATTAAGAGCTACTAAAAATACCCTCGCGGACTCAAATCCATAAATCAAAGCGGCAACCATAAAATAGAAACATATCATTTTAACACCTATTCCATTTCTATTCTGCCCACATCAACCATCTACAACACCTATAAAGATTAGGTACTCGTCTACTCGCAACGATGAACAGTAAACCCTTAGAGCCGTCATTCCTTTTTTATTTTCATAAGAGAGTAATAATACTCAAAGTTTCCAACAAGCTGAGGGTTATTGAAACAAAAGGATGGGGTAGGATCGTCTGTTTCGGGTTTATTACCAGTTGAGGTGATGCATGGCAGCACCACCCCTCCTAAAAAGGCGGTACATCGCAGATTTATTATTTTTCCCGAGAAGTTTTTCGGGGTGCTTAAGACATTTAAAAATACATGGCCAGCTGTATTGCTCCTTCTTTTCTATCTGTCGTCCCTACTATTTCGTGGGTGTATATTTTGTTCGAAGTTATATGGCCCCTAAAAGGCGCCCGAATTTCCTGTCCCTTCAAAATGTGCTTCTTATATTTACGAACATGTCCTTTAAAAATAGTATTTATCCTTAATAGCGTGTTAACATCTATAAAATGTGTCATAATTCATTTTTTATGAAGAAAATATTATACTTATGTATGAAATTTATAGAAAGTATTATGGCCTAAGACCTTTTGTTAGAAAGGAAGGATTTCACTTTAGATTTTCGGAAGCGTTTACTGATAACACGGTCTACTTACAAGTGGCAAGCGGAATATTGATCGTGCGTAGTAAGTTCTTATCTATGCATCCGATCTATCAATTTTACACCGGGACGATAGTAAAAAGCCTTATTAGCTAAATGATATTATGATTCGATAATCTCTTTGATACATCATTATCATCGATTTATTCTTCGTCCGTACTGATGTTTTGTCCGTCATTAAAAAATTCTTAGTTTGTCCCAAACATAATATTTCTGAACTTCTTCCATGTTACTTAGGGCCCATTCTCCCCTCTCAACCATTCACACTCCTATTTGTGCACGCCCTTTTCTTGCATAATATTATGATTCGTCACACAATACATTTAGGGTTTGATCTTCTTCGCTTCTCATTTGATAGTCTAATATTATTAGATTTATAAACAAAATAACTTTCTAATGAGAATAAAAATAAATTCGTTTTTAGAAAATGATTGTCATTTTCCTCCAGTTTAGATTTTGTAAGAGTTAATGAAATTGGTTTTAAACTTAGCAGACGGCTTTAATTACAACGACAGATTCTTAATTAAGTTACCTTTAGACATTATTTAAAGTTCTATTTTTTATCTTCTCTTCGAAAAATTATGAACAAATTGTTCTATATTATATTGTGTAAATTAAACAAAAAGGGTTTTGCTTGAGTTTTTACCAAAATCTACGTCAATTTTCACATTTATGTTTGGATTTTTCGTCAATTTTTGTTAGGACAAAAGGCCAAAAATGGCTACATTCAAGAAGAAGATGAGAAGAATTAAACGTTTTCGAGTAACTTTATCTGTTTCGAGTAATTTGTTGAACGAGGTTTTGTGAATTCCGACCCGTGTTTATTGAAACAATAAAGTTACGGAGTTTACAGTCATTATAATAATTAAAACAACAGTTTTAAATGAAAAAATCTTTTCTCAAACAAAAGTTTGGTGAGTTCATAATAGACAATATCTTGCTAAATTTCACAGGGTTTCTTTTAAACTTTATGGTATAGGCAAAAGTTATAAGTATGATTGTTACGGCTAAGGATGGGTTGAAAATAAAGTTAAGATTAGCCGGCTCAACTGCATATTAGCCTAAACTCAAAGGTTCCTTAGTATTGGATCTTATTTTCATTTCAATCTAGTTGCAACTGAAGTAATTTGTGCAGCTACACTTAATTTAAGCCAGTTAGTCTTAAGTTTATTAAAGCACCTATACAAGGTGTTGTTTTGCATCCTCGTCAAATTCAAGGAGGTAATTATGCTAATGATTCTCGTCCCGAATCAATAATAATATTTTTTTTCTTATTTACGGAAATCGGTAAGTGTGAACCACCCGTGTTTTAAACGCGGTCCGTCTGGTTCTTGCCCTATAACCTCGCTTATACTCATACAAACAATCTCAAACGTTTAATTGATAACTTCTTATTCCTTAAACCACGTTAAGGGGGTTATTCTGAAATATTGACAAACTTAAACACCAAAAAAACCAAAAAAATCAGCGTTTATTAATAATTAATTATGTACCGTAATTTTAATTGATTATTTAAGTCTTTTGTGACCACCTCCTGAAATTTGACGAGGATGCAAAACAACACCTTGTATATACAGGGTGTAACGGAAAGGGTATATACATCCTTAAGGGTGTGCTACAGACCATCAAACTGAACATGTTTCACTACATAAAAAAAAATTTGCAGCAAAAAAAAATATCAGCTGCCTATACATTTGGGTCGAATAGGTATTGTAATTTTCTATGGGGCAGCAGATATTTTTTTTTGCTGAAAAACATGTTTTATGATGAGAAACATGTTCAGTTTGATGGTCTGTAGCACACCCTTAAGGATGTATATACCCTTTCCGTTACACCCTGTATAGCCGTAACAAAAATAAATTAAGAAAATCTACCTAATAACATCTGTTCAAATGATATAGGTTTTTAAACTGACATGGTCACTAACACTATCTATATTACTACTACTTACACACTATGTATACTAACGGGATATTTACCACGTTTATCTGTTCAAATCTTCTAGAACACGACCCTATACAAAAGAAAATCGACAAAAGGAAATATCGTTGTTAATAAAACATAAATACTCCTTCGTACCCAATTAGTAAAGACATAATAGAAAGAAAATGGCGTATTATCTGCGATCACAAGTATTGTTAACGGCTGCACAGCGGGGTACAAGTGTACACGAAAAGATTGGGGGTGTGATGTCATTAGGGGTCTTTCCTGTGCTTAATTGCGTCGATGGCGACTCGACAGGATGTCGAAAGATTGCGTTCAAATAGCAAACGTTTTCGTTCTGTCTGTCCAGTTACTAGACGGGAGGTTGAGTCAGAAGAAAATTGCTATATCTATGTTTATGTAGCTTTCGATGGAAATTAATTTTCCTTTCGTCAATAGCGACTTTGCAATTTGTAGCGCTTCGTAGGGTCTTGATTTGTTTTAATATCATGGCGAGGAGTTTTTGATGTTTTGTTTTAAGATCAATCAAACGCATAATTACGTAAGTACGTAGGTACTCATCCTTAACAAGTTATCTATTCAGGCATCTTCTCTCGTTTCGGAAAGGTTGCCAAAATATTAGGCAGGTGCAGCGGAGGAAAAAATTAGTCAGAGAGCAGCTTAATAAGCAGGCAAATTAACATGGGAATTACTCCCTAGGTACTAGGCAATATCAAAATAAATAAAAAATGAAAGACCTACATATTTTCCCCTCTTTAATTCACTTCATTTTTAGGCGATATCACGTGCCTAATTGCCTGTCTTATAACATTATATTATGTAGATACAAGAATATTCGAGCAAGCCCGTCTGTTATAAGGCCCTCGTATCGTTACAAACGTATTGTGTATGTAATAATGCATGTCTCAAAGGAGGTTGCAGCTAATTGGCATGGAAATTGGCTGGCTCTTAACAAATACGAGAGAAAGTATTAAAGAAGTAATTAATGTTCTTCATCGCACGAAATATATCCATTCAAATTAAGAATTGATTAAAAAAAAAGAGAATCAATGTACTTGAAAGAAAAACGTTATGTAGCCGAGACTATACAACCTCCTTACTTAATGATACGAAGCATCTAACATAATTTATGCCTACCCTTAGTCTCGCCATTACCGGAGTACCAGTAAAAAAATAAACAACCTTTTTCCCCGAGCGGCGGGCAAAGGCAAATCCTAAACTGTAATTACTTCGAAATGAAAAGAAATAACAGAGCTCACTTTTCATAAGTAAATCCTTAGTCATAGTAATTATAACTAAAAGAAAAAAAAAACGTGTACTGAGGCACTCGTAGGTAGCCATTTTATTTTTGCGTGGTCCTGTTCAGTTCTAACAATGCGAGTGACGTCGGGTTCAAGAGAAGGCGGCAAATGATTGATGAGGGAATTAATTAATACGCCACTTCCTTTTGGAGCTCAGAAAAAAACAAAATCAGCAGCTCACGGTATAAATACGTTTACGCTAGTTTCGCTCTGATTGAACAGATTTCAGTCGGATATAAATCAAAATTAATTGGGTGTCCGTACAGTTTTATGAAAAGGTTCCAATTATGTTTAGGTTTTTTGATTTATGGAGATGAAAATGTCAGTCATGCCATTGCCGAATAAGTGAGATAGCACGGTTTAACCTGTACCTATGTATACTGTAAAACTTGTATTAAAAAAGTAAATATTTCATTCCGAATTAAAATTTAATTATGATCTGGTCTATAAGTCACGCTATATCCAATATTTTATAAGGGACAATGATTACCCATTTGTTTTTCAAATTTCTGCTGAAATTTAAATCATCTTCGATTTTAGGTTCTTTAGTCAATTGATCCTGCTCAGGCCAGACCCCCGGGATCAATCGACCTAGTGCATTTTGGAATTGCTAAACCGACCCCGCTGACAAATTATGTGATCGTGTAGTCAAGAAAAAAAGTTTTCGTCATATGATAACGACCACAATCTTAGTGATCGTTGGAGCCAATTAAAGGACTTCTTTAGAATAGTTGGAAATGAAAATAACCCAGCAAAGGTACTAGGCTAGCAAAAGTTTAAGGTAGTATGTATATTAAAAGTTCTGGGTAGGTAAGTAGAACTAAAACGACATCATCAGACGAGCTTTTGTAACCCTCGTCGTTCCAGCTGTCTAAGAACCCAATGATTTGACAAAAAACCTGACGGCATGTCTTAGTTTCTTTGGGTAGGCATTTAGTGTGGGACGAAAGGATTGTGTCGATACTCTTGCGTTATCACATCTTCTAAACTCTTCGTGCTGTGCTGGCGCTGCCCCTGTGGCTGCTTTGTAAAAAATAGGTTTTTATGCCGGTTTGGGGTTGAAACTCTGAGGCCGTGGGGTCCGAGTGCTCACAAACTGTTCTAGGAAATTTCAAAACGCCTAGTTGACGCTTCCCGGGACCCAATGCCTGGCTTTTACATTGGCCAGAGGCTAAGTATTGCCATAAAACGTGTAAACGCCGCCAGTCTTTTGGGCACATTACCAGCTGACATCGTTGAGGAGGAGTTTTTAATGCCCGTTTATAATTTATTGTAAATTTATATAATCGTTTTTAATTAATAATGTATACAACCTGTTTTTTTTATATCCCATCACTCTAGGATATGATTGAGACCATATCAAAGAATCAACTGGCATATGAATTATGTTTCAATCATACTTTTTTTTTGTTTTTTCGCATTTTCTTATCTTTAAATATGAATTATTGGATTGAATAAAAAGAATTACTCGTATTTATCAATGAAACTACTCCTATTTTACTACACTACTGCGAAGTTTGGCAACCTCGCAAAAGTAAAGATTCGTCATACTGGTGATAATTTTTGACCTAAGTAAATTATGATTGATGATATCTCCGAAACTATGCATTTCTGGACCACCTATTCTAGGAGTTTTAGTATTATTTTTACCCACAGAATATAACCCTAGAGTTATGGGATATAAAAAAAAAACAGGTTGTGTAGTGGGTTTACTCCACATAATTAAGATAAATTACAAAAGATAAATAAATCATAGTATACATCTACTTACCTGTCCAGAACTCTTAATATACATACTATCTTAAACGCATGCTAGCTTAGTACTTTTGCCAGGTTATTTTAATTTCTTACTATTTCTCTATTTGGCTTTTTTTTTTAATATTATTGCTATGGTAATGCTTTTCTTTTTTTCTGTTTGCAACCGCAATCACAAATTAAAAATTTCCCGTGTTTTTACTTTCAACTGGTAGTAACATTGGTAGTAGCACGGGCAAGTCACGGAGCATTTTGACAGCGGGATCAATCAACTAAAGAAAAATAATAAAAAAGAACGGATTAGTCAATTGATCCCGCGGGTCCCGAATGAGTGAGAACAGTTGACTTTAGAGCCAATTTTGGCTTAGACTTTTGTCATAAAACAGACGAAACAGTATTCTGCGGCATAAGCCCATAACATTTAAGAAACAAAATAGTAATTTTAAAACTTAGCTATAACCGAGATATCTGCCAAAGTCAAACTGTAATATTCTAATTCAAGACCGCGAGAAGAAAAACTGGCGAAATTAAATAAGACCACCAAGCGTCATTACTATCCGCCAAATGCCATATTTCTCAACCCTTTTTCCCGCTGTTCCCAAAGTTTTAATTAGTGCCAGAGGATATTATCCAGACTCTTCTTACTCTGGCCTCGGCACTCGAAGCTACTTTCCGAATTATCCGATTTTTACTTTTAATGCGAATTAACTTTTTCTTGAAGTTCGACAGTATCGACGAATCTTTTATCTAAAATAAGTGGAACGACACACCAGTCGAAAAATTTCGGTAAAAGTTCGGTTTGCAAAGTTTTAAGTAACTCATGATTGAAATTATGCCAAGTTATTTACTTAAAAATGATGATCCTTAATTGTTGCTCCTGCTGGAACACAGGACTTCTCTCTATAAGAGGAAGTTGGCTGTGATGCCAAATTCAGGCCCAGTCTGAGTTGGTAGATGTCACATGTCTTTGGATGTCCGACATGCCGCATCCTCACCATGTTTTCATTACTGTTTTGAGAGTATTTTTTATATGTATATGACTAACGGCAAAGAACAAAGACTCAAACTCGTCGGTAACATTTATAAGTCTTAAATAAAAACGTAATCGTCGTCGTCATTTTCAGCGTGGTCGCTACGAACACTTTTTTAAAAGCTTTTATTTTAAAATTAGGCAGATATTAGCATGCGTAACTTTCATAGTTTTTAATAAATTGCGCCAAAATTTTGCTTATCTCCCACAACCTAGACAAATCTTTGAAACTTATCTACGTATCGTTTGTTACATATATTTTTACTAATAATAGATATTTTTGACATTTATTTAAGGATATCTACGCTTGTTTGTACCTATAAACGGGGGATGGGTTGGTTATCAAGTTTAGGTGAAAGGGCGATGTACCTTATCAATGTTCAGGAATAAGTTGATCCGATATTAAGGGTAGATTTTGTTACGTACCTTTTTGTTCAAGAGTCCCGATATTACAATGTTATATAACAACACAATGAAACGGAACATTGTTTTTGGAACGTTATGTAAACGAAATCGTCGTGTACGACAATCTGGAAGAAATCCTGTATCGGCTTGAAATCCATAAATGATGTATTTAATTTTTCTGGTTAACCTATGTTTTAACCAACGCATTTGTCCCACCAAAATAAAGTACAGTAAACTTATCTAGCAACAAACATTAATTACCGAGCTTACGTCATGTTGAAAACGCTTAAAACTGTCGTCAGTTGGAGTCAGATGCTGAAGATGCGACCCCGTTTTATAATCCTCGCGAGCGCCGGATGAATGGACATAATTTTCTGCACTTGACACCGTGTCTAGCCCCGTCATTGTGAAGCACAACTACTGTGTTCTGTTCATTTTCATTGCTCCAGCCTGAATCACCGGATCTTGAAACAACAGTATCGTAACTGTCCGCTTTTTCTTACTTTTTATAATGAAGTGTCGTAATTTCAGCTGTATTGAGCTTTTTTTTTAATTGCGGAACCAGACGTCTATTATGAAAAAGTGTAGTCGGAGTTTTTAACAAGGAAGATTGAACATGCTTTATTTTGGGTATACAGGGTGGATTACATTTACAAAATCGTTTGTTCTATTTGTATTTATTTATTTACCACACAATATATTTAGGTAGGTATTTGTGGAAGTTAAATTCAAAGACAGCTCAAAAAAAAAAACACCCGCCTTTCTAATCTTAACCTGTATAATTGCAGCGTGTGCTGAACGAACTTGTTACTCTCAAACCCATTAAAAACATAACAATTACCCAAAATTTCGCAAACTAATGAGAGTAGCAACCACAGAAAGGTCAGTAAATAATTTTCAACAACACTGGTGTAGTTTCGGCTTCACAAAGCAAAAAATTATAGTTTCAACGCTTTACTGTGTTGAGTAATTGCAGTGAAACGAGAGAAAATACCTCGTGCTGACTGCATTTGATCTTCTCATTCAGCCCTGAATGGAACCAATTTAGTGACGGTTCACTACTGAATGTACATGAAATCAGAGACAGGTAGTCTTGCTGTTGTAGAATATTTACCAAAATACTGGTTTTAGTGCGACGGTAACACGAGCTACAACGACTGAGCTACAAGCGGTAGTGATAAGGTACCCATATGGTACCTAATAACTACCGCTTGTAAAAATTATCCTCGTATTTTTTTGGTTTATTTAAAAAATAAAAAACCTTTATCTTTTCCCTATAATTTGAATAACTGTAACCTCGTGTCTATAAGGTATTAACCGAACACCTGATTTAACAACAAATCCTATCACAAACTGTAAATCTGTAGCAAATATTGACACAAAAATACATTGTAAATAAAAAACAAAAGACAGTTCCGTATCAAGAAAACGAGGGTCAATATTATGCAATGTTGTTACAGATTTAACTCACGTACATTACAAGTTTAAATGAATTAACAAAGTGAATCGGATTATTGAACTACGTTCAAACAAAGCAAGAGAGCCCATTAATGCATTATTTATGTGATATTGCAATTTTTAAGCCTTATTAAGAACGCCATAATATGTTGAGGCACAGTATTCTCTTTGAAGCGATTTTCGGGAAGTATATGAAGCGATTAAAGGATTTTCAGGGGATCTGCGAATTGCAATTTGTTACTTTAATGACATAATCGCGACAACAGATGCCAGTCGAAAAAGACGCTCGTATATTTGGTCTATTGTGGAACTGCTGAGCGTGGGTTTTTGAGTTCGATTCTCGGCTCCAGCAAAGTGTTATTGGGTTTTTTCATTAAGAATTTCTCAGTAGCGGTAAGGAATATGGAATTTGAGGATATGATACACATGCGTACCTCGAAGAAAACGATTAACCGTTCTTTCTGGGCTGAACTCTCTCTTTTCAACTTGCTTATTGATAGAATACTTTGTGGTATTTATTCCCCTGTCCTCCCATACTTAAGTACTAACGCTGTAACATTCAAATATTGTAAAATTAAATGATTTTAAAAGAGTAACCATGGAGTTTCTTGCCGGTTCTTCTCCATAGGAAACGACCAACCCAAACCGTGCACATTTTGTCGACCTTTTATAAGTATGGGCACTTAGGACGTAGGCCTATTTAAAATAAAATATTTTGATTTTGAGTTTACCGAAGTAGCTCATACTACTACAGTAGTGGTATGAACTACTTCGGTTCGGCATAACTTCAGTTCTACTTCGGTTCAGTCGGTTCGGGCTTTTTTTTTTTTTTGTTTTTTTTTGTTATTTTTTTTTTTTTTTTTTTTTTTTCCGGATGGGAAATCATCATATGACTTCTCCCGCACTGGGCGGAGCGGGAGGGAGTGTCAGACTTGTACTGACTAAAACCCACCCATGTTCCTTCTTCGCCCTTTGTGTTCCAGGGCCGCGGTATCTCTTTCGAACAACCCGCAGCCCTGGCAGGAAGTCGGTTCGGCCTAAAGTTGAAATAAATAAACTTTTGGTTCTCTGCCGTGAAATAGGTACCATCGCGTGATGAAAGAAGTGTGTTTTGGAACTAACTTTTTTTTTTAGAAAAAACGCTTCTTCATGGAAAAGTCTAATGAGAGTAAGTGAATAACTTCAACCTAAGTAGGTATTTTAGTGAAGTTTGTTAACAAGCAGAAAAATAAGGGATCAAGAAGATTGACGGTTGTAATCTGTCGAACACAATCTTGATAAATGGTTTCAGAATTACTCGAATTAATTCTAACGTCTACTCATATTCTTATAATTTAAGTATATTATTCACTCAAAAACAGTCGTAACTATCAGCAAAAACGTTCTTGACGTCACAGATTTAAGTGAACTAAAACCCAATATATTGAGAATTACTATAACACGAGAAAAACCTAAAACTACCCAGACCTAATAAATTTAAATACAAAAAGAGCAACATGTATCGAGGGTCTCTATACTAAAATGAGTAAAGGCCCCAAAATGGTAAGACTCCTTTAGCGAAAAAGACGATGTTATCGTACCCTAACTAGATACGACGCTGAATAATTAATGATCCAAGATAAATTCCTCCTCGAGAAATATCTAAAACGTTGAAAGAGTATTCTATTGTTTTTATTCAGAGGGAATTGGCTTATGAAAGCTATTCAAATTTGCAAGAGATTCAATTTACATAACGAGCGATTTGTACCTCATAGAGATTAAACCTTCTGGCCTCCGTATTGTTTGCAGAATAACGCGGCCCGTTTTTCCTTTCTGTAGGATTGCTTCCTTTGCAAACCTATTCCGGAACATTCTTAATAGTATTTGTTACAATCGATCTGTATAATTTGATTTAACTTAAAATACCGACCGGTTCCGAGAAAAAACGTTGGCAGTTTTACTTGCTTCTTTAAATATTAAAACAAAGGGCAATGCGCAGTTTGGTAATCATAATTAATGACTCCATTGTTCTCTCATAGAAAAGCTTTCAGGCTACATACATTTATTAGGTAACCATTCCATTATACTAATTTGAACTTCTAGAAAAACTTTGCCAACATTAAGTGTTTACCGTCACGCGCCATTTGCAAACATCGATGGCTGGAATTGTGCTCCTTAATAGCGTTCGCGTTCAAATTACGATACCAATGCACTTTAAGTGGTTTTTACCGACCAAAACAAGTAGGAGAAAAAGTTATGTTATTTATGTACATGGATATTTTAGGAGGCGTTTTAAAAAAACGAAATAAGCCCGTCAACTGACTCACACCCTTTCACCTGTCACCCCAGAGAGGTGGTTTGAGCGACATTTATCTCATCATTATGACCCAAAACTATGAGTAGCATAAAGGACATTAGGCGTAAGTTTAAGTTCCATAATAAATGTAATTCCAACTTTTGGGCTACTGTTATGTGTCGTTCATAGCCTTATTTAGTGATACCATCAAGACTCCAAATTATACGAGTAAAAGCTAGAGATAGTATCTAGCTACATACACTAAAAAATAATTTAAAAATCACGCTTATGTAAACCAAACATGTTTACAACCTTTAAAAAAAATTACAAAATTATTTACTCCACTTGTCTCCACTTGTACAAAAATTGTCTCCTATCCTATCTTAATAGGTCAAAACAAGGTTAGTTTAAAAAATATTTTTATATTTTCCTCCGCACGGAGTATTCATCGTTACAAGAGAGTTTTTCAATGGTAGTAATAAATGTTAACGAGCCCTAGAAGGCGCAATTAAAGCGACACAGAAGCGGCGCAATTCGTCGGGGCCACGTCTTTGCCGCTCACAGCTGAAAGTTTTAATTTGTGTCGAAGATCATTGCGACACTGATATTTTATAGTAATTCTTGGCAGAGCAATTTTGTCTGCATTGTAATTTGGGTTCTATGATACGGTTTCTTCCTAGTTTTAAACAATTTCAGGGGTTGAATAAGTTAATACTTGTATTTAAGAGATCTAAAAATTTCTTTGTTTACGCAACATTCTTACGGTTTAGATTAAAAGACTAGGTGATTTTTGTTTTCAATTAGGTCTTCTATAAACATTGTCGTCATAATTATCCTTTTATACTTATCCAAAATTTATTTCGGGTCGCCACATGCCTGCTTCTGTACATCTCGGTGAGCCGTAAAAATATCGTTGTAGTCGTCACCTACCTAGCCTTTTCTCAATCATGTTGGTTTGGCTTCCAGTCCAACGGTTTGCAGCGGAATACCAGTACCAGTTAGGCAGTTGCCTATCTGACCTCCACAACCTAGTTAGTTCTGACTAATACGATACCCATTGGTAAGACTGGTTGTCAGACTTTCGGGCAGCTGCCTACGTGTAACTACTGTCAAAGATCTACAATTGACATCGGGGACCCACGGCTTAACGTGCTTTCCGAGACACAGAGAAAACTCAGTATGTATAGATGGTTACCCATCCACGCATCAACCTAAGCAGGAGTGGCTTAACCTGAAAATCGACCCGAGCGGCTTTTTTTTTTATTTTTTATTAAACATTGGCGCACACTAGGATTTTCTCCTGTATCGTGGGTGCGTTTACAAACAATAAAACTCACCACTCTTATTATTATTTAGTCACGTGTTCGTTGTAGTATGATACCGAAATACCGATCGTTACATTTAAGTTCAGTTATTCCTCAATTAGAATATTAAGTTTCTGCTCGCTACAATTTGCGGATACTATTTCGATTTCAGGTTATAATAGAATCTTCGAATTGAAAACCCACAATTATAATTTGCTGAAACAGTAGCTTCCGGTACCTATTGGTTATAAATTTATAATTAGGTTAATGAATTGTTCTTAATTCAAACATTTTAAATTAATTTACCCTTAATTAATTTAATGTTGTTTTCACACTGATGACATTATTTTACGTTTTACTTTAAAATATTCAGGGAATGTTCAGACGGCTGGTTGTCCATTTTACTTATTCAAACAATAGTAAAATTATTATATGAGGTACTCTTAAGGGTGCCTCGGGAGGAGCTCGTGGCTAAATAATAACAGCCGCACGGTTCGATATTTAAGGTAAAGCCGTACTTGCCGAGGTTGGTCCGTGGATGGCTGACCATAATTACATACCGAGTTTTCTCCGTGTCTCGGAAAGCACGTTAAGTCGTTGGTCCCGGCTGTCATTTGTAGATCTTTGACAGTCGTTACGAGTCGTCAGAAGCCAAAAGTCTGACATCCACTCTTACTAAGGGGTATTGTATTACCCAGTTACTGGGTTGTGTAGGTCAGATAGGCAGTCGCTTCATGTAAAATACTGTTACTCAGCTGCATCCGGTTAGACTTCGCCGACCCCAAAATGGGGAAAACGCTAGGCAGATGATGATGAGGTACTCTTAAAACTGCTGTGAAAATTAAAGGTACCTAATTGATTAATCAAAAGTCTTACCATGTATTGTACTGATCGCTGCAGGAAACTTATATTAAGAAATGGTCGATAAAATGCAACTTTGTCGTTTATACAGTTTGTAACGGAAAGGGTACATACATCCTTAAGGGTGTGCTACAGACCATCAAACTGAACATGTTTCTCAACATAAAAAAAAAATGCAGCTAAATAAAATACCAGCTGCCTATACATTTGGGTCGAAAAGGTATTGTAATTTTCTATGGGGCAGCAGATATTTTTTTTGCTGAAAAACATGTTTTATGATGAGAAACATGTTCAGTTTGATGGTCTGTAGCACACCCTTAAGGATGTATATACCCTTTCCGTTACACCCTGTATAGGTAGGTACATCATTTTTAAACATCAATCTATCTATTTCCATTATTGGTTGACTGTTTGTCATGCACTCATCGTTACTTATTTCATCACCACTGCCCTCAAAAACGGAGAAGGAAAAACATCGTGAAGAAACCGACATGTCCTAGAACTAAAAATTCGAAGAAATGTGACATCTGACACCCGCACTGGGCCCGCCCTCTCCTAGAGAGGAGGCCTGTGTCCCAGCAGTGGGAACATTATAGACTGATGATGATGATGATGAATCCTTTTTCTGTTTAAGTAAGTGAATCCAGAACGTAATATGTATATTTTTTTATAAAAAACTCAATGTAATAACGTTTGCTCGTTACGTTGTTTTGTGTTTTACCCGTAAAGGCTTTACGGGGCTCGTATGAGGGAATTCTTGGAAAAATATTTTTAGTGGAAGTGAAAATTTATATGCATATTGTTTTTTGTACGATTAGGCTCCTGCTAGTATTAAATGCTGCGGAATATTTTGGTCATTTATTTCTAGTATAGGCTTATGCATAAAACGAATACAAATATTGTTTATAATATGTTTAAAAATCTTTGGAATAATATATTATTATTTATATATAATATTTAACAATAATAAATAAATTTTATCTAACAATATTTTAACAAAATATTTTTTTTTATAGTAATATTTAAACTGTTTTAAGTTTGTTTCTGCCCACTCCACCTCATTGAGAGAAGTCCTGTGTCCCAGCAGTGGGAACATAATAGGCTGATGATGATGATGAAGTTTGTGTTAACACAAACTTAAAACAATACGTTATAATACCTAATGTTAGGCATATCAGGAATGATCAGGAAAAAATCTTACTTTATGAGTTATCCTCTACCTATAATATTATTAAGTAGATTTTCTTCTTCGTTTATGTGGATGATGTGGTAATAACTTCTAGCTACAATGTAAATACTATATACAATATACTTGACAAGGATTTTTGTTAAGTATATTGCAGATCACAACTAAAAAGGGTAAAATTATTAGGTAAGTAATAAAGTATTTAGTGTTTTTTTTTTTAAGTTATTTTTGACGGACAGCTAACTTACTCTTTTGCAAAATTATGATGAATTTAAACGCTTTACATCGTTTGCTCATAGACTCAGTCGAAATATTCACCAAAGTCTAAATATTCAATAAAGAACCCGAGTATTTCTAAAAAAAATCCTTTTGAGTCTAACAATATATTTAGTGGTTCAAGAATAAAATCCTGTGCTCAGATCACCACCACTGTTCCGCTAACACCACATTTAAAACTAGTTTCAGTTCCAGAGAAAATAGCTGGTTTGCGGTTGTGTGCCCCGTTATGGCAAATGTCCACTATAATTATTGGTATTTTCTACCAACGGACTGTATCCTGTACTTATTCTGTTTTTCTTTGCTGCCTTTATTTCTGGTTTAATTCGTTTGCTTTTACTATTATTCCTTTTGTTATCTGCGGATGAAAAGACTTAATACATGTCGTAGGATAAAAAGTGTGCGAAGTTTTTTGTGTGCCCGCGTAAGTTTAGTTTGCAGGAGTGACTTATTATTATTTATTAGGTTCTCCCTCCTTTGTTTGCCTTACCGTAGGGTCCGAGTTGATCCTTTATCAGGTTTTATTTTCGGAATTGCTTTTTTTTGACCACCGTTTTGCTTGGTGATGTGGGTTAACTTGATCTAAGGTAAAGCAGTCTAGCTCCCGGACTAAAACATTTTTTGTTGTTGTTATTTGATGAAAAGTTAATTTCTCTTTCTTGCATTGCTAAAAGGACTCGGGATAGAACTGTGTGGCATGGTCCTCTCATCGATATACATATTGATTTTTCAGCATTTTAAGATACCAAATCTCTGCGATATTTTGTGTTTTTTTTTGTCTTTAACCGTTTTAACTGGTTTCATTGTGCGCCGCAACTTGCAGAAAAATCAACATGGCGACGATGGGTTGACTAATCCAGATTTCGCAGGAAAGCGTTCAAACTTTTTTTATTCTCCGATAATCTGTCATATCTAATTATTTATTTTTAAAACTATTAATGTGTAAATGTGGTCGACGATAGTATTTACTAAATTTGAGATTAGAGGTAGGGAAATCCTCTATGATTTGTTGGGCCAATATCATAGAGGATTTCCCTACCTCTCCGAGTAGTGTAGTAGTGTAGTGAGCCGTCATGTTAAAATTTAAATTAATGCAGTTAATAGCACCATATCTATTATATTATAGTATAAGTAATGCAAAGTTTTATCGGTCATCTTCACTTAATGACCAAAATAACAAGTCACTTAGATCGCAGACACTTTCACAGATAAAAACATTTTGCTTATGAATCGTCCTCTTGAACGCTCATTGCTATTGGAGATAGCGCCGACTGCTTTATTTTTATTTTTGTGTCTATTTATTTAGTCAGATTTTTCTCGTTTATCGAAAAGCTTTCAATATGCAGTACGGTACAACAAGTATGCGTTTATTTATTTACACAAAATAAACATGCCCAGTCAACCCGCACTGGACCCTCGTGGTGGATAAGACCCACTCTTTTTTTACTCAAAGCCTGTGGCCCAGCAGAGGGAACGCTATGAAATATGTAATATTAGGTAGGTACTACTATGTAAAGTTGCGAAGCGAATTCGTTAGTTTATTTGCACATAAAAGTGTATAAATTAGAAAAGCTACAACACAAGCGATTAATTAAAAACGAACACTATTTTCAAACACAGCAAAAAGTCAATTGTAACTTGCACACTGTTTCAAAACTAGTAATCGCTAACAAGCTGGCACCAAACAATGAAAAAAAAAACAAAACATTTGGGAGTACTGGCGTTAAATAAACAAGTCATAAGGTATTTCGAAATTTAAACTATGACAGCAGTTGTCAAATTCAGCGGGTGGATAGAGTACGCGCGTCATCGGATTCTGCTAATTGGATGTAACTTTTCAGTGGCGTATTGCATTGGCCACAGATGTATGCCATGTGAACGTCGGCTGCGTTCAGTTGGATGAATGATTTACACGTCGTTGGCTCTCCATCGCTCATGCCGCATTCGCTGAATATTGTATTAACTCATAGCTGATGATCGCACAATTAATTTTTTGGTGGATCGAAATTGAGTGGACGTAATGTGGCGGCTTCTTTTATTATTTACAAGTGGGCGTTGGGTATGTTGAATTTGGTCTTAATGAGGGAACTGGATGATAGTTGACAGCCATGGGTCTGTTGTGGGCTGATTATAAAGAATTAGGTTTACTAAATCAGGTTAAAATTAAACTTGATGTTAAATTTTCCAGTTTTTACTCACAAAGAAGTTGATTGCCGATTTTTAAACCAAAAACTATGATGCTTTTCCAATATTGTAACACAAAAATGGGGAATCCAATAACTGATACAAATCCTAAATTTTTCAACCTCGGTATTCAAATAGAAATATTTGCTCGTCGTGACTCTGCATTTATTTATTTCCATTGGCTGGAAATAGAGACTACTGACGTAGTCGAATTGTTTGAACACGTGTAACTGCCTATAAAGGGTGTAAAACACCTCTTAACGAAGCCGAAAGGCACTGGTTCTCCCTGTCATTGCGATATTTTTTTTGTTGTACACCATTCCTTGGAACCTTCTAGTTACGGACATATTAGGGGTCAAAGTTCCAACTTTTTGACAAGTATTTTTTTTTAATACAAGTTTTTTATGTAAGATTTTTACTTTAAACACCTCCACGACCCCGTACTATTCAATCCGTCCATCAGCACAATGTTTTGAGTGCGTTACATTAAGTTCTATCATGATTTTACACCCCCAAAAAAAGTCGTTTCCCAGCAATAATTTTTGCGTAAAGTTACTTTGTTTCATGTACAGAATGCTTGGTTGACGGCTTCGTGATGAGGTGATTTACACGGTGTATAGGTAAGAGATTAAGCTGCCCTGGAAACATGTCATTGTGACGTTTATTATTAGCATAAGTTTGACTATCGGTGGAATGTAATGATAATGGTGAGATGGTAGTCTCCATATGTACCTCTAGAAAGTATTTGTTTTATTGTTAACCGTTGCTGAACCAAGGCTTCTCCGATAATCCTCCAGTTAGTCCAGTAGTCTCTATGTTTCGCCTTTTGCAGCCAATCCGGCAAGAATAAGTCCAGAATGAAAGATTAACACTCCAGCGTTTCCTAGGCCTGCCTCGACAACGATGCTGGATGCTCAACAACTTCTATAAGTTGAGGCTTAAGCTAACATACACGTGACAAAGTAATGATGGATGTTTAGACTTTTCTCGTTCGTAATAGAAAATCAGTAGGTGTGCGAAATATTGGCGTATGTAAGAAAACTGTTCGAGCCAAAAAAGTTGAGAATTCTAACAAAACTTGAAATGGCCTAAGCGAGAAACTTTAAATTACTTTTTTTTTCTTTACATAGTATTTTGTTTATTAATTTAAAGTTTTGGCGTTTGTCAGGTTTGTTTGTTTAAGGTGAGACACGCATTGTTAATTGATTGACAATGAAGTGATCAATTTATGGACATGGCGTATCCGACCACATGTACCATAATGTACAGGTTACCAATGTCATCATCATCATCCGTCTAACCTTTTACTAATTATGTTGTGGTCTGCTTCCAGTCTAACTGGATGCAGCTGAGTACCAGTATTTTACATGAAGCGACTGCCTATCTGACCTCCAAAACCCAGTTAGCTCTAAGTAATACGATACCCCTTGGTAAGACTGGTTGTCAGACTTTCGGGCCACTGCCAACAAGCTGTAACGACTTTCGAAGATCTACAATTGACAGCCGGGACGGGGCTTAAGAGCGTTTACGCCTTATGGCATTTCAAACAAACTTTCAAGTCCTTATTTACGAAATGACTGAACCGATTTTAATGAAACTTTATACGCTTAAGCAGAATACATAGGTCCAAAAAGTTAGTTTAAAACAATTTCGATAAAAAGTGTTACAGCTCAATTAGTTTATTATAAAACTATCCATAGAAACGGAAAATATCAATTATCTTTTTTTTTTAAAGACATTTCGAAAATGTTTTTTATGATAACTTTTTAGACCTCAGTATCCTGCAGCTGCTTATGCGTATATTGTTTTATTAAAATTGGTTCAGTCATTTCGGAAAATAAGGAATTGAAAGTTTGTATGAAATGCCGTAAGATGTAAACGCTCTATACGTGCTTTCCGAGGCACGGTAGAAACTGGGTATGTAATGATTGGTGACCCATTCACGACCTTAAGCACGGCTTAACCTGAAGATCGCACGTAACCAATGTGTCTTTGTAATTTCGACGCTTCTTCAAAGGCGGTTATAGTTTTGAAATTGTAACTGTATCTTTACTAAGTTAAACTTCTGTAATGTAAATTACTCAATAGTTTTAACGTGCTGTGATCGATATACCTAAACAATATTCGTAAGATATCATCTGTCTAGCCTTTTCCCAAACTATCTTGGGGTCGGCTCCCAGTCTAACCGGATGCAGCTGAGTACCAGTATTTAACATGAAGACTTGAAGCGACTGCCTGATCTGTCCTCCAAAACCCAGTAACTGGGTAATACACTGGGTATATTGGTTTATTATTGTTGTATAATTATTTGTGTATTTTATCTATGGGCCTTAGTTGCCTGAAATAAATGATTATTATTATTAATACCCCTTTGTAAGACTGGATGTCAGTTTTGATTTCTCACTATTCGTAACGACTGTCGTAAGATAAAAGTAATAAAAAAAACTCTCAAAAATGATTAAGAACGGGAAATAAATTTTAAATTGGTTTAGACGGTAATAAAACCAAAACATAAATAACACAGGGAACCGTATCCAGAATACTACTTAAACAAATTGCGGGGTGACTGACTTGCACACCGCAGAAACCGATTATTTCTATACGGTTGTACTTGTAACAAAATTGATTTAATTCCTCATAAGGCTTTAAGGAAACAAATTATAATATTGCCCTTTTGTGAAGGTATTCTGAAGAGGGTAATGTTTATTATTGGTAGGTAGGGACAAATAGTCTTACACGATATCACGTTTCATAAAAATAAGAACAATAATTGGTAACTTTTCTTTTACCTTCACAGGTAAACACTAAGAACAATATAGTAGCATAAACAAAATACCAGCAATGATTGCACTATCAAAAAATTACATAAGTGCGTATAAAGACAGAAAAATCCAATGTACGATTGGCAATTCTGCTTCAGGACCGCTGTAAATTCATAACGCTTCCTTTGCTTTTTTGCTGTGTATTCAAATAAAAATAATTAAATAAAAATAGTAATGAGATTAAAATTATTATAATTACAATCGATTAGTAATGAGATTTGATACCGATAGCCGCAGCATACGAATACTGAAAAAACATTTTCGTACTGATTACTATTTCTATGTTCTAATAGAAGACCGCGTATGAGCAAAAAGAGTATTTTTCGTCATTTGCCAGTTATCACCTGGTCCCAGCCAGTATGTAAGTCTAAGCTGTGCTCGGGGCGCGTTATTTCATAAAGTAAATATTTATGAAGGAAAGGAGTTTTCTTCGCGCGTCCTCCCGTAAGCCTCCTGATCCAAAAATACATAAACCTCTGGGGATTCAGTTCTAAGTTCACAAAGGCAATGCTCCGTTAGCTCTCATACATATACTTTTTCCTTTCAGTGAGTTACGTATCTTTATATCAGCAATTGTTTTATTATTGCGGTCTTCGATATCTTACTTATGACAGCTTACGTGTTTTTATCTTTTTGTGTGTTTAATCTGTTTTTTTTCGCGTATCTAAGTTGCCTATAATCGGAAAGTTTAAGTCGCCGTTGAGTTTTGTCAACGTTTTATTACTTGGCAATCAACTTATATTCCTAAAAGCCGAGTTGTGTGTTTGTTTAATTAGAATTATTCAAATAATAAACAAAACAGTTTATAATAATCCCTATTCAGAGTTACGGTATAAACAGTGAACTGGGGGAATTATTACTTGTGTGTAAGAGCTACAAACTTTGTTCCTGACAATACGCTTAATTCTATTTATGGTCTTTAGAAAATTGTTCCCTATTCACGCGCATTTCTGGTTCAAAATAAACTGAAACTAGAGCTGATATTATACATCACGATTATGTTTGATCTCGCAGGCTCACGGTGAAATAACACATGTTCCATCAACATATATAACATAACCTACTTAATATATATGAGGGTGGCTTCGGACGGAACATTTTCACTAGGATTTTTTCTGCGTAGATAAATGTACGAGGGTGAGGCAGGGATGTCGGGAAATCGGTAAACTGACAGATCGGTAAGAACAGGAATTTTCCATTGCCACAAAAATATTCCACTCACACTTCAGCACATTCAGTAACACCATTAACAATTATTATAAAACTTTTTCTTTCTAAGTATTTTATGAAACACTTAATAAGATATTGTTATAAAATGAGTTAGGGACGAACGATATAAAAAACGAAAGTAGAGAAAAGTGAACAGGGCTCCACGAGGTTTATGCAAATTTTACGCGAAATTTTTTTAACTTACCAAGTCTGTTTTCTTATTATTTGCAAACAACAGCGGCTGAGTCTTAATGTTATTCTGTTTGGCCTTAAAGATGTTTTTGAATAGTATAATCCGAGTACTAAACTTGGCCCATGAAGACGTAATTGTATCAAGATGGTAGTAAGAAGTTTGGTGTGTATTTATGGAGATGACACTGGCGTAAACAAGCTTATAATGTAGTTTGACAGTTTGATAACGACGGACTGCGAACGTAAGTCGCCCTTGGTTGTTGTTAGGCACTTTGCTCAGATATCGAGAAGCATTTGAATTCTGTGATATTCGATATTCGAGTTCCGTTGCGATAATGCATCGTACTCGAGAGTGGCTGCATGTCAATAGGGGACTTTTATGTCTCCTGATATTCTCTGTGATGTTTGTATTCGACCATATGTGGGTTTGTTTTAGGTCTATATTTTTTTGAAAATTTTTACTGCACCCGCAGCTTTGGATTTTTTTCTTTTTGCCGGTACTTTAAAATTATTTCTTTGCCTAAGATCATTAGCATTGGTATGGCAGCTTCGTTACTTATTAGTTTCTATAAACAGAATATTAAATTACCTGACGCTACTTTTTATAATGAACCTTGCTGACCGCCCCTGTTTTATATGCCTTTTAATAAAACATCGAGATATCATCCTAACTAGCCATATCCATATCCATACTAATATTATAAATGCGAATGTCACTCTGTTTGTTTGTTAGTTTGTATGTTTGTTTGTTTGTTACCTTTTCACGACTAAACGGCTGATCGGATCTTATTGAAATTTGGCAAGAAGATAGATTTCAACTTGGGAAAGGACATAGGCTATATATCATCACGCTACGGCCAATAGGAACGGAGCAGCAATGAAAAAATGTTGCGAAAACGGGGAAAATGTAAAAAAACGCAGACAAAGTTGCGCGGGACAGCTAGTTATATTATAAATGCGAAAGTAAGTTTGTTTTCTTACGCTTTCACGCGAAAACTACTCAACCGATCATCATGAAACTTTGTACACATATTCTTGGAGGGATTAGAAGTAACATAGGCTGTTTATCATCACGCTACGACCAATACGAGCGGAGCAGCAATGAAAAATGTTGTGAAAACGGGTAAAATGTGACGCAGACGAAGTTGCGCGGGACAGCTAGTACTTAAATATTAGTTTAATCTATTTCACGTTATAAAACTTTCACCTAAATGATGACGACTAGATTAGAACAAAAACGCGCTGACAAACTCGATTTGCGACTTAATTTTTTCACAGACTGAGGTACTGGGTTCGATTCCCAAGTAGGGCAAAGTGTTATTACGTTTTTCTATTAGGAATTTCTCAGTAGCAGCCACACACACTGGATTTGTGCCCGGTTAATGGCAATAGGCTCGCCCCCTATTACATGGGACTTACCCGTGATGTTACGATGTTATGTATCCTCGAAGATGTTTACATAGATTCAAGCATTACTACAAGGTGTTGTTTTGCTTCCTCGTCAAATTTCAGGAGTTGGTCACAAAAGAAACAAATAATCAATTAAAATTACGGTACCTAGTTAATTATTAATAAAAGCTGATTTTTTTGGTTGTTTATGTTTGTTAATATTTCAGAATAACCCCCTTACCGTGGAATAAGAAATTATCGAATAAACCTTTGGAATTGTTTATATGTGTGGAAGCGAGGTTACAGGGTGAGAACCTGATGGGCCGCGTTTAAAACACGGGTGGTTCACACTTACCGATTTCCGTAAATAAGAAAAAAAAAAAAATACCTACCCATTTTATTATTGATTCGGGACGAGAATCATTAGCATAGTTACCTCCTTGAATTTGACGAGGATGCAAAACAACACCTTGTATATTGTTACTTACAACTCTAGGTACCAATCTGTATCTACCTACATAGGCCATACTAGTCATGTTTATTTCTTTCGCCTACAAAACTCGGCAAAAGTTACTTAATAGTTAGTAAAAGTTAAGGCGCACCGGAAGCGTTTCGCTTTCATAACTGATACAACAGAAACTGTAAACTTCTATGCAGGCATCGCGAGGTGACCCGAATTCCGATCGTGATAAAGAAAACACGTTTTCAATGAATATTGCTGTGTTGTTCCTGTTCACAAAATAAGAAGTTATTTTTTTTTTTTTTAATGGCGTCTCGCAGTTCAACCTATGAGGTTGTCGTATGCTTAACCGGAATATCCTGTGGGTGCCTTAAGAGTAAGGCCTCCAGCCAGGGCATAAAAACTTACAAACTAAGCGACTGCACGCTAAGGGCACCCCCTGTGGGGTACGAACCTCGGCTTAGGGCGTCGCTGGGGGAGGACTGCATGGGGACAGGCTGGATCTGAATGGTATCATTATTTAGGGGCTGATTTAAAATTACTGGCATAGCATCGCGGGCTGGCTCGAGCGAGGGTCGGGGAGGTTATTTTAGCTTATCGTGCTTTATATATGGAAGGATAGGGAAGGACTTATAAGTATCATGATAATTATCTGCCTAGCCTTTTCCCAAACTATCTTGGGGTCTGCTTCCAGTCTTACTTGATCCAGCTGAGTACTAGTATTTTGCATGAAGCAACTGCCTATCCGACCTACATAACCCAGTTACCCCTTGGTAAGACTGGATGTCAGACTTTTGGCTTCTGACTACTCGTAGGTAACGGCTGTAAAAGATTTTAAAATGACAGCCGGGACCAACGGCTTAACGTGCTTTTCGAGGCATGGAGGAAACTCGGTATGCAATTATGGTCACCCATCCACGGACCAACCTCGGCAAGCACGGCTTAAAGATCGACCCGTGCGGCTGTTATGATTTAGGCACGAGCTCCTCATATAAGTATCATGATCATGAGCCGTATGTAAACCAAGCGTGACATTTTTGACTACCTATTATGACGTCATAAGGACTATTTAGTTGAGATACCGCGGCCCTGGAACACAAAGGGCGAAGAAGGAACATGGGTGGGTTTTAGTCAGTACAAGTCTGACACTCCCTCCCGCTCCGCCCAGAGCGGGAGAAATCATTTGATGATGTCCCATCCGAAAAAAAAAAAGGACTATTTAGTTACTTTACATCATCATCATCATCATCATCATCATCGGCCTAACCTTTTCCCAACTTTATTGGGGTCTGCTTCCAGTCTTACCAGATACAGCTGAATACTAGTATTTTACATGGAGCGACTGCCTATCTGACCTCCACAACCCACTATTTAGTTACTATACAAACAAGTTACTTTACAAAATCGACTAAGTTTTTGTTCTTCAAATGTCTAGAATTATTTTTTTCAGGTGTAACGTTTTTTTTTTTTTTTAATTACTTGGCTTGCTGCGGCAGTAGCCATGTTAAACATAAAATGCTGAAGTCAGGCACGCGAAGTAGGTACTCTTGTGTTATCTAGGCATATCTATATCTGTGGTTTATTAGGCCGTTTCTCAAGATTTTTTTGGTAGGATGCTTAATTATAACCACTGTGGCTTTAAGGTGAGCTAGTGTGTTACGCATGAAATGGTTTCTTACTTTTTAATACTTCACTTTCGGTACAGTCGACGTCAAGTTGGTGGTAACTGTATGAACTTGAGGAGACTTAATATAGAAGAGAGTTTCAATAGAATGCGAGGCCAACTGTACCTTATTTAAAATACCATGTTTAACTTTGACTTCGACACGGATACTTAAAAGTTTTAGTTACTTAAGTTAATTTTTTCGGTTCGATTGTGAGGTAAAGGAAAAAGGTGCATCACAAAAAAAAAAACAAAAGCATTCTTATAAAATCCGTTCTGCCGAAAAATCTTCATCCTCTACTCCTCCTTATTGCTCAATTAAAATTTCGCCCTCACATTTTTTGCACCCTGTATAATCACACATTATACAAGAAAAGGGGCAAGGGATTTGTAATGCGGCCATTGACCCCGTTTTAATTATGTCAAATTTTCCCCGTGCCTTAATGAGAGTGGGGACTGTTCGTCAAGCACTTTATGGAGGCCTACGTTCAACAATAGCCGTTGACTATGGCAGTCACGACGCTAAATTGTGAGGCGAGGAATGTGTGACTTCTGACTAGTGTCAGAGGTTAAAGTTTTGAAGGAGTGTTTTGTGTACATAATAGACATTATCAAGGCTATTGTGAGCAGGTTTCAGATTTGTAATGGAGTACTCCGAGTACTTAAGTATATTTTTCTAAGTAGTGAAAATGAGGTGTGGCCATTGAACTGCCAAGTCATAGGTCTCGAGCAAACATAATAACCAAAGAACCTCAGATTTTTCGGATTCATGTGCAAATTGTATAATTCATATCACTTGCTTCATTATATCACTTGCTTCAGTAAAAGAAAACATCGTGAGGAACAAAGCATTCCTGAGAGATGTTTTTCTACAAGTAAAGCCAAGTTAGAGGTCCACGGGCGGCCTAAAAATTCTGAGACCAGTTTAAGCACTAACCACACGGTAACGAAAAAAAGATGGATAGGTTTTCAGGTTTGATTAATTTTGTGTAAGTTTGTCGTATCAAAAAAATTAATTAAGTACCCCTACTTAAATTAATTGTTTTAATTAATTTAAATTTTAATTGTTTTACTTATTTTTGAAGTGAAACTTCTTATGCGACTTCCAACAAGTTTAACGTTCTAATGGAGGGGTAATATTTTCTATTACCCAATAAGAGATGGCGCTATTACAAGATTTGTGACTACGTAGTTCTACTAGGTACGCAAGATGGCGTGCAAACAGTCATGCATTCGACTCTTCGGTGTGACCAGCCTTCGCTCAATTTCCATGAGTAGAATAACCTCGATAAACTTAAGTAATAAATAAAAAGTGTACAACAATAAAATATTATTTAGAAGCTCAATAAAATAACGAGAGTGAATACGTGACACTCGAACGCATGCGTGTAGTATTACGAAGTTTCACTTCTTCCGCGTGGAGCCCACGCTCTATTTTTTTTTTGCCTACTTAATTTTTTTTTTTGAGAATACAAAGTTGATTCATTTTACTACAAGGTGTATAACGACCCTTCACGAAGCCACCGACATTTTGTGCATTCTATACATCAAAATAAAAAAAACCGTGCGTGGAGCCTCTCCGCGCGGAAGAAATGAAATTTCGTATATTACACGCATGCGTTCGAGTGTCACGCATTCACTCTCGTTATTTTATTGAGCTTCTAAATAATATTTTGTAGTTTTCTTGTTGTATTATTTTTATTACATAATTATTATATAAGTTTATCGAGGTTATTCTACTCATGGAAATTGAGGGAAGGCTGGTCACACCGAAGAGTCGAATGCATGACTGTTTGCACACCATCTTGCGTACCTAGTAGAACTACGTAGTCACAAATCTTGCAATACTGACATCTCTTAGTGAGTAATAGAAAATATTCCCTCTTCATAGTAGCGTTAAACTTGTTGGAAGTCGCATAAGAAGTTTCACTTAAAAAATTGTGGGAAACGACTTTTTTTGGGTGAAAAACCACGTTACACAGTATGACTCAATTTAATGCACTCAAAACATTGTGCTGATGAATGCATTGTACGGGGTTCCTGGAGGTATTAAAAGCAAAGTTATAAAATTAAAAACTTGAACTTTGACTCCCAATATCTCCGTACGTGCGCGCAGACAAAATTTTTTACATCCTTTATGGACATATAAACATAAGAAAACATGCGTAATATTTTTCCGTTTTTAAAAACTATGTGAGTAACTAATAAAAATCTGCCCAGCCTTTTGCCCAACTACGTTGGAATTGGTTTCCAGTCTAACCGGATGAAGCATAATACCAACCCTATCTGACCTTCATAACCCAGTTATTACTAGGTAAAACGATATACCTGGGTAAGACTGGTTGTCAGACTTTAGGGCCACTGTGTAAAGACTGTCAAAGATCTTCAACTGACCGCCGATACCAACGGCCTAACGGTATTTTCTAGGCACGGAGGAAATACGGTATGTAATTGGTGGTCACCCATCCACGGAGCAACCTAGGCAAGTGCGGTTTAACCTGAAGATCGACCCGAGCGGCTGGTATAATAGGGGATAATCCAATTTTTTTTTTCTTTGTCCATCGGGTAGTTTATTGAAAAGTATTGGACATGTATTTTTTCTTTTTTCACGTGGTCATAAAATTACGGAGATATATTGAGTTGAAATGGCGCATGACGTCACATGTAGGTAAGTTTTATACCTACTTCTGACGTAGTTAGCCCCCACTCTCCAACTTTAATGAGTTTTAACTAAGTATTTTTTTTAATATTTTGATAAAACAAAAAATACGTGTCCAATATTTTTGTATTACCTGTATGACGGACAAAATAGAATGTCGTTTTCTTTACCCAGTCCGATCCCCTATTGCTAAATTACGCGCGACCATCGTCTCCTTTCAAATTTAAATATGATGATAAAAATAGTCAAGTACGTGTTATTGAATTCATTTTTAAAGCACAGCTGAAAAAAGCTTCAGCGGAGTGAAATTTTCTTTTTCGTTATTATTGCAAACAAAATGTGTACTTCATCTGAATGAAAGTTTGTTATTATTTACATTCATGCAACCCCGGCAAATAAATCTACATGGGGTTGGTAGTGCGAAAAAGTTTTAAATTTTCCCTCGTTTTCACCCCACAAATTGTTGTAGGGTGTATTATATTATAACATTTACGTAGATTAAATCGAGGGGATCTACTACATAATGTACACGTAGAGAGATGAATCTCTGCGAGGGTCGCGTCAATACATTTGTTTATTTTTTCGGGGGAATCTTCTTCAAGGAAGCGGATATTTCCGTTCAGATTTTTTGTTAGGAGGGCAATATTTTCACGTGTCTGTATAATAGTCATTTTATACAAAACATATTTATAAAGGCGATATAATTTCTTGTAAGTTTATACTGAACTAGCTGTCCCGCGCAACTTCGTTTGCGTCACATTTTCCCCGTTTTCGCAACATTTTTCATTGCTGCACCGCTTCTATTGGTCGTAGCGTGATGATATATAGCCTATGTCCTTCCCCAGGTTGAAATGTATCTTCTTGCCAAATTTCATTAAAATCCGATCAGCCGTTTAGTCGTGAAAAGGTAACAAACAAACAAACAAACAGAGTGACTTTCGCATTTATAATATTAGTATGGATTATAAATTTATGTCAATTATTTTTATCTTATATTTGCTGTATAGAATAAAGTCTGCTAGAGTTTTTAACACCTCACGGAATATTGTTGGGTTATTGTATAAACTACCGATTAGACTTCACGGAGTCCGTTACGCATTTTTGGCCCCCTGTAAACCCTATGATGGCCGACAATACCATTAGTGTGACAATCATATAAAGAAACATTGGCTCCTAAAACACAGATTTGCTGGTCCCGTTTGGGGGCGGAAGTTCACTTTAAATATGTCTTCACTGTACGACTTTTTTCACTGCATTATGTAAGTTTTCTTTGTGTACAAATTATATTTATTTATTATGATAGGTTGCAACTTTCTTCGAAATCGTTATAGCCGGTTTCCAGAACGTGTTGCAGCAACTTTTAAAAGTGATTTTCTCCTACTGTATTGATTAAGGTTTTACGTTTTCACGAACATGGAATTTTGGAAGCCATACTATTACGAAATAAGTCTTATCTCAACAAAGAATCCGTAATTTCACGAGCAAATCACTTTTCAGTTTTGCTAAGTATATACATATTACTGTTTGTGACTGTACTGAGTACGTGGTGTGTTTTTGCATCGGTCTTACACCCTGTATACACAAATATTGCTCATTTAATAGTATAGGATAATGTGCAAGTACATACCGTGTTTCCCGGTGTTGGCTGCCGCGAACGCGGTGCTAAGTATTACGAGGTGCACCAGCATGCTCCCTCCTCGCGCGGCGGACGCACATCGAGCCGAAAGCGCGCCGCGGCTTGCTTCTACTGGAACAAACAAAATCTTTACCATAATCAGCTTGTTATGTTTCTTTCAAAGGCCGATTCTGAATAAGGAGCGGGTTCAGTATAGGTTGATAGATGTAAAGGTGCTCCTTCACTTGGAGCATTGACCTGTAATGTAATGTTACAGATTTGAGCATAACATTGGTCAGGGAAGAAAACCGAGCATTATTGCGGAACCTGTATTGATAGATCTTGTAACAATGACTTGTTTCTGCTCGAATTAAAATTTGTGATTTTTACATTACAGGCGAAAGCTCCAGGTGAGGGGGGGAGCACCTTAATATAACATCGCGCCTGAAATCCCCGAGTAGTAAAACAGAGGATCCCCAAATAGAAAACCAGAGGTATATTCTTTATAGCTAACCCATATTTCACAAGTAATCTTTAAGTCTCATGTAATAAAGGCCTTAATGCCTTCAACTGGAACTCTCTGCCTGCGTCTGTGTTTCCGAACGCTTACAACCCTAATCTCTTCAAAGTTAGACTGAACAGACTTCTTCTGGGTAAGCTCGTGCCATCGTCGACTTTGCCTATGTTATTTCTGACCTAGACTAGAGTCAAGAGCAAACCCATCACAAACAAACAAGAAAAAAAAACTTCACACATCCGAAATCCGACTCCTACTGAGAAATTCCTGCTGGAAACGACACTTTGCGTGGGAATTGAACCCAGGACCTCACGCCAATGATCACCTTCATCATCCTATTCTTTTCTAGTAGATCGGGAATTTTCACACGCGAATACAACAAATACACGCACGCTCTTTTTCTCGTTCTAGCAAATAACGGTTCTGGGCGACAGACAAAGATAGGAGCATGAAAACATGCGATTCCGTGCTAATAGATGTTTCAACCCTAATGATGCAACTGCTAGAACATAGGCTACCTTTATATGGGTAGGAACTAACCCGTACTAATGGGATAAAATGTGTCAGCTGTGTCACAAATTCATGCCATGGTCTATTTGTGCCTAACTTCATACTAATCAATTATTGATCTGTTAAGGTGTGAAAAACAGACAAAGAGTTGTAACTTTCGCATCCATACTTCCATACTAATATTATAAATGCGAAAGTCAGTGTTTGTTTGTATGTTTGATTGTTACCTTTCCACGACTAAACGGCTGATCGGATCTTAATGAAATTTGGCAAGAAGATAGATTTTAATCTGGGGAAGGACATAGGTTATATATCATTACGCTACGACCAATAGGAGCGGAGCAGCAATGAAAAATGTTGTGAAAACGTGAAAACGTGACGCAGACGAAGTTGCGCGGAACAGCTAGTTTAGCAGTATAATTCAGGATGCCGATTTATTATAATAGCGACAAGAACTTGATGATACCTGGTTTCTTTCAAATTCGTTATTGATCTTGAACCTTCGATGTGTTACTGAGTATACTAAAGGTCTGCCACTTTTCACCCGTATGCCCTAAGTAATAAGGTTTTAAAGACAAGTGGTCGACGGTCACTGAACTCGGTAGTACGTAAGTAAAGAGACCACAGCTCAGAGGTCCTGTAGGAAACTATTTGGTTAAATGGGCACACATTCAACCCGACCCAATTATTGGTTCTCACAAATTTTTCACCTCGTCAATTTGGGCTATTGTATAGATAGTTTTCTTATTCATTAAATAATTTATTAACTAAACACCTACAGTACAGTTAGAAGTATAATTTCAAGCCTCCACGTAGGAAACACTGCGGCCAAACAAGATTAGTTTTTATTTTAAACACTGTTTTAAGTTTTCTTGATGCCGCTGAGTATCAGTATTTAACATAGAGCCACTGCCTATCTGACCTCCACAACCAAGTTTGTACCAGATAATAATTACGATACCCTTTGGTAAGACTGGTTGTCAGACTTTCGGGCCACTAACTACCTGTAACGACTGTCAAAGATCCGCAAATGACAGCCGGTACCAACGGCTTGCGTGCTTTCCTAGGCACGGAAAAAACTCGGTTATAACATTGTTTCTGATGGAGTAACAAAATGTTAGTATCCAACTAGATTCAGATTTTGACACGGTTTCTGTAATATACGTGAGAATTATTCTGGACTAAAAATACCAAAAAATAAATGCCAAACGTAACTTATTGTATCGTTGAGCAAAGGTCTCCATACTCTCAAGCCCTTAGGAGATGATTTAAAAATACAAATTAATTTTAATCATAACCAGTAGTTAAGAGATTATCTAATAATATCTGAAAGCCACGCGCTATACGCAACCAGAATGGAAAATTTTAAATACACAATTGTTAATAAATTCCCAGTTTCCTTTGGTAAAATATTCAACCGCAGTGAGTAGAGCGTTAAACAAGTACCAATAAGAATTTTCGTTGTGAAATAAAATATAATTCCATCGAGGAACTGAAAGCGGTTTGAATAACAACTCTTTAATTGAAAGTTTAGCAATTTGCTCTTACCCTCCCAAATGGACCCGAAGGAGCGCGGGGCAACTCATCCAGCGTTCCAAAATTGAACGTAGGCAGATGCGCTTAATTACCGGCCCAGATGCTGGCCTTCTCGTCTCACCGACGCTTATCTCGAGATGAACCTCCTAAGAGGAGGCCACCGACAATATTTGCCCGCTAAGACGTGCTCAAACGACTTTTTTCAGAGCTCCATTCGCATGCCAACGCCGACGGTAATTAGGAAGTTAATCGGGAATTAAGTAATTAAGAATCGTCACAAATGATTATACCTCTCAGCAGAAGTATAAGTGGCAATTACGTAGCACTTATTTGCGGAATACAGATAGTAATTAATGCAATATGGTAACGTCAAAGTTTTTTGCACACCCAAAGTGCTGATAAAAGTGCCTAAGTATTAAAATTCCGGCAAGCGATTTACGAAAGAGAAGTTGCTGGGGATCTAAACTTGGAAGAAAACCTCTGTGTATTTAATACGAACTGAATAAAATTCGATTCCTCCGATTTGATATTAGGAACCGAGTTCAGACTGGGTAGAGTTTTCCAATAATGTTCGACTAAGTGTCCTCCAGTGGCAGATATGAATCGTAGTCAAATAGAGTTGTGTATAAAGAGGTCGTTACAATACCTCGGCACGTGGACGGGCCTCCTACGTGGGATGTCACACGAGCCAAGTGAATCAAACTTCCCTTTACATTTTATCTAACTGCAAGGGCGGTCGAGATTATGTTCCTCGCCCTGCTTGATTTAGTTTTGATGGCGGAAGGGAGACGCTTTTAGATAAATGATTTCCACAAGCCCCACTAGACGCTGAAGTGATTTGGTGCTAGGATTTGCAACAATGTTATAGTTTATAGGTGTGGTTTGTTCGATGCATTAAGGGACGTAATGGAATGGGTTTCGTCTGTAGGGACGTTTAAGTGGATTAAATATTATTGCTCGTAGCGACAGATGGGGCTTAGGTACCCGTGCTTATAGTTTCATTGCTGCCGAATTTAAACTTATTCACAGATTTGTTCGGGCAATATTGTTGTTCTGAGTTTAATATTTGTCTTCCAAAACACCGAAATTGGTGCTTTACTAACAGGCAACACACTCATACGTTACGCTTAGATAGTTAACATTAAAAAAACTTGTTAATACCCACATATTGGAGTTAAGATCACATTTTTGCAAACCAAACAATCTTATTTTATTTATTTATTTATTTATTTATGTACACACAAAACACTTAACAGGATAATACATTAAGATACAAGAGCACAAAGGTACTGCTTATTTCTAAAGAAATTTCTTCCAGCAGACCTGCGAGTGGAAAGATGGATTAGAAATGTAGACACAGTGTGTAGAATAGATAGAACAGGAAAAAAAAAATGAATTAGAGGTTAAAAAAAAAAAAAATCTTTATACCTATATAAAATAAACATACATACAAATAAATACACATATAAAAATAAACGTAAAAATAAACCTATAATATATATCAGAATATTACAGTATAGAGGAAAGGTAATGTTCTTTGACTTGCTTTTTGAAGAGAAATAAAGTTTTAGATTCTCGAATGTTAGGCGGAAGAGAGTTCCATAGTCGTACTGCGTGAACGGAGAAGGAATAGGAGTATGATTCAGTTTTATGAGATGGGAAATTAAGATGATGCCTAAGGTGGGATCTACACAGAGCATCAGGAGGACGGGTAAAAGTAAAACGGTCGCGTAGGTAGCTGGGATATGCAGGATTATAAAGAACATTGTATAAGAGACATAATATCCGAGTGTTCCTGCGAAGACGGATCGGGAGCCACTTGAGTTCCTTGCGAAAGTGAGAAACATGGTCATATTTCCTAAGACCAAACACAAAACGAATACAAAGATTTTGCAAGCGCTCAAGCTTATTCAACAGCTCCTCGGTGGCATCCAAATAGCAGGCATCAGCGTAATCAATGATCGGCTGAATCAGGGTTTGAGCCAAGTAAATTTTGGTTTTAAAAGGCAGAAAGCTCTGTAAAGATTTAAGCGAGTGGAAGGAAAAGTGCACCTTACGACTAACCTCATTTACCTGAGCTCGCCAAGAAAGATTGCTGTCAATTAAGACACCAAGGTCCTTAGCTGTTTCAGCATAGGCAATGGTCGAGCAACCTAGAGTAAGTGGAGTCAAAGATGACATGTCAATAGCAGCGCGATAGTATCTGCTGCCTATGATCAAGGCCTGCGACTTAGTAGGGTTAATCTGTAAGCCATATGACTTCGCCCATTGATCGATGCTATCCAGGTCACGGTTCATGGCATTGATTGCTGATTCAGCATCAGCCAGCAAGAAGTGTCGATACAGCTGCAAATCGTCTGCGTAGAGGTGGAAGCTGGAAACAATAACTTTGGCAACAGTATTAATGAAGATAGAGAAAAGAAGAGGAGAGAGAACGCCACCCTGAGGAACACCAGCAATGAGATCACACCAATCAGAGTAGATCTCATCTCGGCGGACACACTGAGAGCGACCCCGAAGATACGAGTCAAACCAGGCTACCGCAGAGGCAGAGAAGTTTAAAGATTGAAGGATCCCAAGAAGAATGTCGAAATCCACTGAGTTGAACGCGCAACTAAAATCAAGTAACACTAAAACAGTCAGAGATTTATTGTCCATAGCCCAGCGAATATCGTCAGTAACCTTCAGGAGTGCAGTAACAGTACTGTGGCCAGTACGGAAGCCAGATTGGAAAGGGGAAATAAGGGTGTTAGATGCCAGATATCTGGAAATTTGACCATGAACAATGTGTTCGAGAACTTTGGAAAGGAAAGGAAGAATGGAAATGGGCCTAAAGTCAGATAAGGAAGAAGGATTGCTAACTTTAGGTAGTGGAATTATATGAGCCTGTTTCCAAGCTGACGGAAATTTACCAGAGAATAAAGAAAAATTAACAATATGAGTAAGGATGGGGAGCAGTTCTGAAATAATAGGTATTATCATTCTCGAACACAAATTGTCATGACCCGCAGCAGAGGATGAAATAGAGAGAAGGGACTTTTTGACAGCGTCTTCAGAGACAGGACTGAAATTAAAAGGTGTACAATGAGGTAACGGCAAGCAAGAGAGCTCAGACAAAGTTGAAGCTTTAATGCTGGGGTCCAGAGAAACAGGTGGAAAAGAAAAGTGCCTGTTAAGAGCGCACAAGTCGACATCTTTACAAGTATTCGTGGGAGATTTGCCAATACCGACAGACTTTAAAAATCTCCAGATATCAGAGGAGTTGCGATCAACGAGAGATTCGTGGAAATAGCGTCTCTTGGCATCTCGACACAGACGATTGCAGCGGTTACGCAGAGCTTTAAAGATAGTGAGATTAAGTTCAGTGGGTCTTCGCCTATATCTGCTTTTCGCCTTATCCTTACGAGCAATGGCATTTTTAATTTCAGTAGTCATCCACGGAGCAGGATTATGTTTAATTTTAATACGCCTACGAGGGGCATGCGTATCATAAAGAGCTAATGTAATGGCATTGAAGCAGTTTACCTTTCCATCGATACTGGTGCTTTCGAAAACGTGAGTCCAATCGATATCACCAGCATCGCGTTTTAAAGCATCCAGGTCCATGCCATTAAAACTACGAAGAAAGCAGAAACGAGGCTTACGTTTAGGAGGTCGGATACGATAGGAAAGGTAAATGAGATCGTGATACGAAAATGACGCAGCGAGCTGCCCAAACTCAGCAACATTGCGAGGTGAAGAAACTATCATTAGGTCAAGAAGAGAAGGCGTGCAATTTGGGAAGTTATGGGTCGCAGCAAGAGGTAAAATTTCAAGGTTAAAAGAGGATAATAGCGAACAGAGTTTATGTGAACGTGAATCATTTTTAATTAAACATGTGTTAAAATCACCCATTAAAATGACATGCTCGTATGATGGGCAAAGATTATTAAGCGAGGACTCTAAAGAGTCAAAATAGTTAATTTGAAGGTTAGGAGAGTAAAATACAGCAAGCAATACTTTGGTATGATTTAGGGTGATCTCCAGAAACAATGATTCAGCCGACCCAGAGTACTGAGATGGAGATGCACTAACAATTTTGTGCGGAATATCGGCGCGTATGTAAATAGCAACACCACCACCACCCTTTCCAGTCCTGTCATTTCTGACAAGAACAAAACCAGGAAGTTGGTAGTGCGTAGACAGGAGAGACGGTTTAAGAAAGGTCTCAGATATTAGGAGTGCATCAAGATGAACACTGCTAAAGGATGCCAGAATATCGGAATAGTGACCGGGAACACTCTGGGCATTAATGTGGGCTATATGCAGATTGTTAGGATGATTAGAAAAAAGAGAGGAAATATTGTCATGCAAAGTATGAAACGGAGGCTCACTGTCGGCACTAACGAAGCTACAAGTCGAGGAAGAACAAGAGAAAAAACTGTCATTTAAGTCAGCTGGAATATTCATAGATAAACACAAATGTTAATATATACGAAAATATAGAAACTACAAACTAACTACAATTAAATTTACGGCTGATTCTTTTTAAATACAACCACCCTAACTCATTAGATTGTTGGAATACATTGTACAAATCAGTAGCAACACAAATAAAAAGTAAATACAAAGAAAAAAAAAAAAAGTTACAAAATGAGGACTAAAAAAACAAAACACTCGCGTAAAACGAATAACCGCAATGCACACAAATAGACATTATCATGAAATAGGAATGGAACACTAAACGTCAATTTAACAATGTCATGATGACAGTGACAATCAAAAAAGTGACTTTAGGAGTTTTGTAAATACACCGACAAGATTTATTGTAATAAAAAATAATGCTACACAAAAATCCTTGTGGAGGTGAAACAAAGAACACAAAATGTTGAAAGTACCGGCGACAGTTAAAGTACAGAACATAGGAAAAGTAATCGTGAAATGCGGCTAATTTACAGAGTTACTTGGAAAACTGACAATGCAAAAGTACTAACATTAATTACGACGGCGTGCCTTTCTTTGGCCTCTTGAAGGTGTAGCGGTAACTTCGGTGGGGCTCGCACTCTTAGGAGAAGTATGTACCTCTGACAGTGCAGCATCACCAGTGTCCCCTGAGGCCTTAGGAAACCGCGAAACCAGTGCTTGAAGTTCAACCGGAGTTTCAATCTTGTGACGCTTACCATCCGACGTGATGATCACTATCCTGCCGTCCACCGACCAGCAGTTTGGCACCCCAAAATGCTTGCGTGCATCCATGAAAGTACGGTGTCTTGTGTGTGTTAGGAATTCGGAGATTGTTATGCCCGTACCTTTCAATGACTTTTTGGTCTCCCAAATCAAGTGACGGTGTTCAGTGGTGTAGAGTCTCACCAGGATAGGTCTGGCTTTGCCTAAGGAAGATCCCAATCGGTGGCAGACATGAATATTTTCCTTTTTAACCTCGGACAAGCACATTTGGTCGGTTAACACTTTGTGAACCACATCATGTAACTTTTCATTTGGAAGCTCGGCAATCCCATGGAACAATAAAACCTTTCTCCTCATCATAGTTTCATGTCTATCATAGCCAAGGGAAAGCAACTCTATTTGAGACTTAAATTTAGAGAGTGCCTGCCATACAAAAGTTTTAAATTCTGTGAACTCACGTGATAGTGCTGTGATATCAGGTGCTGGTTCAGATCCTGAGGAAGCATTTCTGAGCTTGTTTTCATATTCAGTCATTCGCAAGTTGAACAGTTGCTCCAAATCCTCCAAGCTTGTTGCCATCTTAGAATCCATAGTGATGTTTGGAATGTTGAAAAGTAAGTAGATAAAAGAACAGGATATCAGAAAGACTTGGAAATAGTAGAAAGTGAGAGTTGGGTGGTTAAAAACAATAAAATATAATTATAACATTAAAAATACAATTTAAAATATATTAAAATTAATTAAGACTGGGAGTAACTAAAATATGTGTGTTAACCCTGTGTCTACCCACACAGGAAAAAACAAAAATCTTCGAAGGAGAAACGATGATTACTTGTTGTAGCCACGGCATTGTTGGTATTGCAACAAGACCGCCAGCCACAACAAATCGAGTTTAGCATATGCAGAGCGCAAATAGTTACTGGTTGGAATATTATCAAACTCCAGAGTTAGGGGTTGACGATGGTATTAGGAGGTGGGTAAATATCTCTAAATATGAACACACATACATTTACGCCAACACATTCACCACAGTTGTATTCCCTGGGGTTGTTTTTGCTGGAGGTTTACTAAAATACACCCACCCACAAGTAGCTTTTGACTGCATCTTCGCCCACGTTAAGGTCTGGCATTACCCCACGGGAACGTTTGAAATTTTTAATGTAAAATGTCTATGACAATCAAGGCTGTATGTAGCTTCCCTTAGTGAAATAACTTTCAGAATCGGATCAGTGGTTCCGAAGATAACCTCCTACATCCAAACGTACAAAAATAGGGTGTTGGAAGATTTTTGTATGAAGCGTGGCCTGCCTAAATTCCACCTTTTTTTTCCCTCGCCACGTATAAAACTTGTATTAATGAATAGTTGATATCAATACCAACCAGTTTTGAATGAGACAAAATCTAAAGAGTCACGTTGCCTTGACAGTTACAGTCTCCGCCATCAGTATGACTCTTAGTTTTATTAGTCAATCATAAAACCTGTATCTGGCTCCAATAAAAACAAATATTGTATGAGAGAAGCTCTTCTAAAGCATATAATTCAATTCTTTATAATATTAGTGACTGGTAGATGCTTGGTACAATAAAGTCTGGTCAAATAATAGAATCTTTGTTCCGTTACTGAGAATGTCCTAGCAAAAATTTAATCACCATAAAATACGTACGGGAATATTTTTGGTTTATATCCTGAAATATAAACCAAAAATATTCCCGATTAGCGAGCGCACTAGACTAATTTAATAGTCAGTGTACTATCTACCTATATGTGTAGTTAGTATCAAGTACCTCCTCCTCCTTTCGCAGGTCTGCTGGCAGAAATTTCTTATGAAAAAAGCAGTACCTTGTACGCAAATATTTTTTTGTTATTTTCCAGTGTTGTCTACTGTGTGTACATCTTTTTTTTTTTTATGTTTCAGGTACTCCAATAGTTGCTACCAGTAGATATCAGTCTGACCAAAGGGTATTGTGCAACCCAGTTACTGGATTGTATAAGTTAGATAGGCAGTCGCTCCATGTAAAATACTGGTATTCTACAGCATTCAGCTAGACTGGAACCTGATTCCAACGTAGTTGTGAAAAGGCTAGGTTATGGGCTTGTACACAAAACTGCGATGCGATGCGAATTGGCGCGATGCGAATTCGCAACACAGAAGAAACTTTAACTAATTGTACTGTTTGAGCTCGTAGATTTTTACGATGCGACGTCGCATCGCAGTTTTGTGTACAAGCCCTAAAGCAGATGATGATCACAGTATAATGTGAAATGGAGACCTATTTTATACCTAGTTTTCATTCAAAAGCTCGTGATTTAAATGCTCTATTAATAAGCTACTGACATCAATAACTTTTTCAACTGAACGTAAACAAATTTACACAAATACGCCAGTAAACGAATGTGACATTCCAAAAGAAGCTAAAACCCCTAATGTAAATAAGCAGATTTCATTATGCTTATGCTACGTCAAACAAATTGCTTTTATAATTTCATCGTAGTTACTTTAATCTACAAGGGAAATCGGTCACGACACGCCCATCTCACGTAAACACATCATTAATTTTATTTTGTAATCGCTGTATAAATGTTACAACCTTTTTACGTTGTAATTATAACATATTGACAACGGGATAATGGATTAATTCCTTGTTGAGAGATTTTTTTTTGCTTTTTCGAAACTTTAACAACAAATTAATACACAAAATCGTTTTAGCAGTTCACAATTTTAAACACACCATTAGTGATAAGCATTGCTAAGATTTTCAGGCCCGTGATATATGTCTGATATGTTTTCATCAACGCTAAGCGAAACCCAAAAATGAATGAATGTGCAGCTCAAATCTTTTAAAGCACGGCTGATCACCGAGAGCAAATTCTAACAGAACAAAAATATTGTAGACATGCACTTTGGTATCCCTTAATTATCACGAACACGCTGAGAAGCTGTATAAGTCACTTATTGAATCTGTTAAAGAATCGATTTTACCCCCATATTATGAAAAATTCTTCCTGTGTAAACCATAATTACGATGTACAGTTCTGAGATCCAAGTAATCAAATAACCGTGCAGACTAACTGGCATTGAGCTTAAAGTAACATCTATAAATATGTCACCAAACCTTCACATTCAAACAAGATTAGGTTATATAGTTATAAATCAACGTATTCGTCCTTTCAAGGTTGATTAGAGTTTCAGAACACATAGCTACGATCAGAACGTTTCTCTGGCAATTCTCGCCACGAGCGAAATGTGTTAATGCTTAGTTCTAATCAAAGAGTCGTTAGCCGCGGGCTCAGCAGTCGATTACGACTATTATAGGATACAATGGAACTAGTCGACACTTCCTCGACACTTCCTCGCGATAAGCGAGCGAGTCTCCAGAATAACGGTGTTTTGAGGCACGGATACTCGGATAACTCTTTTGTATAGAACCGTTTAGCAGTTTGTCGTACATTATCCCGTTTTAAGGAAAATAGGGTTTGGGAAGATTGACCTACTACTACCTTTTACCTTGTTTTGGTTAAGATTTGAAAGAAATTGACAATAAACTAAAATAGGGAAGAGTATTTTAGTTGTCCTGTAAAAACAAACCCCTGGAAATGAAACAGTAATTCATGGTTGTAAATGAATGACGTTTTGTTATTAATATTATAATTATTCAAGGGCCAATAGTCAAAAAAACTTAGTTCACAATAAAATGCTGAATGAAACTGAAAAAAACGTCCCAATCAACTGTTTACAAAAACTATCTCAAGCAGAAATCTTTGTCATTATAACGCTTGTAACGACTACAGTGACATCAAAAGGAAAGGGGTTTATTTCCCTAAGTCATGTATATTCATACGTTGTTCTATATCAAGGGTAGAATCAGCCCTTAAACGGAAGTTGCCGACCAAATCAACAATGTGTAATAATGTTAGTTTACATCAGGGACATTAATTTATACATAACTACAGACCCGCGTCTGCTTTGTGCGGATTTTACGACTTCAAATGAAAAACAATCTTGAAATGATTGCTAAAACTGTATGAAAATAAGTTGTGTAATTTAAGCAAACAGATATGAAACACGAATTTAATTTAGGCCATAATATGTAACCACTTTTATTTGAGAAATAATTTTCAAATAAATGGTCGTTTGCGAATCAAGTAGATTTTTCTTATTCGACATGCCAAAAACGGCTCAGAACCCGGTCTTCCTCCTTTTAGACTATACATGATATAGAATGATGCGGACATATGAGGTGTTTATAGATTTGTCTTAGCAATGCCAGGGTATAGAAGTCTAATTTTTTGCACGCTTTTTTGTCGCTTTGTAGCTGAGGTTAGAGAAAAGGACTTTAGAATCATCTGCTTAGCCTTTTCCAAACTATGCTTGGGGTCGGCTTTCTATCTGATTGGAAGCAGCTGATTTAAATAATAAGTATTAGTTTGTTTACAAATATGAAAATAAAAAAATATAAATCTAAAAAAAATAGTATAGTATAGTCATCATCTGCCTAGCCTTTTCCCAAACTATCTTGAGATCGGCTTCCAGTCTAACGATGTCCGATGCAGCTGAGTACTAGTATTTGACATGAAGCACCTGCCTATCTGACCACCACAACCCAGTACTACCTAACTGGTTAATACGATACCCCTTAGTAAGACTGGATGTCAGACTTTTTGGCTTCTGACTACTCGTAACGACTGTCAAAGATCTACAAAACAGAATGACAAGCAAGAATGAAATGACAGCCGGGACCAACGGCTTAACGTGCTTTCCGAGGCACGGAGGAAACTTGGTATGTAATTATGGTCACCCATTCACGGACCAACCTCGGCAAGCACGGCTTAACCTTAAAGATCGACCCGTGCGGCCGTAATTGTTAAGCAACGAGCTCCTAGAGAAAAAAAAACAGTATAGTAGTATAATAAACATCCATCACGCCTGTAATTCCCGAAATATTTAGCAGATATTTACCTTATAGTAAAACTACACCCACTTTCTTCAGTCAAATTTTAGTCCCTTGTAATAGGGGGCGAGCCTATTGCAATCACCCGGGCATCAAAATAAAACCCGGGCAAAACTTACTGATAAAAAGGTAAGGTTAAGTCGGGTCACAAAATTGCTTTAAAAATGAGACAACATACATCTCAATATTTTGTATTAATAGATGTTTCAAAATATTGAGGTCTAGGGCTAGGATACTAGTTTTAGTTGTCCTGTAAAAACAAACCCCTGGAAATAAAACAGTAATTCATGGTTGTAAATGAATGACGTTTTGTTATTAACATTATAATTATTCAAGGGCCAATAGTCAAAAAAAATAGTTTACAATAAAATGCTGAATGAAACTGAAAAAAACGCCCCAATCAACTGTTTACAAAAACTATCTCAAGCAGAAATCTTTGTCATTATAACGCTTGTAACGACTACAGTGACATCAAAAGGAAAGGGGTTTATTTCCCTAAGTCATGTATATTCATACGTTGTTCTATATCAAGGGTAGAATCAGCCCTTAAACGGAAGTTGCCGACCAAATCAACAATGTGTAATAATGTTAGTTTACATCAGGGACATTAATTTATACATAACTACAGACCCGCGCCTGCTTTGTGCGGATTTTACGACTTCAAATGAAAAACAATCTTCAAATGATTGCTAAAACTGTATGAAAATAAGTTGTGTAATTTAAGCAAACAGATATGAAACACGAATTTAATTTAGGCCATAATATATAACCACTTTTATTTGAGAAATAATTTTCAAACAAATGGTCGTTTGCGAATCAAGTAGATTTTTCTTGAATTATTCGACTAGCCAAAAACGTCTCAGAACCTGGTTTCTTCCTCCTTTTAGACTATACATATAGAATGATGCGGACATATGAGGTGTTTATAGATTTGTCTTAGCAATGCCAGGGTACAGAAGTCTGATTTTTTGCACGCTTTTTTGTCGCTTTGTAGCTGAGGTTAGAGAAAAAGACTTTAGAATCATCTGCTTAGCCTTTTCCAAACTATGCTTGGGGTCGGCTTTCTATCTGATCGGAAGCAGCTGATTTAAATAATAAGTATTAGTTTGTATAGTAATAAGAAAAAAAAAATATAAATTAAAAAAAAATAGTATAGTAGTCATCATCTGCCTTGCCTTTTCCCAAACTATCTTGAGATCGGCTTCCAGTCTAACGATGTCCGATGCAGCTGTATACCAGTATTTGACATGAAGCACCTGCCTATCTGACCACCACAACCCAGTACTACCTAACTGGTTAATACGATACCCCTTAGTAAGACTGGATGTCAGACTTTTGGCTTCTGACTACTCGTAACGACTGTCAAAGATCTACAAATGACAGCCGGGACCAACGGCTTAACGTGCTTTCCGAGGCACGGAGGAAACTTGGTATGTAATTATGGTCACCCATTCACGGACCAACCTCGGCAAGCACGGCTTAACCTTAAAGATCGACCCGTGCGGCCGTAATTGTTAAGCCACGAGCTCCTAGAGAAAAAAAAACGGGCCAAGTGCGAGTCTTACTCGCACACAGGGTTCCATAGCCCCAAACAATATAATGACAATGTTTTGAACGGTCATTCATTAGTAAACCTTCACTCAACCGCAAAACTAAATTTGTTTTTCATATTAAGTTAATAAAAAACAAAGTTACTGCTGCAGTTTGGTGAAAAAGTCCCATATCTCAAAAACTACATATCAAATCTTATTCAAACCAATTTTCGTTGAAAGTTTTTTTTACGGTCTACATCCCCATATTTTTTTCAGATTTTTTCTCCTGTTACTTTAGAAATTAGAGGGGGGGGGACACTCGTTTTACCACTTTGGAAGTGTCTATCTTTCAAACAATTGACTTAGAAAAAAAATGGTTTCAGGAACCTCAATGTCATTTTTAAAGACCTATCTACAGACACCTCACACGTATAGGTTTGATCGTTTTTTTTTTTTTTTTTTTTAGTTCCATGTATGGGAGGATATCCTTATCTATATATTATATGTTTTTTTTAATTTTGTACAAAAATCATAATGCGGTTCACAGAATACATCTACCTACCAAGTTTCAGCTGTGTAGTCTTAATAGTTTCGGAATAAAGTGGCTGTGATACGGACGGACAGACAGACAGACAGACAGACATGACGAATCTATAAGGGTTCCGTTTTTTGCCATTCGGCTACGGAACCCTAAAAACAGTATAGTAGTATAATAAACATCCATCACGCCTGTAATCCCCGAAATATTTAGCAGATATTTACCTTATAGTAAAACTACACCCACTTTCTTCAGTCAAATTTTAGTCCCTTGTAATAGGGGGCGAGCCTATTGCAATCACCCGGGCATCAAAACAAAACCCGGGCAAAACTTACTGATAAAAAGGTAAGGTTAAGTCGGGTCACAAAATTGCTTTAAAAATGAGACAACATTCACCTCAATATTTTGTATTAATAGATGTTTCAAAATATTGAGGTCTAGGGCATTCACTATATTCTATACATGTTGATTGACAATTTATATATTTTCACTTATCAATAAAACAATATCCTGCCATAAATTCTTTTCAGATTTATCTGGTCCAAAATCTTTGAAATCTATTGTATTACGCCCGTCCTGTTCGATATGTCTCACATTTCAAGACAAGACGGTAACAGTTTATTTCGAATTCTTTCTACGACTGTTCATATTTTAAACCATTTTTATTTTGCACAAAAGTCGTAGTTACGTACGTAGTATTTTTTTTGTTTCACCCGGTTTGAACGACATGTGAAAATTTGAATAGTTTAATTGGGACAATAGCTTTTTTCCTGTATGTGGAAAGTAGATTTTTGTAAATGTTCTGTTTAAATTAAATTGCTGCATACGTTGTGTGAATAACTTTTTGCCAGAGTTCTAGTAGTAGGCAGTTTATTTTTTTAACGAAATGGTTAAAGTTGATTGGTGTTTAAGTGACCTGGCAATTTTTTTAATGAATATTCTTCTTCGTTCACGGGAACCGGTCTATTTAATGTAGCAGAGTAGAAAATAATAACGATAATATAGCTTAGGGTTATACATAATTAATTAATGAATAGGAAATTGAACTCTAAAATCATAATAATAACATAGGCTGCTTACATTTGACGATGATCGCAATTGGTAGTGCAATTGAAATGGTCTAATGTACACGTGACAATATCATTAAGTTATCACCCATTTCTGTCATCGACAAACAAACCACATTATTAAACATTTGATTTGATTCCAAACCTAATTTCAATTCGCTATTAGATAGCTGCAAAGCTAAAAAGACCATTATTGCACCGGGCGTGGCGGACATGTCAACACGATTTGGGCCTTTCACCCCTGTGTTTCACACCCACACCGGAACAATGTTTTGCTTTCGACCAAAAATAAAAATTTAATCATGAATCATTTCATATATCACGTATGTCCATGGTCTAGTGGTCACCTTTATAAAAGGGAGGTAATGTGGTATGCCATGCTTTTACGAGTATGATGGTGATTAATGGATCAAAATCATGTTCTATTTAATGTCATTTTATCAACTATGGTATAGCTATCTATTCTAATGTTTACGTAGTGTATATGGTGTGTAGTGAGCGTCGTCGTCAACAATTAATCTTCATTAATGGTTCACTTAAGCTATGTGCGGTTTCCGCCAAACTCAAGAGAATACGGCATGTATGTGACCTTAACTCCTTTGTTTTACTTAACTTTAAACTATTTTAATGTTCCAACAAATTAGAACTAAGTATACTCTTAACAAGCCGTTGTTAATATTTATTCGCGTTTTAACAAAAACATGTGAGCACATTCTCTGTGGGCTGCCGACGTTAAAATGTACTTTTTAATGAAATTGCTCGCCTACTTCGAGATTTTAGAATTCTCGAAAATTTTGAGGTGAGTAGGTTCCCGATTTTTAAAGAGCACGGTATAAGCGATATTTTGAATTATTCCTACCTCCCGCGTTTGAGTAATTTGTATAATTTTATTGTAAGAAATACAAAGCGTTAATGTAAGAACCGTTATAGCGTTATGCACGGATTAATTTATAACAATGTTCAGAACGCACTCTGAATAAACATTGTACATAATTTTCCTGTAATTTACACTCAATTTCGTTGCAAAAAAATAACGCCCAATATTCAGGAGATCTGTAATGAATGCGAAATTAATGCAAAGTGGTTAGCTATAAATCTCCAGAGCTTTGGGGCAATAAAACAAAAAATGAGAATTACCAGTTTGATAAAACAAAAACTTTGTTTGGCAAGTGCCCCAGAGGACGCGCCTAAACTCTGCCTGTCGACCTACGGAGTGCGAACCTCTACCTCTATTCCAATTTCTACTTTTTGTACGCCGCGAACGCGTTCAATGTGGCTTGTTTATTTCAGTTACTGCTCGCGTACGATGCGTCGACAGTTAACAACGTTTCGGCACTTTTCCTCTCATTTTTAATGAATGCGTATTCGGTTCCTATTGTTTTTGTTTAGATGGTTGTTTCTATAGTTGTTCCAGTCAAAACTGTCATGTCGAATGATAAGGGTTCGTTTTTCTTTTTGGCATTGTTTAATACCTCTTTTGTGTAGCATAACATTCACCAATACATCACAGTTAAAGCGAGGCTTGTCAGCTAGGATTTTAATAACGTAACAGTGCGCACCGGAATTAGAAGATATAGCTTCTAATTGAACAATATTACCAGTTAAGCGAGTAATTGGAATCAACGGCTTGGGCGAAAACTGTACCGGCGTATCACAGGACCCCGTATAGGTGTGATGTTAATGATCGCTGCCTCGAGCTCCCCCTCCAAAAACGGGCCTCATAAAATTTTACGAAGACTACATTTTGTAAAATAAAGTAATACCGCCACGTCCCGTCCCTTCACACTTGAAATAACGACGGATTCTGCGTAGACTAGACATCGCTAGTTTTTGCGACCTCAAATTCTATTAACATTTACGGATTATACGATGAAAAAGTTTTTTCTTTTTTGCCGAGCGTCGAGCTCGAGCATCATGTATAAAAGATAGTTTTACGTCTTTTGCTACTAAAGTCATCAAGACGATTCAGGCATATTCAAAAATATTTAATTTAAATATATTAAAGCGATACAATAAAAAAATCCAACAATTTTTAAAATAACTCATAATTCTGGGAAGAGAACTGTGACTTGAAATACAGGCTCAATCTGGCTCAGGCGTTGCCTATCCTTTATTTTATATATAAGAAGTCTAACTACTTTTAATACTGGTCAAAGTGTAACACTTTCAATAGAATTAAATAAACTTTATTACTACCCAGAGGGCCACATCGCATTGCTCTCTCCCACATCTTATTCAAATAAAATGTATCGGTGCGAACTCCTCGATAGAAGCATACTCGCTTTGAACAAATACGATTTTTCAATATCACTCGAAGCGCTTTTAAATATATTATATATAGATACTTGTTTATAATAAGTACGCAGTATTCTAGGGCCATTTGCCCTGCCATAAACATGAATGGCGCCAAAACGTCTCTCTTATCTCGGGCATTTCTCGGAGGGCGGAAGTGGGGCCCTAAAGGCGGCGTGCCGTTCTTCAAGTGTGGTCCTAAAGGATCTCGAAATAAGGGCCGAGAGATCCCTTTGAGAAAGCACTACGTTCTTAGAGCAAATGGACTGTAAGAAGAAACTCCCAACCGATTGTGATATTGATTTTTATTTAAGCGATACTTCGAGTTTCGCGCGAGCTAATCTTTATCTATAAATAGACTCGGGGTTATGCGGATCATTTCCTACCTACGTGTACTTTGTAGCTTAATTACCCTCGATCTTAATTTCTATTGTATCGGAAATATCAAAATGTATTGTGTAATAACAAAGGATGCCACACGTTACATAGTAACTATGTAATACTTAGCTAATACTCCTAGTTATTGGACGAGGTAATGCATAATATTCGATCCCCTTTGTCCTCGCTTAGTGCAGTAAATCCAGCTCACATAACTAACCTAGTCAGTCTTTACGAAGTGTAGTTTCTTGGCGTCTTCAGTAGACTACAAAGAAAAAAAACGATGTGTACGAACGGTCCATCGGGACAACTGTCCACCGTATATACTTCCCAACGTCTTTGAGGAAGTTTTGCGGAGCAGTGTACAACTGTATAAATACACAAATATCTGTGGTAATTGGTCGTTATAATATGAACCCTTATTTTAGTCTGTGCCTTCATCCGGCTACATATTCATGGCGCAAATTTGATGCGGCGGCTAAGTCGGTGAATTCGTCACCAGACCTACTGGAAGTTCGTCTCTCATGAATATTTATCGGTTAATGCAGTTATAATACATGCCCGGTTCGGTGTTTATGACGCATTTAATTACCTTTACCCTAATTCCTCGGATCTTTGGTTTAGAATATTTGAGAACGCAAGAAGCGTTTTATTATGAAAAGTTTTGCGTTAAGTAAACAGATTGAGATCGTTTTGTTTGCTTGGGTTAATTAGAACAATTAGAATTCTTGTAGAAATTCTAAGGAATTACAGAAATTATTGCAGGAAAATATATACAGAGAAAGAATTTGTTGTGCTTTTTGTTAAGCGGATCAATTTTGTGTTGTGCTTCTTTCTTGAAAATGTGTTATATTTTGTATTTATGATACGCTACATTCTGTTTGTGGAAAAAATTCAATAAAGTTTTCTACAATCAACCTTAGGAAAGTCTTGTTTTTTCAATTTATTTAGTCTGTGTAATTTTGTTTCGTTCGCAAGCGGATATAGGTGTAAAATTACAAAATGGGATGATTGTTTGTGAACAAACAGCCAGTGTCCGCTTATTAGAAGGGCCCACTGTAATAAAAACATCGCCTTATTACAGTTGGGATATTCAGCGCTCGGCGGAACACTGAAATTTAAATCTGGACATAAAACGATTTGTTTTTGTTGGCGCAATAAAAATAAAATCACATTTTACAGCATGGCGTTTTATGCTGAGCAGTTAAGTTTCATAAGTTTATTTATATGTATGTGTTTCGAGATAAATTGCATGTTTTCGCTTCATTTATATTCGGCCGATTTCTCGAATAGAGTTGTAAAAAGTATGCGAAATATTCGACGACTGCAAACAAAATTTTGTAACATTTCGAGCTATTTTATTTTAATTTTTTTATATTCTATTTTATTTTTTAATTTCTAAACGCCTAGTTGACACTTCCCGTAACCCAAGGGCTGGGTTTTACTTTGGCCAGAGGCTAAGTATTGCCATACAACGTGGCAACGCCGCCAATCTCTTGGGCACGTTACCAGTTGACAGCGTTGAGGAGGAGTTTTTTGACGCCCTTTTATAATTTGTTGTTATTTTAATTTTAGTTATCTTGTTTTAAAAATAATATTAATTTGTAAAATATAATAAATACATTTTATTTTTAAACTACATTGTGAGAAAACTTTTTCGATAAATATGATCTTTTGTCTTTTAAATTAATCATGGTGACAAACAGAGCTGAAGAATAAAGTTGTATCTACATACATAATTGAAAATTAGGCAGTCTGAAACATGTTTTATTCAAATAGTTCAGAGTAAGTATTTTAGGGGCGCCCTTGATTGTTCAAGATGTGGTCTGGAAGTATTTTTCAATTCTTATTATTAAGTAAAGCGAAATTGACTAGGGAGTTTACTAAATTCTAACTTTTGGTGACTTTTCAGACGAATCTTTTTTTTTTTAGTAAAATTAATACCTATTAATTTAGTAATTGCTTAATAAGATACGTGTCAATCGAATTGTCGTATCTTATTGAGCTCAGAAGGCCCACTCAGAATGCCCACTCAGAATGCCCACTCAGAATGCCCACTCAGAATGCCCACTCAGAATGCCCACTCAGAATGCCCACTCAGAATGCCTTTTATGAAAAGGTAATACAACCCCATGAAAGACTAAGTATTTTTTCAGCGGACAAAATACTGTATGTAGGTAATCCTGTTTGAATATTTGTTTCATGCCTATACTGACTGTTAATATATTTCGTAACACATAACAGCCTTTGGGGATTATTTCGCGTTTATTGTTTAATTTTTATTTCGTCCACGTTCAGGGTTTACTGACCTAGGGAGGTGTAAAAAACTCTCAATGTCGGAAAAAATGGTTTTATTTTAAGGTGCCTACGTAATTTTTATTTACTTTGCCTGCTCTCTAAAATTTTAAAATTATTTGTTAAAATGTATATTATACCGTTAGCACACCAATAAGTTTTATTTGTATTTTTATTTCTATTTTATAGTTTTTATGGAAACTTCTCCACCAGGAGCTCGTGGTTAAATAATACCTGCCGCTCTGGGCGATCTTGAAGTTAAGCCGTGTTACCTAGGTTGGTCCGTGGATGGGAGATCACACATTACATACCCAAGTTTCCTCCGTACCTCCGAAAGCACGTTATGCCGTTGGTTCCGGCTATCATTTGTAGATCTTCGACAGTCGTTACAGGTAGTCATTGGCCTGAAAGTCTGACAACCAGTCTTACCAAAGGGGTATCGTATTGGTATTACACAATACAAAGTGGGTTGTGGAGGTCTTATAGGCAGTCAACCCCAGTACGGAACCCCTTAGTAAGACTGGATACGATGCCCCTTGGTAAGATTGGATGAACTTTGTATGTGTTACGTCACTGGCAGAACTTAAAAATATTTGGAAAATGTTGTACTTAATACGGTTAAAAGACGTAAGTAAGTACTCAAGAAACATAATGACTATGGAGAAAACCCAATCAATGTTCGAAATTAACATGGAGTTATACAAGGTGTTGTTTTGCATCCTCGTCAAAATTCAGGAGGATGTCACACAAGACATAAATAATAATCAATTAAAATTACGGCATCTCTTTAATTATTAATAAACACTTATTTTTATGCTAGTTTATGTTTATCCGTATTTTAAAATAACCCCCTTAACGTGGTTTAGGGATCGAATTAACGTTTCAGATTGTTTGTGTTTCTAGAAGCGCGGTTATAGGGCGAAAATCAGATGGCCCGCGTTTAAAACACGGGTGGTTCACACTTACCGATTTTCATAAATAAGAAAAATAATCAAAAAAATCCTACCCATTTTACAATTAATTCGGATCGAGAATCATTAGCAAAGTTACCTCCTTGAATTTGTGACAAGGATGCAAAACAACACCTTGTATAATGGGAAAAATCGTTCTGATCGTTCTGAATACTTTGTGCCTCAAATTCGTAGTTTTAAGTCACCGTTTTCAATATATGTGTTCGCTCTCAGTCTTTCGCCCACTAGTATTTTAGTACGCCATAATCAGTATTTTTGGCAGCCTGATTTTGAATTTATAGTCGATCGCTTAAATACTACCCATAAATAATTAGTTGTGTTAATTAATCAAGGGCATATGAAATGTCAATGAAGGTTACAAAACCCTTTAATTTTCCTTCAATTGTTTTCACAGACTTTAATTTACTTGTTAGATATTAATTACGCATTTTAGATTTGAATTTTAATTCTGTAACCTATACTTTAATAGGTCTTACTTCGTACATATTTGATTGTATCATGTATTTTAATAACATGTCGATACATACATCTACATCTTTAGAAGTATGATAGACGTAATTTAAGTTTTTTTGCTTTTGATAAATAACGTGAGAATTGAAAAAGACCTATTAAAATAAAATGCTTAATTCTACTATCAATTTAAATAAACATATATTAATGTTAAATCAAAACAGCAGCAAATTTATTTCCTTTATTTTAGAATGATTTATATTTTAACTAGTTTTGATAAAACTTTTATTTTTATTGCTAATCGAAGTTTAGTTATATCCTTTATTCATAGTTCCTTGGTGAAAATCCATATAGGGTGACATTAGTGACCGATACATACACGTGATTTTACTTCAAACAACTTTCCCAAAGAAACATTTTTTTTTATTCATTCACTTTTATCACAATGACACAACAGCCATATGCAATTCGGGCTTGTGAGGCCGTCTGATCCTCGCCCTATAATCGCGCTTTCACACATACAAACAATCTCAACCGTTTATTCGATAATTCCTTATTCCCAAAACCACGTTAAGGGGGTTATTCTGAAATACTGACAAATTTAAACAACCAAAAAAATCAGGGTTAATAATAATTAACTGGGTACCGTCATTTTAATTGTTTGTTTGTGTCTTTTGTGACAACCTCCTGAATTTTGACGAGGATGCAAAACAACACCTTTTATAATGCAAGCATTGTATAATGGTAATTTTCTTCATTTACACGCCTATGAAGACGACCCCAACGAGATCCCACGACAATATTTTGGGATCGACTTCCAGTCTTACCGGATGCTGCTGAATTCCAGTGTTTTACATGGAGAGACTGCCTATCTAATCTCCGCAACCCAGTAACTAGGTAACATGATACTGGGTAAAACAGGTTGTCACACATCGCATAGAATAACAAATTTCACAAAATTAAGTTACTGAAAAATACTTTTAAACCAAAAAACCGTAAGTGTTGTTTCTGTAGTCTACCTCATTAAAGAAGCGACAATTGCCAAACGTCGGCATTAACTCCCGATCAAAGGCTTGTGGATTGAAATCCAACCCCACTGAATTACTGCGGTAGACCTCTTTTTAACCCGAGCTAATTTACCCTCAGAGATACGGTTAAGGGTAGCGTTGTGCGTTACATATTAATGTTTAGATAAATACCGAGACTGAAATAGATAATATTAAATGATAATATAACTTAATATCAAATTTAAAAAACCTTACATCTTTTACGTCGAAAATTATGTTTTTTTTTTTGTTAAGTATCAGCATCTTTTTTTAAATAAAGTCAAACGTTTATGACCCAAATATATTGCACTCTTTTCAAATAATCACATAATTATTATTAATTTACGGGAGCCAGGGACGGTGTCGCAGTAAATTACAATTATTTTTGCTTAGAGGGGAAATCAAGCCACAATTTTATCACACAAAACACGGAAATGGAATACAAACATCCTGTTGATAAGGTGTGTGATGTGTATGTAAAATTCAGCGCGACACTTTGAGCGGAACATATACTTGCGAAAATTTCCTTCTCCACCCCTGGGTCTTATAAATATTAATATTTCCTATCTCAGCTGTTAATTACCCAGACAACTAAGGATGAACCCCCTGTATTCATTAGCCAACCTAATTAGTACAAAGAACCGTGCAAGTTGCTCGGGAAGTATGAATTCTTTGTCATATTGAATACGGTATCATCCTGTTGCTTTTGCTAATTAAAAGAAAATTTGTGCTCCTAGCTCGTTTGTATATTTTTTGTATAACAAAGAAAGCTGAATTATATAATGTACCGCTGCGATTTTCACAACGAGTTCGTGGTAGAGGATGTTTTTAATTCGTGGCTGATTTTCAAATTGTTGTATTCTAGAGTTTTAAGTATCTCGTTCATTTTCCTCTTTTTGAGTAAATTTTTAATTTTTCTATTAAAACGCTGTGGAAAATGTCGATGTTAAACTGAAAATCAAGCGTCAGGTTTTTTATTTTCTCCTTGAACTCGGTATATCTTTTCTGAAGAGTTAGCTACTTTACTTTGAACTCATTAACAGTGTCCTGACTGGGGTAATTAGATGCTGCTGAGTATCTCCCGGGGCCAGCGTGCATAGGGAATTGCATATATTGTGAGATTATCAAAGAAACACATTACAATTTCGTAGAAATTACCTTGGTAACATCATCACGAAAGTTGACAGTTTTCATTATCATGGGCTGTTTGGTAGGTATTTCATGGCCACGTAATACAACGAAACCAAAAAAAAAACGAGGCGTTGAATTTGTAGTTTTTAAAAATTTTATAAAAAGAACTGTAATGACAGCTGAATACTTAAATCAAAAAACTCTCTTGATTAGAGGCAAAATAACGAACCCAAAAAAGCTAGACTAAGAAAATAAATACATCAAAAAGCACTATAAAGACCTCCTCCTCAGACGCCTTAGTTGAAGAACGAAAACTTGATTTCGAATTAGCTCATCCTGTAAATTATTGTCGGAGAGTTAAAATAGTAGCCCACTCTAATAGGACAACGCAAGTAATAGGGGCGAGCTTATTGCCATCAACCGCACACAGATCTAGAGTCCGTAGCTGCTACCGAGAAATTCCTGATAGCAAATCAAATAACAATGCTCAACCTGGAAATCGAACTCAGGACCTCACGTTCAGAAGTCGACCTTGCTACCACAAGACAAGCGAGGCTGTTATTTTTCGTTGCAAAAAAAATTGTTTTCCTTTGCATTTAAGTGTTCCTTTTATATTCTTCTTGCATGACGAGTATTGACGAGCTATACGATATTTTTTTTACGAATGATTTCTGCTCAATTAAATAAGTATAACTTTATAACTGGAATGTTATCCACGTTAGCTAACGGAGAACCCAGTTACTTAAGTTCTTCTAAGTAAATAAAATAAACACGAAAATAATCATAGATATTCTAAACATGTTATGTAATAATTCAATTTTCTACTTTACTTGCTCTCGCTATAACTACATCGAATGTGTCAGAAGAGACACTTATTTTTATGAAACCGTTTGACTTCAAGCTGTTCACGAATTCTCTTATGAAATAATTTTGTTCGGTAAATTAATCAAAACAGTGCAAGTGAAAGAGGCATGTTTGACAACAATACAAGCGGCGACTGGGCTCACAGTGAGTGATGAAAACTTTCAAGATGATACTATTGATCATAACAATGAAGTGTCAACGTTCAGAACAGTTTATTTTATTAAGGAAACTAAACATTTTATTGTACTTTGACTGGCTCTAACTGCATTGATATAAGGAGTGATATCGAGGTACGTCTTAAAACAAAAAAATCCTTATTACAGCAGCTACGTACCAGTGAAAGTCCCGTCAAAATCGGTTCAGCCGTTCCAGAGATTCGCCGAAACAAACAGACAGACAAAAATTGTAAAAATGATATTTTGGTATATATACCATATATACATTCTTATGCACGTAGTAAAAAGCGGTTCTTTTAATATTACAAACAGACACTTCAATTTTATTTATTTGTATAGTAGTATAAATTCAAATAATGGTCAATTACGAAGTAATTGTATTAAAAACATTATAATATATGAACCCAGTAGAATATGGACTTATAGTATTGTTTATAATCTATATCCCACCAAAACATTTCATGTAAAATGTTGCCAAGACGACCACATAAGGTTTGCTCTGTGAAAAAGATATCAGACCTCATGTAGAGCCAAGCTTCTGAATCTACACGGCCTAACTCTACCGACCCTAACTTCACAAATTCTACTTATCAGTAAAAACGTATGGCTTCGCCGTTTCGCTACCGTCGTGGAGGTGATGTGAATATTTAGTTTCTGAAGTAAGTGATGTGAGTGATGTGATCCGACAGAGAACCAAGGCTATCGACATAGCCCACCGCATAAGCACGCTGAAGTGCCAATGGGCCACCCGAAGAACCGATAACCGTTGGGGTAGATGAGTTCTTGAGTGGAGACCACGGATCGGTAAACGTAGCGTAGGATGTCCTCAGACTCGGTGGAGCGATGATCTTCGCAAGGCGGCTGGCAAGAGCTGGATGAGAATGGCCGAGGATCGTGCTCAGTGGCGTGTCATGGGAAAGGCCTATGTCCAGCAGTGGACGACTACAGGCTGATGATGATGATGATCCTAAGAATATGAACTATCTGGTACATCGGAAACTAACTCTATGAGGGTCATCAAAAAAACGACGAAACACTTCGAGAAAAGGTAGGTAGTGCCCTTGCGCTTCGCTTGGCTCGTCTTGGCGGGGGCACTGCCGTGTCCCCAGATTTATACTCATTATGTGTAAAGAACCACTGGTTGCTAGTTATTAGTCATATTTTTATGTTTTATGTGATTTTTGTTAAAGTTTTTGTGGGCATATCAGAAAGAAATATTTGAAAAGCAGCCTCTTTGCTTGATGATTTGATAACAACTAGGTTTATCTTTTTATATTTTTGTTGTTTACCCAAAATACATTCGTATTCCTCGGATGACAACGCCGTTCCTTATCAGATTTCACTTGTAAGTCAAATATTACCTTTAACAGGTAACTTTTGTATTTACATTGTAGTTGCACATTGTCGTAGTTTCAACACGAGCGCACATACAGCTTCCAACATTGTGTTAAAATACAAACTTAAATCATGTGACACACATTATTTATAACTGTTTTCTTTAAAATATATCTTTTTATTGAAATTAATTGCTAGGGACTTCTATTTAAGTCATTGGGTGGGTAACATTATAACGCCTAACAAAAATTTTTGCGCAAGAAAACTTTTTATCTCGAAAATGCGCAAAGTTCTATTGCTAATCTCTTCAGTTCATTACTAATAAAAGCCTCGTAGATATTGTAAAAATATTAAAAAAAAATAGAACTTTGCGCAAAGATGAAAAAATAAAAAAATGATTGATTCAGTACATAAAAAACCATACTAAATACATATTATAATTAGTCATTAATCTAAAAGTACTAAATGTTAAGATTCATAAGATACAATTTTAGAATAACTTTACCTTGCCTAGTTGCAGCCATGATGCACTTCAATTAAATATGACGATTACTTGTAGAAATAATTTTTTTTAATATTCACTACAAACTCACGAACGTTATCGGATAATAATGATGTGGGTATAAAGATCTATATTACTATACTCTTTGGTGTAAACTTTGAGCACTCGACAGCAGATAACAGTTAATGATTCAGTATTTATACAAATTATTGTATGAACGGATCCCAGTGTGCGACGTGTAGTGGCAATCTTCGACGTACATACTAAAACAAATGTACCAAAACAACTATTATGTTTTACACATACTTGCAAAATAAAATCTAGGTATTCGAAAACACGATAGTATGTCATATCGTGGTACGATGGCTTATCACAGAAAATTCCGGGTCAGCGCTATATGGATCATTACGAAGCTCTAATTAATTTTAATTTGTCGACAAAATAAATAATTTTTGAAATGTAATGTCTGTTATTTATTAATTTATAACACATTTGCTCGTAAAGGGTCTCTTATTTCACCAATTTCAATATCGTCATGTATCTCATTACGTACTTGTGTGTTATTGTATTGTAAAACGCACGGTTTTTCAAGATGCTTTAAATCTTAGCAAAGAGTTTTTATGCCAGAAAAGTGGTCAACATTTTGTGAATAAAATTAACTTTGGGAGATAAAATTTAATAAATAAACATTAATTTTTTAATTTAATTAATTTTGACCATGAATTACAACCTGTAACAAAACACAAAAATATTAATTTACTTTAATAGTAATACTGGCTGTTTTTGTGCCTTTGTCTTAAAAAAAGCGCTGATGCGCGCGCATCTCTAATTTGTGAACAAGTAAAAATTATAACAAGTGATTTAAGATTTATTTGTTGAAGAAAGTCCCAGTTTTATTTATTTCCTTGCAAATATGTTATAAAACGTCGTACAATATCCTCTTATAATACAAGTACAGCTTAAATTAATACATATATAATTAAAACCTGTGTAAAAAAAAAAATGATTTAATTAACGCGCATAACAAAAGTGAATTGGTACGGAACCCTCGGTGGGCGAGTTCGACTCGCACTTATCCGGTTTTTTTCAATTTTATTTTAATAAAAAATTTCAAAACGAAAGTTCTAAACTTGATTTGATTATACATAATGTTATACATAATGTTAATATAATAAAGCTATGATATGATAGCAAATTAGTTATTAATATTATGTTTGAATTAGCTGAAAATTTTAGTTGATAGATAGGTAATATAAACATGGGCATTCATAAGCAGTGTTTAAATTGTCAGTTTTTAACTACTGTTTTATTATTTAATGTTACTTTTACGCAACGAACGCGATGCTTAACTTAATGATTACTGTGTTTTTCCTCTTAAAAGATAATTTTTATGTTATTATTTTGAGTTGAATGAAGTATCTTAAACCTTAAAAAAATAATTTATTCATATGCAGTTGTCGTTTATATTTAAATATTTTCGTTATCAACAGTCCCACAATATATGTATAAATGTGCTGTAAGATAGCTAATTCGTGTGCCAATCATGTTGATTACAGCAATATCCTCGGTGACCGACCATTGTTCCTGGCGCTGAGAGGACAATGTCCACCGCCGGATGTGTGTTTGGTGATATAATGATACAAAATGTTATCCGTATGCACTGTAGAGATGTAACCTACTGCTGGAAAGCTGGCAATGTGCATCATGTTTTGTGATTCTAAAGCCAATCATGATATACAGGGTTATTTTTAAAACACCGACAACCTCTCAGGACTATTTTACTAACATCATAATTAACAACTTTTGTTCTATGGCTTTAAAAAAAATCATCATATTTTAAATTCATCAGATTTTCATACAAAAATAAAAATGTTTAAATTGAACGCTCTGAATGTTACAAAATCTATCTGAAGCAAAAGATAGCGACTACAATAGCGAGGGGAGCAAAGTCGTACCATTTAAATTTAATTTTCTTTTTATTTTTGTATGAAAATCTGATGAACTAAATTATGACACATTTTTTAAAGTCATCGAACAAAAGTTGTTGATTATCATGTAAGTAACACAGTCCTGAGAGGTTGTCTGTGTTTTCCAAATAACTTTGTATAAGTATCCTAAAGCCAATCATTAAATATAAGTACCTTTCACCAAGCCGAAAGGCACTTATTCTTCCCATCTTTGCGATTGTTTTTTTGATCTGTGTTTATTATATAAATATATGCCGTTGTCTATTGCTGTATTAACCGGTATAAAATGCCTATGGCATTATTTTTGCTTCAAATATCTATAAAATAGAGTTATAAGTAACTTTTTTTTTAATAACTACTATATTTTCATGCTTAAAAGCACTGAAAATATAATCATATAAAGAAATTAGGTACATATTTCCCTATTAAGAATTATGATAATTATCATTGGTAACAATGTTTTATTCAGTGAGAATCCATGCTGTACAAACTACTTTCAGGGCTTTACGTGTTTTATAGCTACATGTGTATGTAAACCAATGAAAAGTATACAAATAATCGATTTACAAAACCAACATGGCGCTTCATGAATAACATAATGAACGTAGCAAAACAAAAAATGTGTTAACATTGTTTTAGACGAACGACGCCGACGTCTGTGCGGTGACGTCATGAATACAGGATGTGTGCATAATATAAAACGGTGTTACAAGCCTCGTTGAGATAAAAAATGACGTTTTAATGTGCATTTTTACTCACGATTTAGGGTGTATTTTTTAAAGTGCATTTAATAACTGATGGTGCTGAGCAGCTGTAAAAATAACACCAAAATGAAAAGTCATTTGAATGAGCATTTTGTGCAAACTACTCTGTTCAGTTTCCTTTTGAGATAGTGGGAACAGTTTTTAAAAGATGAAATATAGGACAGATAAGATATATACAGGGTGTAACGGAAAAGGTATATACATCCTTAAGGGTGTGCTACAGACCATCAAACTGAACATGTTTCTCATCATAAAACATGTTTTTCAGTAAAAAAAAAAATCTGCTGCCCCATAGAAAATTACAATACCTATTCGACCCAAATGTATCGGCAGCTGATATTTTTTTTTGGTGCAATTTTTTTTTTATGTTGATAAACATGTTCAGTTTGATGGTCTGTAGCACACCCTTAAGGATGTATGTACCCTTTCCGTTATACCCTGTATATAAGAGAAATAAGAAGGTGACGCGGTAGACCTCGCAGGAGATGGCGGGACGAGCTGGACAGAACCAACGACCAGTGGTCCACATTGGCCTTTGATCGAAAAATTTGGAAGGCGTAGCCTTTGCCCAGCAGTGGGATGACGTAGGGTAACAGTAACATATATATAAGTCTTCTGCTTAAAAGGCTTCGTCTATCGCTAGCTATGTAGTACAAACGTTGTTAAAGAAAAATAAACAGTATTTGTATCTTCGGGGATTACAACAGTGATATGTTTCTGTTGGCTAATATTATATGTCATCGCAGTATAAAATTGTGAATCAGTTTTCGAAGCAAAATAAGTAAGGAGGTAAAGATCAGAGCTTCTGTAGTTTCTACTTATCAGAAACAGGTGTCAGTTTATATATGCAAAAAGCTTTTATAATTATCTTTACTAACTTTCCAATTCCGATAAATACAACCAAATGAATGTTTTAAATTAGCCAATCAAAGCGAAAATCTATCCGAACGGATTCATTAAAAATGATTAAATACATCCTTTATGGAGCCAATAGCAGATGATTCCAGAATGTAAATAATTTACGTTGATATTGGTAAAAATTATTCCGATGACCTATTTGAGGAATATAGCAATATCGGTGAACATAATAAACTATATATTATTATATTCATCGATATTATTTAGAGCGTCAAAAGCGACCGTCCTTATCAGATCTTCAGGAATTTTCCATTCAATAAGTCATGACGTGAGGGGGCGGGTTCGTAACATATTCGACTCAAGTAATCTGCCATTAGGCCAAAAAGCTCTCTTCGCTTATCTGCGACATCTGGACCATGTTTATATTTTGAGGGTCTCCGACAACCTCTATAACGACTCGGCGCTTATCGTCGTCCGCCTGTCTAGGTAATCTCCCATACCTTAACGCAGCAAATTGTGCCTTACTACCCACGGAAGAAACGCCACAGTCTATCGAAACTCTTTGTGTAAGTACCTGTTCGGATCACCGACCCTGACATTAGATATTGAATCTAAATTCCACAACATAGAGTATCTTTTTGAAACACAACCTATTTTTTTGCTCATACGCGTATCTATTGTACGAAAAGCGACTTTGTTATTAACGTGGTTGAGGACCTTTTTGTTTGCGGAACACGCTCTAGATAAATAGAAACATGTCAAACATACTCATGTTTAATGTCAGATCTGTCGGTAGAATTTAGAATTTGACCTCTTCCGTAATGACCCTGTGAATTTTCTTCCGCTGCACCCTAAGTATTAAATTAGGTGGGTACCTTAATGGTTCGGGGTATGAAAAGGATTATAATGTAGGCATATATGTTTTAATCTCTCACTAAAAGCTTCTGATAGGTTTTGACCTTTTCAAAGAGTATAAAAATGGCATCTTTTTCATTTTTATAAATAAAAATAGGCAAAAAAAACTAAGGTTTTGTAAATATCATACCACTATTATCATAAACGGTAAAATTTCGTGGAAATGAGTGGTATAGTAGGTACCTAAATATACTTGTCCAGGTAAAGCAGAATTTAAATGCCCAGTCTGTTGATTGGCAGCTTTATTAATAATCAGCCAAAAGATTTCTAAATGAAAACGAGCTATTTTAAAACCGCTTAAATGATGTAAGTAACTCAAGATGTCGAAATAAAGACTTCATTATTAAAAGCCCAAGTTTATTTTATCTAAGACAAGCTGCGGTTAATCGCAGCTATTTATTATCTAGCGCTGGCATAGAACGGCTACATTTTCAAGCGAAAAAATCGTTTAGTTTGCAAAAAGAAAACAAATAGGCGAATGCATTAGCGATTTTGCTCACTGTTCTGTGCCTACTTTTTAGTTTAGTTGCGTTTCTTTATCACGACAATTTATTGCGACATAAAGTGAAATATTTCTAGAAATTGTGTTAGCATAATTATTATTCCGCCTTTTAGGTCTAGTGGTTGCAATTGCGAGTGCTGAACATGAGGTATTGGGTTCGATCCCGGGTCGAATTAATTGTTATTCGGTTTTTTCATCAAGAATTTATCAGTAACAGCCACGGAGTCTGGCTTTGTGCCAGGTTGATGGCAGTAGGCTCGCGTCCAAATACATGGAACTTAACTAACATAACTGGCGAAATTAACTCCATATAAGTGTTTTTTCTGTATTTATGACGTATTTTGTTCATTATATTTATCAATTCCATTTTGTGATGTCGAAATACACGTGCGAGCCGGGGAGGGTCACTATACTTAATAATTAGAATTACATAAATATAAACCTTTGATTGAATTTAATTGCACATATCTATTTTTTTTATTGTCTCCTAATTTTCTGTTAAATATCCAATTTCTGTTAATCCAATTTATTAAAATATTTTATTATTTTCCAAAATGTCTAATGAGCATAACTACAAATAAATGTTTTTAATTTTAAGTTATCGCAGCTCCGGCCCCCAAGATACAGGCACAGCCTAGTTTGGGGTCCACTGTTATCTAAATTTGTTAAAATAAAACTTGTTACCGATATCCTTAATGATGTTAGACTAAAAAATTACTGTAACTATGGTTTAATAAATTTATTCTTATTCTAATAATCAGATGAACTTTCTTGTAAATCTGTCCTTCAAAAAGGGTTCAGGGAAAGATGAAAATATGTAATTACACGCATTTACACGAGTGTAAATAATAGCCCACGAAGAAGAAGAATCTAAAAATAGTAAGAATTACGTACGAAAATATTTAGATTTCTACAGTTTATGCATCCCGCGAAAATATTTCTATGACTTGAACATAGCTGGCCAAATGTGGATATCATTTGTACATCCACAGGTGCTATGTAAACCTTTGCCCAACCCTCTGAGGATTACATGCATGTCATTACGTTATTGGTAAACGTAAAATTAATTTCAAACAAAAATTTGAAAATTAATTAATGAATTAATTGTGTGAAAAATGTGGGTGTACTAATGGGCACTCTACCTAAACCTTCAGAGATTATAGGCGTGATGTATGTTACCTACAGTACTATTCTATACCAGAACCATATATCCTGCTCTTGACTTGGTCCGTGTGGTAGTCCAAAATCAAATCATCTCAAATATTTTCATTCACCAATAAAGCTGTGCTCGTATCAAATTGTGCTTTAAACTGACATGGTCACTAACATATTATTAACACTTACAACGGGATATTTACCATGTGTATTATTTGTTTCGAGTTCCCGATATTTCGGCGCTGTTGCAAAACAAAGTTGTCGAAACAAATAATACACATGGTAAATATCCCGTTGTAAGTGTTATTAATAGTGAATATTGTCTGTTTGTAATTTATTTCGGCGCTGTTGCAAACGCCATGATCACGGATAAACTCGAAACGAATAATAAACATGGTAAATATCCCGTTGTAAGTGTTATTAATAGTTTCATGTCACTAATCTGTATTTTTTTTTAATTCTCATCCATCACCTCCTCTTGCTCACTTTTAGGGAAACTTCATCTACTCTTAATAGCTAACTGTGAACTGTTACAGGGTAAGTTTAATTTAATATTAAATATAAACGATAATTTAAATTCAATTGCTGATATTAATGATCTGATTAAATATACTGGTAAATACATTATTCTTCAACAGCCGTCAAAAGGTTTCCAGGAATTATGTAATTAAGCGCAAATGTGAAATAATTTGGCTATATAAAAGTAGAGGAAGGAATATGAGTAAGTATTACGCACGTAAATAAAGCTACACATAATATTTTGTATTTTCTACAAACTTCCGCAAAAAAATGTGATAATGACATTTAGAGGTGTATAAAACATAACTGGAGAAATATGGATTTAGGAAGTATATTTTTCATATTCTCAATTTATTTGCGTTCTATAATATTTTTAAGGCGTTACAAAATGCTTACAGCTAAAAACAATATTATAGACCCTGTTGGGGCACAGCAATATACATATTAAAATAAAAATAATATTTGTAAATGATAAGTAACCATTCCTAATTATAATTAACAATTATAGAGTTACTAATAACATTATTACTCAGTTAATAATGCAATTACACGATAACAACTATATAGGGTGACTGGTAATTAGACCGATACTTAAACACGTGATTGTACTCATGATAACAAACAACTTTCCCAAAGAAACATTTTTTATACTCATTCACATTTATTACAATAACATAACAGCTAAATGAAATTTGCGCGTATAGCGCGTGCGCCTGTGACCCTGTAGTGTGAGGATTTTGAGTTCTTGAAAGTGCGGTTTATAACTCTCGGTCTCCTCGTGCGTTATGCGTTTCTCTAATAAAAATATGTTATTTGAAGACGCCACAGTTATAATTACCTAGAATTACTACAACACGATTTTATTCAAAGGGTCACAAAAAACAAAACAACCTAATGAGTTTCTAAGTAAAGTAAGTAAGTAAAGTAGTAAGTTTTTGGTTTTGTTCAAATAGTTTTCACCGGACAAAAGTAGTTTTGACTAATTAATAGTTTTGACAGTAACATAATATACACCTCTGTCATACCCTTCAGGGATTATAGGCTTGTTACTTTCTTTTATTTATTTCTTCAAGAATTGATTACATTTTTAAACATTGGTTTATAACTCTCGGTCTCCTCAATATTAACCAAAATTCGAACCAAATTTCTCTGTAGGGTGAATAATGGGCGCATCTGGACTATTGCCCCATAATATGACACCGTATTTCAGCCTTGCGTAGGCATACACTTAGTACGTGACTAGTGCAGTTTTGAGGTGAATGTCATGCTCACTAAAATGTCACGCTGATGGTTGCGGGTGTGTCTGGTCATTTAGTTCCCTTCAATATGGTTGAGTTGAATGATGGCTGATACATGCGTCATGTTCGTGAACGAGCGTTGTTGCGTCAGTTGGCATCACTTAACTTCCTCGGTTTATTTTAATTACTTTATTTTTGAATTACTGATTTAATACTTTACTCTGGACGCTCTTCACTTGCCCGTATTTCTACATCGTTAACATATTTTGAAATAAAAGAGTGTCCATAGAGTTTACTGCCCATTCTTCTCCATGGCGATCTACGCTTTGGAATGGGTAACTACAGTACTTTCACAAGTTATTATGCGTTGTGACTGGGACTGTAGCTTCGTGTTTTTTTATTTGTTTTATGACTTTCAAAAGTGCCTGTAATGCTCTAATTGAAATAAATGCTTTGAGTTTTGAGTATGCAGTGACTTGATCTCACGGAGTGCGTAGGAAAACCTAGATAATTAATTAATAATATGAACCTTTCAATCAATGTGTGTGTCTATAGGGTGTAACGGAAAGGGTATATACATCCTTAAGGGTGTGCTACAGAACATCAAACTGAACATGTTTCTCACTATAAATTTTTTTATGCAGCAAAAAAAAAATCTGCTGCCTATACATTTGGGTCGAATAGGTATTGCAATTTTCTATGGGGCAACAGATATTTCTTTTGCGATGAGAAATATGTTCAGTTTGATAGTCTGTAGCACACCCTTAAGTATGTATATACCCTTTCCGTTACACCCTGTATATCTAAGTCTAATACGAATTTGTCGACTACTTCTAACTTGGAGTCTATGAAGCTAAAGTTTACATTAATAGGTATTTTATGGCGGGGATGAAATAATATTATTTTTGGGTCTTATTATACTTAATTTCAAGATTATGTTCTGTCATCCAGTTAGTTGTGGCATTAAGTATTGAGTCTAACTTATTTTTTAGGTTGTTATTGTTTTCGCATGAGGAAAGAATTGATATATCATCCGCAGATAGGACACAAGGCTCATTAATATGCTTAGAAAGGTAATTTATGTATACTAGGAATAGAAAACAGCCTATTACGCTTCCTTGAGGGATTGAAGCATTAATAGGTATGTTGTCGGACCGGAAGAATTTTATTTCTTTAGTTTTGTGGTTAAAAAACTCTACTAGTCAAAACCGTTATTTGGACAAAATAACTTTTGACTGGTCAGCCCTCACTAATCTAAAATGCGTTTCTCTAATAAAAATATGTTATTTGAAGACGCCACAGTTATAATTACCTAGAATTACTACAACACGATTTTATTCAAAGGGTCACAAAAAACCAAACAACCTAATCAGTTTCTAAGTAAAGTAAGTAAAGTAGTAAGTTTTTGGTTTTGTTCAAATAGTTTTCACCGGACAAAAGTAGTTTTGACTAATTAATAGTTTTGACAGTAACATAATATACACCTCTGTCATACCCTTCAGGGATTATAGGCTTGTTACTTTCTTTTATTTATTTCTTCAAGAATTGATTACATTTTTAAATATTCGTTACAAAAATAAATATAAAATACATTTAAAAATATAAAAAAAAAATTGCCCGCCGGCATCAGGAACAGAGTCCAAGCTACCGGCCGGTTAGGGCTCCAGAGAAAGAAACCTCCTTGCCTCCTTGATTGCTGAGTCCACATCCCACATGTCGGAAACCTCGTGAGCCAAGTCCAGATACTTGATTTGCTTATCATTCTCGGCTTTCAGGTGGTTCTCGTGATGCGCAACCGTTATGTCAACAATCATCCGCCTCGCGCCACTCTGATCGATTCACCACCACTATATCAGGCTTATTGGCCACAATAGTCCTGTCAGTGATGATGGACTGATCCCAATACAGCGTGATATTGCCATTTTCGAGAACTGGGTCGGGCAAATACCTATAGTACGACACTTCCGATTCCACAAGGCTGTATTTCAAAGCAAGCAACTTGCTTTGATGGATAATCCTGGCTAGGGTTGTGTCTATGCAAGTATTCTCCGTTAGCTAGACGAGAACACCCGGAGATAATGTGACGGATCGATTCGCCCGGACGGTGGCATGCCCGACATATGTCAAACTTGCCATCCTTCTGATGTTACGTTATTATTAATACCTGTAATTAACAATACAACGTACAAACCAGTCACGAAAAATTAATAACGAACTCATCACAGACCAAACATAAAAGCTCTTTGACAAGTTTGACTTTCATTTAGAATTGATTAGTTGAGGAGTTTATTTGCTATTAAAACAGACCTTGATTGTTGAAGTGGCTTTATTGTACAAGTAATCATTTTTAAAACCATTTAATAGATTTTTTTTCCTAGAAGTTTAATCTAGAATTTATTTGAGTAGTCGTTGACTAAGTAGATGGCTGTTTCTAGGGAAAAAAATATTTTTAGTGGTAAAATTGTGTCAAGGTCACATCTTACATTTTGTGGAACATCATAACCATCTTCTCATCGATATCTTCTCCAAAATGGAGTCATTGAACCTGTAAAGTTTTGAGGATTGGTAGCTAAAAATCATTCATTCATTCATTGGCGTAGTATAACAAAACACCAAATGCAAGAACAAAAATCATAACCTTCCTTTTTGGTTCGCCGTAGTTGGGCAAACCAAAACGCAGTTTTTTGATGAATAGTCTAAAACAGCCTTATTTTATCGTATTTGTGTAAATACACAGTTTAAAACCGTTAAATCTGGTTTTTAAAAATGTGTTAAAAATTGCTTGGGGAACAAAATTTTTAACACATAAAATATTGCAAAATTTCGTTGTATTTTACTGTTTTATTGTGTGTAAATACTAATTATGAATTAATTTCCATATAACGAGTATTATATTAACGATTTTCGCAATAAATCCATTAAAAATAAATAAAAAACTTTACGAAAATCACCACGGTCAACATGGCGGATTTTTTTCACATTTTCATTTTAATATTATCGTTTCAACATACTTTGAACCTACGATATTTATAGTTAATTGTAAAGCTTGGATCTTGAGGTTTATTTTGAAATAATACACTATATGTATTGGGTTACAAATAAAATTATACTTAGGTACATTTTAAAGTCGGCGATCACTTTGAGTCGGAGCAATAAAATTTGACACTGAGAAATTGAAGTTTGACATTTTATTTCTCAACAAATATGCCGCCGACTAGGACACTCGGTCTTTGAGATTTTGACGCGTAACTTAATAGAGCACCACAGATAATAAAATTGTCCTGATATTCTCGAGAGACGGCATTTTTTAGAGCGTTTTTTCGGAACAACTCGAACGGACTGCGAAAGGGTAACTATAGTTACGTGGACACTTGACCGGGAATTATTGGGTCGATCTAGTTACGTGGACATTGCGGCGGCTTTTTACGCACAGTTTGTTAAAAAATTGAACGAATACCCAAATACATATGTTACGGACCGGTATTAAAATAAAATACACGAATTTCATCATGACAACCATTGCTGACAGAGAAATCGGGAGTATGTGGTGATTATTACTTAGTACCTAAGTGAAGTAAGCAACGAACTTAAGATTTAGCCTTTAGTGTTTGGTAAGAGTTTGCTCGTTACGTATGCAGAAAGGATCGTGTTTGGAAGAGTACTTACTATATTTCTACTAATTCTGTTCGGAGATCGAGTTCTAGGATATTCGGCATAACTGAAAATATCTCAATGCCGGGGAGCACTATACCACTTGGTAAGACTGGTTGTCAGACTTTGAGCTTTTTACTAGCCGTAAAGAATTACCCGCACTTAATTAAAACCTTTTAATTAAAAAATAATAGTAGCTTAATTATGTAATATTGATGGTAGGTTTATAGGTAATTTTACAATTAAAATATTTAAAAAAATCTGTTAATAAAATTATAACTTAAAATTTGTCAAAGATCTAGAAATGACAGGCACCTATCCGATACACGGAGTATTGTCGATATGTCATGAATGATAACCTATCCACGACCTGACCTCTGTAAGCGTAGGAGAAGCTTATGTAACTCTCAGTGTTGAATAAAATTAAATAGCCTGTAAACCATAATCTTCTAACTCTCAACTCGGCAGTCGAAAGCTACCTTCTTTCTATCGTAATTTTTCAGCCCCATAAAATGTAATTGAAAACTTCTGGCTAGTCTACGAGTATGACCAAAATTCTATAATTATGTATGTTTGAGTTTATAATATATCTTCTTGCGTATACTTGCCTGCCGTTACGCGGTCTACACACGCAGACAATATATTGAATTGAATACAGCATTCTGCTATGTCTTCTAGTTCTGGCAAGGAAGCCATACCGTCCTACTTCCTACTATTACAAATGCAAAAGTTTGTCAGTTAGTGTGTGTGTGTAGTTGTATGTTTGTCACTACTTCACGCCTTAATGGCTGAACGGTTTTTGATGAAAATTGGTATGAACGCAGCTCATACCCTGGATTAACACATAGGCTTTTTATTCCGGTCTGCGCAGGTGAAACCCGGGGGCGCAGCTAGTAATATTATAAATGCGAAAGTTTGTGAGGATGTATGGATGTTTGTTACTGAAAGAGTAAGAAGAAACGATCGAACGAATTCAGATACAATTTGGCACACAGAGAGATTTTAAGCTGGATTAACGTAAAGGATACTTTTTATATCAGCAGTACCCAGTGGATCCCGTGGGACCGTAACCGAAATCCACGCGAGCGAATCCTCGGGCATAAGCTAGTACGTAATAGTGTATGATTCGCTAAGTTAAAACTAAACGTTACTTAGTTTTAAGCAACGCTGATTTGTAAAACAAAAAACAATTTATAGCTGTGCAAGGATCATTTAGTTTTCAATAAATTCACAAATGATCGACAATTACGCCCCTCTGACATCGTCATTTCATCGCTAAAAGATCCTTTTCCAAAAATCAACAACTTATCTACGCGGTACTGCCTACTTATGCAGTATTAGAACTTAAACGACGCATACCAATGCTGCTGCTGCTGAGCTGCAGAATTTACAACAACTTACAGGAACTATTACTACTGCAAAATTGAATAAACCTTGCCATTCTAGCTAAAACATAATTTGTTTGGGCAGCTGCTGTCTCCTAAATACTGATAACACACCATGTGATCATCATACCCTGTCAAGTGACTATATGCATGCATTATCCCAAAAGATTGTTCCTTATCGCAAAACCCTTACTCTATGGAGGTCAATAAGGATGTGTATGGATGCTGGGATGAAAGTAGGTATGTGCTATATTTACCTTACCTTTTAAAGGAAAGCTAACACGGTATGATAGAAGCCTGTTCAGAAATATTTACTTGTTTAGGTTTACGGAAACATATTTTACACAGATTTTACTTTATAAGGACGATATTTAAAACTATAGAATTGTAAGAATTCCTCGACAAAGTGACATTCTATTACTTGATGATGGATAATTGGTAAATTCATTAATATATAGATTTCCGAAAAGCTTATATCAGTCTGCGAAAACAAATGCGAAACGCTTTCAAACGCAAATGTCTTTCTCAGGGATGGTTTATCCTGAGTTCACGCTCGCAGATCACAGCTTTCTACACGTGATCTTACTTCTAACGAACAGTTCCATGAAAACTGACTAGGTTTTAACCCTAGACAGGTCCTTAAAAGTCCTAGCTAACTCCTTACGTCCTAAACTAGATGACAACACACCTCAGATCTGATCCCCACGAGCCCGAAGATTGGCAAAGATCTTGCGTATTCCTTGTATACAAAGGCTCTTGATACCCCCTTAGGAGTGAACAGGGCTCCTTAATCTCTCTTTATGCGGTGTCAGTCGACGGGTCGGTAACTCATGTTTAACACGACAGGTGGCGTTACGTGTCATCTCTCTCAGAGCATTACACCCTGTACATTTTATATAAGTATGGTTTTGATTATTTTTCTTTTGTGAATTTACCTACTTATTCGGCCGTGACTAGAGGTTTTTTAGTATGAATAAGGTGAAGCTAAATCTAATTTAATCATCGGTTGTCAAGTATGGTAGGAACAGATTTTTGGAACTAAAGTACCTATAATGGGTCGAGTCTTTTATAGTTTTGTTAGTTTTGAAATTCTCTCCTTTAGCAAGTCAGGTTCAAGTTTAGGTCTATTATATTTTGAAGCTATGGTAAAACAGATTCGATTCTGAAGTTTGAAGTGATGAAAGGACTTTGGTTGTGATTTAACCTGTAAATAAAAGTTTTTAATTTCCATTCACCAACATAAATTCATGATTTTTTACTTTTCTTTTACTTCTAATATTGTAACAAAACTCGGCCTATTAAGGGCATTAGCCCTTGCATACTACAACCTACACTATTCACAAGTATGCAACCTACACTATTCTATTTGTAGTTGGATCCTGTTTTTATTAGGTAAATATCTACTCAAAAATTGCTGCTATATTCGTACTAATAATATTATAAATGCGAAACTCTGTCTGTCTGTCGATCAGTCTATTTGTTACCCTTTCACATCTCAACGGCAATGCTGTATAGCCGTTAAGAGGCACAGAATAAATTTCTTTTTTTAATTAGTACACACATAGACCATCAACTAAGGACAAAATATACCCTTTATCCCGATAGAACGTTCACGTGGGATAATTTTCGGCCTCCTCTTGTGTGAAATGCGAGCAAAAGCTAGTTGTAATACAATTTTACATTGACTGCATACAAATTATTGCCGACACGCAATTGGGGTTACTGCGTTTATTTTCTCTGTGGCAAATATATACTGGCCACTACAAGAAACTGTGACTTTAAAAAGTCTGTTCACCTAATTGTGTTGTTACCTTTGTACCTGCTTTATATTCAATGCACAAAACTACATAACGCCACCTACTACGAGTCTTATATACTCCTTTCGCTTCGTCTACGTTCATACATCTCTTTATACACACATATACATTGTGACAAAATAAATTGATACGTAATTGAACCCACAATATTGTTGTACCCTTCTATCAGAGGCTCTACCAAAGGAGACCCACTATCCTCTATGGAGTAAGTAATTCAATTAACTTCCTATTAAGGGGAGAGTCGGCATCGTTTGTCAGACTCCAAGTTTTTGTGGGGCTCTGCTTTGTGTGATTACACACTGTGCCATTTTTATTGACTTACAATGACGGGTTTTTCAATGTTATGATAAATTGCTCAGTTCAGAATTATCTCAGACTATAGCCACTGCCTGCGACTTCTTCTATACTATTAATTTACACGGATAACAAAATATTACAGGTTATTAATTATCAGTGTGCCAAATTGAATCCAAATCCGTTAACCTATTTTTGTTTGATTAACAAACATACAAACTTTTATGTTTATAATATTCACACTTACTTAATGCAATATAGTAATGGTAATTAAAAGTAATGCATAATCAAATGTAGTTTCATTACAAAGTGCAATAACGACAAAAATACAAAGGTTATTGAGTTTATGTCTTATAACAAGCATGAATTCCTCATTCGGTACAGTTACCCTGAAAGAAAAATTACACCAGTCAAAAGATTCCAATACTGAAAACTTTTGTAATCATGTTTACATTTTATCATTTACAAGTTATGATATATTTATTGTTAAAAAAAAAAACTTTACAATAAAAAAGGAGTGCCTTGCAATGCCTTTAGAATTAGGCAGATGTGTACCTATTACTACAACCACATTTTGCCAGTAAAGTTTAAGACCCTTGATAGCAAGCTTAGGTACTGCCTTCAACCGGCCACAAATTCAGACTCCGTGGCTGCCTTATAATGTGAAATTCCTAATGAAAAAACTCACTAACAGTTTGCCCGATAAAATTGGCACATTGTGTATTAGGGGAGACACATATGGGATGTGTTTCTTCTGTAGAAAACAGTGACCATGTGGCCATGTGATTTGTTTGTATGTCTGTGTCATTGGAGATTAGAAACGCCTCCCATTGTTGTCTTACGACTGTCTTTTATTTGAGTGCGTGAGTTTATTAATGATTGTCATCTGTTTTTGCGGTTTCCTACACAATGAAGGAAATATAATTGTTAGTATGCCGCGGCTGGTACAATTATTTTGATTTGAACGCCTGTGTGAACGAAGTTTCAAGTTGGTCTAGACTAGTAGCAAAACCACAGTCAAACCGTTTCGTATTTCCACAACGACTTTCTACAGAATTGATTTAAAGTTTAGGGTTCCTTATGGGCTGCGGCAGGGCTGCGGGAAAGAGATACCATGGCCCTGGAACACAAAGGGCTAAGAAGGAACATGGATGAGTTTTAGTCAATACAAGTCTGACACTCCCTTTCGCTCCACCCAGAGCAGGAGGGATCATTTGATGACTTTCCATCCGTAAAAAAACGGTTGGTTGTGTTAATCGTTATTGCAGCAAAAATGTCACTTTCACTTTGTCTCAAAATTTGACCCCATGTCAGCTCCATTAGAAAGTTTTCAGTAGCTATCAGGAATGTGGGTTCTAGGTAGCTACTGAAAGATATTACTGGTAGCTGATGAAAAAGGACAGGTGGCCTACCATGACGTCGTAAAACTTTATTGTTTTACTCTTCTTCCAGTGTGGGAAAGAGATGGCGCTAGACATCCTGTATAGCTCCGTCTCTTTCCCACACTGGAATAATAGTAAAACCATACTGCTTTAAGAGGTCATGGTAGGCCAGCAGGTTGTGGACTTATGCATAACTGGCTAAACGTCGGTGTATAGTACATTTAGAGGGACACCGACGCACAACTAGTTACCACGTGTTCAGGAGGGTTAATATGACGTCTTAGAGCAGTATTGTTTTAATCTTATTCCAGTGTGGGAAAGAGACGGAGCTATAGAGGACGTGTAGCGCCATCTCTTTCCCCCACTGGAAGAAGAATAAAACAATAAAGTTTTAAGACGTCACGGTAGGCCACTTGTAGGTACATTATTCTGAACATAGACTGTTTAATCAGCAGCTGCTTTTGTTTTAAATTACCGGGTGAAAAAAATTCTGTCTCAGAATGATGTAAGTACTGAATATGTGTTAAACGTTTGTGCGTCGGTATCACTTTAACCTTGTATCGCCTCTGCCGACCCCCACGAAAAACGTAGGCATTATGTTACATAATGTTTTTATTACTGAGCTAAATTGTAGTGGAAAGTTCCTAGCCTTCCATGTTATTCTAGCAACATTTGAATTTCTATGAGCCTTCGAATTACCTATAACGTGATAGTAATCGATTTCGTTACGATATCGGGTATAATGCCCGATTTTGATTGATATAATAAAATATCAAGAGGGAGGCTCGATGTAGCGTTATTTTATACGACTCTTTGATATTTATAAAATAGTAATATCTATGCTTAGACTTTTATATTATTTTTGGTATAGTGTTGATTACTTATTGGTTGGCTTTGGATCATATTACTCACTAAAGATGAAGCTTATAAAAAGTAATAAAGACAAGCTTTTATAACTTTCGGTCTTTCATTTGGAAAATTAATCGGTAAAAAACTACTTTTGAGTAAAATTAGAAAGTATAAAAATGATAAAAAGATGAGTTAAGTGAATCAAACTGACAGACAGTATTAGAATTTTCTCAATAATGACTACGATACACCTTTTTACGTGTCTGTACTTAATCAAGTATAAGTTTTATTCGCCATAAAAATGATAATAGAGAGAGAGCACTTTGTAGGTATCTCTAGAAACAACCATTAAAATAAATTATGAAACTTTCGACGGCTAATAGAAAACAATAAACAGTTTATGATCTGTGACGGAGAAAATTAACGATTGCACGTGCCGACAGCGAAACGAGTTAGGGGTGTTCATCATGTGAACTTTCCCGGTTTATTTATTCCCGGGGTCTTTCCCGGAGCGGCTTAATGGCGCCTTAAGCGGTAATGTGTGGTCATAAATTAAACGATAATAAGTTCGGACAACAACACTGCCGTTAATGACTGTGAGGCGGCAGATAGTGTGTGACGTCATAGATGGACCCTTCGACACTTTCTTCAGTTATCTACGAGCCGAACACGCGTCCCTTCCGGGGAGCTATCCCGGAGAGTTATCCCGGGGAGCTATCCCGGGGAGCTATCCCGGGTTTATACGCCTAGTGCTGTTCGTATCGGCGTTTGCGGGATATTTTTTTATCGTGAATGGTTTTGGTAATATTTACTGTAGGAAGCGGCTTTTTTGGAGATATTTGAAAAATAATAATGTTTTAAAAATATAGTGAAAATTTTAGGGGCTTCAGGAATTTTACCAAAATTGTTTAGTTTTAGCAACAGGTTAATTTAAATTGTCAACACGCCACAGAACAGAAACTGCACAAGATTATTAAAGCACTATCTTTTCCCTGTTTCCCCGCTAACAAAATTAACTTTATCATTTAAAAAAACGCATTAGTTTTGCAGCTATAAATAAAAATGGGACATGTACCTACACAAGTCCACAATTATTGTCTATCGCTGCACGTAGAAGTAATTTGCGAGAGGAGTTTTATACTTTTACTGTCTGGCAAAGTCTAGGTAATAGAAAAACATGCAATAATTGGCTACTCCTGAGAAAAGTGAGGCTTTGATTATACCGAGTGGGTTTACGTATGTTGCACAGATCATGATGTGTTAGGATACGCTGCAATCTCAGTTTTATTTTATTTATACAACTACAACATAATTATATAAAACATAGGGTTAACAAAACTAAGTAATAATGTTGCAGTCCACCACATTATCCGCAGTTAGACATATTTCAAGAACAGTGGTTGCCACTAGACGAATATTACCAAACATTACAGCACTCGGTTTAATAGAATAGGCTGATGATTGAGAGTAGATTGTGGATATGGCAATGTGCAGCACAAAAATGTCTTAGTAGGTAATGGTATCATTTTAGTACCACTTTGTGTGGGAAAAAGACGGAGCTATTGAGGATATCTAGTGCCATCCTTTTCCCACTCTGGAATAAGATTAAAACAATTCTGCTTTTAGACGTCATGTTAGGGCCACCGGGTGGTAGATTAATTGAAATCGCTATCAATACAGAGTTTAATAACCTGAAAACTTAATATCAAACACCACCGTTAAACCATAATTGAATTTGCTCATTAATTATAATTTTATTTTCTTATATATATATTTTTTTTTAACTTAATCTATACCAAATAAATAAAATTGAAGTGTCTGTTTGTAATATCAAAATAACCGCTTTTTCTACATGCATATGAATTTATATACGGTACATATACCAAAATATTGTTTTTTTTTACCTATTTTGTCTGTCTGTCTGTTTGTTCCGGCTAATCTCTGTAACGGCTGGACCGCTTTTAACGGGACTTTCACTAGCAGATATCTGATGTAATAAGGAGTAACTTAGGCTACTTCTATTTTAGACAAATAAATAATACGTAATAAAAATACGAAAAAAACCTGAATAACATTTTTTTTTTAAATCTGCTTGATCATCATATGACTTGATCAAGAGAGTATGTCTGTGATCTCTGTGTTGTTCCGGTGTTTCTTATCAAACGTAGGAAGCCTCATCTAATTAGTTTCAAAACCTATTTTAATTTTGAAGTTTAAAAGTTCATTTATGTCTGTTATCAGCCAGTTTAAAAAAGTACAAGTGGGCATGATGTACGCAAATCCAAAACACAGTTTTTTTTTTTTTCATTTCATTCTTCGTTATCCTTTTACGTTTTTAGTTTTGTTTACTTCGATCAAACGTACGGCTGCGCCGTGCCTATGACGTTCTTGTCATTTTAGGCAAAAAAACAGCTTGTCCATTCGTCCGCGAACGCTTGTGTTCGGGCGAGGGAGAATTCTTGGCACAGCTGTACATGGATCTGTTCCTGCTCGATTGACGTTGGGGTATTGGTAAACATTGGTGAAATTAAAAAAAAAAACAAGATGTACGTGTTGGTTCAGTATCTCGGGAACTCAAAACAATAAATAATCATGGAAGATATCCCGACAAAAAAAACTTGTAAGTTTAAGAAGGTAATGGTAGGTGGTTATCTATAGAAACTCCAGCAACTGTGAGAGAAGTTAAGAGATTAATTAATAGACAACTATCTTTTGACAAGGAGCATCCGAACAAAGAACTTCCCGGGAAGATACAGCTAGGGTGGACGGCATTCATTTGGTAAGCTCCGAGAATCAGGTGGATAGGGGACGCACAGAACAGAGAAGAGTGGCAGAAGAAAGGGGAGACCTATTAATACCCAACAGTAGATGATTCAGTGCTTAAATGGTGATGAGGGCCTGAACAAACTTACATTCCTTTTACGATATAGACGACGGTCGTGTAATTTTTTTTATGCAATTTAAGCTACGAAGAAGTTAACTTCATGTCTAGGCCCTCTGCTCAAAACTAGTAAAAAAAGCTAGTGTAGTTCTATTACTTTATCACCATGGGTACGGTCAGCAACGAAAGTACATACGTATCCAAAATTATAAGACGTCTTAGTTTTAGAACGATCCATATTAAAAGACTGGAGTAAAAGACATAACAATATTTTCATCAATGGTTACACAAATCGCAAAACAATATTACATCAGATCACACTGATCAGCAGAAAACTTGGTCTTGACTTGATCTGATGTAAGATCACACTGATCAGCAGAAAACTTGGTGTAAAAATTGATAAGTGTTAACCGACTTCTGATGCCGACTGTACATAGGTACCCCAGTCAAGCAACTACTGAGTGGCCCAGGTCCGGTACTGTTATTGAGTTCTTCCGTCAGAAAATTTCTCTCATCGAGCGCTCGCCATGTGCTTGGTAGAGAGTTCGATTTCCGCAATAGGACAAATATTTATATTGGTTCCAATGTTGGTTCCGTGAATGTGATGGCGGCAACGACAACAATAGTGGCTTGTATGAAAGGTGTTATGTATTGTTAGGTATTGCTTTTTCATACCTTTGCGAGTAATATGACAAGGACAGATATAATTTATGAAGGAGACAGTGTATGATGTGTATGGAAGATTATTGTTCATTCTACTCTCCTGCTGTGTATTAGAAAAGGAAAAATCTAGAATTCTCTTAAAGTTTCATCAATATGAATTTAATCGGCTGATTACGTCATGATGATGATTTTCAAAAATTTACGGACAGCTGTTAATAATGGTATAGATAGATAACCTTGACAGACCTGCTATCATTGAGTTCATCATCATCATCATCATTACCCTATAATGTTCCCACTGCTGGGACACAGGGCTGTAATCCACCACGCGGGCCCAGTGCGGGTTGGTAGATGTCACATGTCTTCGAATTTTTAGTTCTATGACATGCCGGTTTCCTCACGATGTTTTCGTTCACCGTTTTTGAGGGCAGTGGTGATGAAATAAATTACACAAAGTAATGCACCTGCCTGGGTTCGAACCCACGGCTTACTGCTCGTAACTCGGGGCTGGCACCACTGGGCCACCGCTGCTCTCTGCATCATTGAGTTACTATTATCAAATTAAAAGTCAAATCAAAATTAAATTGAAACGCCATCTAAATAAAGTTGAAAATCGACCAAACATTCTTCGAATCCCAGTTTTACCTTTTGTATTGCGTTCCCTATGTATCTAAACTTCCTATATTTATCCTTCGTGGCTCAGAATTGATCGGTAGGTAATTACTTAAGGGGAACGTGGCTCTAACTTTCAGGGTACACATGGAACTAATCAAAGAAGTAACTGGCTGCTTGTTGCTGATATATAAAGTGCTGATTTAATTCTTAACTTGTTTATTATAAGGGTTTATTTGGCATGATAGTTGCTGTCTGTTTAGTTTCATTTTGCATGTTATGAGGATGCTTTAATAAAAAACAAAGAAGTTTTGTAGCCATTAAAAAAAAAAAAGATTATCTGAATTTTTTAAAGGGCGTTGACACTGTATACCTATGTCAAAAGTAAAGCATCGAAAGGAACTTTTGAATCAATAGTTTAAAACTTCAACAAGCAGTACTGAATGGTAGTGATCAATATTCGTACTAACTTCACTGTACAACACTGCAGTTAAGTCCAGCACACTGCAGTAAAACGTTAAATCACTGACTAATAATAATTTCATACAAGCAATACGAATAAGGTTTTAGAATTCCATATAACAGAAACAAGCGAAACGCCACTGCTTCACTCGGCTTTTGCGACTTGACAAAGCATCGAGATTTCATTATTATACGATTATGTGAGTTTAACATCATTGTTTTTACTAGAGATGTGCCGACTATGACTTTGGCCGACTAGCTGATTAGTCGGTCGAGCCGATCACGATTTCGGGGTATTCGGAAATTTCCGTGAAGCTTCGTTAGATCTGACTTGTAATCCAGTTAGCTTCACGTTTCTTTTGCGTTTGACTATAAGCAGTACGTAACAGGAGGGCTACTCTCTTTCTCCGAAACGTAACTTCGGCAACGAACGAAAATTAAACGTAGTTACGTTTTTGACCCTACTGTATATAATTTGCGGACGCACACAAGAAGTTCGAATTTACAGACAACGAATGTATTGAATGTTATTTTCGTTCGTTGCCGAAGTTACGTTTCGGAGAAAGAGAGTAGCCCTCCTGATTCGCGCGCAAGTGGCAATTGCCGGCGACGCCTGCGAGCATGTCAGACCATGTTTTGTTTAATTAACATTAAAAAATGTGTTGGGTTTGCTCTTGACTCTGTTCTAGGTCAGATGACAGAGACAAAGTCGAATAGTCGGTGACTACAAAAGTGGCCGGACAGTCGTCTTTACCGACTAGTCGGAACATCTCTATCATCATCTGGCTAGCCTTTACCCAACTATGTTGGGGTCGGCTTCCAGTCTTACTGGATTCAGCTGAACATCTCTATATTTTACACTAAATATATCTGTAATAAAATCCATCGACTATCGACTAACATCGCGGACAAACAAAACAGACACGAAACCGATTTTTAAGTAAGGCAATTTTAATATGTATAGATATACATTATAAATGTGTCTCACTCAGACGAAGAGTGTCCGGAATGACGCAATAAGGACCAAGAATGGCCGGCCAGGGATCGTCAAAACTGCCATGAGCGCTAAACTTTGGTCGTTGAATATGCACGCTACCATAGGAAGTAGTTGACACAGTCTTATAGCTGAAACTATACTAAAACAATTTGTTGGCTTCACTTTAATATATCTTCGAAATATCATTCATATTAATATATTAGAAGTAAGGAAGAATGCATATGCCGCGCCAAGTGAATGATCATAATTATTTTTGATGCAAGTGTGAAACTAATGATATATATACCGACGCGTGGAGAAGACTTGTCAACACACATGCAAAGGAAAATCAAAGACATTAACCATTTTGAACAAATAATGGTGACAAACTGGATTCCTTGGGAATTGAAATGAAGTAGCACAGAATCGTGACTGTTGAAATAATGGTGGGAGGCCTTTGCTCAGCAGTGGGACAATATGGGCTAGATATAATAATAATATTTGTGACAAATGTCAAATAAGGTGATTTGAAGCCACAAAACCTACTAGTAAAACTAATAAAATAACGATTGATCTAACTTACAGAATACTAATTAATATTAGGCAATAAGCAAAATAATATGATTTCCTTCACCCTGCCTCCATTAATACTTAACATTTTCCCATTTTTTTAGCTACTATAAGAAATGAAGTTACTGTCTACTCCCATTAGAAAAATACGTGAGTAAGCTCACGCCTTCTTGTTATGTATGTAAAAAGAATGAAGTTTCTTTGCTGATAGAGTAAAAGATCGCACAATCCATTAACTAGTAAGGTGAATTAGAATCTGTTGCGTATTTTTCCGCACGAAAGTGTGAAAACAAAGTGAAAAGCACTCGAGTGAAAATCACTAGCTATGTATAAATACTGCAGTCAATAAACAGCTTTACTCCGCCTATAGACGGTTAGACGTTGTTGCCTAAATTACCGCAAGACTGCACACCGCCTCCGCGAGGCCGCGTTCGCTTGTAAGACAGGTGTAAGTTCGTTATCGTACTTGTCGTAAAGCGATCCACTAACGATACTGTCTTGAAGGTTGATGTAATCGGTCGCCTACAGACGTATTTTGTACTAAAATTGTTGTTACCACTCCAAAGTCTTTGTAATTTTCAAAATAAGTAGAAGTAGTCCAAACAGAAATAAAATGGTATTCTTTTTGTCATGAATTTAGTGTTATAGTTTTAGATAACAGTTCGTTCTTTGAGAAAGGCTGTGGAAGAGCGATCAAATATGACCTTAAGCTTTGTGTCCCAATGGGGTGATGACAATCTGATCTCTTTTAATGCCACCAAAACACAGGCATGTACTAACTAATGTACCTACTGTAGTCTATACAAGGTGTTGTTTTGCATCCACGTCAAAATTCAGGAGGTTGTCACATGAGACATAAATAATCAATTTAAATTACGGTACCTAGTTAATTATTTATAAGAGCTGATTTCTTTGGTTGTTTAAGTTTGTCAATATTTTAAAATAACCCGCTTACGTGGTTAAGGGAATAACTAATTATCGAATAAACGTTTGATTGATTGTATGTGTAAAAGCGCGGTCCGTGTATCAGTTGCTAGATGATGCGCAACCCTACAATAACATTACTATAGTTTTACGACACTATATAATAACATTTAATATGTATACGAATACACGCACTTTCACTTGTTTAGTTATTGATTTCCGTAATTGACGATAAAAATACACGTTTCTGTATGACTAAGCCCACTATCTGTTGATCTGTCTGTCAGTAATAGGGCTTTACCTAAGTAACGGGGAGACGTCGTACAACATTTAACGCTGTTTTCATAGTTGTATTTCACGCTACATTTTAGCCTAAAAATCTGACAACCAGACTTATCAAGGCCAGTCTTTTCCTAACTACATTGGAGTCAGCTTTCAGTCTAACCAGGTACAGCTGAGTACTAGTATTTTACAGAGAGCTACTAAACAGTCGCTCTGCTACACTGGGTAGACGAGGTCCGATGCCTTTCTGACCTCGTCAACCCAGTTATTACTAGGTACGATACCTCTTGGTAAGACTGGTTGTCAGACTTTCGTCCCACTGACTACCCAGTAACTGGTTTTTGGACATCAAAACCTTCAGTTAGTAAGACTGGATTCCAATTTTTGCATTTTTTACTACCTGTGTCGATTGTTAAATATCTACAAACGGCACCAACGGCGAGCCACACAATCTTGCCGTCTTCTAGAAAATAAACATCTTATTACATGTGTATGTATTTACTGTAGCTTCAGCCACGTGTGAGCAATTTCTTAAGTAATTAGTAGTGAATTTAGAGATGTGTAACACGATCAAATATCTTGTGTATATCTTTAGAGGTTTAGCCAGTATGTAATATGGAACATTCTTAATTGCTGACTCGGTTAAAATCTGATTTGAGCAGATGATTAGGAATTCATGTAGATTTAGGAATATAAATTTACATACATAATATATTTACTTACAAATAAATTAGTATTCTACTAGAACAACGTGTTACTTAAACACGCTGTTCTATGGAGTTGCTTATCTAACTGATTGTTTGGCAGACAAAAAATAAGCACAACTTAACATGAAAGATCGTATTTCATCATTATCTTCCTTCTTCTACTTTGTAAACACCTGATTATATATTATGTATCACTTATAGAATGATAAAATCATAATCGTTTGATAACGCGAGACTGAAACGTAACGTAGTACGTTACGTTTTAGTCTCGCGTTCCTATCGCTCGCCTTTGGTATGTATCACCTCATTATAGTTTTATTTTTAAACTTGGCTTAAGTTTGTGACATTTAAGTTTTCGTTAGTACTGCGTAGGTTTGAACTTCGTGTAAGAAGCCATAATATTGAAAAACTGTTTTCAGACTAATTAAGTATTTTTTATAGCCGAAACGCGTAGGTGTTCATTTGTGATCCAGCTAGATTATTAAATTATATGCATGTTGAGTCATTTCTGGTGCATAAACAAGCTTTGATTTGTAAGAAAGCTACTTTCAGTCCTTAGGTCTCGGTAATAACAACTCTAACGAGCCCCATTAGTAGTTCTAAAGAAATATTGCTATGACTTTTACTTCGCTCTAACAGTATTGTTGGTATTTTTTGCCCTATCTCAGGAGTTACAGCTTACAGAGCGTTTACACCTTGAAGCATTTCATACAAACTTTCAAGTTCATATTTTCCGAAATTACTGAACCGATTTTAATGAAATTTCTTACGCATGAGCAGGATCATCATCATCATCAGCCTATGATGTTCCCACTGCTGGTACACAGGCCTCCTCTCTATGAAAGGGAGTGGGCTGTAATCTACCACGCGGGCCCAGTGCGGGTTGGTAGATGTCACATGTCTTCGATTTTTTAGTTCTAGGACATGCCGGTTTCCTCACGATGTTTTTCTACACCGTTTTTAGGGCAGTGGTTATGAAATAAATTATACAAAGTAAAGCGCCTGCCTGGGTTTGAACCCACGGCTTACTGCTAGTAACTCGGGGCTGCCACCACTGGGCGACAGCTGCTCTCGATAAGCAGGAAAGAACTATTTTTTTTTTTGAAAAATACTGTTACAGCTAAATTAGACCGATTATAAATTATCCATAGATAAAGAAATTACTAATTATCAAATAAATATATTTAAAAAGACATTTCAAAAATGTTTTTAGTAACTTTTTAGACCTATGTATTCTGCTTATGCTTATGAAGTTTCATTAAATAGGTTCAGTCATTTCGGAAAATACGGACTTGAAAGTTTGTATGAAAAGCCGTAAGGCGTAAACGCTCTTAATCTCAGAGTTATCTTTAACAGAAAATAAGAAGCCATCTCCTCTCGGATAAACACTAGGTAAACTTGTTTGTTGATAACAAAATATGTACATACGTCAGCTGATAGACATCACACCGACTAAGCGCTTGAACTAAAAGAGCGCTTGGAGGCAAAATGTATTTAGATATAAACAATTACTTTGTATCTCATTATAAGTGAACCTATATATTGTTCTTATGAGAATAAATTCTTTAAACCGAAACCGAACTAGAATTATGCACACAAAATACAATAAAAAGGAGCACAAGGATTTTTTTTTGGAATATTAATCTTAAAAGGATTTTTTTATAATTCTTAAGGGATGGGAGCTCGTTATTATTACCGATGGGAAATCCCGTCAAACACACGACATGTTAAACCTTTGAAATTTTAAAGGTAACTAACCTACCACAACTTTAAATACTTCCTACTACAAACAAAAAGTTTAAAATGTCAAATAACGTAGTTCGTTCCGCTGAAACGTTAGAATTTGTTTTCTTATTTAATTTCAAAATACCAGGACCTCAGTCATTAATGTGCAAAACCGTCGTTTGTGGCTTGTTTACATAGTACATACAGCTCCGGCTAGTTTCAATAACAAACGAAAAACTAACGAATAAACCTAACTACTTAACTATGTGTTTTTAGCCTTATATTAAGGGGACCTCACAACATACCCTTAGGCATTGTGAATTTGAATAATTGAACACTAATCGTAGAAAAGGAATGGCGGAGGCATTTTGCGCAGCAGTGGGACCGAATAAGCAAATAAAAAAAATAAAAAAAAATAAGGGGATTTGTTATTTTTACTCAAGAAGCTTTAAGGAATATGCCACTTCAAGGTTAACCACTGTTCAGAAACTGATAAAATCTCTAAATTTATTTAAAGGTCCTAGACAAATATGGTAGCGTTAAACGTTTAACGCAACCTTGTTGGAAGACGCATAAGAAGTTTCACATCAATAGATATTTTATCAGAGATAACGATGTTGGAAAAAACGTGGAATACGAGTTAGCAAAAAACTCTTACATGTGTGAGGGTGAGAGGGTGTCACTTCTCTAGGTGTTTTGGACCAATGATAATCGAGTATGGTAGTACCTATTTTGCTATCTTTATGTTGAGATCAGCTTCCAATACTTCCGGATCCAGCTGAATAGGTCCCTGTATTTTAGATGGAACGACTGTCTATCTGACCTTCTCTGAACCTAGTTAGTACTGATACCCCTTGGTAAGACTAATTCCAATATTAAATCTTTAATTATGGTTTCGAATACCGTAACATTAAATAATATCACGTAATTAGTTTGTATCAGCGGCTTAATTGAATTTATTACTTGATTTATTTACGTCATTGTTCTGACGGATTCCTTCGTAATTAATATTTAATAGAATACATTTTCGCGCTTTCCGGCAGATATTTGTAAGGTTTTGTTTTTGGTTTGCTTGTTTTAAATATTAATTATTGGTGGTATTTGATTGAAATAGTGGGCATGTAGATAAAGTACATACATTTACTGAGTTCCTGTAAACACAAATTTTATCAAAACCTCCTGTCTGTCGTGCATAACAAATTGCATCTTCCAGGACTTAATAAAGCAAACGACAGAGCTGTCCAGGTCGCCACTGGTTGGACAAAATCTGAGTCATCGATACCAAAAGAAGAATACACACTAATAATGCAAGGGTCTCATGATTCTATTCTTTGATAACTTTACTTCAATTCCTTACAATATACACACAAGTGCCCAAGCCCCTCTCAGAGGCACACACGAGCATTGAAGGATCGAAAAGACAAGAACGGACGTAAAACTCGAGGGTATTAGTAAAGAAAAGGTACTTCTAAAGCTAAGTCTACAAAGCGTTTTACTAATTATTTTTCCTTTTATCTGGTACTGGCAACGTAAAGCGATTTTGACAATACGGTGAATAGAAAACAAAGGATGCCTGAATAAAACTGTGAGGGCTCGTCGCCATGATCGGGGCTCGTCTTTGTTTATTATAACACGAGAGAATAGAAATGTTGGGGCTAGATCACAGACGACTACCTAATTTAATTATGTCGCCTTATCTTTTAAGGAACGATTTATTTTCAAGATGTTTTACGTTTTATACGATAGTACACCCACGAATACAGTACTAGTTTTAGCGTTTAATTAATCATTTAAATTAAATAATACAGTACGTACAACGCTAAACCTTGAAAGCGCCGATTTTTGAAAGGTTGTTTTTTGTAAAATAATTTTCACTTTATTTTTTTTTTTGTGATAAATCACTCCAGTAATTTTATTCACTAAATTGACAGCACATAAACCTTTACTATTTATTAATAAAATAACAATCAAAATACTTACGAATCCTAATAGAAAAAGTTGTCCACTTGCAAATTCAATTCATAAATCACTACAATTACGAATCAACTAACCAACTTAAAAACTGATTTATTATTTTATAAAGTTACGATTGAAGATGAAAGTTTTCGTAGACGTCTGTCCGCTACGAGACTACGAGAGGTGTTCTACGAGCGCGGCGTAGCGTCCGCCCTGTTCGAAGCGGCGCGTAGCACTGAGCGCCGGCTCTTGACAAGACAATCTTTGCCTGTACATAGTGGTACTCAACAGACAACAGCAACTTGTGAGCTTTCGCACGGATAACGGGCGTAACGGGAGCTTTGTCTTCCGCCCGCTCTTTTTAACTTGCTCTAGTGTCATATTGTTAATTGGCAGCGCTTTTCTCACTTTTAAATTAAGTTTAATTCTACTTCTTAGTCTCTTGATAGTAGATTGGGATCTTGCGAAAACTTGGATCTGGAAAATGTAAGGTGACATTCCTTTTTCCCTAAAGCTGTGATTTTTGTGAAGTTATTTTCGGAGATAATATAATCAGTGTAGTAATACCATATAGTGCAACTTTGTTTCGTGTAAGCGGCGCTTAAATTTGCATACAACTCATAAAAGTTATTATTTAAAGTACTCATAACGTTCCGCATAATGTTCCAGAAAGAGAATGTGATAGCATGCTGCTAAAAGCCTAAAATTACATAAGTTTGCTTTACCTACACGATATAATTAGATCCAGGCACGGTGAGCGAGCTTTAGCTAAATGGCAAGTTACGCGCGTAACAAACTTGTTAGCTAAATTATACGACATTTTCACGTTCCTACTTAAGTAATTCTAATTAATTATAACGACACCGAAAGTATACTTAAAACTCTTAATAAACACGTGCTCCAAAAATAATACATCCGAGGGTGGAAAAAAAGAAAGGAGTAATATAAGGGATGACAACATTTACACAGTGTATTCTAAAGATCTTTCTCTAAAATACGTTTATTTTCCTCGGAGGCGTACATAAAAACAGGCAAATCACAAAACAAGATAACATTCGCTAGGTCTTCCAGTACGGGAATCTCATTTTCAATATGTTTTTATAACTTTCAGTGAGGAAATGAGGTGGTGCTCGGGGCGGCGCTCCATTGTCATCATAAACCAGGCGAGGCCTTCTTCATAAATCCTCACCAAATGTACCTTTATACGCATTATGGCATAACACCGAGGAATCTTTTTTGCGCCGCGATACTTTGGAACCTAACAATAAAGTATCGTGTTTCGTTTATTGGCTCTCTTGTGTTGCAGACTGTATATATATACACGTTATAATATATACGTTCGTATATACCCACGAATATATATTTTTGTAATTGTGCTTATTTGCAACGTTGTAATATGCTGTGCACAGAGAACCCATTTTGAGAGACTGGTTAAATTCTAGTTGCTCCTATTAAATTGAGCAAAAAAAATAAGCACCAATATGTAGCTACTGAAATACTACAATATTCATGTATGTGGTACGTGTATATAAAGGAATATTCTGTGCATTGTTTACGAAAAATACTCTGTTCAAAATATAACGCGCCATTAACCATGAGTCTTGTATTAACATATGGTATTGTAAAATTAATGACAACAATTATAGCCTTGGCTACAGGCCAAGTGTAGTGAATAAATTCTTGCCAATCTTTGCCTATGTGAGTAATATTATTATAGGTAGTAAGTACCAACATGAATAACGTCCCTACTAAAATAAACCTTTATTTTAAGCAAAGTTTCAATAGTTTTGTATTGTTATACATGTTAGCCTCAATTTCGGTATAAAATATGATGCGTTTATTGTCGATAATATCGTAAGTTTTAATCAAATATTGTAAGTTCGAGGTCATTACAGGTCGTCCCCAGGTCATTTATTTATTTATTTATGTACACACAAAATACTTAAAAGGACAGTACATTAAGATAATAGAGCACAAAGGTACTTCAAAAGGAATTTCTTCCAGCAGACCTGCGAGAGGAAAGTTGGATTAGAAATGAAGACACAGGGTGTAGGAAGGACGAAATAGAAAAAATTAAAAAAAACGAAAAAGGTCATTCAACCTTTGCGACACAAAATAACTGCAAATCAACTTTCCTTGTTTTTGTTTTATTTTATCCAGCGGTTGACTGGCAGAGAAGGCTTTGTGGCAAGTTAAGTCTGCCTGTGAACCACTAAATGTAAAATAAAATAAAAAAATAAAAATAGCCTTTATTTACTCTGACCTTTGCACAATTTCTAATATAAGTAAAAAAAAAAACATAAAACTATACTAACTACTATACTTAAAACTACACTAACTATACTTATTAATATGTTTTTCCTGTTTGTTTATAATTTAATATCAGTTACCAGGTCAGGCTGTCTTGCGACATAGGCCTCCTCAAGTTCCCTCCACTTTTGCCTGTCTAATGCTGTCCTTCTCCAACCTTTGGGCAGATCGTCTTCCCATCTTTTTTTCTGCCTTCCTCTACGTCTTTTGCCGTCCCGCGGGTACCATTCTGTTACTTTTTTGGTCCACTTTCCTGTTGTTGATCTCATCATGTGACCAGTCCACTTCCATTTCAAGGTTCGTGTTTTTACTTTAACATCTGCTACTTTGGCGATGCTCCTAATTGTTGTAGCTTTCCACTTGTCTTTCAACCTTAGTCCCAACATACTTCTTTCCATTCCTAAATGTACACAAAGTTAAAATAAATAAATGTGAAAAATATTCGTCAAAATCTGCAATCTGCAAGTATTAAAACCACTCCACGAAGATCATTAGAAACAACTCCGAGGAACGAGTTTAAAAAACAGAAAAACGAAAATGTTTGTTTAATCGTTATGCGGATTGAAATTTTAAAGTGTTCCGTGGCGTTGCAGAATGCAAAAATCTTTTCTTGCTCATTTTTCGCCAGTCCCAACATAATAACTGCTTGTTGGCCCCGCGGCCTGAAGCACTCCACAAGCAATAAGACAGTAATAAATGTTCAGACTTCAGATCCAAAGACAAGAACAAAAAGGAATATAATAAGTAGATATTGTGGATCGGTACTTGTGAGAGTTCAATATTATTGCTTCATGATAGAACGTTGCAGTCTCGATCCGTTTGCTTTTCCCACTTATCATTATGAGTTCCAATTGTGACTGTGTGCTTTCGTGCTCGGCGTTTTGAGTAGCCCGGTCATGTAGGAACAGCATAGCGGTTCGTGGAGCGTGTGATATAGGTACCCAGTGTACAGCTGGAGATCAAACTGTTTTAGTCATCTATTTTCTGATCAATACGGTTTGCACTGACCATTAACAAAGACATTTAACTAAGCTTATGCGTAATACGTGACAATGTGAAAGCGATAAACCGTGTCAGGATTTCTATGGTATTTGCTCTGTGCCTTTTAACTTTCATTTAGAATTCCGTCAGCTCGTGGCTAAATAATAACAGCCACACGGGTCGATCTTAAAGGTTAAGCCGTGCTTGCCGAGGTTGGTCCGTGGATGGGTGACCATAATTACATACTGAGTTTCCTCCGTGCCTCGGAAGCACGTTAAGCCGTTGGTCCCGGCTGTCATTTGTAGATCTTTGACAATCGTTACGAGTACCTAGTCAGTGAGCCAAAAGTCTGACTTCCAGTCTTACCAAGGGGTATCGTGTTACCCATTGCAGTTACTGGGTTGTGGAGGTCAGATAGGCAGTCGCTTCATGTAAAATACTGGTACTCAGCTGCATCCGGTTAGACTGGAAGCCGATCCCAAGATAGTTTGGGGAAAGGCTAGGCAGATGATGATGATACTGACTCTATTTCTTAATATTGAAGACTAATAGTTGCCTCGTTGGTCTATTAGAAGTGCTGAGCTCGTTCTTTGTCAGCCTGCGGCAGAGTCTCCACTTCTGTTAGGCTGATGGCAATAGACACGCCTTTTATACATTAGACTAGAACATAACTCGCCAAGTGTAGGTGATTATATTAAAGTTTGTTTTTATATCTTGTTTTAATCGCGCTTCCGTGTGTCGACCTCACGTTATACACTCTGTTAAGTCAATAGCAAGTTACACCTGCGCACTTGATGACCTTTGGAGCGGAGTTCGCGTAGCTAAATAATAAATAAGTAATTTTGGGCAAAACCAATTTAAACTTTTGACATTGATACGCAAGGAAAAATAATAGCATTTTTTTTTACTACCAAATTTTTTCAACCGCATGACATCTCCATAAATCGCTGTAACATTTAAAGGGGTACGACACAATCCTCTAGAGCTACAAATAATAAACAAAAGCTTTACTCTCATTAATATAGCATGCTGAACATTACGGTTATTATGGTATTAACATAACAACATAATCATAGTCATAAACAGGGTAATGAATAAATAATTTTCGAGTCGGATGAACGGCAAAGGCTCCCCGGTAGCTTCATTTCGAGCAGCGAGGATTATCCATATTATCCGAGAATCTCGGAACGCCAGCCGTTGCTCACTACAATGATCGTGCTCATATAAAATGACTACAATTTTTAGATCGCTCCTTTTGTAACGGGTACTTAGTTTTATGACGATTAATTGCATCCCGGTTCCTCCGGGGGTTATTGCGAGGGGTTATTTTTGTAAGTTGGTTTAATTACAGAACGTTTGTACACCACAAACGCTACGGAAGCTTTAGTTTTAAACCAGAATTTCAATTTTTATTGTATGTATTTGTTTAAAGCTAGTGTTTAAAGCTCGTGGTTAAATAATAACAGCCGCACGGGTCGATCTTCAAGGTTAAGCCATGCTTGCCGAGGTTGGTCCGTGGATGGGTGACCATAATTACATACCGAGTTTCCTCTGTGCCTCGGAAAGAACGTTGGTTGGCCCCGGTTGTCATTTGTAGATCTTTGACAGTCGTTACGAGTAGTCAGATGCCAAAAGTCTGACATCCAGTCTTACTAAGGGGGCATGTTACTGGGTTGTGGAGGTCAGATAGGCAGTCGCTTCAGATTAAATACTGCTACTCAGTTGCATCCGGTTAGACTGGAAGCTGACCCCAAGATGGTTTGGGAAAAGGCTAGGCAGATGATGTATTTGTTTAACGAACAACAAGAAGCAATTACATTTGTGGTGAAATTGCTTTCAAAATCTCAACGAAATTTATTAAAAAATGTTATCTTTCTTGAAAAAATAATTACAAAATAATTATCACTTGCTTCGGTAAAGAACATCTTGAGAAAAACAGCATGCCTGAGAGATATTTCTCGACGGCATGTAAAGCAAAGTCAGAGACCCATAAGCGGCATAAAAACTCTAACACCGATAAATAATAATAAAAATGTTGAATGTTCACACAAAATCAATGTTATTTTGTCATCTGCTAACTGCTAAACGGAGACAAAACACAACACCAGAGCAATGCTATTCGAACCGAATCCTAAACACTGGCACCAAGCAAATGAACGTTCAAAAACCGCGAATAAAAATAAAGGTTTGGTTACACAGCACTTGCATCGATAAGCTTTATTGTCACAGTCTAGGTGAGATGTGGCCGTGCCAGGGAAAGGCGTTAAGGTAAAACGTTTCAAGGGTTTTTTTGTCAGTTAATGGAAGTTCTTTGTACGGATGTCCTGAACGGACGGGCGGGTCCGACTTGAAATCGGATTAGCGATATCGGGCATACACCGTGATAGAATCGCCGGAGCATTATCTTTTACTGCAGAATTTCGTGGCACAGAAATAGTTTTTATTGCTTTTGTTTTAGGTAGATGTTGAATGGAGTTTTGTTTTAGCTGTGAGTTTAATTTTGATGATGCGGTGTGTAACGTAAAAATATAAATTAACGTTGATAAAAATCTGTGAAGTTTAACTGAGAAAAAAAGTATATTGAGTAGTATTTGTGCCTTTTTTAATCAATAAAACAAAATACAAAAACGGTTTCTGGGAATCATTTGCATCTGTACCGAAAATGTATAAAAATTGGAGTAATTTTTTTATGTTTCCATATTTGTTTTTAATTCAATTATAAATATGTGGTTATCGGCCGGGAACTAATCCCGGCTCCCTAGCTGAGAAATTATTGATGGAAAAAACGTAGTAATACTTTGCCGGGAATCGAACCCAAAACCTCTTGCACAGCAGTCACGGTTGCGACCACTGGACCAACGAGGCAGTTTTAGGTTTCATAATTGAAAAAATAAATACGTCGATGTCAAACTGCATGACACGTACTTATCTTAGGATCAGATGAAATGTCCGTTTCAGTGCAAGGAAAATATGCTTGCCATCTTGATACTACTTCAAATTGCTTTTTTTCGTCCAGTATAATCTCAGAAAAATAAAGATACTTAGGTACCTAATTTTAAATAGTGCTTTTCAGTACGTATTCTGAACAATTTTCTACTAACTTATTAAAACTATGATAATATAGTAACTTGAACTTAGGTTGCTTTGATATTATAAGATTTTTAACACCATTTATTTGCTATATAAAATGTGACTAAACTGAGGTCTGCTTAGTACATTATTATACCGTTTATTTATTTACATCCATATGATTTACATTTTTAAATATTTTTACAAAATGATACAAAAAAAAATGAAATATAAAAATAGTAGCCCACCGGTATCGGGAATAGGGTCCAAGCTGCCGGCGGTCAGGGCTCCAGAGAAAGCAACCTCCTAACAATACGAGCCGTGTCCAGAAATACTGCTTTCTGAATCAAGCCCTTGATCCATCTGCCTAACGAGAGCCTCATCAGATATTGGTCGAGGCTCTTGGCAATTAGGCCATTGGCTGATACTATCGGCACAATGATCGCTGAGTCAACATCCCACATGTCGACCACCTCGCGTGCCAAGTCAAGATACTTACTTGATTTGTTTATCTTTCTTGGCTTTCACGAGGTTTAGTACATTATTATTTCCTTTATTCACTTAAATCCATATAATTTACATTTTTAAATAATTTTACAAAGTTGATATAAAAAAAACATTTAAAAAGATAAAATAGTAGCCCACCGGTATCGGGAACAGGGTCCAAGCTACCGGCGGTCAGGGCTCCAGAGAAAGGAACCTCTTAACGATACGAGCCGTGTCCAGGAGTACCGCTTTCTGAATCAAGCCCTTGATCCAGCTGCCTAGCGAGAGCCTCATCAGATATTGGTCGAGGCTCTTGGCAATTAGGCCATTGGCTGATACGACTATCGGCACAATGATCGCTGAGTCAACATCCCACATGTCGACAACCTTACGAGCCAAGTCAAGATATTTGATTTGCTTATCTGTCTCGGCTTTCACGAGGTTCTCGTCATGTGGAACCGTTATGTCAACAATCATTGCGCGCCGTCCTGATCGATCCACCACCACTATATCAGGCTTAATGGCTACAATAGTCTTGTCAGTGATGATGGATTGATCCCAATAAATCTGCCTAGCCTTTTCCCAAACTATCTTGGGGTCGGCTTCCAGTCTAACCGGATGCAGCTGAGTACCAGTATTTTACATGAAGCGACTGCCTATCTGACCTCCACAACCCAGTAACTGGGTAATACGATACCCCTTGGTAAGACTGGATGTCAGACTTTTTGGCTTCTGACTAGTCGTAACGACTGTCAAAGATCTACAAATGACAGCCGGGACCAACGTCTTAACATGCTTTCCGAGGCACGGAGGAAACTCGGTATGTAATTATGGTCACCCATCCACGGACCTTAACCTTAAATATCGACCCGGGCGGCTGTTATTATTTAGCCACGAGCTCCTAGCCATTGATCCCAATACAGTGTGATATTGCCATTTTCGAGAACTGGGTCGGGCACATACCTATAGTACGGCACTTCCGATTCCACAAGGCTGTATTTCAGAGCAAGTTGGTGATGGATAATCCTGGCTACAAGGTTGTGTCTATGCAAGTATTCTCCGTTAGCTAGACGAGAACACCCGGAGATAATGTGACGGATCGATTCGCCCGGACGGTGGCATGCCCGACATATGTCAACCGTGCCATCCTTCACAATAAATTTCCGGTAGTTATTTGTCATCATAACTTCATCCATAATTGCACAAACAAAACCTTCGGTTTCTCCAAACAGTTCCCTGGAACGTAGCCAGGCTACGGACGCTACATGGTCTACATCAGGTCCATGCAGGGCACTGAAGTAGCGTCCGTGAAGCTCCTTACTCTGCCATACTTCCCTGCGGTCATTAGTGTCAAGCACTGCAGGTTTGCGCCAGTTCTCTTAAGCCAAGGAGAGCGGGGTGAGGGCCTTGTCCATCGCGACCACATCTCGATGCATCCCCACGACGGCTTCTAGGAAATATTCCCCGAGACTGCATATCTCGCGATTGTGGAGAGTCTTGGCGTTTAAAAAGCCTCGACCTCCCCAACTCCGCGGGATATACAGTCTCATAACCGAAGAACGTGGGTGATGCATTCGATATGCCGTCAACAATGTACGAATCTTCCTATCCAGGGCGTCTAGTTCTGTTTGAATCCATTTGAGTACGCCGAAAGAGTACATCAAAACCAGCATGACCCAACCATTGAAGGCACGCATCTTATTTTCGCCTGATAAAAGACTATTAAATTTTCATTTTCTGATTTCTCAGTAATCACAGAGAAATCAGACCACATATTACATATCAAAAGAAGATGCCGGTGGGATACATCACCTGTTCCTTTTTTTAAACTGGGTTTAAAGTACATTTTAATGGCCTAATCCTACTAATATTCAAAATGCGTAAGTTTGTGAGGATGGATGGATGTTTGTTACTCTTTCACGCAAAAACTAATGAATGGATTTAGATGAAATTTGGCACAAGGGTAGTTTATAACCTGGATTAACACATAGAATACTTTTTATCTTGATAGTATGTTCCCGTGGGACAATTATCGAAATCCACGCGGACGACGCCGCGGGCATAAGCTAGTTAAAATAAAATGGTGTGAATACCTGCGTGATGAGTTTTTTGATAGATAACAAGCAGAAATTCTCTCTATGCCTTTTGTACCAGACCATCTCAATCTTGCAGCTGGCAGCATCTGCATGCCGGGAGATAAGGGCACCGGGTCCAGAATGTGCCGGATAAGTGCCGTGCCGAGATGTTCAGACGTTAACGAACTATCCGGCTTACGCGTTGAATATTCATCGATAACTAATAACAGTCATCTTGGATTGTGTTGTATCTTAATTTGTGTCTAGCTTGGATTGTTGAGAGGGGTTGCGTGTGCAGTTTAATTTATATTTACATGCAAAAAAGAACACTGAAATTGGAATTTATTCAAATGTCAGCCGAAGCTGGCTGCAATCAGGAACAAAGCATCTCACTTTCAACTCTTCTCTCTTCTTTTGGTGAGTTTTCGGAATGTCATCCTCATTTTCGTACCCTGGTCCCATATTACTTGCTACTTTTTCGCTATTTTTTCTTCTACGGCGGTCATGCTACGCGTGCAGGACATTTATCTTTGCATTCACAATGTTATAGGTACACAAAAAAGGATGATTACCATTATTAAGTGTAAAGATTTTAAAAGCAATAAAAACTTAAGAAGTAAAATGCAATGCAACGAAAACTTACCTTTCCATAATCATGATCTTCAATCCAATAGGTAAATGTAGCCGGCACAGTCCGCATCTTCTCTTGGAATGTTGCCCGCTGAAAGGAAAACGAGCGAAAATACGTATTTGATACACAAACAATATTGCTTATGGCAACATTTTCCGATATCAAAATTTCAGGAGCAATGCTAGGGTTGTAAGGTTGGTATGTGGATTTTAACGAACCACATTCATTTCAGGTGGGTTTAGAAACTGGTTCATAAGTATTTAAGCTATTAAAGATTCTATTTCAAAATTTTGACCTTTTTGCTTTAACTGACTGACGATGTTAAGGAATAACTTGGATTTAAATAAAATTAAGTCATGATCAGATATCAGAATAAAGTATCTGATCACTACTCATATTTATTTATGCATGAATTTTAAGAGACTTACAGCAATATCAACTATTTACGCTATGTTTACTGCTCTCGTTCGCCCCAAGACATTTTGTTAACTTTACGAAAAGAGAAGCTATCTTCTTTAAGATGACCAGATAAACTTGTAACTGGTCATCTTCTGTGTTTCTATCAAATAATTCAGCTATCACAACCCTAGGCTCGTCTAAATATCAACGTCGTATACGGACGTCCACTTTGTAGATTCACCAGTGGGTCATCGGCTTAATTGCGAGGAGCCACGCCCTTCGTGTGTTGTGATCTCAGCTACCCTCCATATATAACGGGGTGATGGTCGGCCGACGCTTCATGTCATGCCCACACTCCGTCACCTTAGTTGTATCGTTATCACCTAGAGATATCAGTTGGGAATGACGGCTTAACGTCGTCAGAAATGGGCGTTAATAGGGGTGGAGTCCCTTTTGTTTCTTAATAGAAATTTTACCAAGTAAGTATTATTGCCCATTCTTGTCCATACGAAACTACATTTTAACTACTCGTTAAATCGTCAATTTTAATAAGTAATTGTGTTTAATTAAACAACACACAGTTATTTTTTTGAACAATTCTACAATATAACAAAATAAGTAACTATAACGCTACTTATAGTATTTTTTTTTAGAATAGTTTAGATAAAATAGTCTAAGTAACTAAAAACTAACTCGTACAATAAAATTAGTTCTACATATTTCCATGTAGTTGCACGTTCAAAAGTTCCATTTAGTGGCCATACATTTTATTTTACTTATTTACATTATTGACAAACTACACATATCTCTAAAATAATAATAAAATATGTACAAATATCAAAAATGCAGGGCGTCAAAAAATTCGTCCACATCGCTGTCAACAAGAAAAGTGACCAGAACGCTGGCCGCATTGCCACGTTGGATGGAAATCCTGATTTTTTGGGCAAAAAAAAGGCCAGCCTTCTGGTCACGTGAAGAGTCGACCAAACGTTTAGCGATATCTCGATACACAAAGTGGACACTCGTACCTCATGGCCCTAGTGTTTCAACCCCAAACGGCTCAAACACATAATTACTAATTAAGCTATTGTACTTGCGCCGCTTGAGGTTTTCAGCACCTGCAGCAGCCGACCCAGCGTAGCTCACCGTGCTGGGAAGATGGGATGGCGCAATGGTGTCGACGCAAGTCACATCCCACACCAAAGGCCTACCCAACTTCCATGGCATTATGGTCATACCATCTGGTCTCCTCCCATCGACGCGTGCCAAGCCATTGGGTTCTAAGACAGCTGTCACATCGGCACGACGGATGAGATCATTAATGCTAGCGTGCCGCGCTATCCGCCCTGCGCTCTTACTGCAGGAAAGGCCATGGTGTCCGAGGCCGTCGACTGCTTCACTACATCGACAGCGATGTGGAGCCCCGCAAGGAGCGCCCAATCGCAGACATTAAAATATGTGATGTGAATTAGTAAATTCCATCTTTTATTTTTAAAATCTGGTTATAATTTTGGTCTTAAATTTTTTAAATTTCGAATAATTTAACACGTGCCTGAAATTTAATGTTTCCAATTTTTTGACACCAAAATAACAGTGTTCTATTTTTATCTTTTCATTGCAAAATACGGAAAATGGTTATTCTTAATTGTATTTCAAAATTATGATACTACGTTTCACATAATTTTCCTTCACATGTACAAAAGAATTTCTGTTGTAAAATTGCTTTTATTTTCCAACAGTTTCCAAAATTCCTGCTTCTCTAAACTCGCGAATAGCGTTTTATATGGATTCCATGTATGTTGAAATGAATCTTACCTATTTAAATTGCTTAAAATTCATTCATGTATTTAGATATACACAGTTGAAACAAACCATCGGCATATTAAACACGAAACTCTCAAAAAAATCTCTAAAAGGTAAATTATTATCCAGGAATACAAAAACGACTAGATTTCAGTTCATTCTTGCCAACCTTGAGCCACATGTGACGACAAAGGCCATTTTGAGAATAAAGTTTTTTTTAAATGTTGCTCGCCTACATTAATTAAATTTTTTACTCTATCAGAAACATTAATTATGTTCAAAGAAGCACCAGAATGTGAACTATCATCTAGATTTAACCTAATAGTCGTCATAAATCTCTACGTCATATTATCCGCATCAATCTCCTCATTATAAAAAAGTAAAGTAATAAATATACATCTTTGAATGTTATACGAAACGAGATGAGAGAGAAACGTCAACAAATCTCATTTATGGAGTTGTTATTTTTTCAGCTTATCTTTGTTTTTTCGTACAGTAGCAAAAAACGCTGGGAGGAGAAAAAAACATTAATGAAGTGAATTAAGCCGGGCACGGCGATGCTAAGAGGAATCCAACTAAGATGGATGACGTAATTTTCTCCTTCATTAACCCATTTACTTGGCCCCAACAGTCAAAATAGTTAAGATGTCAGCATTTTGTGCTTGCAACTTATGTTGTTATTACGTCATAGTGGGTTGACATGTTTTCCTAGTGTGTCGACGAACAATTGGCACCACTAATTGTTATCGTGTTAGGCTGGGATGTTGGTAATTATTATACGTGCAACTTAGTGATATCCTCATCGCTATAGAAAGTGTTCAAAGGGACGAATTGATGAACTATCGTATCGGCGACAGTCGTGTGACTTGTAGACTAAATAATTGTGAAAGTAAGTACATACTCGTACATTTTATTTTACAGCTTGAGTGTACTAATGATACTCAAAAAGATGATTATCCCACTTAATTGAAGCGTTTACTATCGATTGTAAGTAAAATATTAATAGTGTATCTAAACAGTGTTTGTACGTTTCAATAGATATAGAATTTCCAAACTACAGACGATAAAGTAAACTTTACATTGAGAAGGATTGGGTACTACTATTAATAGGTTTCAAAAGGAGGTCAAAACTTCCTTTCATTCGAAATTAAGAACTACTTGAGCTGTTAAAGTTCAATAAACAGACAGAGACGAAATACGAACTTGATTCCCCACAAAGGTTGGTTCTGATTCCGTTGCTTTACAAAGAGCCAGAAATATATACGCGCAAGTTGCCAATTTATTGGACCGCAATCCGTCAAGCGTAAATCCTTGCCTATCCGGAAAGTTTCCTCGTTTTTCGCAAAAAAAAAACACTGCACCTTCCTTTAAAGCAGGTATAAAAATTCCAACAACGAAAACATTCCGCCTTTTTAGCTCTTTTTAAACACCATTGAACTTGTTCTGGATAGATTTCGTCTGAAAATATATTGAAACTTTTCTGTTTTCTAATTACCTGTATAAAGCATTTAGGTTAAGCTAAGTGTACATTGGAGTATCACGTTTTCAAGGGGCGGTAGCTGAGTGCGCATCGGAGATATGCCTTTTACTGAGTGAGCGTTTGAAGAGCACTCAAAGCGGGAGATGTCCGATTTGGGAAATCACGTTACTGGCCCGACCGCCCGCCGTCGATACACGTCCTAACGGTGCTTGTAACTGGGTTATGTATAGCTTAGTCATTTTATTGGTGAAAGAAACGATTTTCACTAGTCTTGTTATAGATTTTAATAAAGGTAAATGGCATTAGAATATTTGGTTGCTATTAAGACACTATACCTTCCTATGTCCTTACCTTGCTCTGACCAAGTACCGTAAAACTAAATCAGACTCTAAAAAGGCATACTACAAGCAGCTGAAATCTCTGGTGGTAACTTCCATATTTAGTGAAAAAGTTGCATATTTTAAATTCAATATTAATAGCCAGATCAAAGATCCCAAAACGTTGTGGAAAAATTTAAAAAGAACAGTATTATTAAGGAAACAAATTGATGACCTTCCTACTCACTTCAGAGATCCAAACCAAATTAATAATCACTTTTTGAGTGTTCCTGGTAACCCTGTCTGCAATACATTGCAACGTACCTTCTTCGAATCTCATCGTTGTGGTGATGATAGCTTCACATTTTCACTACAACCAGTAACTGCTGATGAAATTCTGCGATACTTCCGCCAGCTTAAATCTAACGCCGAAGGCTGTGATAAGGTGACCCTGAATATGCTTGTGCTTACACTCCCACATACACTAAAACCCATCACCGACATTGTGAACAGCTCAATTCTCTCAGCAACTTTCCCTGACATCTGGAAAATTGCTACCGTTAGGCCATTGCCTAAAAAAAGCAATCCAACTGACTTGAAAGACCTAAGGCCTATTAGTATTCTGCCTTGCCTCTCTAAAATTGCAGAAAAGGCGGTATGCCAACAGGTTTCCAAGTATCTAGAGGATAAACACATTCTGCCTGAGCTACAGTCAGGTTTTCGCAAACAGCGTGGTACTTCTACAGCTCTTTTGGACGTGACAGATAACATTCTTTCAGCACAGGATAAGGGCATGTGCACAATTCTTGTCCTACTTGATTTTTCGCGAGCCTTTGACTGCATAAATATAGAATTGTTTCTCTCAAAGCTAAACTACTATGGATTTGACCAAAATACGATACACTGGTTCCAAAGCTATCTTACCAACCGTCGGCAGCGTGTGGAAATACGTCTGAGCAATGGCTCATCTATTGTTTCGTCACTCACTTCTGTTAGCAGGGGAGTCCCGCAAGGTACAATACTGGGTCCGATTATCTTTATTTTGTATTGTGCGGATATCATAAGTTCCCTGAAGAAATGTAGGTACCATATTTATGCTGATGACGTACAAGTCTATATCTCCTTTAAGCCAAGTGACTATGACATCGCGATAAAGGATCTTAACGATGATCTTGACAGGATAGCATGCTGGGCTGAAAATAACGGTTTAGTACTTAACCCCGCTAAAACCAAATACATGCTGTTTGGAACCAAGAACCAAATTAGCGCAATGCCGGCATCACTCAACGTTACCCTGCTGGGTGAGTCCGTCAGTCGAGTCGCTGAGGCACGTAATCTGGGTCTGAACATGGACGTTGGGTTGAGGTACGAAGCGCACGTGGCAGAGTCAGTACGCACTTGTTTCTACCGGCTTAAGGTCCTTTATAAAATAAGGCCTTATCTATCAGAGGAACTGCGTATCCAGCTGGTTGAGTCACTCGTGCTATCCAACCTAAACTACGCAGATACAGTTATTGGCCCTCGGATACTGGCAAGAACTGAGCGACTGATCCAGAGGGTGCAAAACGCCTGCGCGCGATTCTGCTTCTCAATCCCACCAAGAAGTCACGTAACGCCTTTCTTAAACAAGCACTCAATCCTTAAGATGAAGTCACGGCGGAAGTTGCACTTGGCATGCATACTTTTTGGAGTTATAAAGTACAAGCAGCCGACGTACCTGTACAATAAACTGAGCTGGGTCACTAGCAGAAGAGAATGCGCAAGTAGGCAGTGCTCGCAGCAACTCTCTACTCAATCGCATAAGACAGCTGCTTTCAGAGGAAGTTTCAGATACGCCGCATCCAAATGCTGGAACAATATTCCCCCGCCGATAAGAAATCTTAAATGTCTTGGTACCTTCAGAGTTCGGCTGCGGCAGTTTCTTATCGAATCGCAAAAAAAACTGGGTATGACTGTTTCGAACACGTCCATTATATGACTGGCTGTCGTATTCCTTCTGAGTCAATCTGTCTGTCTATAGCGGAATTCGTGGTCACATACTTGTAAGCAGGGGGTACTTGGTTATTGAATACTTGGCTTGTGGATCTTTTGCTGAGCAATAATTATAATACCTACCTTCACATGATATAAACCTATATTTATCTATTGTAAACATAATTTAGTCAAGACAAATCGTTTATTTTCATTCGCACCTAATATATTCCCTAAGCCTACCTATTACCTACCTATTATAAGTTTTTTCATTTACACACTATACCTTTATAACCTAATAAATTCTCAAGTAATCTTACACTCACCCAAGAACAAAAACGTTTCCAATACATTAAACTAAACTTACTGTTATAACACTAAATTTAAGTTGAGGGTATACTTACATAATTTCGCTCCGAGTATAAATAATTCTTTCACTTTCACACACAACACCAATTTATCTCGTTTGCTCGACGTCCGTATGTCACTACAGGGATCTAGCAGAATATCAGCGTCAGGTGCATGCCTGACACATGCTGAGCTGGACTCCCATTTGGTGCAACCATGAGACGCACACCGCACCTTGTATAGTCGTTATTTTATTTGAAGTATGTCATTGTCATGGTGTTACTATAACTGTTTCGTAAATATGTATTTTGTTTTATTATTTTTTTGTTTTTCTCTTTTTGTATACTGGCACCTTGTTTTTATATAGGTATATTTATGTAACCTGTTTCATTTAATTGTGCTTCTTTGTGTTGTGCTATGTCTTTTGTGTGCACTGAATAAATGATTTATCTATCTATCTATCTATCTATCTATCTTATGAGAATCAATCGCGTGACAATCACTTGACGATAGCTTGACTCGATAACCGTGTTTGAACTTCAACTTTGTTAAGTACAGACGAACACAAAGCGTAAACCATGTGGTTTACCATGAGAATGGGCGTGTAATTGTTATTTATTCACAGACTAAAACATTCACAATCTCGATATTTTTACACCGTTGAATAATGATCCTACATGATTTATTTTCTGCCAAACGATGTTACAATATTGAGTCATTGGTTTTGTAGTTGCCATGGCTGCCACTGAGTTGTGACTAGTTGGGTATTTTGCAGGGTGCGTAACTATCAAGAAATTATTGTTTTCTCTGATCATAAATTATTATAATTATCGCAAAATTATCCATGCTGATACATAACTAGAACTCTTTAAAAAAAATTCAATCGCTTTTTTAACGCATTTGTAATCAGTCCAAACAGAGTCTTTATTTTTTGGCATTTTCCCAGGACCTCTTGGATGAACCCAGCACGTCTTGCTCAGAATTTGCGCTTACGACCACGGTGCCAACGAGGCAGTCCACGCAGTACGCAACTATGTAACACAAAGCCATTTCAGATATTAAAAAAAAAACTTTGCAGTATACACAACAGCGATATTCTTAGAAAATTGTCACAAACCCTCTTTGTCAAACTAAGGTTTAGTGCGAATATTTTACAACCAAGACCGTCTTAATAGCCTCAACTTGAGGCAAATTGAATATAACAAGCAATGTTATAATATTTTGTATTGCCATTACATTGTAATAATAACCAAATGTAAAGATAAGATGTACTAACGCATTACCGTTAGAGTTTATGAACAGTGAAAAGTAAAGATGGGAACATTCTAGATTGTGTAGGGTTTTTCTTATAAGAAGAAGGTAGTTTTTTATTTTGAAAAGGTAGTCTCTTGTAGTCTGAAAGTGGCTCCGGTGACTGTAAAGTTGTGTGGTTCTCGTGGTATGGACATGATGCGGAGGAATGAGGAAAACTTAGTGAGGAAAATGTTGAGTATGAATGTAGGTATAAGAGTAGAGGAAGACTAAAAAACTATCGATGGACTGTGTGAAGGATGATGGCAAGAAAGGAGTTGCGTCTAGAGTTCTCTGCCTGTTTTTCTTTTTTTTTTTCTTTAGCTAGTACAGTCAGCTCCAACTAAAACTCACCCCCTAGAAATGTTGACTTGTATGTGAGTGGGGTGAGTTTGCTGTTTGTACTATTGGCTCAAAGTAGTTTTGTAACGTTACTCCTATAATCCCCGAAAGGTTAAGCAGAGATGAATGTTTTCATGTTTCAGAGAAGCAGCACGTAGCTCTAGGTTTTTTTAAGTAACCGAAGAACCGTAAACTTCATTATCACCTTATTGTATCGTCTTATCATTCCAGCAACATGCAACTAAAGATAAATTTATCTCCGCAAAGTTAGCCAAAGATTGTAATCGTTAGATTCATCCTACTAACGCAGGAAAGTCATTTGTTGCTGCGCAAAATTATCACATTTCTGGGTAGTTAACAAATACATTTTTGAGTTGTATGGTCTCGCTCGCTTATAGTCATCATCGTATAGATGTATGCTAAGCGGAGTATGAGAGCTCACACTTTTAAGTGTGAATACTTTTATCGATCTAAGTACACGCGATCGCCAGGGCTGCGGGTTGTTCGAAAGAGATACCGCGGCCCTAGAACACAAAGGGCGAAGAAGGAACATGGGTGGGTTTTAGTCAGTACAAGTCTGACACTCCCTCCCGCTCCGCCCAGAGCGGGAGAAGTCATTCGATGATTTCCCATCCGGAAAAAAAAAAAAAAAGTACACGCGATGAGTGCACATAAAACATAACATAAAATCTCGCCCGTATCATCCTGAAGGGTTAGGTAGAGATGTTTTCATACAATACACCCACATTTCGCCAATAATGAGTGCACAGCTATCGATATAAATCGTTGGTATCAGCTTTCCAAGCTAGTCGCACGTATCGTAATTGTAACGCATGTTGACGCCAATTTCAGGCGTGTTAGCAAAATGGCGTGAGTGACGGCGCTGTGAAGTGCACTTAAGATGGCGATCGACGTCTGATAGTGACGGCCATGATATTAAGACGTGGTGGTTTGGATCAATGAGATTTGGTAAGTGAGTGGTGTATCTTTAAATTAAATTATAAGTCTTACTACTTGTATAGGGTGACTAGTAACTTGTGTCCGATACTTGAACACGTGATTATACCCATGATAACAAATAACCATCACAAAGAAACATTTTTTAATACTTACTAACTTTTATCACAAGCTAATAGGGTCGAGGCGCGCGCGCGCGAATTTCATACGGCTGTTGAATTATTGTGATAAAAGTTAGTGAGTATAAAAAAATGTTTCTTTGGGAAAGCTGTTTGTTACCATGACTACAATCACGTGTTTAAGTATCGGCCCCTAATTATGCCTTATAAACGCGAAAGCATGTGAGGTTGTATGAAATAAAATATTTTATTGTCCAGATATTAAATTTACCAACAAATTTTAATAAATACACACATAGGTATCGTAATAAACATACACTACCAAAAATATAAGACAGAGACGGTAGAGTTATTTAAGTACTTGCATCGAAATGTTGATATTAAAATGGATCTTCGCTATGTTGTGCGAACTACAAATTTGGCAACATTGTTTAAATTCTGTAAAAGTAAATAACTTTTTTATTTATTAAGTCACGGGATTTTTCTGCTCTTTAAAATTAATCTCGGGATTTAAGGCATATCCACTTTATTCCTTCACTGTATGAAATCAGTGTAAGTACAAAACTAACTCTACCTAATTCCGATCTCTGCATATCACACACTCACCACACGCATAGTATGAATGGACTACTACTAACTACTAAAACGGATTTCGATAAAACTGTGCAGCAATACGGCTTATACGAGTGCACAGAATAAGACACAAAGATTTAAGAATGATGTTGTATAAATATGATTTTACGCAGGCGAAACCGCGGATAGATAGTAGTGCATAAATATTCGGACATCACTTTGTGTTTAAAGTCAGGAAAAAATTTCTATATCAAATTGACTATAAACTGATATTGTCCACATACTATCCATTGAGATCTAAGATACAACTACTCACGCTTTTATAGTGGTCACCACTGTTGATTCTGGCTTTCAGGAGTTGCATTGGTTTGAAATAGTGTTGGGCTTCAAAAAAAAAGTACACAGAATTGAAAAGTTTCAAAAAATAATGTTGTTTTAACGAAAAAAAAATCCTTTTCTTTTTACAATTTTTTTTTTAGAAAAGAGTTAGGTTTACTAAAAATTCTTTAAAAAAAAAAAAAAAAACAATTTCAGAAAACGCGGAGATTAGCTTTGAGAAATCCATTCAATACCCGGAAATCTTAATCCCTATGAAGAAGTTACTATAAAAACATTTTTGAGATGAAATACCTCACTATAATTTCACTTAAGACGATTTCTTACTTTCATCCTCACCATGACCTTAGCTGGCAATCCACGTGGCAGAAATTAATGCTACGGCTTAAGTCTTATTGATTTTATGTAGCCAACTTATAATCTTTCAACCCCATCAATTTGCCAACTGCCACTTCAACTTTCGAATTCCTAAAAGTTACAATAGAGTAGAGTTAATAGCTTAGTTACCGTCCTTCTTTGCTAACATTACCTAGTGACTATTGATATGAGCTTATGACACTATTTTATTATTCTTTTAATTTTAAGCTACGCTCTAAAAAATGGATTGATACCGTTTATTTAAGCTGTGTTCTAAAAATTGATTGTTATACAAGGTGTTGTTTTGCATCCTCGTCAAATTCAAGGAGGTTAAAATGGGTAGGTATTTTTTTTTTTTTTCTTATTTAGGGAATTCGGTAAGTGTGAACCACCCGTGTTTTAAACGCGGGCCGTCTGATTCTCGCCCTATAACCGCGCTTCCATACATAGAAACAATCTCAAACGTTTATTCAATAATTTCTTGTTGCCAAACCAGGTTAAGCGGGTTATTCTAAAATACTGACAAATATAAACAACCAAAAAAATCAGTGTTTACCTATTAATAATTAACTAGGTACTGTAATTTTATTTACAGATATTATTTATAGATTATTTATGTCATTTGTTGAGAACCTCCTGAATTTTGACGAGGTTGCAAAACAGCACCTTGTATTTCATTTATCTTATAAGGAAGCAAAAAAAAGAAACGTGTATTATTGACACAGAGCCAAATTAAGCCACTGGAATCTAGTAAGGTCACATTGTCGGGGTAAAATGAGATAAAAAACTGGTAAAATTAGTTGTTAAAGTTACCGAGAAAATCATAAGAGGCAACTGAGTAAAATAGGTTAATATGGTGCTCGGGACGAGGTGTCCTCCACGTATTATTTGATGCACTCGCGATATTTTATGTTTTCAAACTTTACCTATTTTAACTGACTTCTTTATAGGATAAGACTGGTATAAGAGTTATCAGTTTCAACATGATTACGTTTTGAATAACAGCCAACAATGGACTAATTTTCTTTTAACGACAACGTTTAGAAAGTGACTCTTTAAGTAGGATATTTTTTTGGGGTTCCGTACCCAAAGGGTCAAACAGGACCCTATTACAGTAACTATACAGTAGTTAAGAGGTGTTTTACACCCTTTATGTATATAAACAAATAATATTGTTTTTTTTTTTCCATTTTAATTTGTATGGCATAGCAGAGCTCGTGGCTAAATAATAACTGCCGCTTGAATCGATCTTCAGGTTAAACCGCGCTTGCCTAGGTCTGTGTGGTCTGGGTGACCACCATACCGAGTTTCTTTGCCGGGCCTACAAAGCAAGTTAAGCTGTTGGTCCCGGCTGTCTTTTGTATATCTTTGACAGTCGTTACAGGTAGTCAGTGGCACGAAAGTCTGACAACCAGTTTTACCAAGGGGTATACTATGACGCTGTACTTACTGGGATGTGGAGGTCAGATAGGCAGTAGCTGCATGTAAAATACTGGAATTTATTTGCAACTGGTTAGACTGGAAGCAGACAGCAACATAGTGGAGAAAAATAATTTTAATTCCTTTCTTTCCTTCTTCTTGTTGGCTATTTAATACTAGCTGCTGCCCGCGACTTCGTCCGCGTGAATTTCGATGTGTTTTTTTAGGGATAAATAGTAGCCTATGTCCTTCCCCACGATATATTATATCTCCTTGCTAAATTTCGTAACGATCCAATCAGCCGTTTAGTCGTGAAAAGGTAACAAACAAACAAAGTTACTTTCGCATTTATAATATTAGTATGGATAATGATGATTACGCTTTCAAAGATGCAACTTTCACCAACACAAAGCCCAACTATGAAAGCAGGCGTTTATTTATTAACACGCCCGTCTATAACATATACCCACAGATTGAGCGCGAGCCTGATTGGTTTACCGCAACTACAGATTACACTACGGAACTCGTGGCTCTCCGAACAACTTTACGCTACACATTTCAGAACTAGTAAGCAGTGTTTAATCCAATCAGACGCTGATAAACAGCAAATATGTATCGGGAGTTATAACTTATTGTGACTTGCATTGGACTAAGAATGTATTAACAACCTTTCTATTTACATACACTCATAAACTCATGCCTTTTGGAACGAAGTTCCTTATCGCGCGTTGTGAAAGGGGGCTAGACGGAAAAAATTCTTACGAAAAGTTGTCACGACACTTTTTGCTATAGTAAGCTATTGTAAGCTTTATTTCTTTAAGGTAAAGTTGAAATTTCCTTAAATTACGTACAATTGGGGTGTGTATGTGAGTAAGGATGGATATGATTATTATTTTGAGTGACCGAACTACAAAGTACAAATTCGGTTGCTCAGTTAAGTAAGACGTATTGCTTCGAATTAAGGATTAATCTTCCTTAAATTAAATATTTTATTTTTCGCACACTAACTTAAATCTAAAATGTATTGACATTATGTACGTGAAAGGAACTTCGTTCCATCCGGGTGTCCCTTGACACCTCTCAAGTTTTTTCATATGGGAGAAGGCAGAAAGCCACCTGTTATGATCCTTACCTTCTTTCTTTGGCGTCGTCCACGTTCATACATTTGCACACACACGACCGCCGGTTGCAAGTACTTCGCACCTGAGCTTTCTAAAGAACCTCGCCAATAAGGTTTGTGTATGTCCTTCTAGGGCGACAGGCAACGCCACCGGGATTGCCACTCACATCTGCCTTGTTACTCTCCAATTTAATTTAACAAACCAATGTTTAAAAAAAAAACTGAAACTTTCTTATACTTGCTTCCGAAAACTTCTAAGTCCCACCGATAGGATACCACAAAGTTTCATGAAGCACTAACATCCATAATACACCTCCAAATTGTTGAGCTCAATTAAAATTCAAATTCAGAACCGCTGTACCGCCGCGCATGCACACAGATGCCTCACAACTCGATATTATATTAAGATCCCTCCTTTGTTGGACGAATACTTGTGGAGAATTAAGGTAATAGAGAACTAGCAAATCACATTACGCCCCTCGCTATTACGGCATCCTCGTTCCACCTAAGTGTATTACCGGCTATTTATCGTGACATTGAGACCATCGGCTCATCACGGACAGTCATTGCGAGACTGACAGTCGGCCATGATTGCTTTCTTAATAGACTCTTTATTGGTAATCAAGGAGGTGGTGTCAAGTAATTTGTAGGTTATTATTTGTGGCCAGTATTGTTTGTGTTTATTATTTTTTCGTTTTGTGACTATTTTTTTTGGGTCTTGTCTTTGAGTGTAACGAAAATTCCAAAATATATACCATTAAATTACAATATTATATGTAGATTAAAATATTCTGAGTCGGTGCGTAGTTGCTGTTTAAATTAAATACTTTAATATTTTTTTAACTTATTTATTTTGATTTTGTCTGATATTTAAATCGCATTAGAAACATGAATACCTAATTCGTTAATTATAAAAAGAACAATTTTTTTCAATTCAAATCCAATCTGATTATACTATTAAATATGAATTAACATACTTATGCTGATCAGCAATTTTTTAAATAATTATTTTATAGCACTCTTCTTACATAATTTACCAATACTTTGAAATGAAAGATGTTTTTTTACAAATAAAAAAACACGAGTTAGCTAATTGTAATTCCATGCAAGTTTCAGCGGTCAAGAAGAATACCGTTCTTTTTTTATAATTTACATGACCGGAGGCGATGGTCGGGCTTGTCAATGACATAATTATGCTCTGAAACTGACAACTAGGCGCAGGCATTTTATTTGTGTAAATTTTGTGTTTACAGCTTTTTCGTTTACGAGATTTCTGGAATTTCCCGATTCTCGAAACATGAAATGAAACAGATTTACGCACTTTAAGAGTGAAATCAGTGGAGGTAAATTAAAGTATTGTTAACGGTTCAAATAACTTCTTCTATATCTTTCAGATGATAGATTTGTGTGATTTTATGATAAATTAACATAAAAGTTTCATTATAATTAAGACTTTCTCGGGTTTAATTTAATTTTGATAATAAAACAAAGTAATTTCCACTAACAACTATGATAAATAAAATAGAACATAACGTAACAAAAATTCTAGTTGAGAAGCAAATGATCCGCAGTGAAAATGTCATTCAGATTCATATCGGTAGCATTGCCCGGACAATGTGTGGAATCACGGAACCGTCCCCAACTATGATCTAACGGACATTCACGTACTATTGCGCACATAAGTGCATACACGCTTCAATGGAATGTGCTTGTCTGTACCTCAGGGTTCGTGTGAGGTCATAGAATTTTATCGTGTTCTTAAGTTAGAGGGCGTCTGTGCATTAGGTATTCGTGTTTTTGTTTATCGGGCTAGTTTAGACGGTCTTCCGATATTGTACTAGACAGAATATTAAAGATTAATTAAAAAAGTACCTAGTTGTTAGGAGTATATACATATACTTATATGATACTAGCTGTCCCGCGCAACTTCGTCTGCGTAACATTTTCCCCGTTTTCGCAACATTTTTCATTGCTGCTCCGCTCCTATTGGTCGTAGCGTGATGATATATAACTTATATCCTTTCCCAGGTTGAAATATATCTTCTTGCCAAATTTTATTAAGATCCGATCAGCCGTTTAGTCCTGAAAAGGTAACAAACAAACATACATACAAATAAACAGAGTGACTTTCGCATTTATAATATTAGTATGGATATTGATTATCGTTCACTTTAACATTTAATTAACATCCTGTATAGAATAAAGCCATACAAATATACAAAGATTTTCGGCGTATTCGTGGGAGGAGGATAGCATTAGTATATTAAAATAATTAACTAAGGCCCGAAAAAAAATCCTTATGAATTTACACTTAAATGCCGCGAGATTGACCTTATTACAAACTGGATCATATAATATTGATACATGCCCGAAAACTAATTACAGAAGTACCTACTATGACAAAAACTTTAGACTTAAAAAGCCAATACAGAACTCTTAAACAGTTGAGAACTTCACAAGGTGTACCGACCCGTAACTCCTGCGTCTTGAAGACATCTTATAAAAAGGAAGATACGGTCCGGAACAAACAAACGTATTGCAATGTCTTCGCTAGAATATACGACTTGGGTACCAGGCACACAGAAGTACAGTGGACATTCCTTTGTAATAAGTTGGAGTATCTTTAAAGGGTGGGGGTTTTATTTAGAATTCAAACATTAGGTTTACTTTTATGTTAAATACGGATTTAGTACCAGGGCCATATAGAAGTATAAGAGAGCATTACTTTTACCGGATTTTTGGGCAAGGCTTTTCGATACAACGATTTATAAACTTACTTTTCATATTAACCTTCTGCTAATCATGGTTTCAATTTTCCGTTTCCTAGAAAGAAGCTCTGACTAAAATGCATTCTTTTTACTTTTCTGTTTTGCTTTGACATACACAATGTCTCAATATCCTCCCCTAGGCTATGGCTGGCATTGATTTAAGTGAGAACTGTTTCACATACGTCATTTACAAAGAGGTTCTAGGATAATTAATTATTAATAAACTTTTGCGAGAATTAATCTGAGTATTTTTTAATTTTAAAAAAATCTAAGCTAGCTCATTTAAACCATTAGCTATATCGAAAGCACGGATGGATGACCGGGGCATTTGAGCTACGGCATCTTAGCTCAGAAGACATGTATAAAATAAATTCTGGTTCAACTCATTGCTGTCACTAACATACAGAAGTAAAAAAAAACGGCCAAGTGCGAGTCGGACTCGCGCACCGAGGGTTCCGTTCCAACCAAAATTACAGAAGAGAATAAATAAAAATATGTGATGTAACTAAAAATATAAGGTTTTTCGAATTTTCCGTTTATATGTGCTGTAAAACATTGCTTCTTGCCAAATTTCAATATTCTAGGTCGACTGGAAGTATCCTTTAGGTTTTGAATCCCATGCGAGTAGTTGCGAGTTTGAAAATTTGCGGCTTAAATTGCTGTTTCTTTTGATTGCGTTGACATAGAAGTTTGATTTTTTCACAGCTTCAAGGCACAGTAGACCTGAGTATTTGATATTAATTCCAGCTTTATACCTCCACGCGTTCCTGAGAAAAAGGGTCATGACAGACAGACAGACGGACGGACAATAAAGTGATCCTATAAGGGTTCCGTTTTTTCCTTTCGAGGTACGGGACCCTAAAAAACGCTTTAATATACTTTTTATAACTAGAATTAATTCTCTGGCTTTTTACTTTGAAAATCACAGACATTTACACAACTATTTATCCTATACTTACGCGCGAGCGAAGCCGCGGGCAACAGTTATTATCTATAACATTTGAATGACTATTGTCTACATTATTTTGCGGGGGTAACGAACCCATGGGCAATTACCGAATAACACGCGGGCGAAGCTGCGGGCAGGAGCTAGTAATATATATATTAAATTTTTAATTTATTACACTCATACAGTCCGCGGCAAAAAACAAATAATGTTTTCTCTTTTAAAAAGATTAATGAAAACAACAAAAGAACAACTAATGTGGAGTTAAATCTTAAAACATTTGGTACATAGATGTTCACTTTTTTCTTTTACAGAGATTTTCAAAGGGACTATTGTACTCTGTCTTGACCTAGTCTAGGCCGGGACCATTAAGGTCAGCTGATTTTATCACCCTTTCTCCACAATAATACACAAATAGCACAGAATAAATAATAATACTGACGTCCTAATAGCAGTAACAACTATTGTAAGGCTTGAAAATTCATTTTAATAGTTGTAAAATATGTTTTAATGGAGAAAACTGAAATGTTTTTATATCTAAGAGAAAATAACCTTTCTTTTCTGTATTTGGAAACTTCTTTTAGTTACTGAAAGGTTTCGAATTGAAAGTATGAAAAAAACATCTGGCAAATTAATATAGTGAAGTACTTGCTCGCACAATCTTAAAAGTTTTTAGAGATGCTAATCTCAAAAATGTTTTGATTACAAAGATCCTAAGTAATTGATTTTTCATCACTTTCATATTTACAATTAGAATCCATAATTAGGCATTTAGTTTTAAATCTTGTCAATATCTAAGTTCCATGAAGGACACAAGTGCCGATCGAATATATTTATTTATTTATTTAAAACTTCAAGTACAATGTACAGACGGGCTTAATGTCATAGGCATTTTCTACCACTCAACCTTTGGGTGATGCAGAGACAAATAGTGGTAGGTGTCTATCTGAAAAAAATAATGATTTAATAAGACATACTAAAAGGATATTATATAAAATACTATAAAATATATATCAAAATACGATAAACATATATCAATAAATAAATCTATAGGTACGGTACATTATAAAGCTGAAGAGTTTGTTTATTTGTTTGCTTGAACGCGCTATTCTCAAGAACTACTGGTCCGATTTGAAAAATTCTTTCATTGTTAGATAGCCCATTTATCGAGGAAGGCTAAAAATGTTGCGAAACAGGGAAAATGTGACGCAGACGAAGTTGCGCAGGACAGCTAGTTCTAAAATAAAATGACAAACAATGAGTAAAATATTAACGTTGTGACAATACTGCAATATATAGTATTTTAAAAAAAGAAAACCTAAGATGGTATGAACATCGAGCCCACTTTCCTTTAATTCTTATTTTACCTCAGATTTTGCGGTACAGTAACATTTATTATTTTTGTTATAAGGTGTAAGTATTTCAGAATTAAAATAACTCACAGCACTGGAGGACAGCGACAGTAATAAACAAATTGATTCTAGGAAAGCCACCCTACTCTCTATTGTTAGTAATTTCCTAACTTCCTAAGGTTTGATAGCAGTGCTCAGTTTATTTAGCAATACAAACAAGACTGTCGTCTCGACGCTTCGACTTTGTAGTGGCTTGCCCACGGGACAATGGTGTAGCAAAAGGCAAGAGGTAAATTCAGGAAGAGGTAGGAGAAAATTACTTGATGTTGCATTGATGTAAAAAGTGAACATCGATACAGAGATGTATGGTTCTTTTGTTCTTGAATTACATTGTCAAGAGACTGTTGGGAAACATATTTTGACACAACATTGTCTATGGGTTTTTATGAAGAAAAAAAAAACAAGATGGCGGCGCGGCGTTTTTTCGACTATGGCCACGAGCCTAAACTACAGAATATTTTGAAGTAGGATAGTGTCTGGCTGAAATAGGCAGGTTATTTATAGTTTGTCCGAAATAGGTTATGTAATTTGAATTCTAGTGAAATTATTTATTGTGTAATTGGATTAATATTGAGCGAAGAGATTGATGAAAAGGTTTACTGCTAAAATTATATAATTAACATTCCTGCTGAAGGTTTTCTATTTTTATCGACTTGCAAGTAGGTCCCAGACATAATATATTACTCTTTTTTATTTTCTCTCAGAAAAGGATTAGCTAAAAAAAGTAAAATACTCAACAAAAAAATGTAGAAAAACATTCTAAGTACTTGGTTTTTTAGGGAATGTATTAAAATTCCAAAAGTTAAGATGGTGTGTTTACGTGGGACAATAAAAGTACTTTGGTCACGTACGGATGAGGGTATCTTAAGATTCAATTTTATGGTGGGGTAGGGGTCTGAACGGTTACGGTGGGCGGCTTTCCATAGAAAATTCGTAAAAATATGCAAACAACTATTAAACAGATAGTATTCTAAGCCACTTCAGGAGCTCGTGGCTAAATAATAACAGCTCAGGTCGATCTTTAGGTTAAGCCGTGCTTGCTAGGTTGGTCCGTGGATGGGTGACCACCCATTGCATACCGAGTTTCCTCAGTGTTTCCGAAATCACGTTAAGCCGTTGGTCCCTGCTGTCATTTGTAGATCTTTGACAGTCGTTACAGGTAGTGGCCTGAAAGTCTGACAACAGTGTTACCAAGGAGTGTCGTATTACTCAGTCACTAGTACTGGTTTTTGGAGGTCAGATAGGCAGCCGCTCTATGTAAAATACTGGTATTTAGCCGATTCCGATATGAGTGGAAGCCGACCCCAAAATAGTTGGGAGAAGGCTAGGCAGATGATGATTAACGGACACAAAGAATTTAACCCAAAAATGTCTTAAAAACTCACTTTGATCACCAATTTAATTTTTACGCTAATTAACTTATTATAAAACAGTTATAAAACAAAAATAACACTCATAAAACCAATCTAAAGTCAATTCCTAAACATTAGGCCACAGCATCCCGTTAAGCTTAAATTAGTAAAATAGTGTTGTACGAAATTTAGCAACTTCATAATGAATATTTATTGGTTTAATACGGACCAGCTGGGCACCGGGAACTGGCGAACAATCGGGCTTGCATACGGGAATTGCCACGATACAGTAAGTGGCATTTTTTATTGCTGCAACTCGTGTACACACTTTCGCAAAAAGTAATCGAAGTTGTGTATGGTTATGAAAAAGTGATAACTTATGAGTTTTGGTGGTAGTGTACCAATGATTATTATTTTTATTTAAAAGTGTGCCCATGGAGTTTCAATTACTATTTGTTTTTTCTTTTTCATATTATTACACATATTAAGTTTCCATGTTGGCGTAAGATAAATGTTATGCTATTTCAGGCTTTAGGTCGTATTTCACACTGCCTTAATAATAATAATAAGTATTTATTTCACTAAAAACATAACACTTAGCACTGTATACATTGTTTGAAAATATTTACAGTATGATGCAATAGTAGACTCTATCTTTTAAACTAGGACTAGCCTGTATCTTAAAAGATAGGGTTCGGCCAAAATGATTCGGGTAATATTTACAACCAAAAACAAGTTAAAATAGTGACAATGGTTTGTACTAACAGTCGACAGAAAACGAATAAAAAAATAAAAGTTAAACAAAAAATAAAAATAAAAGAAAAGCTTATCACAAGTAACACCAAATAGTGTGACAGCTGACATGCATGTGTATGTATGCATGTCGGGGGTATGTGTAGAGGTGTGCGTGTGTGTGTGTGTGAGTGTGATGTAGGTGTAACAGTATTGAATATTGTATATAAATTGTGTGATGTGCTCTTTGGGTATGTCTGTGATATTATAAATTAAGAGATGTAAGTTAGCAGAGTCTCTGTTGCCACATAGTCCTGCTTTAATAGCCATTAAGATATTTTATTCTTTAACATGTATCTATTTAAATCCACTATGTTCAGTTTTTTATGCAGATTTTTATATATATGTTTACTTAAAACGTAAATATGTGTTGGGATTTGGGAATTAAGAGCATAAAGCTTATTGACTGGTCATGAACTGTATGTGTTGGGCGAAAATCCGGTGTTTATTTAACCTATTGGGGTCATTCAACTTAAATACACATACATACATAAACTCACGCGTATTTTCCCCTGGGGGTAGGCAGAAATCACTGAACGCATTTTTTTTTCTCGCAGTTCAGCCTAAGAGGTTGTCGTCTGTTTAACCGAACTATCCTGTGGGGGCCTTGAGAGTAAGGCCTCCAGTCGGGGCATAAATCTACTTACAAACTAAGCGACTACGCGCTAAGAGCACCCCCTATGGGGTACGAGCCTCGGCTTAGGTCGTCGCTGGGGGTGGACAGCAAGGGGATAGGCTGGATCTGAATGATATCATTATTTAGGGGCTGATTTAAAACTACTGGCACAGCATCGCGGGCTGGCTCGAGTGAGGGTTGGGGAGGGCATGGACCGGGATTTTGCGACGGACCTCAACGGTGAGGTCGTTAAAATAGCGGTTTCACTGTACACAACCTGCTACAGTCCTTATATACTCCTTTTGCCTCCACGTTAATACATCTGGAAATAGTTTACAAGTATTTTCTTCTAGTATATGCTGTTCTTTCTATGACTAGGTCGTAGCCAAATAATAACAGCTCAAGTGTCGGGTTGATCTTCACGGTCAAGATGCGCTTGTTAATGGCGATCCGTGGATGGGTGGGTGTCAATGTGATACCAAGTTTCCACCGCGCATCATTAGTAGATCTTTGACAGTAATTTGAGGGAGTCAAGGGGCTGAAAGTTTGACAATGGGTCTTACTAAGGGGCATCGCATTACCCAGTTCTGTACTACCTAATTTTTGAAGATTAGATATGCAGTCGTTCCTTAATGTAAAGCGGTGTCAGCTGTATCCGATTAGATTGGAAGCTGACCTGACTGTTCTCCTTCTTCGGATTCACTGCTGAGATTTTTCTTACAAAGTAACTCAAGGTTTCTGATGTAGGTTTACATCAAAATTTTAAGCTGCTCGCAGAAGTATCAACCCTCCTAACTCAACCATTAAGTTGGTTTTACCACCTAACAACAGCCTCAGAAATAAACGTAACCTTCGTTGTGTCGAGGTAATTCAGGAAAGACCAAGTGGGTTCGTTAAAAGGACAGTAAATAAAGACAGTTCAAAATAGAAAAACTCACTCATGTGTATATAAAACCACCCACACAAATAAAGTACATAGATACCAAGTTATATTACACTGTAGAGTGAAAGTATAAAAAATGTTCTCTCAAGGAAAGTGTTTGGTCCGGAAAGGAAATTGAAAATCCGGTTTGTTCAGTAGTGGTGCGGTCTACAGCACTACGGAATATCATAAGTGTAGAAGCGAAACAAGCTTTTTCAGTAAAGGTGGCTGGAGTTCAAATAGTAGTGGAAAATGAGGAAAGAAGACTGTGTTTGTATCTTGGGACAGACTCATAATTTTTTTTTTTTTTTTTAAGTTTCCCCTCACTAGGTATTTCTCATGTATCGTGGGTACATTTATAAACATTTAAACTCACTTGCACAAACAGGAACCCCGGAACAACTACCTGTAGGTCATACAAATGTGTGTTCCGTTAGGGAATCGAACTGGCGACACGCAGCGCAGCAGCTAATCGCTTAGCAACTGCGCCAACCGCCATAACAAGAGTGAAAAGTTTTGTAATAGTTTTTATCTATATAAATAAAATCATCACTCGAGAATGGCTCGACTGGTTTGATTTTTTTTTCTTAATTTGTCGGGACAGGGTATGAATAAAAGATTTTTTGTTTTTTTTTTTTTGTTTTAGCTAAAGGAACTTCTTTTTTACTGTAATAAACTGCACTCTTGTAAAATCGGGGCTGTTCTAGTGTTAGATATTAATATTACCATCTAGATGGGATTTAGTATTGCATGAGCACTATTTAGTAAAATTTTATATAAAATTTTCAACGGCGTCAACTCTCTTATTGCAATAACAACACCCACATTTCATTTCACACATTTCATTTAGAGCTTCCCAGAAGTAGGTAAGCTAGGCGTTTAATCAAAAAGTCTTCTCACGCCGAACTCAAATGTTAGATAAAATATAGTGTGACACGTCCCTAAGGTCCAATTTCCTTTAAAGCTTATCTGATACATGTTTGTTTGTGGCTAGAAAAAATAATATCATGATACCTGATAGATAGAAATCTATTTCAAATACACTGAATGCAAGAGACACAGCAAAAACAAGTATTTCAAGTTGGTTGAAAAGATAGTTACGTAATACAAAACGCTTATGGTTTTATAACTTGCATAGATTATTTAATAAATAAATTAACACAAAGTCTAGTCCAATAGTATCGTGTCTAAAAAAAAAAGATGCTGGTTGAATACATAAACTCATTATTTTTTTGAAGAGCGTTTAAAATAAATTAAATCAACATGACAACAAAATAATGAAGATTTTTACCCGTCATGTTATTGCCTATAAATTCGCCCTCATACCAGGAGGGGTAGATTAAGTTCGAGTTCATGTTTAATTTTTTGACATGTGTCATTAGCAGTTAGTGTGGTTAGCAGTTGTAACAAACGTGCTTGCTCCTCGTGATAAAAAGAAGTAAACAGATTTGTACATTAAAAAAGTTAGAAGGGGAAAATGAATTTAATAGATGATGAGAAAAATACAATAAATTACCAAAAACCTGCTATATTACACACACTATTAGAGTCTTTAAAAGGCACACTGTAGATGATGACTGATCAGCTTGGCAGAAAAGGCGAGATCTGGCAACCGGGTAGTGCAGTAGGACGGTCGCCAGAACAGTACGTCAAGGCTGCTATGCGAGATGAGCGCACTCAGAAACGTAGATCAGCTCTGAAGATCAGCAGAAGTGGTCCCAGGAGTCTGTAGTGGGATCTCCTGGGCAGTGATGACACGTCGTAGATGATGAAGACTATCCGATGATGAATTTTAGTTTTCCACCTCAGAAATAGCTCCAGAATAGATGATGCTATGACTGTGCTCTTGACTGAAGACTTAACTGATTTCTTGACTCCAGACTTGACTGAACTCTTGACTCAAGACTGCAACCGAACTCTTAACTCCAGACTGAACCAGGGCATCCGTCAGAAATTCCTTTTATACCCTGATCCTCCTCCGTAAAACCAATAAAAGTATGAATATGGATGATAAGTGTGAGTATAAAGTGTCTGTAGTAGGCAGATACTATACAGTGCATATGCAAATGCTAATTGGCACAACTAACATTCACGATATCCACACATAGATACGATATCCACACATAGCTTTTAATATTTATAAGGTGACATTACCTTACAATATTAAAATTACTATCAAAATTCAAGGCTTCCACCACTTGCTGACTTCAATTCGCAACACGTAATTATTGGAAAACAAGAAAAAAAAAAAAAAACGAAAATGAAGAAAGCCTGTCAATGTTTTTTTTTCAATTGCCGTATAAATTAACAAAACCTATGTGGATGTAGGGTGTAGGGACTCGCAATATACGCCAATTATGTTGTTTTAAAAACTTTTTTTTTTATTGTGGTTGGTAACGTTGTTTTTAGACAAAAAATCAGCCACTCATAAGAGAAAACACATCACAACAGACCTTCCCAATACCTTCACACCGAGATTACCATCTTTTTAAATTAACAGATCGTTGTAACAGATTTCATTTGGCGCCGTTTCCTCTGCGAAAGAGAAGAACGATTCTTATCACAAGTATAAAACCATGCTTATTTTCCTCTCTAATTTAATAACCCTTTTAAAATAAAACTAGCTTTTCACACAAAGGGTGATTCTTCGTGACTTCGCATTTAAAAATAATCTTGATCGCACAAAGAAGAAAAGGGAAACAAAGATGTACAATTTATATATTTCTGGTTTTGTAACCGACTTCTCAAAAAGGAGGAGTTTATTGTAAGTTTTGGAAAACATGTTACTGTCAAAAGACAAGTGGCAGGATTGCAGGCAACGTTGGTTCCGTATTTTGACCATCAAAAGTTACAAAACATTTAATTTTCATATCGCTGGCAACAATGTTGAACAACTCTTCTCAGCTCTATTGCTACACACATAATATAACATGGTTAGGCAAAGCCGAAGTTAAGGTGAGTGTAGGTACTTATTACTTACATAATTTCACTCCGCGTATAAAAATTCTTTCACTTCCACACACAACACCAATTTATCTTGTCTGCTCTACGTCCGTATACTACAGGGATCCAGTAGAATATCAGCGTCAGGTGCATGCCTGACACATGTCCCATTTGGTGCAACCTTGAGACGCACACCGCACCTTGTATATTCGTTATTTTATTTAAAGTACGCCATGCTGTTACTATAACTGTTTCGTAAATATGTTTTTTTTTTCTTTTTGTATATTGGCACCTTGTTTTTATATAGGTATATATGTAATCTGTGGCATTTAATTTTGCTTCTGTGTGTTGTGCTATGTCTTTTGTGTGCACTGAATAAATGATTCATCTATCTATCTATCTTATTACCACTTCGTCAGTTCAGCTAACCTTTTGCCATGACTTGCCCACGCTATGAATTCAGACACCTGCTTCTAAGATATCCTGATGAAAAGTATCAGCGCTCAGCAATATCGCTTACGCCTCAAAGAGGCAGTCAAATATTTCCAATACGTAGCTTTCTAGTAAAAATCAAGAGTTATTAACATAGTTTTTGTTTGTATCCCTTAGAGACTGTCTAGTTCCCGGACTGGGGATATTATTTATGTTAATCCTATGTTAGTTCTAGTCTTAGTGTAGCCTACACATGTGCAGCTACATGATTGATCGAGGATTACCCCAGTTATAATATTATGTGGACTTAGTAGGTATTATTATAAATTCGTGTGTGTTATTATAATGTTCGGTGTATTTTTAACATAAAATAATTTAATGTGATGGTAACTATTGTACTTCATAGCACAAAAAGATCAAAAGAAAAAAAAAAGAAAAGAGTTTATCATCCAATAAGGGATTTATTTATCTTAAGAAATATTATTAAATCTTTTTATCCTGATGGGACGTTTGCCTTCCTGAGGCATACTTTTTCACATCCACCCGGATCTAATTTGGTTTAAACATTGAAAAGCCGACTAGAAATAGCATACATACATTGCAAGTAAGTGCCTACATAAAAAAAAAAATACATGTTAAAAATAAATATAGCAGCCAAAAAGAAGTGCTATTCCATTGTATGAAACAACTTTTCATTTACTATAATAAAGCCATCACCAAGAATAGAAGCTCACAAACTTCTGCTCACATCATAGGGAAAACGGGCGTGAAAATACAAAATATATGTTCAGGGAACTCCATAAACCAGATGTTACTTTATCTAAAACGGCTATACGCACTCGTCTCCCGAAATAAGTTTGGCTACAATCGACTTACGGGATTATTGAAAGTTCGTGATAGTTCGGAAATCTTTTGCTTCTTGGATACGTGGATTCCGACCCAAAGTTTTCTGCTTTTGTAAGAAACTTCGCCATAATGCCTATTAGCGGCCGGGATCACTTATTTTGAGGGCAACATAATAATTTAAGTAGCTAAACTTTTTTCGGGATATTTTTGGCTTTTGTAAATGAAGTTGTTTTTTGGGATGTTACATTGAAGAGTTTTATTTAGGGAATGTTGTAGTATAAAATTAGTAGCTCTTGTCAAATAGGTACTACTGTGTTCACTTACGGTCGACCACTTTCAACCTTATTACTTAATATTATGGCATAGCCTGAAAAGTGGACGACCGTCATAAAACTCTTGTTATGACACTCTCTAATACAAACCTTGAGCTAGCTATTCGTATAGTTATATCTAGTTTTATTGGTATTCCATTTTATAGAAATAATATAAGGACACTGGCCACTTCGATTTGAGAAGAAAAACGCATTGGCTAACCAATTGCATAAAAAAACAAATTACTTTTGTGTAAGCATTCGCTTCTTTATAATTTTATTGTAAAGAAAAGATATTATATTCATTACAACGCAAGCTGTTTCAAAAGTTCATAATCACACGATATGCAACGAAAAATCTTACAGCTGTTGTCTAAAAAGTATTTATACGAATACATTTTATGAGCCTTTAATACCATAGCAGCCAGGAGGTAATAATTTTTACTTAAAAGTTTAATGAAATTTATGGTATACATGAAAATTTATCGCATAAGCTTCTCTCAGCCAATTTCAAAATACCGACAAAATGTAACTTAATTAATGTTTTAGAGTATTATTTCTATTTCAATATTGAATAGAAACTAAACTAGTACCTAATAGTTCGGTTGATTATTAAAGTAGTGAAACGTCTATTAATATTAATAAAGGTTTTTTAAATTAATTTTGTCAGAAGATACCTGTTTCGTTGAAATATTTAGTAGGCGTTTAAATATGGAATTAGATATCACTTAAAGTAACTGAAAGACAAATTGCTTAGGTACTGATACTTATAGAGAAATAAAAGTATGAATAGCATTTATTTTTATTATGTTCATAATATAATCGTATGTGGAGGAGCTAGTGGCTAAATAATAACAGCCACACGGGTCGATCGTTAAGGTTAAGTCGTGCTTGCCGAGGTTAGTCCGTAGATGGGTGACCATAATAACATACCGAGTTTCCTCCGTGCCTCGGAAAGCACGTTAAGCCGTTGGTCCCGGCTGTCATTTGTAGATCTTTGACAGTCGTTACGAGTAGTCAGAAGCCAAAAGTCTGACATCCAGTCTTACCAAGGGGTATCGTATTACCCAGTTACTGGGTTGTGGAGGCCAGATAGGCAGTCGCTTCATGTAAAATACTGGCATTCATCTGCATCCGGTTAGACTAGAAGCCGATCCCAAGTTAGTTTGGGAAAAGGCTAGGCAGGTGATAATATAATCGTATGTTTAAATCGCAAAACCGTTGCTTGCATCATTCATCTTAGAAATGTTTTATTGTCAACATTGAAAAAATTTAGGAACAATCCTCAATTAAATTAGTTTCTAGACATTTTTATTCCTTCTATAATCCGGAACCTGAACACAGAAGTTGAAAATTTGTAAAACTCTACTTTAGCATTACTCCTTAAATAAAATTATAAGTTCTCAATCCAGAAAACATTTCGTTTCAAAAACATATTACGTATTAGTCTTGCTTGTGTTAATTGTTACATAACGCCTACATTACTACATTACATTACTTGGCACAGGGAGCACCCAATTATTACAATCACAAGTATTTTGCAATGATATTTAAAACACCCAAATTTTAATTAAATCCCAACCAAATTTCATTATACAGTTCACATTACACCAAAAACAACGTCCGAAATATGCGCCAGTAATTCGCAAAGCCATCAAAATCTTCATACGTTTCAGTCAATAATACGGCGCTGTCTGGCACGGTATTCGCACATAGCACCAACGGAAATTGAATGCGAACTATCGAGTATGGACAGAGCTGACATGACGCCGATGGACGTATACATTCAACTGACGTATCTGTCCATCAGTCTGGACAAAGACAGCCATCTAGCATCCAAAACATCAAAGACTTGATGACATGTTTCAATTATGAACGAGTCGTTGCGATTGCGTTACTAGTTTTTATTTGTATTGTGTTCGGGTTTTGGCTTTTTCGATATATGTTTTTGTTTGGTTCGGATATAATAGGGTTTTGTCTGTGTTAGGTATTGCAAATCTACGTTAGACTGTTGGCAGCCAAGTAAAGAAACTATTTTGACGAATATGTTGGTTTTTGAAACATTTAAAACAATTTGTTTGTAGTTTTTAATCATACGAGAACTTGTGGATAGCTTTCACGACCTGCAATAAATTAATTTGATCAAAAACCCAAAGCAGTATCGAATACTGTAGAGCATTTTTAATAAAATTTCATAAAGTTAAGTCATAGATTAAAATAACGCGCTGAACAATACTTTGAAAGCACTACTCATAACACAGAGCTCATTGGTATTCAGGATGCGAACGGCGACTGGAGCAAATTCTTAAAATTGAATCTAGGGTAGAACTCAGACTGTGATACAAGAACTACGGATACAATGCTTTAGGATTTAACAAACACTGAATTTAATCTCTGAAACTATTTAATACTTTGAGATTTTTAACACAATAAGTAATACAAGGTATTGTTTTGCATCCTCGTCAAAATTCAAGAGGATGTCACAAAAGACATAAATGATCAATTAAAATTACGGTACCTAGTTAATTTTTAATAAACGCCGATTTTTCGGTTGTTTAAGATTATCAATATTTTAGAATAACCCCCTTAACGTGGTTTAGGGAATAAAAAAATATCAAATAAACGTTTGAGATTGTTTGTATGTATGGAAGCGCGGTTATAGGGCGAGAATCGGACGGGCTGCGTTTAAAACACGCGTGATTCACACTTACCGATTTCCGTAAATGAGAAAAAAATAAAAATTACCTACCCATTTTATTACTGATTCGGGTCAAGAATCATTAGCATAGTTACCTCCTTGAATTTGACGAGGATGCAAAACAACACCTTGTATAACAGGTCGCTGGAAGAGATTTCTAAATGAAATAAGCGGTACCTTGGTGCTCTTTTATCAGTATGTTATTTCCTGGGTAAGTATTTTGTGTGTACATAAATAAATAACCTAGGAAGCTTGTGGCTAAATAATAACAGCCGCACGGGTCAATCTTTAAGGTTCTTACCGTGCTTGCCAAGGTTGGTCCGTGGATGGAAAGCACGTTAAGCCGTTGGTCCCGGCTGTGATTTGTAGATCTTTGACAGTCGTAACGAGCAGTCAGAAGCCAAAAGTCTAACATCCAGACTTACCAAGGGGTATAGTATAACCCAGTTACTGGGTTGTGGAGGTCGGATAGGCAGTCGCTTCATGTAAAATACTGGTACTCAACTGGACCCGGTTAGACTGGAAGCCGACCCTAATATCTTTTCCCAAACTATCTTGGGGTCGGTAGCTAGGCAGATGATGTTAAATAAATAACCTAAAATGCAATCAAGAAAAACATTACATTTGGTTAAAAATCACCAGTGAACAGCTCCATTAAGCACAATGATCAATGCTGTTAAGAATAGAATTTTTAATTCGGTTTGCACGGCTTTATGATTCGACAAAAGATCGAGATTTCTAGAATGTATTCTCTAAGTGATGGTGAAAACCATATTTACAGTCTTCGCTGCAGTTCAGACAGAAGAGAAGCTCAGAGAGTTTGACGACACGGTTGGCGCAGTGGTTGAGCTTTCGACTGCTGCGCTACGTGTCGCGGGTTCGATCCCCGCACGGAACAAATATTTGTATGGCCTACAGATAGTTGTTTCGGGTCTGGCTGTTTGTGTATGTGAGTTTAAATGTTTGTGATCGCACCCACGATACATGAGAAATTCCTAGTGTGGGCAACGTGAAAAAAAAAAAAAAAAAAATTAGGATAAAATTGAATAATTAACACTCTAACGTTTTAAGCGTTTGAAATTCTATTTATTTAAAAACTTACTGTTTTAAGAGTGTGGTTTTAACAGCTTTCAATTAGTATTTTAAAGGCTTTGCTCACTAACTCATTTGTTGCAAATGGAATAATAAAGACTTTATTTTATTGGAAGCCATTAATTTAGTTTTTCATAGAGGATAGGTTTTTTTACTTGTTTTTGCCACTTTTCCATTCGTGTACCATTTCTAGTAAATTGTGGACAAAAATATTATGAGTGATTTCTGCTGTATTTTTACACGAAGTAAGGCCTTTATTCTTGGTAGAGCTTTATGTTATAGTTTTTTTTTGTTGGCGGTACATGTACTAGATTTTCTAAAAGAAATTAAATGTGACGGTTAATCTTTAGTCATATGTATGTATCAATCTATGTAGGTAAGGTAGAGGAGACGCTACTACACTAAATTATTTGCTATGATTCATACACTGAGACATTGAAGAACGGATGGCCGATGGGGCCGAAAAGTTCTAAAATGGCGACCGCGAACAGGAAGACCATGCATTGGAAGGCCTCCCACTAGGTGGACCGATGACCTGGTGAAAGTTGCGGGGATCCGCTGGATGCGAGTCGCACGGGACCGGTCAATGTGGTGACACTTGGGGAAGGCCTTGTCTAGCAGTGGACGTCTTGCGGCTGAAATGATGATAATGATGCTGACACACCGATAAGGAAGACACATGTCTTAATTTGCATCTAAAATATGAAGGTCATATACACAAAGGAACATGATTATGTAAACAACACTCCAGGCCCTAATATTACATCAATTCATTAAACTCACATCGTTGGTACGTAGAGGAGGACCTGATTCATTTACTTTCTCTCATTATGCCTTGACGTAAACGATTTAATGTCTTCATTTACTGCACAAAGAGAAATTAAAGAGGCTGCTAAAAGCTTGACATGACAAAGTGCTCTTTCTATTATAACTTTTAAGACCATAAGCTTACGTACGTGCTGTAATTTTCCTAATTACTTTCGTCGTTTAGTTTGGAGTAATTAAAATTCGTTAGGCATATTTTTGGGTAAGTTTTTTGAGGAGAATGTGAGAGGTTATTTTTAAAAGATTTAGAATGGGTTGGACAGCAGTTTCTCGTATTACTACTGCACTCGATGACAGTACATTCAACAAGGGTCATTATGACAAATCATTCAATAATTTTCTCTTAAAATAATAGAACGGCTTTAAATACCACAATATCACAAGTTGAAAACATTTGTAGTTTCATTGCCAAAATTACATTAAAAAAAACAAAACATCAATCATTTTTACGTTGCGACAATACAATACGATTACAATTTTTGAGTGCTTTAAAATGTAGCACGGTCTTTTGTGTGTCATTTCAATTTGGCAAACAATATTAGTTTCCAATAAACTAATAGATCCATCTAGAGCAGTATTTACTCATATAATTCATAAGCCCTACAAAAAAAATAAAGCACGTTGTTACTCTAAGTTCCTACGAACATTTTCCAAAATCTTAAACCATTATGTAGGTAAGTTTGCAATAGACGGCGTTTCTCAAAGCTGCGTGCTAAAGATACCGCCTGATATTGCAGCTCTGCACTGAATAATGATAAGTAGTGCCGCAACTCAGTTTGGTGCTCTGCAAAAAGGCCATAGCGTTATATGAAGCCTATACAGTATACACAATAGCCACACTTGAGCGACCAAGATGATTAGCAAAGTGAGTATTTTGGTATGTTTGGCCCACCACCAGCTGACCCAACATACGTTGTCCTGTATATCGACAGCAGCGCCACCCAACGGGTCTAGAGCTCTCTCTAGACCCGTTAGGTGGCGCTACTGTTGATACTCGAACTCTCTAGTTCAGTAACTTACACACAAAGGGTGTCACAACGCTTAACGAAGTCGAAAGACACTTGTTGTTCCTTTAATTGCGATCAGTTTTTGTTTTGGACCATACCTGGGAACCTTCTAGTTACGGAGATATTGGAGGTCAAAGTCCCAACTATTTCAAAACATTTTTTTAATACCACCTAGTATTTAATGTTCCTACCACCAATAAAATGTTTGGAGCGCGTTACATTGAGTAAAAACTCAATGTAACGTAAAACGTGTTTCCCATATTTTTAACGTAGGGTTTACTTAGTTTGATGTACAGAATGCTTAGTTGATTATTGTTATAGGTTGTTTTGCAATTCAGTGAGCCGATTATACCACGAAAGACATAGTTCGCCAATTCAGACGACCAAACACGCAAACAAGTGATGCCCGACCTATACGGTATGCCTAATCATATCGCACCTATAAGCACCTCAACTTTTTAGTTATTTCACTAAAAGAATTATAGTTAAAGAGCCATGCATGGATCAAGACAAGCTCTGCTAATAAAATCTCAATCATAAACTCTAATCAGACTGTAAAAGCATGGTCTTGTAATGAAATTCCCGACAGCGTTTATGATTCGGAAACCAAAGTTCTGTTTGAAATAAGGCAACGTTAGCCCTGTTTATATTTCGACGCACGGCTGTGCATTGCTAGTTGAATATCAATTTGTGAGCATAGTAACGCTATTCGTGGTCAGCATTAGACCAAAGCGTGGTACCTATACCTACGGTGAAATTTGAACGTCACTAGGAAGTTCTAATATTAACTGAGTTTTGTGCTCAGCTGCGGCTTTGGGAGCTGTGGTGGCCAAGTGGTCTCGGACCACTCTGACAATATGTCATAGGTCGTGAGTTTGAACATGGATCAGCACAATAATTTGGCTAAAGAAGAAAGAAAGAAAACTTTTTTTGTCGCAGGGACATCACGTGCATAGTAAAAAAAATTAAGTACAAAGCATGAATATTTTATAAAAAAATCATCACAACTGCTCGCACAACGGCGAAGGAAAACATTGTAACGACAAAATTAAAATGTTCGAGAAGCAAAAATTCAAAGACTTGTTACATCTATCCCTCGCACTGGACCCGCATGATGGTTTGTATAGCCCACTCAATCTAACAAAGAAAAGGGTAGCATTCCAGTTGTGGGACGATTAGGCTCACCAATAAAGCACTTTTAAGGTGCTACTGATAAATTTGGGTCAGCGTTCAAGAAGACTGCCCAACCTGGGAATCGACCCAGGACCTCATGTTCAGCTGTAGAAGTAACAACATTGACTGTAATTGTGGTTCTTTGTACTTTCAAATGTTTGTTATGCTTTGTATGTATATTGTGTTCATTTTTATTTTGTATGCACGTCATGTCCCTGCGACAAACAAATATTTTTTCTTTCTTTCTTGACTAAATGTACTAACAATGCCTGACTTAGGAATTCCAAGAGAATAAAAATAAAATTTGAAGAAAAGTTCCCGGTTCCCAGAATTTTTAAAGGAAAAAAAAAACACTTATTCCGTTTAAACATTTATGCACTCCATTTCTCGATAAGGTCTTCTGCAAAAAGACGTATAATACGTAACTTAGAATCTCTACGAGTAAGTAATTAGATCTCTCTGAAGTCTAAAGTAACTTTGACCTAACTGTCTTCTACAGTTTACGTTCCTACAAAAGTTAAAACCACTTGACCGATATATACTGTGGAAAGCTGTTACATTTGAGGGTAGGAATTGCAATAGCAGCAGTGAACAGGCCGTAATAGGTCGCTAGCCTCGGAATGGACACCACAATGGGCCATTCTCCTAGTTGACTCTCGCAACTTGTGTGGGATGACGGCCTTTCTCCCCGATGGGGGTGAAAAAGTATTAGAGAGATTAATATTTTGATTAATTTTTGCATTTGCACTTAGAAAACACTGTTTTATGCTTTCAAGTTCATAACTAAACTCGCACTGTCACGTGCGGAATATCTTCCGTGATTATTAATTAATAGCTGTCCCGCGCAACTTCGTCTGCGTCACATTTTCCCCGTTTTCGCAACATTTTTCATTGCTGCTCCACTCCTTTTGATCGTAGGGTGATGATATATAGCCTATGTTACTTCTAATACCTCCAAGAATATGTGTACAAAGTTTCGTGATGATCGGTTGAGTAGTTTTCGCGTGAAAGCGTAACAAACAAACTTACATTCACATTTATAATATTATAGTAGAGATTGTGAGACCCCGACATTTCGACGCTGTTGCAAGCGCCATGATCAAGAAAATACGATAATTCACTGTCAATAACGGGATATCTTCCGTGATTATTATCACGGAAGATATCCCGTAAGTGACAGTGTAAGTTTTGCACTTATTATGACACCAGGTGGCCTACCAGGACGTCTTAAAACATTATTGTTTTACTCCTTTTCCAGTGGAGAAAGAGATGGCGCTAGACATCCTGTATAGGTCCGTTTCTTTCCCACACTGGAATAAGAGTAGTGCGGCGTCATGGTAGGCCAGCTGATCTACATAGATGAAAACAAAGTTGTGATTACTGCTCATTGTGTAATATTGAAGAGTGACCAGCTTCTACGCTTGTGTATTATAAATTTATTATTTAGCTGGTGCAGTTATCTTCTGAGCGTCTCCCAATAAATACTTCTTTCTTTATTTCTTTTCTTTTAGCTCAGTTTGAAATTAGAAAACATTAACACAACCCAATTCACTAATACCCTCACGTAGTCTAGGAGCTAAACTGTGTGAAATCACTTTCAAAGCATAATCTCTTCAGCTGCAGTAGTTAAATTGCACAAAGACTAGAATTTAATGTCCGTGCCGACTTATCCTCGACTTTAACTTGTAAGACTTAATACCTTGATTTTTTCTTGTCTCTATCTCTCTGGATGGTTAAATAAGATTAAATAAGTTCACTCGGTTATCTTATAAGTCTTTTTTTCAGTATTTTGTTTTGTATTGTGCTTGAATAAATGCAATAATATTATGGGATCCTAAACATGTAGGATAACATTTTGAATTGGTGAAACAAAAATAAAAAATAAAAGTTCGTGTGTTTTATGTTGTACGCACTCAAATAAAAATCCTTAAAACTATTCTGTATATTGATAAGATGGTTGGTCGAGTTAATAGTTATTCGAGATTATGATAAATCGAGGCAGTGAACTGTCGCTGTTCATAATTGATCAATTACAAGTACTATCGACTTAACGTTTTCGAGCAAGTGTCATTCGATTTTACGTTATTCGATTTCAAGTAGGGAAACCTCACTTAATCATAATCATAAATCTTTATTTATATCCACATCAAAACTTTAAGGTGCTGGTTCACATTTGTACATCTTATAAAGAGAAAGGTGTCTGAGATAGGAAGATCCTGAGGTACAGATCACCTCTCGGGCTTAGAATTAAACATTTTAATGTTTGCAAAAATATAAGTAAAGATAAAAAAGAATTGAAATAGTAAAATTAAAATTAACAAGTTATTTGAAATTTAAACAAAAGTAAATCAAAATATGAATTGACAAAAAACATAAAGTTACTGAAACATACAATAGTTCCAAAGTTGTACTACAAACATATAAAAGAAGGAATTAATATAAATTATCTTAGCAAGCATAATAAAAAAATATAGATTGAACAACAAAGTGGTTAGATGTACATACAAAGATTACACATACAAAGACTACATTTCTAAACAAAAGGATGAATGAAAGTGGAAATGGTATGTGTGGCGTGCATTTGTGCAATGTGTTAGTTGATGTGTGTGTAAATGAGTGTGCGAATGTGAGTGTGTAAGTGTATATGTGTGAGAAAAACTGGTGTTATAACGTATGATTGGACAAACATTTGCTGATCTTCTATTTTGAGTCAGCAAATCGTGATCTATGGGAAGTTCAGAGTGTTTTTTTAATACCGTCATGAGTATGAACAACTGCCGGACCGTTAGAACTTTGCAGTGGTGGTAAAGATCAAAGGTCGGATAGCGAATTGGGAAAATACAACTGACTTTCAATATAGCTCTTTGAGCTCTCTCTAAATTAATCAAATATGATTTAGAGGAACCACCCCAGGTGGTGATGCAGTAGGCTAGCACAGACTGGCATAACGCGAAATAAACTAATTTAATTACTGAAGTATCGGATATATGTCTTAGATTTTTATTGATCACTTCAAGCCCTAAATGATAAAAAGAAACGAAAAGGTACGTAGGATATTTACAATTTATGTTAAAAATTCATCAACTTATGACATTAGGGCTGGTAGTTTTGGATTTTTAAGATACTGAGAATTACAAATAAAAAATACAAACAAATGAGTATATATTTATTAAAACTTTCTTATCTCAAGTCATTTTTCACAGAGCACCAGTATTCTCTTAATATTTCCACAAAAATCGATGAGTGGGACAAAATGGACATGACATTTTTAAGTTTGTCCCACTAAGACTACTGTTGGAACAAGTTGATGGGTCATAGTGGAATAATCCATCGAAAAGTCTTGAACATAAAATTTTTAGCAAAAATTGCACATGCAGGTCTATAAATACCCACATACGGGTATTATATAGTAGGTAATACCGCGCGCATCATAGCTGAGCAAGCAAATCTTTGCATTCAGCCAAAGATATGAAAGTTCAAACGGGGCTTGTAAAGCCCGGATCCCACTTAACATTAAGTTTTGGGGTCAAATGGGGACCGTTCATACATCGCTTTCATGTTAGTGGGTTTCAAGATAGTTTGAAAAATCTTGGGAAGATAATTTAGATAACAATGTTTACCTGAAGTTACTTTTGAGAATGTTGTACAATATGGTTGTCTTGTACCCCCGAAAGGACATGCAGATTTTCAAGCACACCTAATTTTGCTAAGTTATACTAATATTATAAAGCTGAAGAGTTGGTGTTTGTTTGTTTGCTTGAACGCGCTAATCTCAGGAACTACTGGTCCGATTTGAAAATTCTTTCAGTGTTAGATAGCCGATTTATCGAGGAAGGCTATAGGCTATATATCATCACGCTAAGACCAATAGGAGCGGAGCAGCAATGAAAAATGTTGCGAAAATGAGGAAAATATGACGCAGACGAAGTTGCGCGGGACAGCTAGTTTGTATTATAAGACTGCTTCGTTGGTCGACTGCTGAGCACGAAATTCAATTCCCGGATCGGGCAAAGTTTTATTGGGTTTTTTCTATCAAGAAATTCTCAGTAGCAGCTTCGCCTGGTTGATGGCAATAGGCTCTTCCCCTATTACATGGGACTTAAAACATAACTGCCAAAATGTTGGTGTACTACCAGGTACACCTTTGCCTAACCCTTGGAGGATATATAGGCGTGACGTTATGTGTTACAAGATCCTAGTAAGGGGCCGCGCGTATTGCAACTATCATCCTCATCTGCCTATCCTTTTCCCAAACTATCTTGGGGTCGGCTTCCAGTCTAACCGAATGCTGCTGAGTACCAGTATTTTACATGAAGTGATGAAGTGGCTGCCTATCTGACCTCCACAACCGAGTAACTGGGTAATACGATACCCCTTAGTAAGACTGGATGTCAGACTTTTCGCTTCTGACTATTCGTAACGACTGTCAAGGATCTACAAATGACATCCGGGACTAACGGCTTGACGTGCTTTCCGAGGCACGGAAGAGCGTATTGCAACTAGCCGGTCACAGATCAGACTCCAAGATGCTATACTAGTAAAAATCAAATAATACTCAGTAAGGCATTGTTCAGATCAAACGTATTGTCGGCCGCTGACTGTGAGCGCGCGTTACGCAGTTTATCGCTTTTCCTTATACAACGGAAAGGGTATATACATACTTAAGGGTGTGCTACAGACCATCACACTGGACCTATTTCTCATCATAAAACATTTTTTTCAGCAAAAAAATATCTGCTGCCCCATACAAAATTGCAATACCTATTCAATCCAAATGTATGGAGCAGCTGATATTTTTTTCGCAATTACGATGTTTGTCCGATGGAGAAACATGTTCAGTTTGATCGTCTATAGCACACCCTTAAGTATGTTTTCACACCACCTGCTCGATAATGTCAAATTATATGTCATGCAAACCTAACCTAAAGTAAGTCATTAAAGACCTGAGGTCTAGCAGGGCAATAATATTGTACTGAATTTCATTATGACCCGCTGGTCAATAATGTGATTTGAATTTGGAACATAAATCGCATACGAATATTCACGCATTCACCATCATTATCAGCACAAAAAAATTAATTGTTCAAAAATCGAACTGGCCACCACGAGATAGAATATAATTAAAAGAAAAATAGAACACAAATTAAAAAGAGGCGCGAATACTGGAAATTGCTTTGCTTTGTTCATTGTTATTTTTGGAACGAAGTTCCTTATCGCGCGTTGTGAAAGGGGGCTAGACGGAAAAAATTCTTACGAAAAGTTGTCACGACACTTTTTGCTATAGTTGTAAGCCGTGCGGCGTGCGCGGGTTTCTCTGTCTGTCTCTCTCTCTCTCTCTCATAGAAAGCAAGCCGGTTATTTTCGTTTCGTCTTTCTATTTCACATATTATAATTTAATTAATTAATTCTTATTCTTTATTGCACACCAAATTAAAAAGAAATATACAAACAGATTGCAATTTAAAAACTTATGTACAACGGCGAGCTTAACCCAGAATTTGGTATTGGGTATTGGGATTAATCATTTAATGAAATTAAATAACTTCGTTTCATCCGGGTGTCCCTTGACACCTCTCAAGTTTTTTGTTACAAATTACTTAAATTATTGCAAATTCTCACAAAAATGTTGAGTGACGATAGTGATTTGACTCCGGAATACTTTACTACTGCGGAATTCTAGTACTACTGCTTTTATTCTCTCGTAGATGGTGTGAAAAGTACAGTATTCACCTCGGGGATAAAGGTGCCTTCGTCTTGGGCGACCTTGATTCCCACGCTGCACTCAGGATTCTTGTCTTAACTCCCTCGCTTTGCTCGGGAGTTAACTCTAAACTCCCTCGCTCCGCTCGGGAGTTAACGCTAGAATCCATCGTTTTGCTCGGGATTCAATACGGCGCCCGTTACATAAGACACTACTTTATCCCCTTGGTGCATAATCTACTAATATACCCTTTCCGTTACACCCTGTATATTTAACTTCTCGTTCACATCGAACCGACTAAACGCATACGCATACATATAACGCATAGAGTTATTATCTATAAAGTGAGGATACCTACTCACAGTCGGCGGACAATTCGTTTGGTGTGAACGATGCTTTAGACTCGGAAATAGAAGTCAGGGTCCATAACTTTAGCAGACGCAACTTTTGTCAAATGACGCAGTCAAAAAGATAATTTGTCGCACAATGTTTGGTCTTGAATGATATTATCAATAAAATGATATGAACTTATATTTAGAAAAATGATTTCATAATATTTCGAATCGGTGTTTACGTTTTTGTTAAATACAGTGTTAATCACATTAATTTTATCTAAGATTATTATTTGACATTTAAGAGCTCGACATTAGCGGCAATTTCCATTGACACACTTATGCCGCTTATTTTTGTATTTTATTATTATCAAACAAATTAACCTACAAAAGTGAATTACAGAGGATTTAGTTTTGTCAAAATGATTATTGATTCTACGTTATTAACTCCTTTATTTATTGTTATAACAACTTTTAAGTTTTTAAATTTTCCATTGTAAACTGATTAAACAAAAGAGTAGCTTATCGGCATCAGGAACAAGGTCCAGGCTGCCGGTGGTCAGGGCTCCAGAGAGAGGAACCTCCTCACTATGTGTGCCGTGTCCAGAAGTACTGCTTCCTTAATGAAAACCTTGACCCGTTTTACTAAATTAATAAAAAATATTATTTCTAAATGTGTTATCATATCCCGAGTCTATTTATTAGCTGATTATAAATATCAACTGAAAGACGTAGTTAATTTTTCTTTATTTTAGGATTTGATGATAGATTTAGGATTGACAAATTCTTCATCAAATTCGAAACACTGCTCTGTGCCGTGTAATAGCCATTTTACGTAATTATCTGACAATGTCAGCTGTAATTTAAATTAACGGACAATTCGAGTTGGTAGTCAATTTGTTAACCAATTAATTTATCCGATTTTTTAAGTTTTGTCATGAAACATAATTAATTAACACTTCAGGTCAGTCAAACTTCTGTTACGCCTACATAAATACGTGGCAGGTATAATAAACTATAACTATAATCTGACCACGAGTGTCGTCTAACTTCGAGAGTCATTAAAGTTTCCTTTCACGTAATACTAATGTTACCATTTCGGAATAGACTGCCTCCGTGTTGGTGGTAAGTTTTGAGCAGATTCGTTTGGTAATAGTTTTATGTAGTTTAATCAAACACGTGGTGGGTTAGGGGTACAAAGAACAGGGTGTAAAGATCTTCTTAAGATAAAAAGGGATAGTTGAGTTTGGTGAGCTACTGCGTGATAATAGGGGTTGATCACATTTTTTTTTCTTTTTCCGTCGGGTAGTTTATTGAAAAGTATTGGACACGTCACGTGGTCATAAAATTACTGAGGTATAGGTATTGAGTTGAAATGGCGCATGACGTCACATGTAGGTAAGTTTTATACCCACTTGTGACGTAGTGAGCCCCCACTCTCCAACTTTAATGTGTTTTAACTAAGTAATTTTTTGATATTTTGATAAAACAAAAAATACGTGTCTAATATTTTTGTATTACCTGTCTGCCGGACAAAACAGAATGTCGTTTTCTTTACCCAGTCCGCACCCCTATTGTTACAATCGTGTTAAACAAGATTGTAAAAGAAGTCTGACTGCCTCGTTGGTCTAGTGGACGCAAGCGCGACTGCTTAGCATGAGATCCTGGGTTATAATCCTAGGTTGGGCAGTGTAGTTGAGTTTTTCCACCAGAAATTTCTCAGTAGCAGCCACGGGGTCTAGATTTGTGCCCGATTGATGAAAATAGGCTTGCCTCCTATTATAAAGGGTGTAAAACACCTCTTAACGAAGCCGAAAGGCACTGGTTCTCTCTGTCATTGCAATATTTTTTTTGTTCTACACCATACCTGGGAACCTTCTAGTTACGGAGATATTAGGGGTCAAAGTTCCAACTTTTTGACAATTATTTTTTTAAATACAAGTTTTTAATGTAAGATTTTTACTTTAAACACCTCCACGACCGCCGTACTATTCAATCCGTCCATCAGCACAATGTTTTGAGTGCTTTACATTGAGTTCTACCACAAAACAAGATTTTACACCCCCCAAAAAAAAGTCGTTTCCCAGCAATAATTTTTGCGCAAAGTTACTTAGTTTCATGTACAGAATGCTTGGTTGACGGCTTCGTGATGAGGTGATTTACACGGTGTATGTGACTTATACATAACTGGTGAAATGTGGGTGTATTAGGTACCGAATCCTCTGCTTAAACGCTCGGGGGTTACAGGCGTGATGAAATGAAGCATCTTAAGATTTTTTTTCCCAGATTTACCCCTAATCACTTAGGTTTCGGTGCCAACCTTTAATTCGTTTCCATCTTATATCAAAAAGCCGTTTTGGAGATCTAAAAATATATAAGCTTATTAAGTTTTTTCTTTCAGGGACTAATAACGTTGTCCTTGATTTAATTTCGGGATGGACAACCTTTTAGTAGCATTTTCTTCATATCTTTTTTTTTTGTTATCTAATTTTATGGTTATAATGAAAGGCATATATTGCAGTATTACATTTTTAACATATAAACATAATCCCGATGAGTTAGACAGAGGTGTATTTAATAGTACTATGTACCAGTTATGTTTTAATCAATCAATCAATATAAAGACATAGATCAAGGCTCCGTAGCTGCTCCTATTGAGAAATTGCTGATGGACAAAACTTAATTATAATTTGGCTTATTATAATTTGAATGAGTTTTTAGATGATAAATTCTGATAATATTTTACATATCTATTGTTCTCTATGTTTTATTCAATAAATAATATTACAATTTTTGAATAATTTGACTCTGAACGTCTTCATAAATTATGATTTTATTAATTACTTTTGACATGACTGTGTATACTTTGACATGTATTGTTAATTCCTTTTTATTTTTAATTACGATTTCGAATTTTCTTCTTTTGACATTTACTAGCATTTAGTTGCTAATTTTACAGTCATAGATTAAATTATGTTTTGTTTTTGTAATGTTTATCTTTTGTTAAATTGCCTTCTCTTGGATTGAAAAATCACAATTGTTATGCTAAACATTTGCACGCCTTAGTATGTGGTAAACTAAACATGTCTGAACCAATTTTCTTTATGTCATCCTGCATGCACTTATTATTATTGTATGTGTACACATGTTTGGGCAAATAAATCTTATCTTATCTTGCTACAATAAAAGTATCAACCAGCTAACCAACGAAACTCCATGACAGTACTATTTTATAAGTCATCATCTGCCTAACCATTTCCCAAACTATGTTGGGGCCAGCTTCCATTCCAACTGGATGCCGCTGAATACCGGATTTGGACATGGAGCTACTGCTTGTTTGACCTCCACAACCTAGTCACTAGGTAATACGATACCCCTTTATCAGATTGGTTGTCAGACTTTCGGGGTTCTGACCACTGGTATAACGACTGTCATATCTCCAAATAACAGCCGGGTTCAATGGCTTCACGTGACAAGGAGCTCGTGGCTAAATAATATCAGCCACACAGGTCGAACTTCAAGGTCAAGTCAAGCCTGTTTAGGTTTCCTCCGTGCCTCGGAAACCACGTTAAGCTGTTGGTCCCCGTCCCGGCTGTCATTTGGAGATCTCTGAAAGCCGTTACAGTTTGTCAGTTCCGTGGCCCGAAAGTCTGATAACCAGTCTTCAGTCTAAGGGGTATCGTATTAACCAGTACTGTGTTGTGGAGGCCAGAAAGGCAGTCGCTCCATGTAAAATACTGGTATTCAGCCCCATTCTGTTAGACTGGAAGCCGACCCCAGTATAGTTTGGAAAAGGCTAGGCAGATGACCAATGGCTGTACGTGCTTCCAAGGCACAGAAAGAACTCGTTATGTAATAAATTATTTTATTATCAGGCAACTGAGGCCCATACACAAAATAATCTTATACAATAAAAATAAAATAATAGAAATATTAAAAAAAAAAAAAAAAAATAACCTACAACACGTAATGTAATCGTAATATCATCGTATCGTAATTATGGTCACCCATCCATGGACTGACCTTGGCAAGCACTGCTTTACCTTGAAGGTCATTATTATAATTGAGGTACAAGCCCCTACAATTCAAGTAAAACAATCATAAAAGTCATTGTTAAAATGATAAAAATCTCGTTTCGTTTTTCGAGTTTGTGTACACCGCCGTGTCGCATTCAACTCGTTTCCCAAAATTCAATTTTGGGAATTTGTTTCCTCCCGTCGAACGTTGTACGGAATACTGATGGGGCTTGAGACTTCCCGTAAAGGAGTGCTTGTGTTTTATTTTTTTATTTTAACAACATAAAATATGTATCCACTTGCTACACTCGACATTTTAACGTATTACTTTGCCAAGAAAATGTAAAAGGGGAAGCCCCAGGGCAGCCCGCGAAATTTAAATTTATTACACATATGATTCAAATATTCAATACAAACTACGTTCAGTTAATCCCATTCAATTACTATTTCATGAAAAATTCATATTTTGGGATTAAAAAAACGAAAGGTTGTACCGATAATTTTAATGATTATAACACAGCTGTAAAGCCATATTAGTTGCGGTCACGAATCGTTTATGTATTAACATATAACCCAGCACTAGCCTGCCAATTGCAAAAAAACGTTAGAAAATTTTAATTAGACGACACGATTGGCGCAGTGGCTAAGCGTTTGACTGCTGCGCTGCGTGTCGCGGGTTTGATCCGTGCACGGAAAAAAATTGTAAGGCCCACAGATAGTTGTGGGTCTGGCTGTTTGTGTACATATGAGTTTAAATTTTGTTAACGCACCCACGACACAGAAGAAATTCCTTGTGAGGGGCAATGTTTTTATAATAAAAAAAATCCCTGGCTATTGGCGCTTTCACATTAATTGAAGTTAGATTTTCAGAAACAATTTGCTTGCATTCGTAATTTCGTAATTTTTTCGTGTTTTGTCTGTAAGGTTACTGGCCATAAAGTCACGCAAGTGTCCAGTCGCAGAAATACGTTTGCGCAAATGTATTAAGATTTGCACAACTGTCCTGTGACATCATGACATAACAGAATATGGTCAGGATATGTAACTAATCTAACTTATTATCACACGCAAAGCTTAAAACTACATCTTCATTTTCCAACTTACAAAAAAGAAAAGTTTATTTGAAAGTAAAATAAAGATTCAGCTGTAGAGACTTATTTTTCCGGACTGCAGTGCGGTGAAACGTAGGCAAACTTTGTCCTTTATGTCCCTGATTTGATATGTTACCCAGTTTTGAAACAAATCTTTAGCTACATCTTATTTAGTGTAGTTTGAACTCTTTTAGTATTAGTTATGATTCAGATTTCCTTATTGAATGTTTCTTTTATTTTTCTTAGCTCACTGTCCCACTGCTGGGCCATGGCCTACCAGCCTTCTCTCCGTGGTGTGTTCTTCGGCCAATATAATACACATGCCTCTTTGGGCACTTATAAAACGTCGACAAAAGGTGCACGGTTCAGTATCGTTTTCTATGGAAATGAACCGGCAAAAAACTTCATGGTTTTTCTTTTAAAGTCTTGTCATTTTCTGTCTCACCATATCAGATTGATGATCAGAGGTTTGGCCTACTCAATGATTGGCCTAAATATCAGATTTCATTTATTTATGAGAAACATGAGTATGCACACACAAACGCTTGCAAGATGTTAAGTACATTGCTTAAAGGATCACAGTCATGTTTTACTTTTACGGCGTACAAATCCCTCACTAACAGTGAATATCATCATCTGCCTCCTCATTTACCTAGCCTTTTCCCAAACCATCTTGGGGTCGACTTCCAATTTAACCGGATGCAGCTGAGTACCAGTATTTTACATGAAGCGACTGCTTACCTGACCCAGTAACTGGGTAATACGATACCACTTAGTAAGACTGTATGTCAGACTTTTAGCTTCTGACTACTCGTAACGACTGTTTGAGATCTACAAATGACAGCCGGGACCAACGAACGGCTTAACGTGCTTTAAGAGGCACGGAGGAATCTCGGTATGTAATTATGGTCACCCATCCACGGACCAACCTCGGCAAGCACGGCTTAACCTTAAAGATCGACCGGTGCGGCTGTTATTATTTAGCCACGAGCTACCAGTGCATACCATAACATATTATTATAATAATCACCTTCATCAAAGCTATCACAAAATCTAATTTACCACCTCCAAAATTGAATCAATTCGAACCCGCAAACACCTAATTTCACAGTATTTATTTTAATCGCCCCTAGATAATGTACTACGGACAATTATACCCTCATTGAGCAAACTAATTACCGGATCTACCTGGCTTGTGCCTAATGACAAGTAATATGCACTGCATTATGGCAATGCGACGCAATATTATAGAGTTATCCTCAGCTTTGCGAGTAATGGACGGCCGGTTCGCACCATCTGAGACCAGCGTTGCACTAAATTAATAGACTATTGTTAATCCCATGGATCAGGATTGAAGCGTAAACACACTACATGTAAGTGTTTCGGTCGATTTAAATGGGTGCAGTGTTTCGTGGAGTGACCCTCCCCGACTCTCGCTCGAGCCAGCCCGCGATGCTGTGCCTGTAGTTTTAAATCAGCCCCTAAATAATGATACCATTCAGATCCAGCCTGTCCCCATGCAGTCCTCCCCCAGCGACGCCCTAAGCCGAGGCTCGTACCCCACAGGGGGTGCCCTTAGCGTGTAGTCGCTTAGTTTGTAAGTTTTTATGCCCTGGCTGGTGGCCTTACTCTCAAGGCATCCACAGGATAGTCCGGTTAAGCAGACGACAACCTCATAGGTTGAACTGCGAGATGGCATTCACAAAAAAAAAAACAAAAAAACTCGTGGAGTGTAAATAACGACACGAAAAGTTAGAACTTTAATGTAAATTCTGGGTCCGCTCATGCTGATATTAATATCATCATCATCAGCCTAACCCAACTTTTCCTAACTTTATTGAGGTCGGTTTCCAGCCTAACTAGATGCAGCTGAATACCACTATTTTACTCGGAGTGACTGCCTATCTTTTCTCCACAACCCAGTTGGTACTGAGTAATACGGTACATTGATAAAACTGGTTATCAGAGTTTCGGGCCACTGACTACCAGTAACGGCTGTCAAAGATCTGCAAATGACAGCTGGGACCAACGGCTTAACGTGCTTTTCGAGGCACGAAAATACTCGGTACGTAAAGCATGATCACCCATCCACAGACTGACCTTGGCAAGCGCGGCTTAATCTTGAAGATCGACCTGCGGCTGTTATTATTTAGCCACGAGCTCGAAGCTGATACTGGCACTTACATTTATTTCATAATTAAATCAGTTATTACTTGAAAGCTTAGAGCAAGTTGCAGTTTTAGTTAAAGTCGACTTGTTCTACATTAAACTAATCACATTAGTCGAGCACCTATTTACACGATTCAAGTACAACATATTATAAAACATAGCAACTCTACTGAATGGTGAACTCGTGGACATCGGACTTAATAGTTAGTTCAACAAGATTCCGTTACCTCCCTTTTGAGGTATCTATGCAGATTGGAAACACTGTGTTTGTTGATTCAATCGTCTTAGTGAAACGATTTGTAGCTATTCATGCAATCGAGTTACGAAATGCAGTGTTGTTTTTAGGGTACCGTTACAAAATGACAAAAACGGAACGTTTATAGATTCGTCGTTCGTATGTCACAGCCTTTTTTACTCCGAGACTATTGTCACTAAACAGTTGCAATTTGGAGGGCAGGTAAATTAAGCTAGTAACTTATTAACAAGTAGATGTTAGTACTGTAGCATGTCAGAACATAAATGTTTTAATTCTCATTTGTTTAAAAATATTTACATATTGTATATGTCTATAAATCTATTCCGTTGTTCATTATTAATCAGTTTTACGAGAGGTGCATGAATTTTAATCAGCATTAACTTTATTCAAATGAAATGAAAAGAAAAATAACTTTAACTTGGTTATCCACCAAAAACAATGTTTGTTATGATTCCCAACCATAACAACCCGAATAAGTACATTAAAACTTCATAAATTAAAATATTAAAATCATTTCAATACAACAAGAGTGAATTGTGGAATTAAAGCACTACACGAAGTAAATATTTCTAAAATCTGAATATTAAATGGTATTTTTTAATAAACTGACAAATTAAATTAATTAACTTATTTATAAGTAGCCAATAGACTCAATCAACTTTACAACCCTTTTCAACATCAAAGACTAAATATTTTGTTTTTTTTTTAAAGTACAGGAAAATTTTCCATGGTTTTGTTGAAAAAAAAAAACCAAATTTTGTGTGCGTACCGAAACTGAATAACAAACAAAAAGCTAATTTAAAACAAAGATGGAAGTAACTTTTACAGGTATTGCATCTTCTTCTTTTTAACCGACTTCTAAAAAAGGAGGAGGTTCTCAATTCGGATGTTTGTATTTTTTTTTTTTTTTTTTTTTTTTATGTTTGTTCGCGCATTACTCCGTCGCTTGCCAACCGATTTGGAAAATTATTTTTTTGTTGAAAAGGGTATACTTCCCAAATGGTCCCATAGTCACCAAGTCGGGAACTGATGATGGAATCTTGGCGAAATCGAGGGAACTCTTCAAATTTTATAGGAAAACGTACAGTGATTTTGGTATTTTCTACAACAAGTAAAGCATTTGCGTCCAATAAGAACCATTCTACCATCAGATCTGATGATGAATCCAAGAGACAGGCTTCGGAAATCCATAACAAGGCAATTAATCTTTGCTGTGTTTGGGCTTGTTGGAATTGTAACGGTATGCTTTTTCCAGGTGTATACACCGATTACGCTGAGATTTATGATCCGATTTGCGTGATTCTTCTTTAGTTTGACGTGGAATACCTGCCATTTGGTCCCATAAAAAATTAATATAGTTTGGCCATATAGTTTTCATTTTATTAAAATTTTTGTTATATGTAAATTTTTCACGTATGTACACCGATTTCTCCGTGATTACTGGACCGATTTAGACGATTTTTCATTCATTTGGTAGAGAAAGCTTGCCCGGTGGAGCCATATGAATTTTATTATCTTTGCTTAGGTACTTTTTGAGTCATCCTCTTTATTATGCATTTTGACCTTTGCCTTATGTATGGACGATGTGCTGGTGTCTAGTTAAAATGTAAAAATTATACTTGACTAGGATTAAAGTGAGATACCACAACTGAAAAGGCTAAAATAAAAACTTTTTAACAAAAAAAAAATAACCGACTTCCATAAAACACTAAAAAGTGGCAAATAATTTTAGTTTCGGAAGTCGGTGGCAAAAAAGTAAATGAAACAAACAAGTCACCGACTGCCGAAACTAAAATTATTTGCCACATTTTAGTGTTTTATGGAAGTCGGTTATTTTTTTTTTTGTAAAAACGTTTTTATCAAGTAGAATGTACGTTATGGGGACAACAGGAAAATATTTACTCACGTCCCGCTGTCCCTGTGACGGGGATATGGCATACGGGGACAACGGGAATTAAGGCAAATTAAAGGCATGTTTGATAATATCATAGATTATTACTTCTTTACTTCTAGAAATATTACTTTTTGTATCTGACATTCGCTGACGGCTATACGAGTTCAATGTTTTTTTTTCTACCTGTTTTATAATTGAAATAAGTAGTGTTTATCTCGTCACATAATATTATGCTGTTTTTTTTTTCATAAGAGTCGTGGAGGTTAAAGCCGCTACAGTACCTAGGTACTTAGAAACAATATATCCAATAAATTCACATCTTGTAGTTGGCGAACAACTCAAAACGTGGTACTTAGGTCCGGTTCATACTTGCGGATCGTTCACAAGTCAAACTCAACTTCAAGTGCACTCACAAGGGATTCTTATAGTTTTATAACGCAATAACGTTACGACTCCAACACACTAGAATATTACTTGTGTTCCCAACTTTTACTGTACAACCACTACTTTATGATACACTGAATTGTTAATAAAATGCACTGATGTTGTTGTGTTCATGCCTTTCTTGTTACAAGTGCAGTAGTTGGAATTGGCAATTATTTTAAGATGGCTTCTGTAATGACGTAGGTAACGTAGGTTTTAACCGCAAGAGTCGTGAGTAATCTCCATGATTAGGAGTAAGTATTATTCACTCACGTTGATTTAATTTCGCGAAATCAAAGTTTGGACCGTGGTCATACCACGTGACAAACTCATAATTATCCACGATAGTAATGATCCATACTAATAGTATAAAGCTGAAGAGTTTGTTTGGTTGAACTCGCTAATCTCAGGAACTACTTTGTTGAATTGAGACATTTTTTAGTGTTGTGTTGACCATTTATCCAGGAAGGCTATAGGCGATATAACATCATGCTACGACCAATAGAAGCGGAGCATTAATGAAAATATTGCAAAAACGCGCGCAAAAAATCGTGCAGACGAAGTTGCGCAGGTCAGATAGTTATGATTAAAGTTTGAAGCTATTTGAACAATGCACGTGTTCTATATTTTTAAATAATTATGCATTAGCGGTTCGTGAGAATAGATTAAATCTTAAGTTTTGTGTGAAATCAAATATTAAAACCTGCACCGAATCTTTCTATATTATCAAAATTAGGAAAAAAGTGGCATGCACCACCTACTTTAACGTCATCACGGGGAACTCCATATTTGCAAATTAAAGAAATACAAATCAATATCATAATTACAACAATTAAAGTAAGTATCTCAATGATTCAAGTGTTTAATTTCTAATAACGTCATAAAATTTGTTCAAGCACAATACAAATACTATGAAGCGTATAATCGTTTTCTGCTTTTCGCATTATGTATTATCGAATTAAGATACCACACTAGGTAAGTACTTTGTTTTTGTTCTTTTAAGATTAGATTATAAACAAATATTGTTCAACACTCTCCATAGCGCTAGCTTTGCAAAACAATGCACACTTATTGTAATAACAAATTATAATATAAAGAAACCCCTGTCCGAACATCAAAGATTTTTTACCAAGGACTTCGCTCCGAGCAAAAGTTTTTCCTTTAAAAAGTTTCCAAAACTACACACCTTCGTGGACGTCAATGGACTTCGCCCAAGAAGTCTATACATAGAGTTGTTTCAGTTGTCTATGCCCGAAGTAAGGAGGGGAGTTATTACCGGAGCTTTTGTTCGAAATATAAAAGCACAAGTTTTACAGAACTGAGTACACCCCTGGATACAACAGATAGCTAGTATTTAGAATGTATTTTGACGAAGGCCTAAATATTGTTTCGAAGCGATAAGAGAAATCTTAATACAGACGCACTCCAGACTTCAAGTGAACATTGTGAAGACTTAATTTCTTAGTTTCTTTGATAACTTTAATCTTTAAAACTGTTTATTGGAAATTCCATTGTCTTCCAGTATCTAATATATTACATTTGTTTAAAATTATTATTTACACTTAAATTAAAAACGACATTACTAACAATAGACTATAAAAGGGCAAAAAAAAACGGGACAGTAAACAGTTTAAATTAAATATTATTTGTACTTAACCTAATTTATGGTTTTACAACGCTAAACACGAACGTCCTTACCTAAATTTTTAAATAAAACGGCATAGTTGCATATTAGACGTCGGTTCACTATGAAGCCGTGCCCAAAATCAAGCTGTACAGACTCAAAATCAACAGACCACCGCCACCGACATTTATGCAGATTGCACACACACAGCCAAGGCAACATAAATTACTAAGTAAGTGTACGAGACGACAGGAGTCAGCACCAGTGAGTCAACAATCCCACACTCTCTGTGGAAGCTGTGACGTCAGCGATCCTTGGCTTGACCCATTCATTGATCTACAATTATTGGTGCAAACTGGAGGAGCTCAGTTTGGTGCGGTCCGAATTTTGGTCGAGTAATTTATTTTAGCGAAGAAAAATATAAAAGAATGGATAATAATATAAAAGTAAGACGTCACTTGAAATATATTTTCACCAAAAGATTATGAATAAGATGAGGTCGACATGTTTAATACAAGCGTGCCTAAATTGAAGAAGACTCTTTGTAACCATTTCATCGACAACCCATAACCATTGCATTGTGTCAATATGTGTTATTTTTTCTTTACTGTTTTTATGTGTACTAATCCTTACCACTGTCTTTTAGTTTAAGTCCTTTTTAGGGTTCCGTAGCCGAATGGCAAAAAACGGAACCCTTATAGATTCGTCATGTCTGTCTGTCTGTCTGTCCGTCCGTATGTCACAGCCACTTCATTCCGAAACTATAAGAACTATACTGTTGAAACTTAGTAGATGTATTCTGTGAACCGCATTAAGATTTTCACACAAAAATAGAAAAAAAAAATTGGAGGTTCCCCATACTTAGAACTGAAACTCAAAAAAAAAAAAAAAAACAAACCCATACGTGTGGGGTATCTATAGATAGGTCTTTAAAAATGATATTGAGGTTTCTAATATAATTTTTTTCTAAAGTGAATAGTTTGCGCGAGAGACACTTCCAAAGTGGTAAAATGTGCCCCCCCCCCCTCTAATTCTATCTAAAGTAAGAGGATGAAAATTCTGAAAATATTTAGGATTATAGAACGTAAAAAAAACTTTCAACGAAAATTGGTTTGAATAAGATATGATGTTTAGTTTTTGAGATATAGGACTTTTTCATCAAACTGCAGCAGTATCTTTGTTTTTCATTAAAATACTATGAAAAACAAATTAAGTTTTGCTGTTACAAATAAAAAATATTTTATTGCTTTGTGGTACGGAATCCTGGGTGCGTGTGAGTACGACACGCACTTGGCCGGTTTTTTGTATTATTATTTAACGATTCTTTATCTATTTGTGAATATGGCCAATTACAAGTTTAATTGGCCATATTATTGTTGTTAACGAAATTATTATGTCTGCCTAGCTGTAAGTTTTCCGAAAATAATAAAATAACTAGCTGTCCCGCGCAACTTCGTCTGCGTCACATTATCCCCTCGCAACATTTTTCATTGCTGCTCCGCTCCTATTAGTCGTAGCGTGATGATATATAGCCTATATCCTTTCTCAGGTTGAAATCTATCTTCTTGCCAAATTTCATTAAGATCCGATCAGCCGTTTAGTCATGAAAAGGTAACAAACAACCTTACTTTCGCATTTATAATATTAATTAGGATTATGAAAGTTAAAATTTTTAGGAGTGGGTTCATGTCCGCTGCTGTACATGGCGCAATGGATGAAGATCGAATCGATGATCTTGCTTGTTTATCTGCTGTTACATCATGACACCATTATGTTTATTTATTTCAAAAAGCCATAACATTACTTTGTTTTCAACATTAATATTTTGCACAATTTGACTAAGTACATAATTTTCGACGATGAGTAGGTATTTTTATAGGAGCAAAGCGTGTCACTCGCTTGGAATCCTTATCCATTGAAACGAGCACGTTAAGAAGTTGTTATGGACTAACTAATTTGGAGGTATGAAAAGTAATATTTTACTGTCAACACCATTTTTAGAGTTCCGTTGCCAAATTGCAAAAACGTAATGGATTCTGTGCAAAAAAATTAAAACCCTTGAAATTGTTAACAAAATCCGATTCAAATACGGACGCCATGTTTTTTTTAATAATTTCACGCGGGTGAAGGCCATCTAAATATCGTAACGACAGCACTAAATTTCGGAACGTATAGACCGGGCAGTTAACTACAATGTACACTTGCACCAATCACCCCGTAGTGCCTTGCAACTGACAGCTCTGAACTAGAAGGACCTCAAGATTAGTACTGCCAATAAACCACAAACGATTTGTTAAGGATTTAAGAGACTGTGGTGAAGACAGATAAAAATAAGTTAATTGAATAGGAGTTCAGGATTAGCAGCAATTTGTTTTTGTAATGCTTGGTTAATGAAGTGAGAGTTAGATTGGGTTAGTCAAAAATATCTAGGTAAGTATCCTATCCATAGCATATTTTTAAACAAGATTGCTTTCATGCCTGCCTGTGTGCTTATTCTTCTGCACTATGCAACATATTTTGATGCGATTTCCACATCATCATTAAGATAACTCATACCGGAAGTTTAACGCCTTCAATAACTTCGTATTAAATAATAAATAAATCTAGATGTTTATCAAGTTGAATAGCCTTGTGAAGCAGGAGCGGGTTGATAGTGATCATAAATGAGAAGCATTCAATAGTGTATAATCAATTATGAGAAAAGTAGAATTTAAAATAACATTCTACTTTGACGTTCTCTCTACTTAGTACTCAAGCCAGTTTTTTTGTCATGCTGACTGACGGGTAAAATTTTTTGCTACGAAAAGATAAACTAGCAAATACTACTACATACTATCAGGTGAACTGTTTCTTACAGATCGTTGATAAAAATATCAACGGTTTTTAAGAAACAGTTCATCTTTTCGAACCCGTACAAATACCACAGCTCACTTTTCCAAAAAAATAAAACATCAAGCAAGACACGATATTTCAATGTTTCCATTTGTCCTCTTTCTACAAAATTGTAACCAAGTCTCATTAACAGAAAAATCTCGAGATTTTTTCGCGATAAAAATAAGTACGAAAAAGTTGTTCCTATCCAGTACTTAAACAATCACATCACGGTTGATTGTAAACTTTTTTGAGCTTTCTTCATTGTTCTAGTTTACAATGGCAATCATTCTAAGAATTCGGGCCAGTTTTCAAGGAAAATTGAACGTTAAAAATAAGGTTTCTTGTTTGGAATTAAAATTATGTAATAATGAACGTGACTGAAACTTCATCTATTATTACTATAAATTCTAGAGTAAATTAATGTTAAAGTGATTATGTGTTAATTGTTTTAGGAAGTGAAAACATATACTTACTATTAGTAGTCCACAGTAGTGTAATAGAGAAGTATGGAAGAAGAAGACATGCTGCGCCGACACCAAATAAATGATAAATAAATAAATAAATGATGAATTTACAAACCAAGGATAGCCCTTAAAAAATACCTACAGGTATATCACTCGTACTCTCAACTCAAGTATTCTGTAACAATAATATCAACGACGGCTGATCATGTTTTTATGTTTCTACTAAAATTGTAAAGTCGGTGAACACGTACATTAAGTTTCTAAATACTAATATCATTTATACAACTGATAAACAGATAATCATTAAAACCTGATAGAGTTCAATGTGTAGAAAATGTTTTAAATCTCTAAAATAGAACATACACACATCAAAAGTGTCTAGGGATCAACATATATTTTTGCAATAACTTTTCTCCTGATTGATATTAATTAAAATTTTCTTTAAGGATTCATCAAATAAAGTGTTTTCGTTTGTCACAGTAACGATAAACCAAATCACCTTTGCATTAATAAAGAAATTTGCCATTTTCTAATAAAAGGATTTTTGACATTTGAACCACTAACATTAAAGTTAAAAAAAAAGACTGAAATAACAGTTTTCTTTAAAATTTTATTGGGTAACTAAAACAATTAATAATCCGTGTTTCTACCGCGAACACTAACAACACAAGAACATCGGTTTGGCATACTCAAAATGAGTTCATCCAAATCACGCTGTGGAATGGCCGCCCATGTTCGTTGCAACAACAAAAAAAGGTCTTCTTGCGACTGGATACCCTCCATATTCGGCAGAGCTCTTCTCTGTAGCATATCCCATGCATGCTCAATCGGGTTCAAGTCTGGCGACTGAGCAGGCCAGGGCAGGACATTGATGTTAGCTGCGGCGAGATTCTGTCTTACAACTCTTCCGGTGTGCGGTCGTGCATTATCATGCATTAACTGAAATAAGGGACCGATTTGCACTTGTAGAGGAACGATGACGTCTGATACAATCGTCTCAGCATAAATTTGAGCGTTGAGGTTGCCTCTGATCCAAATCAACTCAGTTCTTCCGCCGATCCAAATACCCGCCCATACCATGATGGTTCCACCACTATAAGGATGGACTTCCTGGCAGGATTTTAATTGCTGTTGGCGTCCAGGGGTTCTCCAGTGTCGTATACGTCTTGTATCCGGTCTCATACCAAAACGAGACTCATCAGAAAAGCACACGAAACGCCATTGTTCTTCTGCCCAATTTCTGTGTTCAAGAGCCCATTGATATCGAATCCTACGATTGTGCATTGCTATAGGTGGTACCCGTAGCGGTCTTCGGGAATGAAGGTTCACTTCATGCAAGCGGTTTCTGACTGTTTGGTCGCTAATTAAGTTCCCTGAAGAGTGATGAAGCCTCACGGCTAACATCATGGCGGTTATTGTTGGAGCTCTTCGAGTTAAGATTTGAATGTATCGGTCTTGTCTCCGTGTGGTGCAGCGATACCGTCCTCCATGGCGCTCAGCCACGGTACCAGTGCTTCGGTAACGTGTCCAAAGTCGACTGATAACACTCTGACTTGTATTCAGAGCTAAAGCCACAGTACGTTGCCGGGAACCAGCTTCTATCATTCCCACGGCTCTGAGCATTTCTTCCCTGCTTAAATGACGTCGCCGCTCCATAATAACGTTGGTTTTAATCAGTAGTAGGGAAACAGTAGCACTAATAATGTCTTCAATGCGTTGTATGTTTTTATAGGGAAAATATTGACAGCTGATTTTCATCTTTTACTCGAATTTGATTCACAGTTCCTGATTCAAATTATGAAATGCACCAAAAAGGATCCATATAAATTTATAAAATCATAAATTTATTACAAAGCCACATCTCAATCTCAAGAAATCCGCATAAAAATGCTTGATCCCTAGACACTTTTGATGTGTGTATTTCTAGACTTAATTTTGACAGCAAACAAGTTTGACAGAAATGCTGCTGTAAACACGATAAAAAACATCAAAGAAGAAGATACAAATAAATTAAAAAGTACGTTTGTATTTCAATATTTATTTATTTATTTTATGAAAGGTAGCTTCACAGCTGACATAAACATAAAATTATAACACTAGACATTACGCCAATTACGAAGTACACAGAAAAATATTATAACAGTAAGCTGACTCGAATTAATTTACATAAAAAGGTATCGTGTGTCTGTGTGCGCGCGGGTATCTGTCCACTTAATTTCAAAAGGTATTTTCTAAATTATTTTTCCAAATAAACACTCACTATCAAAATATCAGCAACACAAAAGCCCTCTTTGCGCAGCAAAATGCAAATGAAGGTTTAAAAAAAAAAAACTGAGACGCACTGATACCGCACTCTGTCTGCGAAGTTCGTCTTTGAAAAAGTTCGAGAACAACTCAACAACGCACCTGTCTACATCAATAGGCGTTCAAAAGAGCGCCGAGTCTTTTGCGTTTATACACAGCTGCAGTAATAGCTTGCCCCTTGCTGCCATAAAAAAAGCTACAGCTGTTATATAAAAGGGGGGGAGTTTTAGAGAATTTGAGTTTTAAACTTTTTGTTGTAGATATTTATGACTTATTTTGGTGTAATTAGGAGCTCGTGGCTATATAATAACAGCCACTCGGGTCGATCTTTAGGTTAAGCCGCGCTTGCCTAGGTTGGTCCTTGAATGGGAGACTACCCATTACTTAAAGAGTTTTCTCCGTGCCATGGAAAGCACGTTAAGCCGTTGTTCCCGGCTGTCATTTGTAGATTTTTGGCAGTCGTTACAGTCAGTGGCCTGAAAGTCTGTCAACCAGTCTTACCAAGGAGTTCTTTTTAGCCAGTACTAACTGGGTTGAACAGGTTAGGATAGGCAGTCTCTCAATATAAAATATTGGTATTCAGCTGCGGAGAGCAGCGGTGGCCCAGTGGTGGCAGCCCCGACTTACGAGCAGTAAGTCGTGGGTTCGAACCCAGGCAGGCGCATTACTTTGTGTAATTTATTTCATCACCGCTGCCCTCAAAAACGGTGAAGGAAAACATCGTGAGGAAACCGGCATGTCCTGGAACTAAAAATTCGAAGACATGTGACATCTACCAACACGCACTGGGCCCGCGTGGTGGATTACAGCCCACTCCTTCTCGTAGAGAGGAGGCCTGTGTCCCAGCAGTGGGAACATTATGGGCTAATGATGATGATGATTCAGCTGCATCCGTAGACTGGAAGCCAACCCCAACATAGTTGGGAAAAGACTAGGTAGATGATGATTTGGTGTAATTATGTAAAACTGCATTTGAAGGCAGATGCTAGTCCTCTTTATTATTAGTGTACCTCGCTAATTAACTTTGTTTCTCGGTATCTAGAACAAGAAACCGTGACACGTAAATTAATTACGTCACTGTCTTCTAGGTAAACGTGTACATTTGTACAATCACTAGGTGTATCATTGCTCGAAGGTGTTTGTGCTTTAGACCAAACGAGCGAATGAAAAGTCTTACCCAACCCTGTCTTCTAGTGTGTAAACAGGTTTTTTTTTCTTTAAGTAAAGTCCATATAATAAAGTATCAAGAAAATCGAGAAAATTATGCTCTTACTGGTTTTGACAGGTACTTCTGTTGCTTGATACTTTAACACGAAGTTGCTAAGATATTTCATCTTATCTTATCTTATATATATATATTCTACTATATAAAAATAAGTCGGGTTTTCCTTCCTGACGCTATAACTCCAGAACGCACGAACCGATTTCGATAATTCTTTTTTTGTTTTGTTTGTTATTGTCAGGAGAAGGTTCTTAGGTAGGTAGTGGTAGGTAGTAGTAGGTAGTAGTAGGTAGTAGTAGGTAGTAGTAGGTAGTAGTAGGTAGTAGTAGGTAGTAGTAGGTAGTAGTAGGTAGTAGTAGGTAGTAGTAGGTAGTAGTAGGTAGTAGTAGGTAGTAGTAGGTAGTAGTAGGTAGTAGTAGGTAGTAGTAGGTAGTAGTAGGTAGTAGTAGGTAGTAGTAGGTAGTAGTAGGTAGTAGTAGGTAGTAGTAGGTAGTAGTAGGTAGTAGTAGGTAGTAGTAGGTAGTAGTAGGTAGTAGTAGGTAGTAGTAGGTAGTAGTAGGTAGTAGTAGGTAGTAGTAGGTAGTAGTAGGTAGTAGTAGGTAGTAGTAGGTAGTAGTAGGTAGTAGTAGGTAGTAGTAGGTAGTAGTAGGTAGTAGTAGGTAGTAGTAGGTAGTAGTAGGTAGTAGTAGGTAGTAGTAGGTAGTAGTAGGTAGTAGTAGGTAGTAGTAGGTAGTAGTAGGTAGTAGTAGGTAGTAGAAGGTAGTAGTAGGTAGTAGTAGGTAGTAGTAGGTAGTAGTAGGTAGTAGTAGGTAGTAGTAGGTAGTAGTAGGTAGTAGTAGGTAGTAGTAGGTAGTAGTAGGTAGTAGTAGGTAGTAGTAGGTAGTAGTAGGTGGTAGTAGTAGGTAGTAGTAGGTGGTAGTAGTAGGTAGTAGTAGGTAGTGGAAATGTTTGTTGTAGTCCAGGGAAGGTTTAAAAGGTGAGAAGGGTAGTAAAAAGTGCATTGCAACGCATGTCGGGGACAGCTAGTTTCATTATAAAAAGTGGAGATACAAGATCTCCACTTTTCTTTTTCACTTTTCAAGATCTTGAATCCCATGGAGTGAAAAATAGTTATTAATAATAGTAATATTATAAATAGTTTTTAAGTATTACCTGTGCACACAAATAACATCACGCCTGTAATCCCCGAACGGGTAAGACAGCGGTGTACCTATAACCACACTCATATTTCGCAAGTTATGTTTTAGGTCCCATGTAATAGGGGGTGAGCCTATTGCCATCAACCGGGCACAATTCCAGACTCCGTGGCTGCTTCTGAGAAAATCCTGATCGAAAAACTTAATAACACTTTACCCGTCCCGGGTATCGAACCCAGCGCAGCAGTCGTGTCGTGGTTGCGACCACTCGACCAACGAGACACAACACACATATATAGGTAGTTCTGATATTGAGCCGATATCAATAGGCTTTCCCTCCGATAAAATAGTTTCACGCTGCACGGGATAAAACAATGACAGTATTCCAACGGATTCCGTTCCGGAACTAACACCATTCAAACTGCTTTCCAAAAAATAAAATGTATCCGAGCAATATATGCTGAGGGTAGAGCGATATGATGCTCTGTGAATATGTGTAGGTACTTAAGGGCCATCATCATCATCATCAGCCTATATTGTTCCCACTGCTGGGACGCAGGCCTCCTCTCTATGAGAGGAAATGGGCTGTAATCCACCACGCGGGCCCAGTGCGGGTTGGTAGATGTCACATGTCTTCGAATTTTTAGTTGTAGGACATGCCAGTTTCCTCACGATGTTTTCCTTCACCGTTTTGAGAGCAGCGGTGATGAAATAAATTACACAAGTAATGCGCCTGCCTGGGTTCGAACCCACGACTTACTGCTCGTAAATCGGGGCTGCTACCACTAGGCCACCGCTGCTCCACTGGGCCACCGCTGCTCCACTGGGCCACCGCTGCTCCACTGGGCCACCGCTGCTCCTAAGGGCCAGTTAACCCTAAATTGTGAAATTTGAACGGCTCTCGTTTGCTAAGGAGCATTCACTTTGCGATTAATACACAGCAAAGTTGAGGACTAGTTCTAAGCAGATAAGTTTTGTAAACACGATTCCATAAAAAAATGTCTAAAAAATGTCAAAGTTACCTCTAAAATAAATTACAAACAGACAATACTCACTTAAAAACTTTAAATTAAGTCAAGTCATTTTGCAGGATGGTCGGAAAATTTATAAAGAATTGTGTATAAGTTTTGCAAATTAAACAATTAACAACATACAAACTGATAATTACCTACAAATTGCAAAAAAAAAACCCACAGGCTATCCTGAGGTTTTCGCCTTAAAGACAAGGTTTACTAACTTCTAGCAAATACATCGTGGCTTATTGTTTAGTTCTATTACCGGACACTGATTACACGTTAAGCCTTTTGTCCTGACTCTCAACATCTTTGACAGACAGTAAGGGTAGTCAGCCCTGAAAGTCTGACAACCTGTGTTACAAGGGGTATAGTGTTCCCCAATAACTGGTTTGTTGAGACCAGGTGTGTTCGGTTGCTCTGGAAATCGATCCCAAAATTCGAAGAAAGGCTCACAGCTAGCCAGATCATGATGTCATCATCATAACTTAAATATTATCATTATAATCGCCATCATCTGCCTTCTAGCTATGGTATTCATAGTTGTTTTTTTTTATGTATGGCATCTCGCAGTTCAACTTATGAGGTTGTCGTCTGCTTAACCAAACTATCCTGTGGGTGCCTTAAGAGTAAGGCCTCCAGCCAGAGCATAAAAACTTACAAACTAAGCGACTACACGCTAAGGGCAGCCCCTGTGGGGTACGAGCCTCGGCTTAGGGCGTCGCTGGGAGAGGACTGCGTAGGGACAGGCTGGATCTAAATATTATTATTATTTAGGGTCTGATTTAAAACTACTGGCACAGCATCGCAGGCTGGCTCGAGCGAGGGTCGGAAAGGGCAAGGACCGGGACGCCGCAACGGACCTCGACGGCGAGGTCGGAACACAGTTGTTTAAAAAGTTAACCGCCAGTTATACGTTATTATACACACGCTACATTATTATTGTTATTCCCAGAAAACCTTTACATAGCTAGAGGCACTATTGCGAGTTAAAAAAAGTCAAAATTTAATAAAAAGTAAATGAACAGATACCGTGCATCGTCGTACCAAACCAGAGCTAATAGAGGCACATCTATCTCAGTAAATAGCAGCTAAATTAGATCAGTAGTTCCTAAGTCCGAACAGATCGGTTCTTGATGACTGGCAATTCAACGTCTGGCTATCTGTAATGGCGGTCTGCCAATGTAACGCTGTCTGTTAGACACCGCGCAGATTAGTGCCAAAAACCGATGTGTAGTTTCTTAAACTCTGTAGTTTACTTCTTCAAAGTTGCCGATTTTGTTAGTTAACTAGGAAACAAACGCTGGACGTGTGGTAAGTAACAAAACACTTTAATTTGTTTGTTTATTTGTGAGCAGCGTTTCCGAACGGAATGTTGTAATCTGCGAGTTTTCTAATGTCTAGTGCACAGATTACTTCTAGGCAAATATCAAAACAACGCTGTCTCAATGCTTACCTACTATCATGTGCCAACAGATTATCAAAAATTTAGTAGTTTTTGAATAGTCGAGATAATTGCAGTGTGTGCGAAATGGATTCATCATGTTCATCTGCCTAGCCATTTTCCAACTATAATAGGGTCAGTCGGCTTCCAGTCCAACGGGGTGCAGCTAAATACCAGTATTTTACATCATCCTCAGCCTATAACATTCCCACTGCTGTGACACAGGCACCATCTCTACGAGAGGGACTGGGCTTTAATCCACCACTCGCGGGCCCAGTGCCGGTTGGTAGATGTCACATGTCTTCGATTTTTTACTTCTAGGACATGCCGGTTTCCTCACGATGTTTTCCTTCACCGTTTTGAGAGCAACGGTGATGAAATAAATTACACAAAGTAATGCGTCTGCCTGGGTTCGAACCCATTGCTTGCTGCTCGTAAATCAGGGCTGCCACCACTGGGCCACCGTTGCTCTCCGTATTTAACATGGCAACTACAAATTACTGCTACCAAAAAAAAATATTGACTAATAGCGCCTTTTCGCCATTATTTTTGCACCATTTCTGGCAAACTAACACCTAACCTACACAATACCAGTTTACAGTGGAGACGATAACAGAACCTCCTTTTTTTGAAGAAAATCAATGTCTGACTGGCATCTAATATTAGACATTTAATATTAGATGCCATTAAAAGTTTAAGAGAATATATTTTGGCAGGTATTACGATATGAACTCTATTTTAGGTATATGTACGTCAATCAATGCCTTTCGCTTAGTTTCCAGCTGTATTCATTCAGCGCTGATAACGGTCTTTGTATAGATGGTGTTAGAGATTAACTCATCTCCTGAATGAGAAGTGATTGACAGTGGATCAGTACTAGCTTTCATGTCGTTCTTATCGGTCATCTTTCGATCAACATTAGATATCTTACTAAATAATAAAGGGGAGGCAGCACTGTACATACATAACATTACAACACGCCAGTTATCTTCGAGGGTTTAGGCAGAGGTGTACCTAATAGTACCCCCACATTTCGCCAGTTATGATTAACATAACATCCTACTAATATTATAAATGCGAAAACTTTCTCATTTATAGATACAGTGAGGATGGATGGATGGATGTTTGTTACTCTTTCACGCAAAAACTACTGAATGGATTTGCATGAAATTTGGCACACGGGTAGATTATAACCTAGATTAACACATAGGATACTTTTTATCCCGATAGTATGTTCCCGTGGGACAATTATCGAACTCCACGCGGGCGGCGCCGCGGGAATAAGCTAGTAACATACATAAATTTGTTTTCAGGCAACTTTGCCCATAGATATATACATAACAGTCTTACATACATAATGATAAAATAAATTTTGTGTTTGTACCTTAAAACTACATATTAAGTTATAGTAACACTTCACTTGCACACTACGTCACTGTGCGTTCATGTGGCATTTACCCGCGGAAGCGACGGAACACCACTCCCTGCGGTCAAAAGTCTTCCAAGACGAGGTGCAGATAACAAGTTGGTATTCGCAACATGAACGCCTTAAAGTTGACGTTGCGGCGCGACTCAAGCAGTTGCACTCTCGCCACGTACTTGCAATGGTCTTCTGACGCACGTACTCAAGTCCCATGTCGAAGGGAGTGAGGCTATTGCCATCAACCAGGCACAAATCTAGACTATATGGCTGCTACTGAGACATTTCTGATGAATTTACCCGATTCGGGAATGAACCCAGGACCTCATGCTCACTCGCGATTGCAACTACTAGACTAACGAGCCAGTGTACATTACATACATAAAGTAAGCAAAACCTACGGAACGTATTCCAACGATCTTTACTTACTTCTTGTGCTTAGTCCGAGTTCATACACACGTGTATGGACACACAAGAACATGGACAACATCATGGACGGACGCCGATCGCGAGTGTGCAAATTGTAAATTAGAATGGGGACCGTGAAGATACTAAGTGATTACTTAGTACTTCATGTTCGTAGTAATTCATATTCATTTATTTGCGTTCTACAATAAAACAACATGGTGTTAAAAAATGGCTTAGAGCTAAGAGCCGTTGTAGACCCTGTCAGGGTACAGCAAAATTTAGGGTAACATATTGCTTAAGTTTAAAAGAAATTGTAATTCGAACATGCCAAAAAATAAAAATAATAAACATGAAAACTAAATAATAACAAAAACAAATGAAAAATATAAGAAAAGAGAAATGTCAATATATTTAAAGATAAAATGTCAGCCATATAGAGTAAGAGCCAGCGACGGCCAGACCTTCGTTATTTTATAAAAGCTGAAAGTTTTTCTGTGAATGTCCCCTATACAGGTAAGAACGACCAGCGACTATAGAGTTTGGGCTGTGGTTACTTGGGCAGATAACAGGCAGTAAAGGTGTATAAAATAGTACCTGAAATTCGTTAAAGTCTAAAGCTCAATTTTTTTATATTTTCTTCAGGATATCTTTAGAAATCTCGTCATCCATTGCCGGACACTTTTGACAGTTGCTACCCCCTGCCAGACACCCCTAAACTCTAATAAATTATAATTTTACTTTCATTATTTCGGTAACATTTTTTATGGGTCCCCAAGTTACATATATAAAATTTCGCTTTTATACTATAACGAAAGTATAATTATAATTTATTAGAGTTTAGGGGTGTCTGGCAGGGGGTAGCAACTGTCATAAGTGTCCGGCAATGGATGCCGAGATTTCTAAAGTTATCCTGAAGAAAATATAAAAAAATTGAGCTTTAGACTTTCACGAATTTCAGGTACTATTTCATACACCTTTACTGCCTGTTATCTGCCCAAGTAACCACAGCCCAAACTCTATAGTCGCTGGTCGTTCTTACCTGTATAGGGAACATTCACAGAAAAACTTTCAGCTTTTATAAAATAACGAAGGTCTGGCCGTCGCCGGCTCTTGGGCTAATAAAGAGCTAAAAATTAAAATATACATGATAAACGAAACAATTACATAAAATTCACAAAAAATAATAATAATAAAATATATAATCAAGAAGCTAATAACGTTCAGTTCTCTCTCTCCGGGTAAAATTATTATGGTAACAGTTAGCTGATTGATGTACATTACACCATGTATAAATATTAAAATTCGGATTCAGATAAGCCCGACGCATCACCGCTACGCTGCTCAAGAATTTACACATTACGATGCATTTTCATGTAAAAAATTCAGCTGAAATTATAAAATGCCTGACGGTTTCAGACCACGGTAAAGCGAATAAACAAAACAAGCGGAAATTAGAAGGAATATTAAAAGCCGGCTATTCTGATAGCTTCTAAAAATGGAAAATTTAAGCGAAATAAAGTGAAAAGAACTTATAAAACTTTCAAAATCCGACGTTTATAATTTCGGTATAGTATTGTTCCTCGAATAATTCGCCAACAACGTTCTGTATAACTATCAAACTTTAGATTTCGCTTAAATTCGAAACAAATTGTTCCATATTGTTTTGTTTGAGATAAAATTGAATTAAACTTTCTGTTAGAAGAAACGAATATTGTTGTGGGATAATTAATTATTGGATGTAGCAACTTAATTGCTAAATGCCGAATGAAATAAAACGAGGGATTGCCAGTCTGTCTGGCTAAATAAGACAATAAAATCCACTTGGATTTCAAACTCGGTTAAAGATACAATGGCTTTCTTGGTGTTTGGTAGAAGATAATAGTTATTAGGGTTCCGTAGCCGAATGGCAAAAAACGGAAGCCTTATAGATTCGTCATGTCTGTCTGTCTGTCCGTCCGTATCACAGCCACTTTATTCCGAAACTATTAGGACTACACAGCTGAAACTTGGTAGGTAGATGTATTCTGTGAACCGCATTATGATTTTTGTACAAAATTAAAAAAAAAAATAGATAAGGATATCCCCCATACATGAAATTGAAACTAAAAAAAAAAAAAACTATCAAACCTATACGTGTGGGGTGTCTGTAGATAGGTCTTTAAAAATGACATTGAGGTTCCTAAAACCATTTTTATTCAAAGTCAATCTTTTGAAAGATAGACACATCCAAAGTAGTAAAAAGTGTGTCCCCCCCCTCTAATTTCTAAAGTAAGAGGATGAAAATTCTGAAAAAAATATGGGGATGTAGAACGTAAAAAAAACTTTCAACGAAAATTGGTTTGAATATGATTTGATATGTAGTTTTTGAGATATGGGACTTTTTCACCAAACTGCAGCAGTAACTTTGTTTTTCATTAACTTACTATGAAAAACAAATTTAGTTTTGCGGTTGAGTGAAGGTTTACAAATGAATGACCGTTCAAAACATTGTTATTATATTGTTTGGGGCTATGGAACCCTGTGTGTGAGTAAGACTCGCACTTGGCCCGTTTTTTTTTAGGATTCCGATATCAAAAAAAAAAAAAAAAAAACAGAACTATTATAGATTCGAACTAAAACCGACGTTTCTGTCTGTTCGTTCGTATGTCGCAACCTTTACTCTTGAGTCTATAGACTGTAGACCTGCTCTCCAAATTTCAACTGAGTAGTGCCGTTGAAATTTGGAGAGCAGGTGTGGCACTCCTTGTAATTCTGTAATGTATACATTTGTTGTAAGACATGGCTTAATATAATCATCAAATACAGAACTATAGCAACAGAGTGGAGTTTACTTGAGGTGAATCGACACAGGAGTTGTCCTTATTTAAGACCGCTAGTAGATACAGTTTCATTAATTAATTTAATTTAATAATTTAAGTGTAGTTACTATTTTTAGTAATTATTTTGCAAGCATAAGCAGAAGATTATACTGCTTGAAAGCAGGATCATATAGAAGTCAGATGTACTGTTCACAAATTAATATAATAACGGCTTTATTATGATAAGCTTACATTTAGCAAACACCTTACCTAAGGGTCAGTTCAAACCGAGACGCGACGCGACTATACTTGAAGAGGCCAGTGAATTGACCCTTTTTTTATTTTTTTTTGGGGATGTGAAATCTTCAATTGACTATGACTCTGGGCGGAGCGGGAGGGAGTGTCAGACTTGTACTGACTAAAACCCATCCATGTTCCTTCTTCGCCCTTTATGTTCCAGGGCCGCGGTATCTCTTTCGAACAACCCGCAGCCCTGGCAGGCATCGGCCCTGTCGGGCCTCTTCCGATTTGCTGACATCTCCTTGAGGCGCGCGTGGAATAAGACATGACATGTCATAAGACGGACGGACGGTGAGCTGGCCCATTACTCACCGTCCACAGGCCCGCGCCTACGGTGGCCGGGGGCCACTGGTTGCCCCCCGACGCCCGGGGCGTCTCCCGCGGCGGCTGGGACGTGAGGTTCTCTCCCTCTCACGTTCCGCCACCTCCTTCGCTAGCATTACTGCTTCGCGTGTGAACTGACCCTAAGGGGATGGATTTCTTCACGCTTCCATTCGAAATTGTTTTTTAGAATAACAAAAACAAATTGATAAACTTCACTGCAGTTTTTCTAAAACGCCATTTTGTTGTAAAAGCCAGAAAATAAAGTCAAGGAAAATAATTATTTTCAAATAAACTACAAACAAAAAAAAAAAAAATTTGGCTTAGCATGGAAAATGTACATAACATGTCAACTCTATTAATTTAATTACATCCTCGATAGTGTATGGAACTTGGATATTATATGACAAGAGGATGGCAACAACATAACATCACGCCTTGTTATCCCGGAAGGGTTAGGCAGAGGTGTACCTAACAAGTACGCGTACCCACATTTCGCCAGTTATAGTCCCATGGAATAAGCGGTGAGCCTTTTGCCACAAATCCAGACTCTGTGCCTGCTATTGAGATATTTCTGATGGAAAAACCCAATAACACTTTACCCGACCCGGTCCGGAATCGAACCCACGACCTCGTGCTCAGCAGTCGCACTTGCGACCACTAGACCAAAGAGGCAGTCGCTCCAAGTGAAATACTGTTATTCGGCTGCATCGCTTGAACCGGTCTCAATACAAGGAGTTGTTTTGCATCCTCGTCGAATTCAAGGAGGTAACAATGCTAATGATTCTCTTCCCGAATCAATAATAAAATGGGTAGGCAATTTTGTTTTTTTTTCTTATTTACGGAAATCGGTAAGTGTGAACCACTCATGTTTGAAACGCGGGCCGTCTGATTCTTGCCCTAGAACCGCGCTCCCACACATCCAAAATCTCGAACGTTTAGTCGATAATTTCTTATTCCCTAAATCAAGGGGGGTTACTCTGAAACACTGAAAACATAAACAACCAAAAAATCAGCGTTTATTAATAATTAACTAGGTACCGTAATTTTAATTGATTATTTATGTCTTTTGTGAAAACCTCCTGAATTTTGACGAGGAAACAAAACAACACCTTGTATAATTTAAAAAAAAACGCTAGGCAGATGTTAAAAGTCGTTAATACCATAACCCATACACGGACCAACCGTGTTTGCCGAGATTGATCCGTGGATGGGTAACCATAATTACATACCAAGTTTCCTCCGTGCCTCGAGAAAAGCACGTTAAGCCGTTGGTCCCAGCTGTCATATGTAGATCTTTGAAAGTTGTTACAAGTAGTCAGACGCCAAAAGTCTGATATCCAGTCTTACCAATGGGTATCGTATTACCCAGTTACTGGGTAGTGAAGGTCAGATAGGCAGTCGCTTCATGTAAAGTACTGGTACTCAGCTGCATCCGGTTAGACTGGAACCGACCCCAAGATAGTTTGGGAAAAGGCTAGGCAGATGATGAATCGTTAATACCCCAGCTTCGTAGTACTAAAAGGCTAAGCTATTATAAGACAAAAGTGCAATACTTACACTGTGTGTACGCAATAGCCGATTTAAAAAAAAATATGATTAAGCATCGGTGTCCCTTCGACTTTCATCTCGGGCAATGGAGCTAGACGACCTGTTTAGCTCCGTCTTTTTTTCACTCTGGAATAAGAATGAAACAATAATGATTTAAGACGTCATGGCCAGCTGGTTATCATTCTATCTACATTACCATTATTATTTTTATAGTCCTCGGTGACCGTTTTAGTTAATAGTGGTGATTCATCGGAAAAATCACAAATGCACATTGCATAAACACAAGTAGTACTCTCTCTTCCCTCACTCTCATACTCGTAGTCCAGTGGGAAGGCAATCCGACACGACCAGAGAGAGATCAGGTGCAGGACCAACGGATTAGCGTTCTCTGGCGGTACAACCGCTTAAACTGATAGAAGATATTGAATCCTAATAATTTCTTAAAGTATTCAACGAATATAATCTTCTTCTTCGAATCGATGAGTCAGATATTGTCCGACCAGAACGTAGCAACCCCGACAACTCTGTCGTTTGCCTCATTCAAGACCATCCTTTAGGAAACCATTCATTAGCAAAAGAAACCCATTAAAATTACCATAATATTTAAAACTTTAATCGTATAAAAAAACTGAATTACTCTTAGCTTGGCGCATTAAAAGAAGGCGTCTCGGAATGTTGCTAAATCTCCCAAGACGTGCCATAGGAAATGTTCTCTTTATCTTACAACATCCTGCTTCCGAAGGCGTACCTTCCGCCCCCCATTCCGCCTCGCCGCACTACACACCGGAACTGACGGGGATTTATTTAGAATAAAACAGCATATTTTTATTACGCATTAAAATACTCCAAAAGTTAGGATTGTTAAGATACCGAGTTTTTCTTTTTTTAATTGACGCTATTTATTTGTTAAGAAATTTATTGAAGTAACTTGAATGGGTAGTCAATAAAATGGGTTTAAACCATGTGAAAGGATTTTGATTAATTGCCTAAATAAATTGCCCTGCTTGATTTAGATTTTTTGGACACTGGAACGAGAGTTGAAACTTCAATAATGCTCTTTTATTTCGACATGCATTGAAATGTCAGGTGACATTTATATGAATATCTAAATAATGCAATGTAAACGCAAATAAAATCAAATGGAATTCGTTCTCAACAGATTGGCCAGAGAAGGGGCGGAGAAAGGGAGGGATGTGGAAGACCCACAGATCTCTCATTTCAATGTCAAGATCGAGTCAAGGGCAAGTGATTTTAATAAACCAATGGCAAAAATGTTGTACGAATAACGGTTAAATACCTCAAAAACCAAACAAGAAAGAAAACTTCATTCCCATATCAATATCGCCGTCCATCTAAACGACAAAGAAAATTGATAAGGACAATCGATGCGCCGGGAAAATTGTACCAGCACTGCAGACGTGGCGAGTGCATTGTTTTGTCGCCGCATCTGCGCCGGGGATTATCATCAATCACCAACTGCAAATTGCACATAGCCTTTCGGAATGCACCCTGTGCCATTTGTGTGCCATCGGCCAGGATTAGGCGGCATTAGTTGAATCGAATTCCGTGCTAAGCGCTTTGCGGAGCTATGTGTTACAGTATGCGAGGTTGGAGCCTGTAACTGCACTCGAATAGCCTACAACTACACAGTACACACTCCCGAAGGAATAAATTATCGATTCCTCCTGATAGCGAAATAAATCGCAAGTTAAGTTAATTTTAATTAAACTTGGCCGATTTTCGTATCCTGCTGAATTGCTAAATGGGCCGGGACGAAGTTTGTTGCTAACAGATAGATGTAACTTATTTTTATCGGTTCCTTGAACGTGACCGCAGCGGCAGCCGGCTTGTTTCGCCGCTAAGAAAATGTTTGTTCATGATCATTGAGTACGCAACAGAAATATAGATATTGCCGTTTCAATATCATATTGTATGATTTTATTACATTTTATTCAAGAAGGAGTTACCATTGTAGATTTAAAGTAGGTAGCATTACGGCATTGTTGATATTTTCTATGACCCTACACAAACGCACAATTAACGAATAATTAGGTCCCCAATAAGAATAACCAAAACATTAATAAACATCAATAACGTGCTTAACAACGCAACAAACAACTGGAACAGTTACGACTGTTTGTAAGAACATTGTTCGTTCAAATTAAGGAAAACGTTCTATACAATTAAAGCCCGGTCACAGTTCATTCGAGTCTTCTTTAATTACAGTTCCTTATGCAAGTAGCTCGCTTAGATCCGGAGTTCCGAAACTATTTGTGGCACTAAATCCAGTTGCCGGTACAGCACTATCTAGGAGCGCAACATGCATACCCATGTAAATTTCAAGTAGAGCCGGCCTCGTTAATTTGGGTCTTGTCACAAGGCACATCCCTTTCTTAGTAACTCTGTACTAGCTGCGTCGCCGTGCTTTCACCAGCTAACGGCTCCTTGGCTGCTCGAAATTGCCTCGGTTTATCTTCGTACGATCGACCCTGAACACATTCTGAATAAATGTTTCACAAATTCGCTATCCTGTACTCAGGAATGTCCCTTTTATTTATCTTTACGTTTTTGAGATTTGCTTCAGTGATTTTGATTATGTTAGGCTTCAGGGGTCTGTATCAATTGGGGATGTTAATTTGGGTTTCCTAATTTGATTTGATTAGATTAGAGACTTAGATGAATAACGATATAAGTGGTCGTATTGAAATACATTCAGACATGCTTTCTTCGGTTGACACGTACTGAAAAATTTTGGATCTTCATCGTCTGTTCAATTTAATTTCAGTATATAAGAATGAATAAACTGCCTTAAATTATATATTTTTCGATAACGGTTGCTAGGACCAAAACAATTGTGTTTAAATCATATCGAATTTTGTTTGGGTGTTCCAGCACTATTATAAGAACTATAAATAAGGCTGCACGGGTCGATCTTTAAGGTTAAGCCGTGCTTGCCGAGGTTGTTCCGTGGATGGATGACCGTAATTACATACCGAGTTTCCTCCGTACCTCGGAACGCACGTTATGCCTTTGGTCCCGGCTGTCATTTGTAGATCTTTCACAGTCGTTACGAGTCAGAAGCCAATAGTCTGACATCCAGTCTTGGGTAAGACTGGATGTCAGACTATTGTTACTAGTTAGTGGGTTGTGGAGGTCAGATAGGCAGTCGCTTCATGTAAAATACTGGTACTCAGCTGCAGCTGGTTAGACTGGAAGCCGACTCCAAGATAGTTTAGGAATAGGCTAGGCATATGATGATAAATAAGAAAAAAAAAACAAGTTATGTCTGTTTAAAACTTATAAAGTGTCATATTATGTGCTGTTGTGCTCTTCCAATGTATTTTTTGACGTCATTAAAAACTCCTAATGTCAACAAAAATGGAAAAGAACAGAAAACCAAGTTTTACTAACTTGATTTTGTATCAGTGTTAATTGAATAGTTCTCACATTAGCACGTGTGTCAATACTACAGTCCGCGAGTGTTATAAAACCTTAGTATTGATGTGTATGGGTGATTTTTCCAGAAGTGTTTCATTCGGATCGCTCCCTATTAGGTATATGGGAGTTAAACATAACTCGCAATATGTGAACGTACGTACTGTTATTAAGCACTACGTCATCATAACCCTTTAGAGGTTACAGGTGGGATATTTTTAATCGGCTGATTAAATAGTAAGTTATTGTTAATCTTAACAGTAAATATTTTGACATTCGTGCTTTCTTCCACGCGCAAAATAATAATTAAGTGTCTGCATGAAAATATTTTGGAACCGTCGTAATTCGTTACTCATTTTGTGTTATGTATTGAACTGTATTGTTTAACAAATTGCTAATAACAACCTAGCAATTACAAGTTTCTTCGTTCCTAAGTGGAGCTCGTGGCTAAATAATAACAGCCGCACGGGTCGATCTTTAAGGTTAAGTCGTGCTTGCCGAGGTTGGCCCGTGGATGGGTGACCATAATTACATACCGAGTTTCCTCTGTGCCTCGGAAAGAACGCTAAGCCGTTGGTCTCGACTGTCATTTGTAGATCTTTGACAGTCGTTACGAGTAGTCAGAAGCCAAAAGTCTGTCATCCAGTCTTACCAAGGGGTATCGTATTACCCAGCTACTGGGTTGTAGAGGTCAGATAAGACAGTCGCTTCATGTACAATACACGTACTCAGTTGCATTCGGTTAGACTGGAAGCCGACCCCAAGATAGTTTGGGAAAAGGCTAGGCAGATGATATAATTTTTTAATAAGGATTTATAGAAGATACTGATGACAATGATGATGTGACTGCTGAGATGACGAGTAATAGAGAAGTATGGAATAAGAAGACATGCAGCACCGACTTCAAATAAAGTGGAATCAGGCTATTCCACTTTATTTTGGGTCTCCCACGAGATGACAAAAGAATGATGATGAACTACTTCAAAAATTCGTACGTGTTTCCTAAGCTTCTTTGTAGGAAATAATTTTGATTATTTAAGGAGGTAATTATGTTATTTTTTTTCATAAATTGGAATCGATTACAAATTCATTTGTTGCGAAGAGACCATGCGCTTACTGCAATATTCAGTCACGGCGGAAAAATCCTTATGATTACAACTAATTAATAGAGATGTTCCGACTAGTCGGAAAAGCCGACTATCCGGCCACTTTTGTAGCCGGTGACTATTCGGCAAAGAGCGCCGACTATCCGGCTTCTTATTTTGTATGAATTTCTCAATAAAATGTATAGGGGGAATTAGACGGCACGGTTGGTGCAGTGGTTGAGCGATCAACTGCTGTGGTGCGCGGGTTCGATCTCCGCAAGGAACAAATATTTGTACCTACAGATAGTTGTTCCAGGTCTGGCTGTTTGTGTATGTGACTTTAAATGTTTGTAAACGCACCCAAGATACAGGAAAAAATCCTAGTGTGGGGCAACGTTTAAAAAAAAAAAAAAAAAAACACTTTAATGTACAGTAACAGTATTGTCTTTATTTTATCACACAAAAACACCGCTCTGACCAGTGCTATAGCAAAAATCATAAAACAATGCTAAGTTAACAAAACTTGTTCTGACATGTTCGCAGGCGGCGGTTGCAACTTGCGCGCGAATTATCTGTAAACGTAGCATCATGGAAATTTCCAAATACCCCCGAAACCGTTATCAGCTCGGCCGACTAGTCGGTCTTCTACAACCGACTAGTACCCGGCACATCTCTACTAATTAATCATAAAGTATTTCACAACGTAGATACTATACTCGATTTCTTAAAGTGTCATTTCTTAGAGTCCTCTTCCCCCTCGGATACTAAGCAGTGTAGACGTGTGATTAGCGCGAAAGAAATAATTTAATAAACGTATTTAAATCAAAACTACAATAAAAACAATTCAGAAGAAGTACTAGGAGCGCAGAAACAAGTAGCGGTGAACGTGCGGCGCGGTGAGCGTTAAACTCACACACACACGGACTTTGCAACTGTCTCCACTACGCAAGCGTGCGCCGGCGACAGCGAATGAGTGAGTGTTCTCTATCCTTGTCATCCGTCAACGCCATTCTCAGTGTCAGTGTTAATCTGTCAAAGTCATCTGACAGTGTCATCTGTCAATAGCGTTCCAAGAACCTACTAAATCAGGAACTTGAGCATCGACCACTTCCGTTCCACGCAGTTGACTTTGCATTCCCGAGCCTGTAGTTGATAACTCCCTGGTACATACAAGGGTTTCTGAACTGAGTCAGCCATGTCAGGTCAGCGCAGTACACCAGTGCATGACAAAGAAAATCTAAAGGAGCGTGCTAGGGAGTTGCAGACTGAATCTGAGCCGGATCTGGAAGAACATGCTGATGAATATGAAAATGTGTCCCATAGGACTAATAAAAGGCGAGCTTTGAGAACGCCTCCCCAAATCAAAACTACGAATGCCGCAAATATGGGTGATGTTATGACAGAAATGCGTACATTGTTCAATTCTCTGGCATCTGAACAAGACTTACGCTTCCGGGAGTTGCAAGCGACCCTACAGAAGCAGAGCGAAGAGATTAAGGAAAGTATCAGTTTCTTATCAGAGAAGTACGACGTGGCTCTGAACCAGATTGAATCGCTACAAAATGAGAAGAAGGATGACAGGAAACGGATTATTGCACTAGAGGAAAGAATAGATTACTTGGAAAGGAAAACCTGTTCAGCAACAATTGAAATTCGAAATGTACCAAAACTGATCTCCGACCAGAATAAGTTCGAAGGCAAAGAGGAACTGAGCAATTTTATGTCTGAACTGGGCAAGATAGTTAATGCTGAGATCAAGGATACCGACATCAAAGACATCTACAGAATAAAGCCATCAGAAAAATCGAAAGGTACAGGAACTATCATTGCCGAGTTTTCTACAGTACTGAGGAAAGAAAAGGTTCTAACTGCTACAAAAAAATTCAACAAAGTTAAAGAGTTAAGTGATAAGCTACATACTGGACATTTTAGCTTGAAAGGAGAAAGGAAGCCCATCTATGTGTCTGAGAGTGTCACAAAAAAGACTGCCAAACTATTCTCTCAAGTCCGTGAATTTGCCAAAATAAATAGCAACACATGCTGGATTTTTCGTGGAGCGGTTTTTCTACGGCTCGATGATAACGAACGCCTGCAAATCAAATCAGAGCACGATCTTGCCAGCATTAAAAACAAAGTATGATTTTCAGCATTTTTATCTTTTTATAATTTTAGTTTGTATCATTGTAATTGATTTATTAGATTTAAACGAAAATTGTATCACTTTTGAATGTTTACTTAGCTATAAAAAACAAAAAAATACATATCATTCCATCCATCACTTTAGACCACACTACCACAATAAACACACTCTTAAAATATATGTACAAACAATCATAAACACACACAAGACAAACACAAACATTAAACCGACACACTACAGACATTTTAAGCAATGGCCAGCAAAGACAAGCTTAAGTTATTATTTAAAAAATGGCTGCCACGTGTGATTCGTTACAATTACTACAAGAAATGGACAGCATACACCTTGCTAAATCGATCACATGCGACTGTTCAGATCTTGACAAACATACAGCCATAAACAAAAATGATTTTACTGTAATTTCCCAGAACATTAGAGGAATTTACTGCAATTTCGACAATTTCTTACTTACATTATCTGGTCTTCAATTTGAAGCAGACACCATTATATTAACGGAATGCCAACTTAATTTAAATAAACCTATACCACAACTTGAAAATTACAATTGCTATTATACCACAAACCTTTCGAATAAACACGATGGAGTCGTCGCGTATGTAAAAAAATCTTTAAAACAAAAAGTTACAGAAGTTAAGCTCTTAAACGCATCTTGTCTTCAAATTGAAGTACTAAATAACATTGTCGTTGGTATATATAGATCCCCTGCAAATTTAAGCGCAGATAATTTTATTGACTCTTTAAGCTTACATTTGGAATCATTAAACGTACAAAAAAGAAACATTGTGATCACAGGGGATATAAATATTAACCTAAGACCTGGGGAAACTGAACACTATTACGAACACAAAAATAGAGTAAATTACCTTACTATGTTATCGTCATACGGAATACTGGCCGGGCATACACTACCCACTAGAGAAATGAATTGTCTTGATCATTTTATGCTAAAAATTAATCCGAAAAAAATATCAGCATTTATAGCTATCTTATGCACTACCACTACTGACCACTATACCACCTTTCTTTCTTTGGCAAAAACAAAAGACAAAATCTCTCCAGATAAAATTAAAACCACTATAGATTTTAACAGTGCTCTGCTATACTTGCAGAATAAAAATGTAGCTGAACTTCTATTTATTGATGACCCAAGTGTAGTTACGTTCTCCTTAATAGAAAAAATAACTGAATCATTGAATGCAAATACACGCACTATTACCATACCAAGCAGTAAACGATTAATAAAGCCCTGGATTACTCAGGGTATTCTAAGATGTATTCGGAATCGTAATGCGTTACAGAAAAAGGCACGAAATGATCCTCACAATGAAATTGCCAAAATGACATATACGCGGTATAGAAACCATTGCAATAATCTGATAAAAAAGTTAAAAAGAAAATATAATAGGGTCCAAATTACTAACGCTATCAAAAACAATAGGCTTCTCTGGAAAAATATAAAAAACATTACTTATACAAATAAATCACGAACAGAAAACTTAGAGTTGCTGCAGGTTAAATCATCTCCCATAGAATCTGCTAACTTTATAAATAACTATTTTGCAAGTATAGGCAGAGATCTGGCACAAAACATACCATCTGGTACTAACTTATTTAGCCAACCCCGAAATAAAACGTCATCTCACACAAGCTCAATGGTACTACTGGATACTGATCAACCCGAAGTTTGTACTACGCTTATGAATCTACGATCTGACAGTGCCCCCGGATGGGACAATATACCCACCTGCTTCTTGAAACTTGCTAAAAACGAAGTTGTACCTATTATCACGCACCTTGCTAATCTATGTTTTCAGAAAGGTGTTTTTCCAGCCCCACTAAAAAAATCTGTTATTACGCCTGTGTATAAGAGTGGTGATAGAGACGACGTCAACAATTATCGACCCATTTCCGTTTTAACTGCAATTTCAAAAATTATTGAAAAATTGATAAATACTCGTCTCTTGCAGTATCTAAATAGATTTGATATTCTGTCACCTTCTCAATTTGGATTTAGGCAAAAAAAGTCTACTGAAGATGCTATAATAGCACTAAGTTCTTTAGTAACTAAACAACTCGACAAAGGAAATAAATGTATGGCAGCCTTTCTGGATCTTAGAAAAGCCTTTGATACCGTCTCTGCCCCCATTCTTTTAGACAAGCTCGAAGCTATTGGAGTTCGTGGAATACCACTAGCACTTTTTAAAGACTATCTTTCTGGTAGAACACAAAAAGTGAAACTTGAACAAGTTGTTGGGGAAGACGCAGATGTATCATACGGCGTTCCTCAAGGTAGTGTACTAGGACCTACTCTATTTTTAATTTATATAAATGACCTATGCAACATGACGATTAGTAATGCCAAAGTATTCTCATATGCCGATGATACAGCTGTCGTCTTCTCGGGGAAAACATGGGATGATGTGAAAAATAGTGCAGAAGAAGGGCTAGCTCTAATGGCAACGTGGTTTAAAAAAAATCTGCTCACCCTGAACACTAACAAAACCAACTTCATTTGTTTTAATATTTATAATCAGTTTCAACCAGACAAAGAATTTAATTTAAGAATCCACAAGTGCGACTTTACTTCGGATGAAACTTGCTGCAATTGCCCTACTATTCAACAAGTTACCCAAACAAAATATCTGGGAGTGATTATTGATCAGCGCCTTTCCTGGTATCCTCAACTGGAACAAGTTATGAGTAGAGTACGAAAACTTATGTGGATATTCAAAGAGCTGAGATATGTTGTGCCAGGGAGAATAAATGTAAATAAAAATAGTGACAAAAACAGAAATCTATTAAATGAAATTTATATATCTTTGGTTCAGTCTGTCTTAGTATATTGCATAGTTGTATGGGGTGGAGCAACAAAATCTAGTTTTCTAGAGTTGGAACGCGCGTAAAGAGCTATTATTAAGGTGATGTATTTCAAAAAAAGAAGATTCTCCACTGAAAAGCTTTACGAATTATCTAATCTGCTGTCAGTGAGACAATTGTACATCCTTCATATAATCCTTAAAACACATAAAGAGATACCATATGATCCTAAAATATTAAGAAAGAGAAATAAACACCACATAGTAAAAGTTCCCACAACCAAAACAGAATTTGCCACCAGACAATTTGAAATACGATCAGCTTATTTGTATAATAAAATTAATAAACTAATATATATTTATGATAAAAAAAAATATGACTGCAAAAATAAACTAATTACATGGCTGCACAATTTAAATTATGATGATACCGAGCTACTTTTGCAACGTGTGATCTAACAATAAACTAATAGAAAATGTTGTTACTCACTTATTTAGTCACACACATACACTCAAAATCTGTCTCTCAACCTTTCACACACACACACACACACGCACACACACACACACACACACATACGCACACGCGCGGACACACACATACACCCATATGCCCACACACACATACAATTTTATTGATAGTACCCTAATTTAATTTTTCTCTCTTTTGTTACCAATTTGTAAGTTTATAATGTAAGGGAAGAGCGGAGCCTTCAACTACAGGCATTTATTATGCCTAAATGGAGACTCCTCAACATGCATTTAAGCCAAAATGAACTGAAATAAACTTATTATTATTATTATTATTATTAAAGTGACTTCACATATCTTATCGATTCGTTAAAATAGCGATAAGTGGTCAAGGGCAAAAAAACGGAAATAATCCACTGTTGTTCTACTGATAAATATTAGTTCATAGCTGTGCCCTTGTATAGGTACTTGTGGATACGTTGATTATTGCAGGGTCAGAGTGACTAGTGCCAGAGACAGCTGAGAACGAAAGATCAGTTGCGACGGCCATGATTGAACGTCCTGAACAGTTACCAGCAGTATTGTTTTAAAATACACCAGTGTGGCAAAGAGACGAAACTATAGAGGACGTCTAGTGACATGTCTTTTCCACTCTGGAATTAAACTAAAACAATACTACTTTAAGGGGTCATGGTAGGCCACCTGGGATTCCAGGTAGTTGAAATACTTTTTGTAATTTATTATATACTAGCTGTGCCCGCGACTTCGTTCGTGTGGAATTAGATTTTTCCTAAAATAGAAGTAGCCTAAGTTACTCCTTATTGCACAAACTATTTGTCAGTAAAAGTCCCGTCGAAATCGGTCCAACAGTTCAAGAGATTAGCTAGAACAAACAGACAGACAAAAATAGTAAAAAAAAATATTTTGGTATATGTATCTTATATACATTCATATGCATGTAGTAAGAAGCGGTTATTTTAATATTACAAACAGACACTTTAATTTTATTTATTGGTATAGATGTATACATAGATTCAAACTAACGAAGACATCTACCAAACCACACTGGGCCTGCAAGGCACATGCGTATATCTCAAAACTGCTAATTCTGTATTACAGAGGACATGCGATGTATAGGTCTGGTTCCCAGTAGTGGAAACATTATATATACAATGTAACAGTTGATCAAGATTGTAATGGAAAATCAAAATACCAATTAGTTATATTATCTAATTTAAGTTTCGATTGAAAACCAGTGAAAACTGATTTTGGCTGATTAACAGTTATCACCGCAACATACAGATGGATTGTGATAAAGAGACAACCTTTGAGACTTGCTAATGAAGTAATGAGGCTATCTAAGCAAAAACGTCTACCCACATTTGCCTATAAACAAGGAATAATATTTTAGATCGAAAACAATGTACTGACCTGCATTAATTACGTCATAATCTTGGAAAACAGGTGTGTGACATGTGTTTTTTTTTAGATTTATACAAAAACAGTAATAGCATAAATTATATAGCAACCGGGAAAATAAAACACTTTTTCAAAAAGAATATAAACAACTTGTTGTTGACCATAATTTCTCCAGTTCTCATTATAACATTCCCCAAATATAAAACCTACTTAAAAAATGGTTAAAGTGTCAGTCGCAATCTTTAAACATTGCTCACATAATGAGAGCCAAACATGGCTCTCATTCACGTATTCTTTAAACATAAAGAATACGTGTTGTATTTAGACAACATATTGGTTCAAAGTGGTAGACGACAATACTATACGTGCACTCTTGGATAGTTTGTTGATACTTTCGACATAAGCAAATGAATTTGATTTTAAACAGTCTAACTATGGAATAATTAGGTCGCAGCTGATGTTGTGTTGATTACAAAAGCTATGACAACATCACACCTGTAATAATCGAAGGATAAAAACGTATACAGACATTGCGAGGCATACGCCGCGAACAACGCACAGCGAATGCCTCGCAAGGTGTGTAGTTTTATATTCATGGCGAGGCATGTGCTACGCACGGGCGAGGGCGAGCCAACGTATGGCCGGGGCATTCGTTGTGCGCCGTTCGTGGCGCATGCCTCGAAAAGTCTGTATCCACCTTAAGGCGCAGGTGTTCCTAGTAGTACATACACGTTCGGTCAGCAACTGGACACAAGACCAACCTCCGTGGTTGGTTCTGAGAAATTCCTGCTATTCTTCTTTATCGTGTGGTTAGTACCTAATCTAGTGTCAAAGTTTTCACCTTTGACTGGGTTTTTACATGTCGTCGAGAAATATATCTCAAGCATGCTGGTTTTCCCTTACCGAAACAAGTGATTATTATACAATACGCACATGAATCCGAAAAATCAAAGGGATTTTGGGTTCGAACTCGATACCTATGGTTTCGCAGTCCGACAATCACACCACTAGGCTATCACTGCTACAATTCCTGATGGGAATTTCCAATTATACGAAGCCAGGACCTTTTTTTTTGCGGTTACCAGCCCGACGACGCAGAAATGTGTTGGATGTGGATTTCAATCTGCTTATTGCGATGCATCCTCAAATTGCAACAGCTGTCGAATACTTCGCAATTTTTATCAATTTATCAACTTAACTATTTAGGCACAAATGATCGAATACTAGCGTACGCAAGCGGCTGTGCCACGATGCCCACGATTGACGTAAAATCGTTGACATATCTTGATCAACGTAAATTACGTCCATGGCGCCTTACGTAAGAGATATGATCAGTGTTATCATTTCAGCAGTTCTGCCTTTTTGGCTAACAACAACGTGCCTTATTAATCAATTTGTAGTCCAACGCTGCCAAAACATGGCAAGCAGTAAGACCATTCCTAGTCCAGCAGACCGCACGTCCGTGACAAAATTTGACCTTACCTTGGGGTGGCCTAGCGCAGTGCTTTAATAGAATAAGAGACCAGGATGGAGTTTCTTTCCAATTATTCCCTGAAACTACTTTTGCGAATGGACTACTACATTCAATTCTATTTTTGTGTAAAAGTTAACGTTAAAAAGAGTAATGACCAAATTGAAATAAATTGCTTGTTTGCGTGACTGAAATGACATGACTCGAAAAAATAAGAAATACAGGACACAGTTTTTTAAGTTAAATTGACAATTATTTTTTGCATACCTTTTATCAAAATATAAAAATATTATTTACCGTACCTATTTTTTTTTATTTAATATCATTAATTTTAAATTCAACCAAACAAATAACATCCAAAAATACTTTTTTTTTAAGTGACCAGCTCATATATCCTACCACTGATGTGCAATTGTACATTTGTTGTTAAAACGACACCAATAAATACTATAAGGCCTAAAATTCCAAGTGATAATAATGATAAAGATTGTTGGACATTATGTCAAAACAACTTATTTTTTTCTTCGTAGAGATATCACGATTTGTTGTCATGATCCACTTACTATACAAAACAACCTCGTAGATTAGACTACTAAAAACAATATAATACGCAATTTGATAAAAAAAAAAAAAACATGATCGACTCGTTCATGTATCGTAAGTACAACTGTTGAGCTTGAGGTTCTGGGTGCGATTCCCAGGGTTTGCCTGACCTGGGAGTCTTATTGAGTTTCCCAATCAAGAATTTCCCAGTAGTAGCCAAGCACTCTGTATTTGTGACCGATTTATGGCGATAGACCAGCGGGGGCTGGCTATTACATGGAACTTAAACATAATCTAGAAAGAAAGAAAGGAAATTGTTTTTATTTGGCATTAATAACACTTTAAAAGTTACACAAAATAAATAAACAAACAGGACTAATAATGCCAAAAGGGCCTCAGCTCAGCATAATGCCAGATGGCAACACAAAGTGTACCACCTGACGCTGATTTTCAGCTGCAGCCCACGAGTGCCATACGCTCGAAAATATAAACAAACACATATTTAAAGCTTTGCACAAATTTCAATCGAATTATATTTTATTTTAAATATATAGTATATAATATAATCTGCCAAACATGGGTCTACTATACATAGAGTACAGTAATCCCTTCGACGATTACTAGCGTAATATTGTGTTATGTAATACCAGACCTAAAAACAATCAATCGATCAATCACAACTCATTTCTTCATTAGATCATTCGTCCGTGACCACCTCAAGCCAATCATCGCCTGACTCGACATCAGCTGATTGAGATGTGGGTCGTTGAACCCAAAGCTCTAGAGTGCGCAGATTGCTGTTGTACTAAATGCCCCTTCAAGTTAAAGGGAAGTACAGCTAGGAAGCTGTACTTCCCAGTCGGGGATTCCATGAAAGTGTTGGTAGAGTTATTTTTATTGTGTACTTAACTAATTGCATGTAGTATTTGTGTTATACGGGACAACCCCGCGACCCATGATACAGTAAAGTCCACAGCATCCAATAAAAACTTAATTTATAAAGGACGGGACGGTTGACATGTATCGTCACTGACAGGACTATTATAACCAGTTGCCAATAAGCCTGACATTGTGTTGATAGATCGATTGGAGCGTCGTGCAATGATTGTTGATATAACGGTCCCGCATGACCAAAACCTATTCAAATATCTAGATCTGGCTCGCGTGGTTGTCGAGATGTGGGACGTGAGTACAGCAGTCATTGTGCCGATAGTTGTGTCGGCCAATGGCTAAATAGCCAAAAGCCTCGACCAACATCTGAGGAGTCTTTCACTAGGCAGCTGGATCAAGGGCTTGATTCAAGCAGTACTTCTGGACACGGCGCGTATTTTTAGGAGGTTTCTCTCTCAAGAGCCCTGACCACCGATAGCTCAGACCCTGTTCCCGATGCTGGTAGGCTACTTTTTTATATTTTTAAATGTTTATTTTTAAAGAATTATATGTAAAAAAATGAATGAACAATAACTTAATCTGAACATAAAATATGTACCTGATGATATCTGCCTCATTGCTCGTTAGTTGGTAGGTGAGGATGTACAATATCTTCGAATAGGTTTGCCTGTTTAAGCCACTTTGGTTCAGGCCCCGTGCGATAAGATTATAATTAACGTTGCTTAAAAGTCCGTTCTTAGTTTTTGGCACTTTCTGAAAACTGAAACTCCCTTTGATGGAGCCCTTGATTTCGTAGTGGAGTTTTAGCGTACTCTCTTCACGTCCGACCACATGGCTATCAAAGTTTTCAGTATACTATGGTTACTGAATGAAATTATTATAGACCTTCTGACTGTTTTTGTTCAGCGGAGGCGAGACATCCGTAGGTAATATTATAGCGCTCAAGTGCCCGCAAACACAGGTGCACTTTCTTTTTCCCTACTGTCTTAGTCTGATGGAATGGCTATCCGACTTGCAAATGTGGTTGCTACTGAAATAATTCAAACGTAAACATCCAATAACACTTTACCAGATCATTTTTTTTTTTTATAACTTTGCCCCACACTAGGAACTTCTTCTGTATTGTAGGTGCGTTTACAAACAATTAAACTCACATACACAAACAGCCAGACCCGGAACAGCCCACCTGTAGATCATACAATTATTTGTTCCGTGCGGGGATCGAAGCCGCGATTCGCAGCGCAGCAGCCGACCGCTCAGCCACTGCGCCAACCGTGCCGTCAAATTTATTACGAACCTAACCTTTTCTTAGATATGTATGATCTCACCGGAAGCAACTGAATTCAGTAGTATTTTGCCTATCAGCCTGTCTGACTTCGACAGTCCAGTTACTGGCAAAGATTTTCAAATGTCAGTCAGGACCAACGGCTTAACATATTTCCGACGCATGGAAGCAACTTGGTATGTAATCACGGAGTTAACTCGATATGCAATGGATGGTCACCCACCCAGATATCACCCTCGGTAAGCGTAGACCGATCTATACGGCTGTTATTATTTACCCACGAGCTCCTCAAGTAGAATGTACATACATCACACACATCTATTTTGTACTTATCTCTACATCTTGAAGATACATTTAATTATGCAATCATGCTAACTAGGTCTACGCTCACCTTGATCTTGATAGTCTACGTCATATGCACAATGTGCTCAAACATGACCATAAAATGATTAATGTGCTGGGAATTGCCGCTGATTCATTATTACGGCGAATGTTGCAATTGGTGTGTTTGTGATAATATGAGTCGTGAAAATATTGGTATTCAAAGGTATTTGTTTGATTAACAATTGTTATTATTGTGAAAGTTAAAGCAATACTTTAGTAAACTATCTGATTCATCTGTCGTTTATTATAATAAAGTGGCGAAATACGGGGTGAGGAATAGGACTCCATAATATATAATATTGGTATTTTGCTGCATCCGGTAAGAATGGAAGCCGACCGGTAGGGAAAGGACAGACATAATATGAAAATACTTGAAAACTTTTCCCAGAGAAACTATATAATCACGGAACAAGTAGCATTCCATACAATTTTGCATGGGAGTTTGATTTCTTTCTTCTTGCGTCCCCAAGTTCTTTTGTATGTGACGGGTAGACTAATTTCTTTCACCGATTCCAGATGAATCAAGCCCTCTAAGTCGATTCCCGCTATGTCGATTCACGAAACAAATGACATCTGTTTAATTTTTTTACGCTTGACCTCGGGTTTGATAAAATACACTTACAGCAAAAAGTGAAACGCAGTTAGTTATAAATAAATTCATATTCTTTATACAAGGTGTTGTTTTGCATCCTCGGCAAATTCAAGAAGGTAACAGACTATGCTTATGATTTTCGACCCGAATTAATAATAAAATGGGTAGGTATTTTTTTTTTTTCTTATTTTCTGAAATCGGTAAGCATGAACCACCCGTGTTTTAAACGCGACCCGTCTGATTCTCGCCCTATAACCGCACTTTCACACATACAAACAATCTCGAAACGTTTATTCAATAATTGCTTATTTCCTAAACTATGCTAATTCTGAAATACTGACAAACTTAAACAACCAAAAAAATCAGTGTCTATTAATAATTAACTGGGTACCGTAATTTAAATTGATTATTTATGTATTTTGTGACAACCTCCTGAATTTTGACGAGGATGCAAAACAACATCGTGTATACAAGGTGTAAATCACCTCATCACGAAGCCGTCAACCAAGTATTCTGTACATGAAACTAAGTAACTTTACGCAAAAATTATTGCTAGGAAACGACTTTTTTTTGGGGGGTGTAAAATCATGTTTTGTGGTAGAACTCAATGTAACGCACTCAAAACATTGTGCTGATGGACGGATTGAATAGTACGGGGGTCGTGGAGGTGTTTAAAGTAAAAATCCTACATTAAAAACTTGTATTTAAAAAAATATTTGTCAAAAAGTTGGAACTTTGACCCCTAATATCTCCATAACTAGAAGTTTCCCAGGTATGGTGTAGAACAAAAAAATGATTGCAATGACAGGGAGAACCAGTGCCTTTCGGCTTCGTCAGGAGGTGTTTTTTACCCTTTATATTAATTACACATAAATATTGATGAATGACTTTCAGTGGATTATAGACGCTAGTAGTTTTTGTCTTTAAAAAAAATGCATGCTATTTTTTAAAACAGTATATTCCAAAAGTTTTCCAGATTCTTTTGTTTAAATTTTATATGTATGAAAACTTTTCCTGTCTTTTATGGCGTTCGTGACCACTAGCCATGATCACAAACTTTGTCTGCTCTTCCGACGGTACTGTGTAAACCCCAAGTAATACTTAAACTTAGTTTTATTTTGTTGTGAAGTCGTATTCTTTCAGAATTTTTTACTTTAACATAGATTGTCCTATGAAACCTTGCAATTGTAATTTTGTGACTGGATAAAGTCTTACTTCGCCTTTGAACTATACATTTAAAGGGTTCAGTATTCAATGAGGTTTACAATACAAAAATAGTTAATATAAAATTATAAAAAAGATGTTTAGTAATACCAGCAGTGAAATAGAAATTGCAATCTGCTAGTAACAAAGTGTTCAGAATTCATCACTCTGGGATTGTGACGTTTTGGTTCCTCCATCGTTTTGAAAGCAGTGCTGATGAAATAAATTACAAAAATATATTTCTATTTTTTCAAGGATTATTTAAAAGTGTATTATTTGTTGGTTGGTTTGTCCAACTTACCGCAGAGCCTCAAGACGAAAGTCTATGACCAGTGTGTGCTGCCAGTGATTACATACGGGACCGAAACATGGTCGCTCACAATGGGCCTCATCAGAAGGCTCAAAGTCACCCAAAGGGCAATGGAGAGAGCTATGCTCGGGGTTTCCTTGCGTGATCAAATCAGAAATGAGGACATCCGCAAGAGAACCAAGGTTACTGACGTAGCCCGAAGAATTGCCAAACTTAAGTGGCAGTGGGCAGGGCACATTGCTCGCAGAACAGATGGCCGATGGGGCCAAAAAGTTCTGGAATGGCGACCGCGAACCGGGAGACGATGCGTTGGAAGGCCTCCCACTAGGTGGACCGATTACCTGGTGAAGGTTGCGGGGATCCGCTGGATGCGCGTCGCACGGGACCGGCCAATGTGGCGACACTTGGGGGAGGCCTATGTCCAGCAGTGGAGGTCTTTCGGCTGAAATGATGATGATTATTTGTTTGAAAATAATTAAAAGAAAAAAACAATAATAATAATAATTTGCCTGGATTCGAACTCACGACCTGCAAGTCGTAAATCAAGGTAATTACCAATGGCCATCATCATCATCTGCCTAGCGAAGATGATGTAGGCCATGGTCCATGTAACCTTTGGACCAAAATTACAGGGATTCACAGAAAAGGCTTCTGCCTTACATTGAAATGATACAGACTCAAAGTAACATGTTGATAAAGTGTTTCATAGGTAGTTTAACCCTTTGCGCGCGGGTGCAATTCTAGGCCATTTCTCTCGTTTGATCCTTACGACACGCGCTGAATGTTAAGTAGTGGATACACTCGATATTTTTGTTTGGTTGGCCATTGTATTTGTGAACATAATACATACAGTACTTTTCCAGCGCAGTCTTTGATAAAGATTTTGACAATTTTATCGACTTCGTTTGCTTTTGTGCTTAGAAAATTTTGAGCCTGATTTTTTATAGATATAACACGCCAAAGTCTTATCGCATTTTGGCACACAAGCTTTGCCTTTGCAATTAAGTCCTGTAAAAGCATACATTTCAATAGGGGAAGTAGAAGATAAATATTATGATTCATTTAACAGGGCACTTTTGAAAAGGTTCTACCCATACCTATTACCAACTCCGTGTCCCTAGCGTGGCATAGAAGATTGAGCACCTTGGGTTTACTTTGAAGTTAGGTACTTATACCATAAGTGGAACGTAGCCAACTCGCTATAACACCACCCATGTGGGACTTTCTGGGGCACATTTCACTAGTATTTCTAAGACAGGCAGTGGTACAACCATAGTACACCCACTTTCGCTAGTTATGTTTAAGTACTAGATATAGGGGGCGAGCTTGTTGTCATTGACTGGGAAAAAGCAAGGTTCTGGATTGGTACTGAGAAATTCTGATAAAATGGTACTTATAGGTATATACACTACAAACAACTGCACTTTCTTATGTGTTTAGTATTCTAGCGTATGGCAGTTAAAAATCAGCGGTGACATGTTTTGTGTTGCCATCTGACATTATACTGAACCGAGGCACTTTTAGCATTGTTTTCTTTTCGTTTGTTTAGTTTTAATGAGTTTTTATTTCCTTTATGGTAGCGTAAAAATAGGGGATAATCCAACTTTTTTTTTCTTTGTCCGTCTGGTAGTTTATTGAAAAGTATTGGACACGTATTTTTTCTTTTTTCACGTGGTCATAAAATTACGGAGATATATTGAGTTGAAATGGCGCATGACGTCACATGTGGGTAAGTTTTATACCCACTTGTGACGTAGTAAGCCCCCACTCTCCAACTTTAATGAGTTTTAACTAAGTAATTTGTTGATATTTTGATAAAACAAAAAATACGTGTCTAATATTTTTGTATTACCTGTCTGACGGACAAAATAGAATGTCGTTTTCTTTACCCAGTCCGGTCCCCTATTGCACATGCATACAAGCTGAATATTGGACATTGTCGCGTCATAAAGACATGATAACTCCCGATATTGTTTATTACTACACATTGTTACTTTATTACGCCTTCCTGTCATAAACAGCTGGTCTGATATCAATCGTTGTACACAACAGTCTTATGCAATAAAACATGATTTATTACAACAACTTTATCGTAAATTAATGTAATTTAATTAGTATTTTTGATCGGAACAATATCATGCACGGGAGAATTTATACATTTGTAAGAGTTTGACATAATGTGTTATTTGAAGTTATTAAATGTTCTCAATATTTGTCCATAAAACGCATAAATTTTAATAGCACAACTGGCGAAATTTGGGTCTACCTATAACTCTGCCTAACCACTGTTAAAAATAATTTGCTATCTAACAGGGAAAATTCAATCTCAATATTATTTATTAATAAATAACTTGATAACATTTGGAATATAACCAGGAAAGAAAATTAATTAAGGTTTCACTTCTTAATTAGCTATGATATCAAGTTCCCGCGTAAAGCTTGAGACAATGTTTCATTGAACTCCATTCAGCTGCCAATCCACGTGGCTATTATGACATATATGTACAGATAGTGAACAGTGAATACATAAGTCATTGCCTGCGAATTTCATCGAAAAACCGGTTTCCACAAGCGGCACTTTTGTGCACTGACAAAAACTGGTCCAACAAATTACGGGAAGCGGTTTTTTTTGAGCAAAATTACTTCGTAACACGACACAGACACCAAAAAACCAAAATGAGTGTAATCACAGGAAGGAACGGGACGAGACGATTATTTTTAAGCATAATTTTCCATCCATATGGCTTTTGTTCTATCTGCTAGGGAACTCAGAGTACAATCCAGCAAACTGCATAGAAATCAATGGAATCTCTCTGGACTAGTATAGTCTTCAGTAGGTTCTAGTGACCTACCTAGAGTAGTTTTGTTGTTGTGTACTAATTGAAATAAAATATCAGAAGGAGGCACCAGCAGTTCTTTTACAGTTATTGAACCTTTGAAATACACCCTATGGCAACGGCAATAAAGGTCAATGTTTGAGGTAAACTAACAATAAGAAAAGAACAAGTTTAGTACACAAGTTCAGATGTTTTTTTCGGTGGCTAGGGTTTTTGCAGTTTTGATGTTGGCCAAGCTCTTCAATACTATAACACTCCACGGATCCAATACTTAGCAACAGTTCTGATAAACTAAAGGTAGCATCGAGTACTATCGCGTTCATTCGCTTTATGATATACGATGTCAATGTTCATTGATGTCAGTGCAGCCACAGTGAGCGGTCGTATACTCGTGAAGAAAACAGCTGATGACTCAGTGACGGTTGCGAACTCGTTGATCGGACCATTGTTATACGTGATAATACAATTTTTAATTTAGAACTAACTGTGAGAGTAGGTAAGGGACTGTTTTTTTTTCTTTTATATTGTGTTTGTATTCTTTTGTTAGTGACCGGTAAAAATAATAATACAGAGAAAGGTTTTATTTTTTGTATTTCAGGTTAGGCTTTTATTTTATCAGCGATTGAACATTTTATGTGTGTATTGCGAAAGACAAAGTAAACAAACAGATTGATCTATTTGCGATACCAATATTTGCACATGTTACACTTACCTTAGATTAACACAATAATAATACTTACGAAAATATCCAAAGCAATGATCCAAACATGTAAAAGTTACGTGTACGCTAAAAGTTGTGATTCATAAAGTCCAAAAATAAACACAAACCATAACTATGATCAATTATATTTTTAACTAGCCATATATTATTCATGAAAAGTATGTAACATGACGAAACAAGAGTGTTTTTAACGATTTATTCGCGCTCGCAAATTGGCGCTAACTGTACATTTTGCACTGTATCCTCACGCGCGAAACGCGTATCTGACATCGCTAAAAAGCGCAAAATATAAATCGACCAAAGCACAAAGGTCATAGAGTCTATTTTTGCACAAAACCGGTTTCCAATTCAACCAGTGATGAGAGTCTGTTATATCCTTTAGAAAGCATGTCGTTTTTACTTTCATTTCTTTTTTATATGGATTATAAGAACTGTATACATCGTATCAGCTGGTTATCTACCATGTGCGGTTGACGTGAAGAAATTATATCTATTTAGCCTAAGTGCCATTATCATGATTGCGGTCTTGGCTATAAATTCGCAAAGAAGGTTTTGTATTTTATGTTCCTGATTATGGATTTACTTTACTAACAAGACCGATAGCGTAAATGATAAAATACTTTGAGTAGGTACATCATACTAATTTATTATCTAGGTGACTATTTTTTTAAATATACCTGGGCATGTACATACTTATACCTATCTTTTCCCACGATTTCTCCCAAGATTAAAAATGATAAAAAGAATGCAAATCGATTTAAAAGTAATCAATTAATGAATAGTGGACGATGCCGATGTAGGAGTAATTAAAAAAAAAACTATGCAGACAATCGTTTGCAATCTTCTTATATTTGTGCGAATTGTATGCAACTACTGCATTCAATTGTTGCATTTGCATACACAAGTACCTATATTCCTCTCTTTTAGTTCTCATCTCGGGGGTTGACTCATGAGATGACGATTTGAAAGAAGACATACTGCGCCGACCGCGATCCTAAAATTGGGATAAGGACATGGCAGGAGAGACTGCGTAACGTGGGAACCCCCTAGCTAGACGAACTGACGAATTTAAAAAATGGTCTGACTAGATAAATAAGGTGTAGGACAGGGATATAGACAGGGCTATGACCACAGTGGATTATATTCATTGACTTACACACACTGTGGAAATCCAGCGTGCTTGCACAAAACAGTAGCACTGTCACGTCATTGTGATATCCCTTAGATCATGTAACTCAAGATAAAACCATGATAGAAGTGGGATCTGTGGAGTTGAGAAGCATGTTTTTTTAAAGAAAGCTCAGACGAATGATTGTATATTGGGTGGTATACGATGGTTTTTTCGGTTCTAAAGTTTACCAACTTGTTGTCACTATAACAGAACGTTAGTTTTGCGTCGGTTTCGCCGGATTATATAATGTTGTTAGTGTTTTAGTTTATTTATAAGATATAGACTCCATTAGTGTGTGTTGCTTTACGTACTTACAAAACGGAAGTTTCAAATTGTGTTTTGACCAAGATTATGACAGGACTTTAAAAAAGACAGTGAACTCTAGGTTGAATTCGACTGTTTCATCTCGGAGAAGTCAGGTTCGAAGCACCGGCCTCGTCTATTTTTAAAACTTAACTTATTTAGATGTGTAAAAGTGTTTTTTAAAAACAATTCACAGATTAATTCATGATTTACTAGCTGTTCCGCGCAACTTCGTCTGCGTCACATTTTCCCCGTTTTCGCAACATTTTTCATTGCTGCTCCGCTCCTATCGGTCGTAGCGTGACGATATATAACCTATGTCCTTCCTCAGGTAGAAATCTAATCTAATCTAATCTTCTTGCCAAATTGAATTAAGATCCGATCAGCCGTTTAGTCGTGAAAAGGTAACAAACAAACTTACTTTCGCATTTATAATATTAGTTAGGATTAGGATTGCTGTGTCATGCGCAGCCACGCGTTGGCTCTATCTACATACATGATCTAAGGTGATATCCCTTAGATTAACGCGTGTGCAAACATACGATTTCGTGTTTGTAGATAACAATCAGGAAACAAACAATATTACCTAATCAATACTGAACGAATGCAATCATTAAATCCATCAGAAAGGTAGGAGAGATACTTTAAAAATAATGTTTTATGAATTACGTAAAACAAACACATTGCTAGTTCTTGCTTTCTTCTTTATCGTGTGTTTAGTGCCCCAACCTGGTGTCATAGTTTTTGTGCCACCGATGGGCCTCTAGCTAAGCTTTATATACAGTCGAGAAATATCTCTCAAGTATACTGGCTTCCTCACGATGTTTTCGTTCATCGAAGCAAGTGATAATTACACAATAGGCACATGAATCCAAAAAATCAGAGGTGCGAGTCTTGGGAACGAACTAGGTTCTTGTCCTCGAGACTTACGACGTTTTTTATTTACTGTTTCTAATAAAATCGCAAACTGAATATTCATAGAAAAGAAATAGTAATCCAACATAACCGCTGCAATAATAAAATACACAAAAAAAGCTACAAAATGCTCAATTGTTCATTTTAAAGTATGATATTTCAGGACAGGGCCTCACGCTCAGTTACACTCGCATTGCCGGTTAAAATAGAGTTATTTTTTTCAGCAACAGCTATAAAAACAATAGATTGAAAATTTGTGGAGCAAATTTTTTTTCAAATATTGTGTTACTTGGTATGCTAATATTTGACGTCCTCGGCATGCATACCATTCCGGTGCGATAAATTCCAAGTTGAGCGAAACCGCGGGTAGCACTAGTATTTTCATTCATAGAACGACACTATCGCAAAAACAACTGTTAAAATAAAATACCATAGCAAGCAGGACGCAATATATTTTTTAATAACAAAGTTTCTAGACACAATAGTATTAAAGTTAGCAACGGGAACCATGGTCTGTTGGTTCAATTCTCTTAGTGAGATTATCTCTGGGATAATTAGCTATACGACAAATGGCAATGTCCGGTGGCTTGTCCCAGTGGAATGAAACTGCGTATACAGAACAGTATTATTTAATTTTGAAGCAAGTTACTATGGCAACCATGAAAATAATTTGAATTAGAGGAGGTTCTCGTTGGGCAACTGTACAAAGTGCCTGATTAAAAAAGTGGTACTTCTGGACACGGCTCGTATAGTTAGGAGGTTCCTCTCTCAAGAGCCTAGGACCCTGTTCCTGATACAGGTGGGCATTTTTTTTTTTTTAAGTTTAATAAGTAGGTATGTGCGTTAAAGTATTTATAGGAGATACTAAAACACCTCTAAAAATGGTTTTTATCCGAGATATACTTAAAAAAATACGTGTGAAATATAAAAGTCGTGAAAAAACACGACCGTGCTATACAGTACAGTTTTGGTCTAAATTCCTACTTAAAAATAACAAGAGTTTTTGCAGTTTGATATAACGGGAGACACAGTTTTTGTGTGAACTGTAATATTTTGACTTTATAAACGAGCAATTCAAAAATAAATAAGTGGTATAAATATTTAGTAGAACACAACAACATTATAAAATGCTAGAGTTTTTTATTGTTAAGCAAGTGTTATTTTGTTGGTTTCTTATTTTATGTGACCAGTGATCTCAGAAAAGATTACTTATTACCAATTTATTCCAGAATTAACGACTACCATTTTATGAAATTTCTACAAAATGTACTTAGGCCAATTATTATCATTCAAACTGAGTGATATTCATTATTGTTGAATTTTGTTTTCATTGAAACATAAACTGTTTACTGTGTGACCATACCTAACCCAATTTTTTTTTCATTTTCTCGTAGGGTAAATATAACAAATGTGTACCATAAACTTGCACAGTAGCTGTTAATATTTACTTTAACACAGCTGTCTACAGAGACGTATTAAATTACGTAACGGTACACACGCGGCATACAGGTACTTATAAATTAAAGATTATCATGTTTTTTGTCTCAGTAACTCAAGTTTCGGTGAAACCATTGACTTATTCCCCTGCCAGCATACGGTCGCATTCTCAATTAAATTTAAAGTCACCGTTTAGTCTCAATAAAACCCTATCAATATATTAAGGTAACGGTAAGTCCCCAGTAAGTTAACACACCATTACAAGTTGATATCATAATGTCCATTACCTATGTTCATACGGTTAAAAGAAAATGCTGTATAGAAGTGCCATGTGATTCTAAAAATATTCTGCTAAATATCGTACAGATGAATACTGACATGTACGAAAGACCAAAGAAAAGATGGATGGATTGTGTGTATGAGGAGTGAAACGAAGGAAAAAATAAAACCAACATCAAAAACAAAAACATGTGAAAAATAACTTTAGCTTCAGAAGTCGGTGACTTTTTTTTTGAAGCAAAGTTTTTTTATTCTCTCATTTTTAATTGTAATATCCTATATTCGCTGCATTTATTTATTTATTTTAAGTGGTTAACAATACATATCATGGTAATAGACCCCCAATTAAATAAATAAATTAAAAAAAAAAAAATTTACTTCTTACAAAATAATCTTAATGTAGACCCCCAATTAAATGTACCTAACTATGCAAACGTGTACTGTACATATTCTGCGTACCCCCTTTTTTTTTTTTTGCGGATGGGAAATCATCAAATGACTTTATGTGGGTGCTTTGAGTGTAAGGCCTCCAGTCAAGGGCATACAACTTACAAACTAAGCAACACACGCTCTGTGTGGTACAAGTCACGGCTTAGGGCGTCGATTGTAAACCTGTAAAAGATTATACAAATATAGAGACACAAACAGCGGTCTTATTAAGAACCTTTTCTTGATTAAAAAGTCATTAACTTAAGAAGCTTCCATACCTAATCGATTTATAAACATAGCTCTACCAAATGCAAAAACAAATGACTCAGTTAATTTCCTAGTTTTTGTTTCCGATCCAGGAATGAACATGATATTTTATTATTATGAATCAGACTAGTTATAACTCTGACGTTGGTTTAGTATCTTTATAGCCATTATTAATAATAATCACGACGTTAATAAAGTACCTTCTTATTGACAGTATAAATACAATTCGTTTCTTTGTGGACCAATCACTTGCTAACCGACCGATGACATCATCATCTGCCTAGCCTTTTCCCAAACAATCTTGGGGTTGGCTTCCAGTCTAACCGAATGCAGCTGAGTACCAGTATTTTACATGAAGCGATTGCATATCTGACCTCCACAACCCGTAACTGGGTGATACGATACCCCTTGGTAAGGCTGGATGTCAGACTTTTGGCTTCTGACTACTCGTAACGACTGTCAAAGATCTACAAATGACATCTGGTACCAACCTGGCTTAACGTGCTTTCCGAGGCACGGAGGAAACTCGGTATGTAATTATGGTCACCCATCCACGGACCATCCTCGGCAAGCACGGCTTAAACTTAAAGATCGACCCGTGCGGCTGTTATTATTTAGTCACGAGCTCCTCTGGCTGACTAGTGATCAACTGACTGATATATGACGTAAAATACACGATGAACAGCTGAAAATACACTGAAAAACATATTAACATCATGCTTGTATTCCCCGACGGGTTCGGCTGAGATAAAGATAAACCTTATACTTAGCACACCTACATTTCGCAAATTATGTTGCAGCTCCATGTAATATAGGTCAAAACTATTGCCATCAACCGCGAACAGTTGCAGCCTACTTGACTGCTTCTGGGAAAATCCCATGGAGAAAATCAAATAACAGTTTCGTCAACCTATAAATATAATCAAACCTAGGACCTCATGATCAGCAGTAGCTGTTGCAACCAACGAGGCCATATGAAGTTGTAGTTATGTAGTAGTAGTTCTTATTGACATTATAAATACAATCTGTTTCTTTGTGGACAGCCCAATTATTTGATAACTGGAGCTGTTCACGTCATACATCACTATTTATGACGTAAACAGCTGAAACATAGATGATTTTATCTACTTTTAAAATTGAAAACTTTAATAAAAACTACTTAGTTAAAATAAATACCACATGATTGAAAAGCAAAGGACATTAAAATAAAAAATAAAACATATATTACTTCTTTTATATATTTTACTTCTTTTTCACAATGAAAATATTATCTTGTGAAAGAATTTAAAAATCCAATTTTCTTTTCAAGAAAATATATTGTATTGAGTACAGATTACTTTACGTGTACCACTTATAACGAGTTTACGTCTAATTATCCATTGCAACAATATCATTATCCAATTTGGCTTTCACTCATTTAATTAAGAAATAAGATCACCTGATAGTAAACAGGAAGTTTAACGTTTAAAGTAATATTTGATTGTAAATTATTTCTTTTTAGGGTTCCGTACCTAAAACGAAAAAACGGAACCCTTATAGGATCACTTTGTTGTCCGTCTGTCTGTCTGTCGAGACCCTTTATCTCGGAAATGCGTGGAAGTATCGAGTTGAAATTAAAACCGTATATATAGATATATAGATATTCTATCCCTTCAAGCTGTGAAAAAAAAAACAAACTTCTATGTTAACGTAAAATAAAAGATACGGCCTTTTATGCGGCTCTCAAGGGAATCGAAATGTTGGTATTGGGTACTTCCCGTTGACCTATAACTATGAAATTTGGCAAGTAATATCGTCTTATACTTTGTAACATATACAGGGTGTAACGGAAAGGGTATATACATACTTAAGGGTGTGCTATAGACGATCAAACTGAACATGTTTCTCCATCGGACAAACATAATTATAGCGACAAAAATATCAGCTGCCCCATACATTTGGGTCGAATAGGTATTGCAATTTTGTATTGGGCGGCACATAATTTTGAAAAACATGTTTTATGATGAGAAACATGTTGAGTTTTATGGTCTACAGACCATAAAACACAACATGCAGGCCCTTCAGTATGTATATACCCTTTCCGTTACACCCTGTTATAGTACAGGGAAAAATCTAAAAACTATATATTTGTAATTAAATCATAAATAAAATTCAAGAGTACTTAAAAAAAAATGATTTAAGTAACGCGCACAACAAAAGTGAATTTGTACGGAACCCTCGGAGGGCGAGTCCGACTCGCACTTGTCTGGTTTTCTTTAAATGACCTAATTTAGTAACCTAAATTTTATAAGGACTATAATAAAATTGTGTAGGTTCATATCACATTGCATCAAACTTAAAATACCGGGGTATTTTAACCTACCCGATACCCTAAAACACCAAAATCTTTCTTTTGTTTTTGGAAAAGGTAAGCATACTTTACGCAACAAACATCGATACAAAAATCAAACAATATAGCACCGTATTGCATCAACTTAGAAATCAAAGTGCTATACAATATTGTCCCAAAGGCGGAAGTTTCAGCAATACTACGACCGAAAAAAGACCTTTAAAAATGCGTCATACGTACGTAAACGCAAAATATGTAGATACCACGTTATCAATGTAGGACTGTGTTCGTGGAAAAAAACAAAAAATCTTTATACAGCTTTATCCCTACCGGATATTTTACATTTTCGGGGTCGTAAGAGGAATAACATTTTCATATTTTCCCTTTTCTCTCGGTTCGGTGGTGACTGTCGGTTCTCTTCGAATACTTATAAGTTAAAATGAGATTTGTGTTGAGCATAGAGCGTGAACTACTCTTAAATTTTATGGTTTTTATTTACTTTTTTTTTTTAATTTTGTATTTATTTATTTATTTATGTACACAAAAAAGACTTAACAGGACAATAAATTAAGATACAAGAGCACAAAGGTACTATTTATTTCAAAAGAAATTAAGCCAGTAGACTTTCTTGTATTGAACATTAGGTGAACTGATGACCAGATAAAGTTCAGGGAACGCTGATTGCAAGAAGCGTAGAACCAGTCGATTGAGGGAACACTTGAATAGCATAATCAGCCTGTCTGTGAGACTCAATCCGGCTTATACTCTACCCGTGCTTCCCGTAATCCCCCCACGTGAGTCCAGTGTGTGGGATGAAGCCTTCAAATGTTTTCGGTTCTAGTACATGCTGATTTCGTCACGATTCCTTCACCATTTTGGAAGCTATCGTGATGAAATAATTTAAACAAAGTAAAGTGCCATATAACGGGTACCAACCCATTTTTTTTTAAACATTGCCCCACACTAGCAATTTTTCCTGTATCGTGGGTGCGTTTACAACCATTTAAACTCACATGCACAAACAGCCAGACCCGGAACAACTATCTGTAGGCCACACAAATATTTGTTCCATACACTGATCGAACCCGCGTCACGCAGTCCAGCAGTCGATCGCTCAACCACTGCGCCAACCGTGCCGTCAATATTACTGTCGGTGCAAAAAAAAATGGAAAAAAAAACACGTCAACATTAGAAAAAACCCAATTATAATCAGTAATTATTAAGACAATCATATTCTCTCTAAAATAATAATATGACAAGAAAAGGTCAGACCAAGTATGTAAAAGCAAATGGTTCGCAACAGTTGTTTAGAATAACATCAGAATCAGAATGGCACTGAACATTGGTTCCATGATAAAGATTACACAAGTCACAATACCCACTACATAATAAATAATGTTATTTTTTAAACACATTTACATAATGATAATGTTCTTGCGTCAAATCTTTGTGAGGAACGTGCGAACGGGCTTTGACCTGTTATTTGTAGATATATAGTATTAATACATAGTCTTGAGTGACAGGATTTGATTATCACTTGAACTTTTGCCCTAGATTCTAGATATTACTCTAAGAATTGATTCATTACCTATCTTTTTGCTTTGATTTAAAAAAGCAGATTTCAAATATGTAGGTACCTACTTATACTCGTATATATACGTTATTGACGTCAAATGTACTCGTAATTGGCGTAGTTAATTTCGAATAAGTAGTTTGAAAAAGCACTTTTATCAATCTATGTGAAGTGCTGCTGGTTTCAGCAGGTTCCAGCAAACGTTGTCTTAATCCATCGCTCGTTAGGATCTATACACGTAAACTATACATCAGATCATCATTTATTTCAGTTGACTTTGTTGGCAGGAAGAATATCAATTTATTTATCAACGACCCCACACGAACAACATCGTTAAAACTCATTACAAAAACAACGCAACGATTTACTTTTGTTTTCTTCAGCACAAACACTGATATAGGGCAAAAAACTGTATAATTCCGTTATTACTATTAACACAAGATAAAAAGGTCACAAGTGTGAGCTCGATCTAATAATATCACTTTCATATCAGACACACCCCATTCGTCAGACGACGTAACTGTGCAAAGATTGGTATATTTTGAGCAAATACACAAATTTTTATTACTTTAAAGTGCGCACGACGACCAATCAAGATATACAAAACCAATTTACGCGGATCTCTCATTGTAAGGGATATCTATACAAAGTCGGGCTATTTTAAACTGGAAATGAATAACTTGATGTGTCGCCGTGTTTATTAAGTTTGTAATGATATGAAATGTTTGGTTTGAAAATATTCAACACGCGGGGGAACCTCAATTTGTTTACATTTTAATGTGGGCGTGATTAGATGATTATCAGTTAGATACTACTTAATGCACTCAAAACTTTATAATGAGGTATGTCATTGAGATTACATATTAATGATCTCAAGTGGTACACTTAGCGTTAAATTGTATCAAGTGGGAGTTATTGATTTCAATTTCCCCACCACTTGAAACTACCAAAACTTTCAATAACTTGGACACTGGGTTTTTTAAAAGTAGCAAAAATAACAACAGAAAAGTACTTTTACCGATTTTTTAAAATGGTTTCTCAGACTTTAAATTAATCTAGATACAGCGAACATAAACATTTGATTCGTTGTGAAACAAAAATGTGTACTTTCTATATGGCATATTCTTAAAACCTTTTATGTTTGTTTCAGTAGTCAGAAGAAACATTTGAAAATCAAATTATGTTAAGCTAATTTATTGAAAAACAAAACCAAATAAACAATGGCGACGGAGAAGAACGCGTTGGTGGCAACTCCAAAGACTCGGAAAGTAATCAAATTAGTACCGCCTGACGGAGGATGGGGGTGGATGGTTTTATTAGGGACGGCCATGTCTAATGTAAGTATGTTTACACCATTACGTCTCATCAAAAACAACAGCCTGTAAACATTCAGTACTGCAGATCACTAAATATTCTCAAGCTGTTACTTTGGATTATTTGTGTAACTAATCGTATTTTTGAATACCTACCTTAGTTTCGATACAATACCTAGTTTTAGTTGCTGTTACTAATTCTATTTCAGTGTATAAATGGGGGGTCCATTTCGACGAATTTTGCGGGTTGTTTTTTTTTCCTATAAAAACTGACCAAAATACGTAATTATTTCATTTACTCTAAACTTTCATAATTAGCAACCTACCAAAAGACAATTTTATGCTCTATATTATACCTATATAAAGTCACAAAAACAACAACAGGATATACTTGAGCATTATCTTTGGCAATGTAACTAGAAGGCCGTTTAATTTATAATATAACCCCACATTAGGGAACCTACCAATTTATCAGTAACCGATATCGATTGACCGGCAGATAAAATAACTTGTATTATAGTAACGAATTTTATGTCTTGATAACAGAACATAAATCTCATCATCGTTTAGATATTAGCCATATATGACAATACCCAGTTAGTTATCATTTAGGTACCTCAACCAACGTCAGAATCCAAAGTCCAAAGACTAGATCATAGTTTAGGAAAATTTCGACAAGTAATCTCTGTAGAATGCGTTGAGTTTGCTTGCCATCTGAAATCATCTGTACTTCATGGGTTAACTAGGAAAAAGAGAATTAGCCAATATTTCTGCATTTATCAAGTAATTGTACTGAATAACTATCGTACGATTCGTAGTTGTGATACAGGGGTCCTAACATGGGCTGCGGGTTGTTCGAAAGAGATACCGCGGCCCTGGAACACAAAGGGCGAAGAAGGAACATGGATGGGTTTTAGTCAGTACAAGTCTGACACTCCCTCCCGCTCCACCCAGAGCGGGAGAAGTCATTTGATGATTTCCCATCCGTAAAAAAAAGGGGTCCTAATATTAAAGATCATAACTTAAAATCATGCTTATAAAAGCCGCACATTTCGCCGGTCCATTTAATACAGAAGAAACGAAAGACTATCACTAACATAAATCTCTCTATTACAGATTTTCAACCAATCAATGCTGTCACTATTCAGCTTACTATACGGAGATGCGTTAGAGGCAATGGGACATAGGACCCAAGGCGCAGCCATAGTAATGAGCACAATGTTGTTCGTCACAAATTTCGGCGGCCCAATAGCCGGGGCCGTAGTCAAGTTGACATCAACAAGATTTGTAGCGGTAACTGGAGCGTGTTTCTGTACTGCTGGAATTTTCTTCAGCGGATTTTCGACAAATATCTGGCACTTGGTGTTAACTTATGGCGTCCTATTAGGTAAGACTGTCTTGTTTGTTGTTCTATGTTTATTGTTTAGCATAATGCGGTATTGTGGAAATGTTTAGGCTTTGGTGCTGTTTTAAACGAAGAAAAGTGTTGTGTGTTGTAGTGTTTCTTGGCAATAATGTGCTGAAAAAACCTGTGGACATTTTGTTTATTCGATTTTAACAAAGCTGTTATGAGCCATTTTTTTTAATTGTATGAGACTTATGATGATACTATGACCCAGATACACCAAAAACAATAATAGTTCGGAAATACATTCATTAATATTTAGAAGGGCCCAAATCCAACCACTGGCATCGGTTATAATATAACACCCAAAATCCGTATTGTTTTGGTAAAACAACTAATCTATTATGCTTGTTCCAGGTTTGGGGTTGGGTTTCATCCAAAACTCGTCATTTGTGGCTATAAATAGCTACTTCAAGCTAAAGAAAAGCCGTGCAGTGGGTCTCGCTAACGTGGGCACAGGTGTGGGACAGACCTTAATGCCCCACTTAGTGAGGTACCTCTTGGATCATTTCGGGTTCCGCGGCGCTTGCCTGCTGCTCTCGTCTCTGAGTTTACATGGGGTTAGTGACTATTTTATTACTTGTTTACGTTGGAAACTTATCTTCCGTCTATAATGTACTAACTGACGATGTCGTTTATTTTTGTCATCAATCTATAATATTTATAGTGTTAAATATTCATTCATTCTTCTTAAATGTTTATTCTTATTAACAAAGTATAAACAAAAAACTTTTAAAAATATGAAAAAATAGTATATAACAGGGTCCGAGCTACCCGCGGTCCAGAAGTACTGCTTTCTGAATCAAGCCCTTGATCCAGCTGCCAAGCGAATATCTAATACCTGTTATTATTATAGATCGCCGGAACGATGCTAATACAACCAGTGGAATGGCACATGAAGAAAGTCGAAGAAGAAGTACCGGTAGATGAAAATCTACACCTACTTCAAGAAAAACCCAAAGATGCAATTGTAAGAAAAATATCTCAATCTAACGGTGACGCACAAAATCAGGCCAATGGCAAAGAAAACTGGGGAAGCAAAAAAACGCTCAGTAATAAAGAACTAAACGGTGGAAAAATAAATAAATCAGACGCAAATGGTCTAAATGGTAAGTGAAGCAATGTTTTTGTGTTAATTTAAAAGTCTAACATTCGTTATTTTTAGTTCAACTGCTTTCTGAAGTTGAATTACTTGATCACAATGGGACGTTTTTAGGAAATACTCATTTACATACTTCTAAAGAGTACAAAGTAAAGTTAAATATCCTGAGGGGTTGTGCGTTGTTTCATCGCTAATTGTTTAATCGAATTTTGTTTCACATAAACTGTTTCTCATATTATCATTTCATAGAATAATCAATACGCAGAATACTTACTTTGAAGAAATTTAAATCATCGATTTTTGTTTCAAATAAAGTTTAATGTTAGAATATTCATATCATAGAATAACAAATCAAATATTATTTATCCACATATTGTTTGTTTCACATAAAACTTATCACGAAGAATAACATTTTAATCGACTGACAGTTTCTAAAATTCAAACCTTTGAAAAATGCATACCCTCCTACAAAATTACAACACCGGGTTCACAAAAATAATGCGGGTAAATTATTGTCAAGCAGGAAAACTATCTTGTTATTCTCACTTATGGTGTCCATGCCTGTTGCATGCAGCATGCAGCAAGCATGCAACTTGCAGCATGCATGCAAGCAAGCATGCAACTTGCAGCATGCATGCAAGCATGTAACATGCAACAGGCAAGGTTTCTGTCACGGCTACGGCGCTGCGGGGCTCCGGCAGCCCCACGCGAGTTTATCGTCGCAGATGGTATTAACGCTCACCACCGCAGCTTCGGCTTGCTGGCCGGCAAGCCGGCCAGCCTCAGCCGCGGCGGCGATCTTTAGAAACCACCTGCTCCTCAACTCGCGGGCCGCCTCATCCCTCCGCGCCTACGCGGGCTTAAATTACACTCTAGGGGTAGGGCAAACAAGACTACGTGGAGTCTGTTTTGCAGCCATTCGTTGCTGTCACTAACTTTAGTAGTACAACATATTGACTTTTAAAGACAATATTTTAATTTAAGGTTAATAATTTCATTGAAATAAAATACCATGGAAACATACATCGAACAAACAATATTCGTTGAAAAATAATTCTGCTGTTTGATGAGTTGGTCAAATAAAAAAATGTGATTGTAAAATTCTTTGAATTGTGTTTCTGTAAAATATTTTTCATTCAAGTAAATAGTAGTCGAAACAAAAATATTCGAAATAAAAATATGGGGACTAAATATTATGTGAAACATTTTCTGGGAAACGAAATTCTGTCAAATTTCTGTCTGCGAAACAAGGTGACACCATCCTGAGGCCCTACACAAGTGACAATTATACTCAAAGCATTTTGTACTTTTACAAAGATTTAGAAAATGACAATGGCAAGGAATTACTTGATACAGCTTTGTCAAAGTCATTCTAACACTTTTTGACTATTCCATCATCACTTTCGCTATTATAGTACCTATCATTTTATCAGCTAGGTCTTTTAAAAAAGTGATGTGTCTATAGTTCAGTACCCACAAACGGAAACAATTTTTCAATCGTCATTATGTAGCTAGTTTATTTCAGTTTGATTTCATTCACAATTTTCATTACATTCATGAGCATTATTGATCAAGGTCATTGTCATAAATTGTTTCAATCAAAGATCATTACCAACTTCCTTTAAAATTCAATTGTAATAATAATGTCTAGGTGACAAGCAGCAGTCGTTTTTTTTTTTTCGGGTGGTAAATCATCAAATGACTTCTCCCGCACTGGGCGGAGCGGGAGGGAGTGTCAGACTTGACTGACTAAAACCCATCCATGTTCCTTCTTAGCCCTTTGTGTTCCAGGGCCGCGGTATCTCTTTCGAACAGCCCGCAGCCCACAAGCAGTAGTCTGGAACAAAGACAAATCAACCTTGTCTAAAGTTTCAAATCTTAAATAAAGATGCATTGGGTGTATTTTTAAAACTCATAGTTACTTATTTAATTAAGTATGCATATTCAGTGTTTGACAAAAGAGGAACTCGTGGCTAAAAACTAACAGCCGCTCGGGTAAATTTTCAGGTTAAGCAGCGCTTGTCTAGGTTGATCTGTGGATGAGTGACCACCCATTACATGCCGAGTTTTCTCCGTACCTCGGAAAGCACGTTAAGCCATTAGTTCCAGATGTCATTTGTAGATCTTTGACAGTAGTTACATGTAGTGGCCCGAAAGAATGACAACCAGTTTTATCAACGGGTATCGCATTACCCAGTACTAACTGGATTTTGGAGGTCAGATAGGCAGTCGCTCCATGTAAAATACTGCTATTCAGCTGCGTCCGGTTAGACTGCAAGCCGACCCCAACATAGTTGAGAAAAGGCTATGTAGATGGTGATTCAGCATTTGACTAAATAATTATAGCTATTCATAATGTTCATTTCGTAGATTTTTTTTAAATAGGGGTGCAGACTGGGTAAAGAAAACGAAATTCTGTTTTGTCCGTCAGACAGGTAATACAAAAATATTAGACACGTATTTTTTGTTTTATCAAAATATCAAAAAATTACTTAGTTAAAACTCATTAAAGTTGGAGAGTGGGGTCTCACTACGTCACAAGTAGGTATAAAACTTAACTACACGTGACGTCATGCGCCATTTCAACTCAATATATCTCCGTAATTTTATGACCACGTGAAAAAAGAAAAAATACGTGTCCAATACTTTTCAATAAACAACCCGACGGACAAAGAAAAAAAAAATGTGATCAATTTTATTGGTCATTCAGCCAATTAATACAAACTAAAGTACATATACTAGTATGTATACTGGTGCCAGTCCTTTTTCTTTGAAGTTGTTAATTTTCAAAGAAGTTTTATTGAGGCAATATAACCTTGGTACCTATGTCAGTTACTTTAAAGTGTGGTTTACACACACGTTGATACTACGTTTTCTAATAATAATATTATCGTCATCACTATCGGTTATTTCAAAACACTCCAAAGTTTATGAGGTAATGATATCTATGAGTTTTCTATCAGTATTCACTATCATTTTTCGCACTCAAAATATGCACGTTTCAATGTTATTGTATATAACGTGACGTAGTCCACAATAACTTTGTAAACAACTGACGTAAAATAGACCACTGTAGAAACGAGTTTTGTCTTCGGAAGAATCGACATAATGACAGATAGATAATGACAATGTGTCAGTTTGTCGATTCTTCCGTCGACATAGCCCGTTTTTTAGGCTGTCATGCTAGGCGTGCTGAGCAAAAATATAGGCACATACAAACACCCTTTTCTCAATTATATTATATATATTAGCCCCTCAATTATATTGGGGCTTCGTGGAGTCGGCTTCTAGTCTAATTGAATATAGCAAAATACCAGTATTTTACACAAAGTTCCTACTTAGGTATGTGACCTCCATCACCCAGTTAATACTGAGTAATGCGATACCCCTTGGTTAAGGCTGGTTGTCAGACTTTCGGACAGCTCAGCTGACTTTTTAAAGAAACTGTGCTCAATTTGTTCAAAGATGCTTCTCCGACAAATTAGCTATTGAAACGAATGGAACATCTATCGATTTAATAATGTTTGTTTCACATAATCATGACCTTCTATCGTTTCAGGAGCAACTCATGTACCTGCGTCACCACAAAAACAGAACATGCTGAGGAAGCTGTACGATCTGTTTGGAATCTCCCTGCTGTCGAATATGCGGTTTCTTAACATTGTGATCGGCACAGCTCTAGCCGTGACTTCCATACAAAACTTCAGTATGCTGTTCCCATTCTTCCTACAGGTAAATATGTTTTCTTTTAGTCAGTTGTTAAGCTATCCTTAATCTGATGATCATATTTTTTTTCAAGAGCACTAAGTCAAGTCGGAGTCGTAATTTCTTTACCAATTGTTCCTACATACCTAAATCCAGATCGAATGAGCGTGAAAACCAAAATAAGACTGACTCAAAAAGTTAATTTGGCCAAAATGGTATAATTTACGGCCTTTGTAGCGGAAAGAGTCGATGTGCTTCGTATACAGTCCATATTGACATATATTTTTTTTTTGCAAAAAAACCGACTTCATAAAACCCTAAAAGCACTAAAAAGTTAAAAATAATACTATAACCCACCTATATTAATAAACCTTACCTAAACTACGATGAATCCATAATAAAATTTAACAATTTTTTAGAGTATTTTATTATTTATACTATTGAGATTTTTCGCTTGTTTGGACAAAAAATGAAAAAGAAGAAACACAATATGGCAGCAAGTTAATCTGTAAATCAAATAATTTGATATTAAATTATGAACCTACACTTTTCCACGAGTTCCTCGAAATATGTATAATTAAGTGTGAATCCATAATATTTTTTCAACAATGAGTTTATTAATGGAAGCACGTTTATCGTTTTTATATTAATACCGACGTAACTCACATTGTCCGCACATATTATTAATGTGCACTATAATAATGGAATCATTCATTCAATTATTACTGTAAACAATGGGTTCATTGTAATAATGTAATTTGTGAAGTTCTATTTACTCGTACTTCATTCAATCAAAAACCAAACTGAAACTTGTTCATATTTTATATATATTTGTAGTTTGTTTATAAATGTACCTACATACTGAATTCAACTTAAAAAAAAAGATATTAGGGAAAAAAACTGAAAATGTATTGTAGAAAGTTTATATCTGAGATCAAGTAATACATAAAGTCAATCAATTAAATCAACCTGTTGCAGTCCACTTCTCGGAATAGGCCTCTACCAAGCTGCTGCGCCACCACATCATGTCTTCCGTATCCCGCATCATCATATTCCCGGTTGTTAGCGTTGCATTTTGATAAAAAGTTAATTTTCTGTATTCGTCATTTCTGCTTTTCATTTCATTTTTTGTATGTACAAAACATAAAAAAAAAAAACTTGAGAGGTGTCAAGGGACACCCGGATGGAACGAAGTTCCTTTCACGTACATAATATCAATACATTTTAGATTTAAGTTAGTGTGCGAAAAATAAAATATTTAATTTAAGGAAGATTAATCCTTAATTCGAAGCAATACGTCTTACTTAACTACACAACCGAATTTGTATTTTGTAGTTCGGTCACTCAAAATAATAATCATATCTATCCTTACTCACATACACACCCCAATTGTACGTAATTTAAGGAAATTTCAACTTTATGTTAAAGAAATAAAGCTTACAATAGCTTACTATAGCAAAAAGTGTCGTGATAACTTTTCGTAAGAATTTTTTCCGTCTAGCCCCCTTTCACAACGCGCGATAAGGAACTTCGTTCCAAAAAACATAGAACAAACATTTAAATATATGGATCCACCGGTGTCGGGAGTAGGGTCCAAGATAACGTGGCTCCAGAGAAAAGACATTTTTCGTTTATTGTTAGGCCAGTTACTTTTGATTATCAGCTTATAATAGGCGTAAATCCAGGACAAAAGCCGCTCATACAAAAAAGGCACATGTAATAAATATCACGCTAGCTCTCATGTCAAGTTTCAAGTGTGTTCACCTCTATGCACGTGCAGGTGTAATAATTCGATTACAACACTGATATGAAGTAATTCTTATTTAATCACGTCCTTATCAGTATTTATAGACTTCTCTACGTTTTATCTATTTACTGAACATCCAGTAGAGCTGTGATCATCACTGTATCAATAATTGCTGTGAATCATTTCACTATAACTGATGATGTAGGTACTAGGGTGATATGAGGACACAAGATGTTACTTACCTGATAATATGATTGTGAAGAAAATAATAGCTGTATGTGTCTATCTTCTCCCGTTTTATTTATGACGTACACGTGCCGACTATAAATATTTAAAGACATGAAATATCGATAACCACATCCAAGACAGAAACACTAAGATATCTAATATTGAACTGGCACAAAAACAAAGTCCAAAAGATAACAAAATAGGAACTAAGCTATGCCTAAGTCCATAATATCATAGTCCAATATATCCAAATTCTATAAATAACTTTCATGATTCATTTAACAAAATGGATGGAACTACTACAGTTATTATAACACGGTTAATTGATGATATCATTGTTTTCGCAGAAAGTAGCATCGATGGATAAGCAGCAGACTGCAAACTGCATGTCAGCGGTCGCTGGTGCAGATATAGCAGGACGTCTGATCCTGCCAATATTCCAAGACAAATACAAAATAAAAGCCAGATGGATGCTCATCATGACAAGCACGTGGCTCATCGTCGTCAGACAAAGTACGTCACACACTTATCTTCTCAAGTACCTAATCTAACATATCTTAACCACTTAAGACCTGAACAAGAAAAATGGAAAAATTATACGTCCATGATAAAACTATTATCTATTGGAATTTGATCTTCGATAAGCATATTCACCTTAACGGTCACAGCCGTATCTATTAGTTGATTCGGTTACTAAAATACAATCTTCTTTTCAGTTTTGGCGTATCAAACTGACATTGATGTGTTGATCGTCATGTCTTGTCTCTACGGTGTTGGTAGAAGTATGATCATCGTTGCGAGGAACATCGCGATCTCTGAGAACTGCAGGATGGATCAAGTGCCCGCTGCCGTCGGCCTCGGGATGTTGACCATGGGTATCATCGTACCTCCAGTTGGATATTTCCTCGGATGGATCAGGGATTACTCTGGAAGCTACGTGACATGCATAACAGCGCAAAATATCCTCTTAGTCATACTCCTGGTCACATGGATCCCTGACATGATATACTTACTCCTGAAAGAAAGAAGACAGAAGAAGTTGGACGCGGAACAAGCACAAACATAGGGACTGATTACTTTGTAGGTGGAATTAATATATTAAGCATTTGGAAATACTCTCTAGTGCTTTACACTCTAATGCCAGGAAAGGCGGTAGTTTAAATTTATACGAGTAAGAAGATCCTAAACTACAAGAGTTTCTTTTGGTCAAAATAATGAGCATGCTATTTGATTGGGAATATTTAGAAAGTAATTGGATCCATAATGTGTGGTGGATTTCCATTGATCGAGAGCAGAGATGGAGTTTCAAGTAAATACCGTGGTCCAGTGGTCTTTGATAGACATAAATATCTGTGACCAAAGTACCTGAAGAATTTACCGTCGCGGCTGTGAATACAAGTTTATATTTATTGAGAATACTTAAAATTGACCAGTTAGTACTTATTTTAAATTTACAAAAAGAGAGGACGAGTGGGTTATATGATTAACTAAATAAATTCGCTTAACGATAAATGACGTCCTGCTGATCCAGTGCCTGTAGGTGCGACTACAGAACGAGGGGTCCTGGGTTCGATTCCTTCGTCTGACAAAGTGTACTTGAGTCATTCCGTTAGGTTTTTTTAGTAAGAGCCCGGATCTTGAATTTATGCCCAGTTTATGACAGCTAGTTTGCCCGCAATACAGGGTAATTAAACATGTCTGGCTAAATGTGGGTAAACTACTAATATTTTCAAAGAATACTGGCATGATGTTATATTAGGTGTTAATAATAATATGTAATCGATATTGACTGTCAATGAGTGATATACTGTAGAACAATAAAATGATTCCTTCGTATACCTAGATATAAAATAAATGTTGAAATTGTGTTTAGAAACCTAGCAATGTTGGAAAAAAGACTTAATTTGTTAGTAGGTAGGTAATAATTTGTAAATTTTGTATAATATCTTTCTAGTCTAATGCATTGAATAACTTTACGTATAACGTTTGAGTTATTTGTTAATTACATCCAACTGTGTGTGCAACCTAACCTAACGTTTGTTTTTGTTTTTTTTATGTCCCGATCTGTGTGACGAATCTCAGTTTCATAATATATCAATCAATCAATCAATCAAAACATTTATTTCAGACTTTTCGGTCCATAGAGTGTTAGTAGTACATCAAGATAACTTAAAACTATGTTAGTACTTCACAGATACAACAAATAAGATATATAAACAAAAGACGCCAGCCTACAAAACATGCAGCCTAATCCAATGCCTTCAAACAGGACTATGGATGTACTCTGCAATTACCCTCAGGTAGCTGTTGGGACTGCCCCTCACCCTCTGCATCAGCGATGCTGCTCTCTTACGAATAATGGCGTGAAAACCGTCCACATGAGCTTCAGCAAACATCGCCGACGCACTGCAGTAGCGAGGCAATCCCATCAGCAACCTGAAAGCATTGTTATATTGGACGCGCAGTGCACCGACGGTTCGCTGTGTGTAGCTAGTCCACAAACTACACGTATAAAAAGACTGGCAGTATGCCCTAAACAATGTCTTCTTTACCGCAAAAGAACATCGGGAAAATCTACGTGCCAGCATATTACAACGAATCGTCAGCGCCCTGCGCTCCCTCTCTATGTCTGCTTCATCGGTCAGGTCCCCATTTACTACATGACCTAGATACACAAATATGAAGATGATTACAACCTTACTTATATGAGTGTGGGAAAGAGACGAAACTATACAGGATGTCTAGTGCCATTTCTTTCCCACACTGGAAAAGGAGTAAAACACTAATATTTGAAGACGTCATGGTAGGCCACCTGATCACGGGTTGTGTGTCAACCCGCAGTAAGCAGGGTGACGACTGTCCGCTGTAAGTTTGATGACTGCTGTGTCCTTGCTAATCTCGAGAGGACTCGAGCGACTCAGTTAGAAAATGGTTTGGACGCTTAAAATTATGCGTTCCGCGATCAATATGTCCGTAGCATCCTGACCAGCTTGAGTTGAGGTTATGCTGATTCCGTACAGTGGTTATACTAGTGACTGCCCTTTACGACCTGCTCTCGGTGGATCAGCCAGCAAACGGTCTTCAGTGAGGTTAGTGTCGCAAGCAGACATCGAGTAGCAGTAGCAGTATGCAGCTGTTGGCAGTATGGAGTTTCCTAGATATAATACCGAGTGGTTTTGTGCGCGTTGTTAACCTTAAAACCGGAAATTCATAATTGTTTTGTGACTGCTGAGCATGAGGTCCAGGTTCGATTCCTGGGTCGGGCAAAATGTTATTACGTTTTTCCATCAGGAATTTAGCAGCCACTGAGTCTGGATTTGTGCCCGGTGGATGTCAATAGGCTTGCCACATATTACATGGGACTTGAAAAAAAGACTTAATGTGGATGAATGTTGTTTCAATTCCAAAAAACCGGCCAAGTGCGAGTCGTACTCGCACACACACAGGGTTCCCCAAATAATATAATAAAAATATTTTAAAGGCTCATTCATATTTGGTCTTGTATTACATTCCACAGTAAATATAATTTGTTTTTAACTGATTATAATTTGATTTCTTAAAAAGGAGGTGGTTATGTATTTGATCAGCATCTTTTTTTTCTAATCTTTATGCTGCAGTTTGATCAAAAGTCCCACATCTCAAAAACTAAACATGAAATGAGAGGGACACACACACACAGTATCGTTTTATTGTCTGTCTTTACGTTTAGGTTTTATGTTTTTTTTTCCGTTTCATATATGGGGAGCCCCCATTTTTTTTTGTACAGAAATCGTAAAGCGGTTCACAGAATACAGCGGGTCAGTCTGTCTGTCTGACTTACTAACTGACTGACTAACTCTTTGGCAGACAGACTGACAAACTGACTGACAGACTGACAAACTGACTGACTGACACAGTTCCGGTTTTTGCCATTCGACTAGGGAACCCTAAAAACGACATAATAATCTCGATTCAAGAAAAAAGATATCATCGCAATAGATTTTCAAAGCCCATTGTTACGGGCTGTAACATGAAAATCGATTCCTTAACAGGATATAAATATCACAATGCTCACTAATTAGCATACGTACCTATCAATTTACCTATTGTAGTCAACTCATGTGTTTAAGGAAACATTTCGGTGCTGAAATCAGTCCCCATGATTGATTTTCAAAATTATGCACACAATACTTGCTTTTGCCCGCGCCTTTTCTCGCATTAAATCAAAATCAAAAGTCATTTATTCAAATTAGGCTGATAATCAGGACTTTTAAAACGTCAAAATTACAAGAGACAGTCCCCCAAAACGCCCGCCCTTCGCCGAAATTAAAGCCGAAATCCAAGAGAAAGAACTATCGTTAGGTTTTAAAAGTTTCCCATGTCCTAAATCTGTTCAGGTCTGCCTGCGAGTCAAGTCACCGCATCCAGATCAGAATTCATCATTTTGTTGAAATCCGCTGAGCCGTTAAAATAAGGCGTAGAAAAGTAGCTGCCAAACGGATCTTATTATGACCGGGATGTCATGATAAGATCCGTTTGGCTGCTTCTTTCACAACAATCTTTTCAAGTGCTTCGGTCTAATGTCACTCTTGGCCGGCCCACTGCCACTTCAGCTAACTGAGCGGTAAAAACAGTTATTTTCGAGATTATTATTTTGATGTCGAGTCTTTAAAGAACCTCCGACGAAAAATGTCAATCTACTTCATCTAAAATGTAAAATGACTTAAGCCATGATTATTGTTTTTTTCGTTCGTTATGCTGTTTTCATTTTCGTTTGTTACATTCTTTTCCCCGAGGGGGTGACGTAAATAGGATTCGTTATGCCTCGTGACTGTATTTGAGAGAGGTTGAGGTTACTCGAAAGTTAAGCCAATATGACGTTTCACTTTTTGTTCATCTTTCACTTGAAGTGAAATGTCGGGACCATTCTGAACAGAGAATTTTTCAAAATCGATTCAATGATTATTAGGTTTGATACTGAAGTGGATGGAGAAAACGGCGAAATAAAGAGCGTTTTGGAAATATATTTCTATAATACAATTAACTCCACACTTCCAGTCGCCTTAACGTTACAAAACATTCACAACGACGAACAATAAATTGAATAACGTGGACAATATATATGGAGGCGATACCGAGTCTATTAGCGGGATCTAGGCCTCCAAGCAAGTCTAGATTTCGTCAAGAGATTTAGCGTGCAGTGGCCAGGAAGTAAAAACGAGTACTGGCTCGCAATGACTACGCTAATTATTACTTTATAGCAAGTCATATGCTCCGATGGAGCCCGAGCCTAGCCGAACGCACCCGAGGGAGCGTTCGGAAAGGTAGTGATCAGTTACATTACAATGTATGCTTATATTTTGTACAGTGTAGATATTTATTAGCATTGTTAAATTTGTAAATAGATATTATGTGTATTATAAATATGGCGTTTAAATAAATGTGTAGATGTATTTCTGTTAATAAATGTTAGTTTTAATCCAAAGACAACGATCGTGTTCGATGTCTATGATTTGACATTTGTTCATCTAATTGACAGTTCTGTGTAACGGGAAAATAACGTGTACTTAATTATGTTGTGGAGTGTTTACAATTTTGATTTTAAATTTCTTTAAAAAACAATATCGTTTAAATGCCGGTGTAGCGATGACCGCTACACTACTCCCCCCCTGAGACCGTGGCTACTTAGCTACGGGCGATAGTAGTCCGGGAAGCGAACAGTGCGGCCGGAGCGTGTTTTTTTTTTTTCGACGTTGGGTAGCGGCGGCATCGAAGCTGCGTTTGCGACCGTTGTTGCTCGGGTTGCGCCAGAGGGTCCGTACCTGTAGTCTGCGTTATTGAGGTAAGCGGGCTTCAAACGATCTATGGTTACTGTGATTTCCTTTCCGTTTATCTCAATACGGTACGTTTTGTCGCCTCTTCCCAGGACTCTGAAGGGCCCGGTGTACGGCGGGTCTAGCGGCCGGCGAACGGCGTCATGTCGCAAAAATACATGAGACGAAGTTGACAAACTTTCGGGCACGTAGAACGGTTTGTCGCCGTGTCGACTTGCCGGTTCCGGAGACAGCTTCGCCATATAATGCCGGAGTCTTGACGCGAAGTCGGTGTAGTCGACTGTGCTGGTGAGTGTGGGGGCGATGAACTCGCCTGGGAGTCTTAGGGACTCGCCGTAGACGAGCTCTGCTGCTGATGCTTTGATGTCTTCCTTCCAGGCGCTGCGGATGCCGAGCAGCACCAGGGGTAGTGCCTCGGACCAGTTGGTGTCGGTATGGCACCGGATAGCCGCCTTCAGCTGGCGGTGTAGGCGTTCGACCATGCCATTGCAGGCTGGGTGGTACGCCGTGGTTGGCCGGTGCTGACTACCGAGGGTAGCTGCGATACTGTGGAACAGCTTGCTCTCAAACTGTTTGCCCCTGTCGGTAGTGATGCGATGGGGGCAGCCGAAACGGGACACCCAGCCAGTGATGAAGGTGCGGGCGCATGTCTCTGCTGTGATGTCCGCGATGGGGTATGCCTCGGGCCAACGGGTGAAGCGGTCGATAACTGTGAGTATGTACCTGTAATTTGACGAGATTGTCAGTGGCCCTACAATGTCCATATGGACATGGGAAAAGCGTTGGGAAGGGACAGGGAATGTGGAGATGGGACTGGTTGTGTGCCGCGAGATCTTGTTCTTCTGGCACTCTACGCACTCTCTGGTCCAGGCCCTGCAGTCCTTCTTCAGGCCAGGCCAAACGAAGCGTGTGGAAATTAGCTTGACTGTGGCCTGTCTGCCGGGGTGGCTCAGCTGGTGAAGTTTTTGAAACACCTGTCGCCTGAAGGATTCTGTAACAAAAGGTCGTGTGTTACCAGTGGAGACATCACAATAGAGATCAGCGCCTGTGTCCGATAAGTGCACTTTACGCAACTTAAGTGACGTGCTGTTGTTGTTTAAGAGCCCCTGCAGCTCGTGGTCTTGACTTTGGGAGTGTGCGAGGGCTGCGTAGTCACACGTCGGTACTGCCACTGACTCCACACGCGACAGCGCGTCTGCTACGATGTTGTCCCTGCCTGCGACAAACCGGATATCTGTGGTGAACTGAGCTATGTAATCCAGGTACCGGTATTGCCTCGGTGAACAATTGTCACGGTTGTGTGCATACGCATATGACAGGGGTTTGTGATCCGTGTAAATGGTGAAGTGTCTTCCCTCTACCATGTGTCGGAAGTACCTCACTGCGTCGTAGATGGCTAAGAGCTCCCTATCATACGGGCTGTACTTCTTCTGTGACGCTGAAAACCGCCTGGAGAAAAATGCTAGCGGGTTCCATGTATCACCTGCCTTCTGCTGCAATACTGCGCCCATGGAAGTGTCTGAAGCGTCTGTGAATATCGCTAGCTCGGCGTTGGGCTCTGGGTGGGCAAGCAGAGCTGCCCTAGACAAGCTACCCTTACAAGCGTTAAAAGCGTCTAGCATTTCTTCCGATAGTGTAATAGCCTGTGTTCCTTTTGTTTTAGGCCCTGTAAGAACAGCGTTAAGTGGCGATTGTAAGCGAGCGGCATCCGGGACAAAACGGCGGTAAAAATTAAACATACCCAGGAAGCGACGCATCTCCTTGACGGTCTTGGGCGCAGGGAAGTCCTGGATTGCTTGCACTTTCTCCGGCAGTGGGCGAACACCTTCTTCAGATACTTGTGTCCTAGGAAAGTGATGGTGGCACGACCAAACTCACACTTGGCTGAGTTGATTACAACTCCGTATTGCGATAATCGCTTCAGGAGCCGATGTAGGTGTTCGGTGTGCTGGGCTGCTGTCTCTGAGAACAGAAGAATGTCATCTAAATAACAGTAGCAAAACGGTAGTCCGCGTAGCACCTCATCCATAAACCGCTGGAACGTTTGCGCGGCGTTCCTGAGGCCAAAGGTCATGAATGGGAATTCGAATAGCCCGAATGGTGTGGTGATCGCAGTCTTATGAATGTCAGCTGACTGGACTGGTATTTGATTGTACGCCTTTACGAGGTCAATTTTACTGTATATTTTACTGCCAGCCAACTGGTGCGAGAAGTCCTGTATATGTGGAATGGGGTACCTATCCGGGACTGTGCGGGCATTGAGTGCCCTGTAGTCACCGCACGGCCGCCAGCTGTTGTCCTTCTTAGGAGCGAGGTGAAGAGGGGACGACCACGAACTCTCTGACGGCCGTGCCGTACCGTTAGCCAGCATGGCCTCAAATTCCTTCTGCGCCACTTTAAGCTTGTCTGGGGCAAGGCGGCGAGGGCGTCCGGTGATGGGCGGACCTGGTGTGGTGCGGATGTGGTGTACGGTACTGTGACTGACCTGTCGTTCTGTTCCCGCAGGCCGCGTGATTTCCGGGTACTGGCGGAGTATGTTGTGGTATTCCGTGTTGCCTCCTACGGACTTCACTGAGGCGATCACTGCTGCAGAACCGGCCGCGGACGACGCTGGCGAAGTCAGCTGTGTCAGCCCATCGATTAGCCGGTAACTTTTGAGGTCTACTAGGATGTTGTAGTGTGCCAAAAAGTCGGCGCCTATGATTGCCTTGGTGACGTCTGCTACTACGAATTTCCACGTGTACACGCGGCGAAGCCCTAAATTCAAGTGGAGCTCCACCCAACCGTACGTGTCGATGGCAGTTCCGTTTGCCGCGTATAATTGGTACGCCGTCTTGCTGCGCCGCTGTCGTAAGGCTGCACGTGGGTACACGCACAGATCGGACCCGGTGTCCACTAAAAACGTGGTTTTGGAGTCCCGATCTGTCACGAATAGGCGGCGTGGTTTGTTAGGGCAGCCATTTGCCGCTATTTCCGGCTGCCGACGGCGTTTCCCGCGTACGTACATGGCGACCTGCACCGCGTGGCCCTGTCACCAAAACAGTTGTGGTACCAGCAGTGAGCATCGTTCCACGTGCTGCTGGAGCGTGAGCGACTGCGGCGCCTGCTTGGGGTCGGCTCTGTGCCACCACGCCGGTACCTTTCCTTGGAGCGCGGGCGATGGTGTACCTGACCTTGCCTCTGTAGCACCGCTACCTGCAGACTCAACTCTCGCATGCACTGTTTCAGCTCCTCGATGTCGCTGCTGGTGCTCGTGCTCGCCACGGCGGGAGGTGTCGTGAGCGCAGGGGCGGGCGCCGGCGCGATCTCATGCACGCGGTCGGCTAAATCTTCTACTTGGGCAAACCAAAGTGTCGGCTCCTCTGGCCAGAATGGCGGCAACTTAACGCCGACTCTGCACACGTCCTGCTCTGCTCCGGTAGGCATCTTGACTCCACGTGGCTTCTGTGCTCTTTGTCGGGGTCACCAATGAAGTGGATGGAGAAAACGGCGAAATAAAGAGCGTTTTGGAAATATATTTCTATAATACAATTAACTCCACACTTCCAGTCGCCTTAACGTTACAAAACATTCACAACGACGAACAATAAATTGAATAACGTGGACAATATATATGGAGGCGATACCGAGTCTATTAGCGGGATCTAGGCCTCCAAGCAAGTCTAGATTTCGTCAAGAGATTTAGCGTGCAGTGGCCAGGAAGTAAAAACGAGTACTGGCTCGCAATGACTACGCTAATTATTACTTTATAGCAAGTCATATGCTCCGATGGAGCCCGAGCCTAGCCGAACGCACCCGAGGGAGCGTTCGGAAAGGTAGTGATCAGTTACATTACAATGTATGCTTATATTTTGTACAGTGTAGATATTTATTAGCATTGTTAAATTTGTAAATAGATATTATGTGTATTATAAATATGGCGTTTAAATAAATGTGTAGATGTATTTCTGTTAATAAATGTTAGTTTTAATCCAAAGACAACGATCGTGTTCGATGTCTATGATTTGACATTTGTTCATCTAATTGACAGTTCTGTGTAACGGGAAAATAACGTGTACTTAATTATGTTGTGGAGTGTTTACAATTTTGATTTTAAATTTCTTTAAAAAACAATATCGTTTAAATGCCGGTGTAGCGATGACCGCTACAATACAAATTATTTTTTTCAGATAAAAAATCATAAATAATATTAATAGTAATATACATATAACTCACCCTAATGAGCTCGGTGTTTTTAAGCACTCGATATCTTTTACTCACCTACCGAATGTACAAACAATGAAATGACACTATTGGATGAACTTTCTTTTCTATGAATTTTTGTTGAACTGTTCACTAGACTGTACCGTCTGATATAAGCTCTATCAACGTAAGCCTCATATTTATAGTGCCCACTGAAATGTTTATTTTTTACAGCAGGTCCATCATCATCATCATCATAAGCCTATAATGTTCCCACTGCTGGGACACAGGCCTCTTCTCTATGAGAGGGAGTAGGCTGTAATTCACCACGCGGACCCAGTGCGGGTTGGTAGATGTCACATGTCTACGAATTTTTAGTTCTAGGACATGCCGGTTTCCTCGCGATGTTTTCCTTCACCGTTTTTAAGGGCAGCAGTGATGAAATAAATCACACCAACTAATGCGGCCTGGGTTCGAACCCTCGGCTTACTGCTCTTAAGTCACTGGGCCACCGCTGCTCCAGGTCCATAATCAAACGTTAAATTGAAAGTTAATTCTCCAATGAAGTTCATTAGTTTTCCATACTTACATACTTGACTGTTGTAACATATCAAAAGTGGAGTTATAGCGGATACTGAACTTAACGTGTGGGTTTTAAAGTTGGTGTATGCCTAGAAATACTAAATATGTACCAGTGAGAATTCAAAAGACAAAGCCTGCCTCCGTTGGCTTAGAGGTACTTCTGAGCATGAGGTCCTGGGTTCAATTCCCAGGCCGGGCAAAGTGTTATGAGGTTTTTCCATCATACATTTCTCAGTAGCAGTCATGAAGTCCTAATATGTATCCGGTTGATGGCAATAGCCTCGACCCCTATTACATGGGATTTAAACATAAGTGGTAATATGCGGGTTTACTATTAAGTAGACGTCTGCTTCTTTTTTTCTCTTATCGTCATCTTACGGAAATTCAAAAGTTCACTGAAAATGTCAGTTCATCCAACCAGGAATTATCACGTGCCAGTTATTTTTGTACAGCTGGCTGAAGCTGTGGTCAATGCCGTAAGCGTAATGTCTGCCGTAGACTCGTCTCATGTCCACATTTACATAGACGGTATCTAAAATACACGAAAGGAGGCTGGCGAAAATGGACCCAAAGAATCTGAAAATTAACTAAACTCCGTTCCAGTGTAAATATAAAATAATTATAACAACAATTTTATGAGATATTTATTTTTAAAATATTGATTTTTTAGGACACGGGAATCAAAAGTTATAAATAATTTTCAATTTACTAAAATTAAGTAATCTTGCAATTACAAAACGCAACATTTTCCGATTACGTTCCAATCCAATGAGATGTGTTTTTGCTCATGGGTTTTCTTACCACAAATGGCTCTTTCTCTTAGTTTTTATACTTTCAATTATGTCAAAAATTCATAAAAAATAACATGCAAACCTGATATTAAAACGCCAATTAACAATGCAAAAGCATCTAATAAAAATGGAACTGCGGCGATTTTATAGTATTTCTATTAAAGGAACGTTTTCAATGATGATCCATTGAGTCCCGTCACTACTGTCACTGTCAGATCTGTGATGATCTAGTCCATGGTTATGTTTGTATTTTTGTCTGGGATTTTATGTTTATCATTCCATTTTGTAGATGCTCGACAACTTGGCCTTTACATCTTGAAATGTAAATAATGCACCCTGTCTTAGACTACCGCATTCTTCTCTGGACATTGGACAATTATTTACTTTTGATTTGGACTTTGATTTTAACCACAAACATGCGTTGCGTTAATTTCTTCTTCTCTTACGACTTGCGCTCTTACGGAGGCGTCGTCTCTCTGACGAAGGTGCTCAGAGCTTTGAAAGTTCAGAGATGGGTGTATCCACGTGATGTAAGTATATTCGTAAAAGAACATGTATTTATATCATGAGTAAAGAACTTATTTAGGATATCTATCTGAACAACAAACTAAGATTCGTTTAGCTTTTATATGCATAAATACATACTGTTGTAATCTTATATTAGGCTCATTCTTACTGTTGCCCAATACTTTATCGGACTAAAACAGTATGCAGTAAAAGACTAGCCGAGGTAGCAGTAGAAGTAGTGTATTTTACTGAGATCTTTCAGTCATCAAAATGGAAGATGGGTGGCTGTTGCATTTTGTCTTGAAATATTTATATACCGCTCCACAGGTATCAGAGGTTATATTATCTCTCATATCAAACGACATTTCTGTTTTTCTTTTCGTGGGGACCTGGATACACTCTGCGAGTCAGGCACTTTTGTTACTTATACATGGAACTCTTTATGTTTACTACACTAAAGGTGAATTTATTTATTTTAACATAATTAATTAATTCCAGATAACAGGAGACAACTACCTTTGTCACTCATGTTGGGGGCTGATAAGCTGCGACCCTGAAAATGAAACCCTACAGCAACTTAGCCATCGTAACGTCTGTGTTGCATAAAATAAAAACTATGTAAAAATACCAAAAAATAAGATTTATTACTCATAGTTTTTTATTCAACAAACCCTGCTTTTCAATAGCTGTACATAGCTAGTCAGCTCTGGCTGTTATAATTTATGTAAAACAATATTATCTACTCTCAGCGTAATAAGAATCGTTTTACTTGACTATAATTCGCTTATGGATCAAAATCGTAACAACATAGTTTTAATAGTGATTGAACTAATTACAGGGTTGGGAATCTTCTTTTATGAGTCGTCTTAAATATTATTATATTTTGATTCATCTTAATTACGGAGTCATTCCACTGTTAAAAACCTTAATCGTAAAATTTTTAGGTTATCTTGTGAATAGACGTATATCTCTTTTCTCCCAACTTTTCCGTCTTACTTCCCATTTACTTTTCTGATAGTCTTTAGTCGTTTTACAACTACGTATAAGTTGTTATGATGAATGCTACCTCTAAAAGTGGGTCCCAAAATACATGTAGTCTCGCCCGTCTCCTTTACAGCGCATTTCGCCAAACCAACACTTGTCACTGCGGCTAACTCCGTCTGTGTCCGACCTTAAAAGAGGCATATAATTTAATGTTAAAATAATGAGGAACGTAATAACAATATTATTCAATTAAAATTATTTTCATGAATTTTCCCCTGTAATGTGTAGAAAAAAAATTCGCTTTATTAATCGGCATTTGCATAAGAATTTATTTTATAAATCTAGTGTGATTTAATTTTGTGGAGTTACGTTGACTATCTTACGTTGTTTTGCATTCACTGTATTGTAGGCTATCGAAGGGTCCTGTGATCGTTTATGTTGCTTTTGATAATGGTGAATTCAGGAAAAGTACATACACCGACTTTTTATAGCGATCCAACCGCGATTCCATAGTACCCTTTCCTGATTTACTTTACTTTTGAAAACATTAATCTTGCCCTGATGACTGGAAACTGAGAGAATTGATTGACGCTAGTGTTAGCGTCCAAGCTCATAGCCATGCTCTGTACTGACTCACTGTACCATCAACACGATAAGACCTGTAAATACCTTCCATTAGGCTAATTAATGAGCTAATGATTGAAGTGAATCCACCTTACATATAGTGCAACGGACGGTATATTCAAACTTATGAAGCGCACTTACTATTTACTATTTCAAGACTAAAACCTATTCTAGCTATCTTATCATAACATCACGCAAGTAATCCCCGACTGGTTTGGCAGAAGCGTATCTAATAGTACACCCACTATTCGCCAGCATGTTTTAAGTACCATGTCCGTTGCTGCTACTGAGGAATTCTTGATGGCTTGCCTTGCTATCATTAACCGTTAATGCCATTCCAAACAACAGTAAAAAAAAAAAAATAAGCAAACAATTGACTGCTAGTCAGGCAATTGTCATAGAATCCATGACTGGGTTAAACTTGTGCTTGACTGGAGGTACTTGTTATTATTTTAAGCAAGGTGGGACATCCTCAGGCTAGGTGGAACGATGATTTCCGCAAGGAGGTTGGTAGTAGCTGAATGAATATTGCCTAGAAACTTGCAGAGTGAACTGCTGTAGGCAGATGATGATGAAAAATACTTGCCATTCAGTATTACGCCTCTTTACTTATTTACCATGTTTCCATTCTAGGAAAGCTAGAAATTGTCGGCTTCGTTGTAACAGATATAGGCAGATATAAAGTACAGAGGATTTTCTAAAGCCAGGATTAGCATTAGATAATGCTAATCCCAGTTATAAGGAAATTCTGTTTTTGTGTAGTCGTAAATACCAAAGGAATAAAAATATGCTTGGATTATTTTCAGATGTTTTTTTGGATGGGTTGTCAAATGATGTTTTCTCTGTTGCCGTTGTTTTTTTTCTAATAGCATGTTTTCTTCTTGTAGTTAGAGAGTACAGGTTAAAGTGCTTGTGTTAATTGAATTAAGTATTTTACTCACGGTAGTTGAAGCAGGGGGTCTACTCTCTAAGCACGAAATCCGTAGTTTCGGCCGAAGTCACGGTCGTTTCCTACTCCTTTTCACTTACAGACACAAGATTCGTTTGGGGCCCGAACTAAAAATGTATGACAATACGATTGGACAGTTGTCCTTATTCCCGATGTGTTTTCAAAACTCATGTATCTCAAAATATTAGGGAGTAGGGTTCATTTCGAAGTATAAAGCTAGTAACGGACGGATCCGTATTTTCGTTGACGGACTTAGAGAGTAGGCCCCCTGAAATTTCTATCGTACACTATAAAAATCACAAACAATGATGGTGTCAATCAATTGTCAATGAATAGTGGCAAAAATGAGGGATCTCTTTCAAAATACCTCATTTATAATGCAGATGCTGCGCCGTGCGTACGTCGCGCCGCGTCGCAGCCAGACGTTTCCCGACATGCTTACCAGATGAAAAGATTTATCTTGAAAACACCTCAAACTTTTACAAAGGATTACCCACAGGAACGATTTATTTAGCCTATGGTAGTCAGGGATGGTGTAGATTCCCATTACTGAAAGAATTTTCAGAATCGGATCATTTTCGAAGATTGCCTCTACATTAAAAAATTACAAAAAAACACAAACCAATAAACTTTACCTCTTTATAATATTTATAACTAGCTGTGCCCGCGACTTCTTCCGAGTGGAATTTAAGGAGTTATTCCTTATTACATCTGCCAGTGAAAATCGGTCCAGCTGTTCCAGAAATTAGCCGGAACAAACAGACAAACAAAAAAATTGTAAAAAAATATATTTTAGTATGTGTACCGTATATACATTCATATGCATGTAGTAAAAAGCGGTTATTTTAATATTACAAACAGACACTTCAATTGTATGTAATATATTTATATAGAAGATTTCTAGTAAAGATTAATTATCTTTCTTTCTTTCTTTGGATGTTCTAGGAATTTTCGATTTAACCTCTCCGACCTTCCGGCTCTAACGGTAAAACACCCATCCGGCCTCACAATGACGTCATCGAGCGTGTCAAGTGTCCTGCGCTCATAAAAAGCTTATCGCGCGAGTTCTATTTGCTCTTATCTCAAGCGGTAAACAGTTTCGGGTTCATGATTAACGTGACCATGTATTACAATATAAACAACTGTTTTATAACTACTTGAGAATTATAAACATCGCATAGAATTCAGAGAGCTCGCCGCAAACATACTGTTGTCGTAGTTTGTTTTGTTTTGGTAAAACTACTGAATCAATTTACACGAAACTTTAGATCTAACATAACAAATATACAAGTAATCTAATGACAGTGTTTTTTAGGAGTCCTACATAAATTATTCTTGCAAGATTCCAATTCAAACGTCTAATTAGAATCGGCCATTTTCTAACTGCGCAGTTCAATGCATGAAAATACTTGAAATATCAATAAATATGAATAAATATGCCTCGAATGCATGAAATTATGAATTATCACTATTTTTTCGCTTATTACTAATGTTTCCAAGACCATATTTCATTGTAAAAGAGTCAAATTCATATTTTCAATTTCCACTGACGAACTTCACAACAAAGGAATTTTTGGAGAAATTTTTGGGTCAAAAACATAATTTTTAGATATTTTTTCCAGCAAATGACTATCTAAAAAGTTACATTATACACTTATAACATACTATACATTTACTTACCAAAGTTTAACAACACAAAACACAAAAATTTCACTGCATTCCAAAACAAAACACCACCGTTCCACACTGGCCGCCATGACTCATTTTGACAGTCGACAAAGACGCGTTTCTTTATTTTTTTAATAATTTTGTGCAGTTGTTAGGTTGGTATGTTTGGTTTCATTTTAATCGAACTCTAGTTGGCCAGAGACGTAAATTTTTACAAACGAATTAGAACCTTACTGTACGTACGATAAGGGTTTAAGTTTGCTTGTACGAGGCGGTCCCTTTTGGGTTCGCCGGGGTTCAACGGAGGGTTTGGCGCGATCCCCGATGGGCTCGCGCGGGCCGGAGAGGTTCCAGTAACTATTACATCTAATATCTCATAATTGTCATCTGCCGGAAAAAATAGATTACACATATTCGTTTCGTTTTGAAATATTCGATTTATTATTCTGAGAAGCAGTCTTACCAGGAGGTATCGTGTTACACTGCAACTCATTATTGGCGGCCAGATAAGTAGTCACTTCGTGTATAATACTAGTAATCAGTTGCATCCGGTTAGACTGGAAGCCGACCATGATTGGGAAAAGGCTAGGTAGATGATAATTCGCTTTACTATATATTTGTAAAAAAATCCAAAATCATCACTCGATTCTCAAACTAATACGAGCCAAATTGGAAGACTGAACATGGCCAATTTTCTATTCAAAAACCCCTCACAAAGTTAGACTGACAGTATACTCAACCAAGCACTTTGGAAACTATACTACTTGTACTTCTACTTTATGAAAGCCTCCTAAACATTATTATTTCCTAACAAAGATAAACTTAAGGCTCTAAGGAACCTGCCTTACTGCCAGCGAGAAGCAAGAAGAGCCATGCGTAGTAGCGTGTCGATGGTAATCTAAATAAGGCGCCTTCCATAGCGTCCATCAGTTTCTGTAATGAACAAACAGCAGGATACGATATAAAGTGCCCAATCGTTTGTGGAACAACACCATATTTAAATCCAGGGCAGAGTCATTAATGAATCGCCACCCGGAGCAGGTTTTTCTTGCCTACCTGGGTTCGGAGTCTATTTTAAGACTTCCAGGACAGCCATGGCAACTAAGACCAGGCAGACTTTAAGCAGGTGGATCGAATGGGTAAGGAAAGAATGTGGTGCCTTGCCACAGCTTTAGTCATTCCGTATACCGCTCGTCTGTGTGTCAAATTTCTTTTTTACTGATATGGCACTCACAATCTGTTGTACGTGTCTTAAACGAGGACATTGTCAATAGCTTTTCGCTTCGCCGTCGGCAGTAGGACAGATGCCTCGACGAGGCGACAATTCCTCCAACATAACCACCGCATACAAAGCAAGTCATAATAATTTCCTAGGTCTATTGCTCCTTACGACCGTGACAACCCATTTTGCCCAGTTGTGTCTAGTAAATGGGAAGTGACGGCTTGAGTTCTAACATAACACTAGTAAATCAGGTCTTAAATGCAAACTTGGGTAAGACCGTTTGGTCTAAGAGATTTGACAAACTAACACGGCACGGTTGGCGCAGTTGCTGAGCGATTGGATGCTGTGCTGCGTGTCACGGGTTCGATCCCTCCACGGAACAAATATTTGTATGGCTTACAGATAGTTGTTCCGGGTCTGGCTATTTGTGTATGTAAATTTAAATGTTTGTAAACGCACCCACGATACAGGAGAAATTCCTAGAGTGGGGCAACGTTTTAAAATACCGATTTTCGAACACAAATATATCCCTACCTAAACAGCTACCTGACTGGCCAAAAAAATCAATAATAATTTTTCATTTTTGCAAAAATACGCTCAATTTGTAATATCGTATCAATTTTCCTCCGCCTACAAAAAGGCACCACAATAATAAATAATTTGAAGACTCAAACTCAGAATTGAAGTAATTAGTAACCATCAATGAACGTTTGAAGTGATACAAACATCGGCCATTACGACTAGTAGACACAATAACACGTATACAAAGATATCAGAACAAAGTAGTATCTACTGTAATCGAGCGCGTGTTCATCTATTTTGTATATATGTTTAGATAACAGATACTATGGATAGATATTTATAAAATAACGTCACTTTCCATGCCCGTCTGTATGCCCGGGATGTTCTTTTATACAGCACTTCTCAGCGGTCATTATCGTTTTGTATATTTCTTCCGGAAGGTTTGTAAATATACTACCTTATTTAAAACTTACATCGTCATCTGCCTAACATTTTTCCAACTATGTTGAGGTTATGAATACTAGTATTTTACATGGAGCGACTTCCTATCTGACCTCCACAACCAAGCTCATACTGAAAAATACTATACCCCTTGGTAAAGATGGTTTTCAGACTTTCGGGCCACTGACTACATATAACGACTGATAAAGATGTAGAAACGATTTACCAAAGGCCACATATAAGTTATATGTGACATGGCGCTTCCTTGTCACTTATATGGTGGAGGCCACGCGCGTGCGTTTATGCTCTGGCGTTCAAAAGGTTAAAAAATGTATCAATCTCGAAAATACCAGGATACATTAAATTTATACGCGAAAATTTCGGTACTAGAATTTTACCGGGAACCCGGTATCCCGAGATTCGTTATACCAGGATCGAATCCTCTAGTGGTGACCCATCCGCAGACCAATCAAGGCAAAGAATTTTGAAACATATTCTTTGGTATCTTACGAGGCAACTTTGGACAAAATCGTCACAAAAATTGCCCGAATATCACATCTCTCTTACAAATTAATCTATAGGAAATGATGATGTAGTTAGAAAGTCAGTATAGAGATCTTCGCCTCGATCGTGAACACTTACTTACTATTTATGGTAGATACATAGCTGATGTTCGATTGTTCGCCTCATTAGGGGTGCGGACTGGGTAAAGAAAACGACATTCTATTTTGTCTGTCAGACAGGTAATACAAAAATATTAGACACGTATTTTTTGTTTTATCAAAATATCAAAAATTACTTAGTTAAAACTCATTAAAGTTGGAGAGTGGGGGCTCACTACGTCACAAGTAGGTATAAAATTTACCTGCATGTGACGTCATGCGCCAATCAACTCAATATATCTCCATAATTTTATGACCACGTGAAAAAAGAAAAAATATGTGTCCAATACTTTTCAATAAACTACCCGACAAAGAAAAAAAAATGTGATCACCCCTATTGGGTCATCACCATATTATCACTTCAACCACTTATCCTAAAGAGATAAATGTGATGAGCGGATTACCTAATCATTAAAATTTTGCCTTCCACATAAAAGAACATATTTTTTTATAAAATCATCATACGAATAACATGCATAAAATCTCAATCGAGGCTCCCAAAATCGTTTTTGCTCAAGCAGAGCGATCATGCATAGCACCGCAAAAAAACACACCTTCTTATAAATTTCAGGAACAGCGAAACCCGCTTACATTCAGAGTGCATTATGAATATATTTGTGTTTAATTTCACCGTGGCTAAATAAATTCATTCCGGCTTCGCGTGAATCAGGAGGGTTCTTTTCCTATTTTCAGCCAAGATACAGGGATTACGCCAGCGCCCACAATTTTGTGTATTTCGCTCTTTGTTGCCATATTACACCGTTTGCTATTATTAAAAATACTGGATTTAATAAGTTGGCACTTCTTCTTAAGACTTGTTTCTTTATTTAGTTGTTAAATTATTTTGTCTGACTGAGTAAGCCATCTTCTGCTTGAGGTCTATTGAATAACCTAGTCCGCAGTCTTTGAGGATAGGAATATCTCGGCAATGATTTCTGCCTTTATTACTTTGATAAAAAATATGACTTTATGAAAACATAACTGCCGGAATATGGATGTAGCATCAGGTACACCTTAACGTTTGTATGATGATGACTTCAAAAGATTGATTGCGTATTGGCTTTGTTAACTGACATTAATTATCGCCATTCGTACTCATACGACAGCCACTCGCCTCTTTTTCCCTCCTACTTCTTACGTTAAAGGGAAGAATATCTGCATTCGAAACAACATATTATTATGCATTCATGTATAATACATCCCTGCAGATGACGTCACTGTTTCCACAGTAAAGTATTGTGTTAGAGAGAGGGCGGATCACACGAAATAAGCCGGCGGTTTGTAAACAGCGGGCATATTGTTTCTTCGTCCACAACGCTCAGCAAGTACGCTCATACCGATTTAGGTTAGGTTTAGACAGATGAATCGAAGAGAAAATTGCGGAAATGGATGAATGATTTTGGATTGAGTATAGAGTTTAAATTAAGGATACCTGGATCGGATACATAAAATCACGCCTTTTTCCCATGGTGGTAGATACATACAATAGAACGCCACATGCTACCATCCTTTTCTTTTCGGATGGGAAATCATCAAATGACTCCTTCCGCTCTGGGCGGAGCGGAAGGGAGTGTCAGACTTGTACTGACTAAAACCCATCCATGTTCCTTCTTAGCCCTTTGTGTTCCAGGGCCACATATCTCTTTCGAACAGTCCCGCAGCCCTGGCAGGCATCGGCCCTCTCGGACCCCTTCAAGTTTGCTGACATCTCCTTGAGGCGCGCGTGGAACACGAACGCGCCGTCGACACGGCCTGTCGTCACGAGACGGACGGACGCGGGACGGTGAGATAGCCCAATGCTACCATCCTTACATACTCCTTTCGCGTCGTTTATATTATAGTCGTGACAGTCGTAAATAGGAGTTTTTTTTAAAGCGTTTTGCTGGTAATAGTGCTTTTAAAAATATGTATTTTTTTTTACTGGTTCACATGATTTCTTTTTAAAAATTGTAAGTCTAGTCAAAGTTGTCCTTTTTCATCAAAAGTGATACAGGAAAATTATCTAGCACTCCAGAAGACCTAAGGCAGGAAACGAGCAGTTAGAAAACTACCTATGTGTGTGTGCATATTCATGAACCTATCTATGTAAAAATTGTATATTTAAATGCACCGACGCGACGTCAGAATTTAATTTTACTCAAGTTTCATGAAAGTACCACTGTTTTTACAATAAAACAGCAACTGCAAATTAACCACACTATACAATACAAACGCTAGGAAAATTAAAGTTGAAAGCTAATTGTATCATTCTGTTTGCTTTTGAGTGTTGTTACAAACATACCTACCTGCATACGCTAGCTTTTCTTATGATAAACTTGTTTCTGTTTAATTAAAATATGCAACTAGTTAGTCTAGCTACTCAACTTGAGGTTTTGGCTTCCGTTTCCAGATCGAGTGGAATGTTATGGATTTTTTTTGTTCAGGAATGTCTCATAGTGACCTGGTGTCTGTCATTGTGCTTGCGTGGTTGATTAGATGGGACTTAAACATTACTGGGCGAAATGTGAGGGTACTAGGTACCTACAGGTAAACCTCTGCTCTATCCATCGGGTATTCCAGAATAAATGTTATGTTATTTTCAATCAAAGAAATACTTTTACCATATTTCATTTACGAGTATTTAAACGTACAAGTTTGTGGACTTCTTCGTTATTTATCTAATGGCAATACAATTCACCGAAAAGTTAAGACACTATCTAATCGTTACAGTTTGATATAATAGGTATTTTTTAGTAGGGTTCCGTACCCAAAGGGTCAAACGGGTCCCTTTTACTGAGACTTCGCTGTCTGTCCGTCCGTCCGTTCGTCCTTCTGTCACCAGGCTGTATCTCATGAACCGTGATAGTTAGCTAGTTGAAATTTCTACAGTTTATGTATTTCTATTACACTATAACAAAAAATACTAAAAACAGAATAAAATGAATGTTTAAGAGGGCTCCCATACAAAAAAGTGAAATTTTTTTGCTCGTTTTTATAAATAATGGTACGGAACCCTTCGTGCGCGAGTCCGACTCGCACTTGCCCGGTTTTTTTTAATGTGATAGGTCTATGTTTCAAAGAGTGACTCCAGCACCTCTTATAGTATTGAGATCTTATCGACGGGTCCTATGTATACTGGTGTAACCCGCAAAACATCGAAAACCGTTTTTTTTGCATCAAATGCCTTAAAATTTCCTTTTAAATGTATCCTGTATATGATTTATTAAATTATCAAATAGTTTCAAAGTTACAAACTTATAAACTGGTGTAAGTGACATCATTTTAAGCCTCACGACTACCTACACTGGTGTAAGTCACTTGCACCAGTTTACGTTGTCGCGCACGACGCGGCGCGTGAGCGCAAGTGAACTTTACTCCAGTATGCGCGTGGCGACGTTGTAGGGAGAACGACAAACACTGGTATAGCTGCGATTCGTCTTAGTTTACTTAGTCAATTATTTTAAAAAAAATCGTATCTTGTTTGTCTTTAGTAACAGTGGTAAGAAATAACAACAATGAAGCGTTCATGAGGTCATTTAATGGTAGATTTATTCGAAAATAAGTGCAGTAAAATAAACACGCCAGAAAATTACGAAGGTAAGTATCAGTTTACTATTTTAAATACTATAAAGCTGAACTTCGTTTTCTCTGATCGGATATAATTTTATTTTAATTATAATAAGTATAGTTTATTTATATTTTCACTTGCACCAGTATTCAAGGTTTATGTTTTTTACTCGCGTAGTTTGTATAGTGGTTTAAGTAATTTTTAACGATTGTTTTTAAATATTTAAAAAAAAAAAAAAACTATAATTTTGATTTATTTTAGATCCGCCTACAGTACCGTCACGCGAAATATGTGATGAGTTGGACCTAAATGTTAGAATGTGCAACAGGACCAGGGAAAACCGAATTATATGAAAAAATATATATTTTATAAATAAAATTCTAATAGAAAAGCCAAGTAAAGAGACTTAATACCAGATACATGAAGTGATTTTGTTCTTTATGAATTGTCATTAAATTTTTTTTTACAGTTGTATCCGTACACAAGGTCTCATTTGATGTTTTTTTTTTCATTTGTATTGTAAACACAGTAAGTCACATTATTTTAACACTAATATTTCTTTGCTAATACAATAAATCGAAAAAGTATATTTTATTATGGATCAGCTGTTTTCTTTTTTAAATTACCGATGAAACTGTTGTATGTGGGTGATTAGAATGATGTGCTGCACACGTGCTATCCGTTTAGCGTCCGGGCCCCTTCCACCTTACACTTTATCGTTATGAGATTCCCCCTTACCTCAAAGTGCGGAATTGTTAAAAAAAGACAAGCTTAAAGCTAAAGATATTTATTTATTTTTTAATATAGGTTTACCAAAAGCTTCAAATATTTTGTTGTTGTATAAAGAAATTAGGCAGCTAACTTAATTAGCTTATTAGGCGAACAGACTACTAAAAATGAGCCATTGAAAATGGCCAGCTGTATTTTCAATTTTATTGGTATGAAGGTGGCTTCTAAACTTTAATTCGGACATTTGTTGATGCCAGAATCGAAGTAGGATTTTTCTTAATTTATGTATTCATATGTATTGCGTTTGGAAATTTAACGTGCACATTGCCTATAGATTTCTTGTTGATGGCCGTACTCAAAATAAGGATGAGAGCGCTCACTTAGTTATAGAAAGGAAACCCAGAAATGCCCCACAATAGTGGACCCTAACCTTCAAAACGGCGACAGCTAATAATGCAAATCCATACATTGTTAATGAAGTAACTCTATCTTTTGTCTTCGATTTTAAGTTATGCCTTGTCTTTATTGATATCTGCAAGAAAAATTACATTGGCGAACTTGTTTTGTGGAGTTAGGTTGCCAAAGATTACTTTTATGCTTATTAATAAATAAGCGTTTAAAAAAGAGGCTAACGAAACTATGTCTGAGAAGTATTAACACAGTATACAAAACGTTTCTCGGATTGGATGCAGCTTACAAAAGTTTGATACCAATAAATTTACAATAAAAATTAAGGATCTTTGCAAATCCAATAAGATTCTTGAGCGTACCACACGTTTTTACTAATAATTTGAATATCATTCTGGAAATGTCTCTGAATAAGTAAAATCTTGAATAAGCCTAGTTTTCTTTTCTAAGAAGTTCTTTCTCTTTATAAATGTCTTTGTCATTTTTGACCATCACCTACTGTGATTGTTGTTACGATAGATAACTACTGTATGTGACTCGACAATATCTTGATAATGTCGGAAAGACTGATTAGTCATTCTCATTACACAGTTAATCAGCCTTTCCGACTTTATCACACATAAAAAAATAGAATAATTAATAGAGTTAACAACTTTTACTTCTTAAATTAAGAAGAATATGTTATTATTTAAAGATGGCAAGGCCAGTGATTTAAAATTTTCTTCATGTGTGACATAATAAATTAACATCAAACTACCACCTATTTATTAAGGTTTGGTGAGGTTATTAAATGACCAAAAGTTTTATTTTGACTTTTAAATATATTTTTTTTCATTTACTGCTATACACATTCAAATATTTCAGGTTAATTACAAAAGAACCATGTAGAAAGCTGTTGCAAGTAGTTTTCCAGTACTAGTAAACTGTTGCAAGTGGTTTTCCAGTACTAAATAAACTGTTGCAAGTGTTTAAAAGTAGATAAAAGAAGATGTTTTTGTTAATGTTGTAAGCTTTGTATTAATCAATAGAGAAAATAATGCATTTAAAAACAGTAATATCCTTGTATTTTCCTCAATTATATATATAAATAAGTACAGTATAAACTGGTATAAGTGGCACTTGTACCAGTTTACCAGTTCTAGCATATTAAAGAAAACAAGCTACATCAATGCAAGTGATGCTATTTTCTAAAGTTTACAAAAATAAGAAAATCGTAGTATGTAGTCTTTTTCATATGATATTCAAATATAACATTCCAAAATTTCAAAAATTTCTACCGATTTATGTCAAAATTACAAGCTTTAAACCGCTCTCCTGTAAAGTTGTGTTTTTGCACTTGCACTAGTATACGTAGGACCCGTCGTTATGATATGCACGAAGGCGATTAATTTATTTATAAGTAATTGACAGATTTTCATTCACGAGCGATTTTTTCCAAAATTGCAGTAACCTGAATTGAATAACGCTGAGTTTTTATAACAAAGCAAAATCAATGAAAAACAAACTGAACAAAAACAAAGTTTTTGATTAAAAAGCATATTAGTTCGGGACGCTGACACGTGGGTATTAAACTAACATATTTCGGAGCACTGTGCAGCATTTTAATCATTTCATTGAGAGTTCTAAATAATTTATAAAGCTCTTGCACAGAAGGCGATGTTGGACGAACGCAAAACAAAATACGTTGTGTGCAGAATATAAATTGCTATATTATATGCAAGTTGGAAATTAATTACCTGACGCGTCGTGCTCTGTCTGAGGAGCTCGTGTCAAAATAATAACAGCCGCTCGGATCAATTTTCATGTTAAACCGTGCTTGTCTAGGTTGGTCTATGGATGGGGGACCACCAATTACATTCAGAGTTTCCACCGTGCCTCGGAAACCGCGTTATGTCGTTGGTCCTGACTGTCATTTGTAGATCTTTTATAGTCGTTACAGTAGTCAGTGGCCCCAGTCTTACCGAGGGGTATCGTAATACCCAGTACTAACTGGGTTGTGAAGGTCAGATACGCAGTCGCTTCATGAAAATACTGGTATTCAGCTGCATCCGATTAGACTGGAGTCCAACTCCAACATACTTCTGAAAAGGCTAGGCAGATGATGTGACGTCCTCTGTCTTTATATAAAAAGTACTTTTTCATACACTTCATAAACAAACGAAACCTTACCTTATAATTAACCAAATGTTTCGTCAACAAGAAGCATTGTTTAAAATAACATTATCATTAGACTATCAGCTTTGAATTTGTATAGCAGGGACATTACCGGGTTTTCACCCACCATGGATCGTCTCTTAGCAACAGATCCACTATAAAGGGTGTAAAACACCTCTTAACGAAGCCAAAAGGCACTGATTCTCCCTGTCATTGTGATCATTTTTTTGTTCAACACCATACCTGGGAACCTTCTAGTTACGCAGATATTAGGGGTCAAATTTCCTACTTTTTGACAAGTATTTTTTTAAATACAAGTTGTTAATGTAAGATTTTTACTTTAAACACCTCCACGACCCCCGTACTATTCAATCCGTCCATCAGCACAATGTTTTGAGTGCGTTACATTTAGTTCTACCACAAAATATGATTTTACACCCCCCAAAAAAAAGTCGTTTCCCAGCAATAATTTTTGCGTAAAGTTACTTAGTTTCATGTACAGAATGCTTGGTTGACGGCTTCGTGATGAGGTGATTTACACGGTGTATGCCAGTTTGTGTAGTTCCATCACTTATTCGAACACAACAGGACATTAATATACCCTCAACCCCATTGATCTAGTGTTCGCAGGGGTCACTCTTCCACGACTCCAACATCTTATTGGGTTTCTCCACCATGTATTTTTCCAGTATTACTTTACCCTACCTGGGAATTGAAACTAAGCGCAACAGTGCAGTAGAGTTTCCGAGCAATAAGGCCAACGACAAAGTAATTTGTTACTGTTGTCATGAAAACTACTGAAATAAACAAGAACATTGTGTCACACTAAATACTTTTGTACATGATGAAATAATTGAAACAAACAGAAAACCGTTTCAAACACAGAAGAAGTTAAATTCACGTGACTTGTCGCTAGATCTATGTACCTATTTGTACCTACCTACCTACATGCGTCTAGGAGTTTGATAATGCCTTACTTTCCAGGTCAATGACCCGTGTGCCAATAATGTGTAACACTGTAGTGATAACGCAATCAATGATTCAATGGGATTCAATATAACCATACGTTACTGTAGCAACGAGGAGGAAATGGTTCTAGATATATTAATTTTCCCCTTAACAAGTGGTAAGAAAGCTGTGTTCGTGTAAAAATAAATACCAATGCGTCGACTTGAGAATCTCCTTAACGGTGTTTAGTTCAATACGACTGTTTTCAACAACTTTTGCCTTTGACAACGACAAACTCTGAGAGACTACCTCAAAAAAAGTGCCGAAATTTTCAATTCCTCGGCTTCTTCTAGACAAGTATGCTCCACCCTAGGCCGCATCATCACTTCACACTAGGCGAGTAGCGGCCAAACGCAAGCTAAAGCTAATATAAGCAATCTTGATTTAAAAAAAAAAACCTTCAGGGCCGATCGTTTTAAGAGTGTTTCCTATTTCTACAAGATACTTTCAACCGTATTGACGTTTGAGTTTCGGTTGCTTATGTCAATCCAACTGCAACAAACTTATCAATGCAGGCCGGAAGTCACAGAACTAAAAAAAATGTACCAAGTTTGACATATTGATGACATTTTCCTGACAAGCAACACCACTTTCACCAACACACTGGTGGTCATACTATATTGACTTTTCCATTTCCATTCGACGAAATATGACCACATCTTTCTGAAACACGCTGTAGATGTAATTTTGTAACTTCGTGTTAGTCTAAGCTCCAATTCAAATTAGGTAGGAATACAATCTCTCCATGAATTCATAACATGTTACATAAACCTATTAATACATGCTCCAACTTGAAACAAGAAAGTAAAACGCTACGATCATCTTTCATCCGCATAATGATGAGTGATTAATGAGCTTGTTAGTATTAAATTAGAGGAATAAGGAACGTTATATTAACTTAATGCTGGTAATAGATCGAGGAAACAATATGGTAATACATATTGTATGGAGTTTTCGTCAATCGTTTACAAAAACATCTATAATATAATAATAATATAATTATTCAAAACTTAAAATTGGCACAATAAATACAATTTCTTCTTTATTTCTAAGATTTATTCTTAGAAATAATTGTACTTGTTGGGTTCGTCAGCGGTAAGTCCAGATGTAGAGAGCTGGACTGCGTTCATCAGCTTATCAGCGTCATGTTTAGTATACCTGTCGGTACTTATTATTATATCCAATATGGCGGACTCGTATACGAGAAAATTACTTTACACCCATTTTTGACAGCTTATTTTTTTTCCAAAATGCTTTTTCATTGTGTATTGGAAATAAGATTGCCTCAATAGAAACTGGCAACATGTATGTAGGTGGGCAAAATGGGGGTGTACTAACACACCTTTATTCATGGGGGCTTACAGGCGTAATGTAATGTCGTCACATCATATTCCAGTTAAAAACCAGCGTCGGGCAGCCTAGCTGCCCGGTATTTTGCTGAACTGGCCCTATTTGGCGCAGCCGTGAGACACACAATAATTATCCTTTTTGTTTTGTTTAGATACTCAATAACTATCCCCTTTTTTTGTTTAGATTTAAAGTTTTGTTATTTTTTGTTTAATGTTGTCTGTACTTGTGGCATGTGCCAAATAAACTTATTTTCTTTCTTTTCTTTCCTTCTAATGTTATCACTCAAATATTTTCCAGGCAAGCGGTGCCATGGGTACAAGTGATGTTAAAAAATCCTTTACTAAAAGAGCGACTCGGTCCAAAGTCAATTGAAACTACGCAATTAGCAAACGCCTCGGTATTCATTCATGATAGGTATTTAGCCGCTTTCTTCGATTTTCCTAGAAACTTGTCGATATCGGTTCGTTCGGTCATAGTTCGGTAACTTTTTGTGGATAATTGATGACACCAGTGATGAAAAATAATATTAAGTTTAAAATGCTTGAAAATAAAAATCTTCGACACCAAAAACCTCTAGAAAAACCAAAAATATATTCATCCAAGCGTCGCATCGTAGCGTCGGGGGTCCGCTTAGTTCTGTTCTTGTAATAAGCGGTCGGGGGTTTTCTAATAAATTTTTAATTTATTAATTTTTTCAAGCCTCCCCCCCCCCATTCCTTCCAGTTTTCTCGGTTTAGCGCGTCTTCTCGCCAATTAACGAAAACAGCTAAAGTTACAATTTAAAAATCCCGAGTTTTTTTGGGGAGGGGATCATGGATATGGGTATCCCCCTGGCGATGCCCATGGTGACAAGTAACAAGATTTCAAATTTCGAAGACTGAATACTGGAAGATACTCTTATAGATGAAGTCAGATACTGTTTTCTTGTAAATAAATCAAGTAGCATTCAATAATCTCATGTTCAAATATTATTATAGCTAGCCTGTATCGTCCCACTGCTGGGCAAAGGCCTCCCTCCATGTTCAAATAAAGAATTATTATTATTATTATTATAATCAAATACCTGACAGCCTCGTTGGTTAAGGCGTTGCAATACGTCCCCCATTCAGCAAAACTGTATCAGGATCCAACTCCCCCATCCCCAGAATTTGCAGGCTTCTTAACAATTGCGATAAATCAATAGATATTTTTTCCACAACACTTCAAAAATTCAAGCGCCAAGTCCATCAAAAAGTAACCTCCACATTGATTTTTTTCATTTGTCATCTTTATATTTAGTGTGTATGTAAAGCCGTAACTGTAATGTTGTTAAAAGTGTTATTTCTGCACTTGTAATTTTATTGTTGTTATAATTTTGTTTTTTTTTTTGCATGCTGTGTCTATCGCATTATATTGTGCACTATACTTGTATCATATTTCGTGTATTATTAGGATAAACAGTGTAAAAATTGTAGATAGGCCAATAAATAAATTACTACTGCTGAGCATGAGGTCCTAGGTTCGATTCCTATGGCGGGCTAATTATTATTGGGTTTTTCTATTAGGAATGTTTCAGTAGCAGCCTCAGAGTTTGAATTTGTGACGACATCAATAGGCTCGCCCCTATTACATGGGACTTAACCATAGCTGTCGGAATGGGGGTGTACCATTAGGTACAAACCTCTGCCTAGCTCTTCGGGGATTACAGGCGCGATATTATGTTCTGTAATGTAGGTTATGTATAAATTAATTTGAAGCCTTTTTTTTTTTTGCGGATGGGAAATCATCAAATGACTTCTCCCGCTCTGGGCGGAGCGGGAGGGAGTGTCAGACTTGACTGACTAAAATCCACCCATGTTCCTTCTTAGCCCTTTGTGTTCCAGGGCCACGGTTTCTCTTTCGTACAACCCGCAGCCCTTGCAGGCATCGGCCCTTTCGGACCCCTTCCGGTTTGCTGACATCTCCTTGAGGCGCGCGTGGAACACGTACGCGCCGTCGACACGGCCTGTCGTCATGAGACGGACGGACGGTGAGCTAGCCCATTAGTCACCGTCCACAGGCTCGCGCCTACGGTGGCTGGGGGCCACTGGTTGCCCCAATTAATTGAAGCCTCATGTACAGATTTGTACAAAAGCCACTTTTTTAAGTTGAACTTTGAATACCAGACCATTTCTATAACAGACAAGAGTCTGGACCTCTTAAACGTCACTAAAGCAAAAGAAACTATCAATCACTCCCAAACAAAGTCCACTATCTTCCCCAGTTAAATTCGCAACTAGTGTCCTCACGTGGCCTCGAAACATCTTAACGTTTCCAAGAAAAATAAAAGCATAGTCAAAAAAACATCAAAATCTCATTAGTTCCATTTCATGCCGAGACGACACTACGGAAGCTGTATAACTAATGTACAGTAATAAACAGAGACGGGGGAATGTCGTATTTCTTTTTATAACTTCACTGTGGCATCCATTTTCTGGTTTAAAAGGTATCTACTGAGTGGTGACGTGAAAACAGTTGGTATTACTCGATGTTAGTGCTGACGTAAATACTTGGGGAGTTATGGCCGAATGGAGGATAGGTAGTTAGGGGTGTTACATACTGTGACGTGCCTATGGATCTATATTACAGCAAGCTAAATCATATTTTTCAGAAATGCTAAGGGCTGGGTCAAAGCAAACAAGAGCGAAGCGGAGAAGAGATGTGACCAATCACAGGAGCGAAGAGACACGCGATGCAGATTTCCACCAATGTGATTTTTTGGTTTCCTCACGTATCCTGTCCGCTCCGCTCGCTGTGGTGGGGTCCGGGCCTAAATCAAGGACAAGCCAAGCTTATAAACTTGTATGAAAGTACTGCCACTGTAACATTCTGTTTTAGCTTGGCGTATTGGATTCAGCATTATCTGTTAAACAAGAAAACCAACCCGGATCAATAAGTATTTTATAATCTAATAGCTTTTGCCCGCGGCTTCGCTCGCGTGGAATTAGTATTTGACAATAACCGTCTCAGACACGAGGCGCCATCTATTATGATAAGAACGTTATTTTTGTTTTCCTCGAGATCATTACTTTTTCGGGATAAAAATTACCCTATCTATGTCCGTTTCTTTAAACCTGACCACATATTATGCAAAATTGGAGGATTATTGGTTCAGTGGTTTAAGCGTAAACAAACAAACTTACTTTCGGTTTTTTTTTTTATATTAGTTAGGATTAGGATTTTCATTCGCTTCGTGCCGATCGGCGCTCAGTTTGACGTTTACCACCGCTGTATCATGTTAGGGTCGGTTTGGCACAATTCGGTATGTTATATTTAACGGCGCTTGATGATTTAGTTTATTTATGCCCATAATGGAGGACTTTCAAACAACGGATCGACGTGTGATGTCTAAAGCGCTCTAAATCCGAAAATATAAAACGTATTTTAATATTTTTGTATTCTGAGTAGAAAATTTTTAGTAAATTTGCTCGTGATGAAGTCAGAGATGAGGCTGAAGAGTTGGATGGCTTTTCTACGTATATTACAAGAATAAAACACTTATATATTATTTTACATTTATTGCTTTTAAAATAAATAATATAAGCTAATAATATGACAATTAGCCAAGTACACTGAAACTAGCCTCAGTCAGCCCAACGTGTGACAAAATTTGGTTTCAAATATTTTTGTTAACATAAACGCCATGTTTCAGTTTTAAGAGCTCAAAATAGCAAAATATGGTTTAAAAACCTAAAATCTCGAAATGGTTTTCGGAATCAGCATTAATTTTTACTTTACATACGGAATTCTAGAAAAGCCGAACGGCTTGTCCTGAAAGTATATGAACATGGATTTGATTTTGTACCGAATTATTCCAATCCGAACTTGTGTGTAGGACTCTTTAGGTAACGAATTTGTCGTTATTCAGTACGATATAGGATTGTAAACTCTTTTCGGATAATGTTTTTGATGTTTTATTTTTGCAGTTGATTTTTAATTTATTTTTTTATTTATGTAATTTTGTAGTTATGTTTAGGGTGTAAATGACTGAAGAGTATTTTAGTTTTGATCACTGAAAAACTGAAAACAGGTAGATTTAACAAACAGTTGGAAATGTAGAGGCTTTTTCTGGACCCCACGCTTTTATTTAAAAATACATACATATATCAGCAACCATGATTCTCACACATAAAACTACTGACTTTGTAGTAGAAAAAATAGCCTTTGTTTTGTGGCTTCTGTGTTTAAAGGCTAAGACCTAGACATTTCAGCCAGGTAAATGGAATTCTCGTGCTCGTCCGGGCCGCTATCGTGCTTGTCTGTTTAAATTTGCACGGGCGAGGTATTGCCCGCTCCCTCCGAACTTTTCAGTACATTCGACGTAAGCCCCACTTTATTTTTCTAATTCGACTTTGTCTGATACAAGTAAAGAACGATGGCAAGTTATAGTGTACATGTTTGCCATAATTATTAAGAGGCTGTAGCGACCTACAAAAAGCTACTTATAAAAAAAAGTACTACAGCGTCATCTATGAACAAATTGAAGAATTAATATGGTCTGAATCTCGCAAGCAAAGTTTACATCCACTTAGGACTACATAGAAAAACCCGACAACAACTGTCGTGCAGTTGCCCACCAGACTCCACGCGTGTCTGGTCGGAGGATCTCCCTTTTCTATAATGTATGAAGAACTTACCCCCCTGTTCCTCCTTCTCCAAAAAAACCAAAAAGCCTAGACGAGACGCGACACATGCTTCTGAAAATCTTGAGTCAATCTTGTTGGCAGTCGTAGAAGTCCAGTATGACAAAAAGAGGGTGAGTAACGGCTGATGGAAGAATAAGACTGACTGCGCTAACATTCCGGAGGCTTGTAGTGTTGGCTGAAAATAGTAATCATCACAACATACATCGTCACTTACGGAATCTTCCGTGATTTTCAATTATCGTGATCTACCGATAGTTTGACGCTGTAGCAAGCGCCATGATCGCGGGATGACTGAAGAATGCGGGTAAATGGTGAATAAAATATTAGGCGCAGACAAATCTGTCAACTCTCTTTTGTTCGCCTTTTGTTGCGGGCTTTACTGGAACTAAATTCAAAGTCGCGGCAAAACAGAGCTCATAAAAATTGAAAATAAGCGAACATATCCCGTCAGTGACAGAGCAATTTTATTTAAACAGTGAACGCTTTAACATCTTCTAAAATAAGCTTTTTCCTAATAGATAGATAGTTACATAAAATATTCTTAATAAAATCTCTAATAACGATTTCTGCCAGACTGTTCCGAGAAAGATACCACTAAACTGTGTTCACGAGATGAATTCCTAGTGTTGACAGACAGTTTCTATGGAAAAGACCTAGTTTATACCTAGTTTTTGACGACACGGTTGGCGCAGTGGTTGAGCGATCGACTGCTGCGCTGCGTGTCGCGGGTTCGATCCCCACACCGTTTTTCTGGGTCTGGCTGTTTGTGTACGTGAGTTTAAATGTTTGTTAACGCACCCACGATACAGGAGAAATTCCCAGTGTGGGGAAATGTTTAAAAAAAATGAGTTGATCATGTGCGATTACTATCATCCTGTTTGTTTAAGTGGTCCTTATACACAAAAAGGTTAATTGAATTGAGATGCACGGCTTAAAGGACATCGACGCGCGAACTGCTATCCAGAAGTTCATGATTCATCTGTTCAGCTTATTATTCTAGCTTAGAAAGTTTTTGTCAATTAATTTATTAAGATATCAGTGATCATTGCAATAGTCGTTTCAGTTAATAGCTTAATTTCCAAGAACCTCGACCAATACCTGAAGAGGCTCTCGCTAGGCGGCTGGCATCAAGGGTTTGATTTAGAAAGCGGTACTATGGAGTACCGCTTTCTCTCGGCTCGTATTGGAGGGATTTCTCTCTCTGGAGCGCTGATCGCTGGTAGCTTGAACCCTGTTCACGACACTGGTGGACTACTATATGGCCCAGGAGTAGAACAAAGCAGGCTAGGAAAAACAATAGTTACCAAACAAACTTGCCCTTGTATATAAAAATGCACTATTTAAACGGTAAAAAAAAAACTGATTTCAAAATTCAGCAATGTTTTTGTAGGGGTTGAATTATGCGCTGAATCAAAATACAAAATTTCGTACAGCAAAAAATAAACCAATCAACCAGAAAGCGTTTACAGAATAAAAATAAATAATCTAAAAATGAAATAATGACAAAGGCAAGTAATTAATATTACGCAATTTCTTAACGAGAAGAGAAATGTTTAATCTTTTGTCAAAGTAAGTAGTGAATTGTGATTATTTTCCTTGACTGGTCGCTGAAAGAATTCCACAGGGATTAATTACCTGCGACGGCTTTGTAACTCCTTTGTCTAAGCGAGAAAGCATTCCTAAAGAAACCTTTCAAGATTTAATTGAAATGCTTAGATACGATTTTTTTTTGGATTGACACGGATGTGGGACGAAAGTATTTATGTGTTAGTAGGATACTTACGAGAGACTTTACTTGAGAGCAGCGGTGGCCCAGTGGTAGCAGCCCCGACTTACGAGCAGTAAGTCGTAGGTTCGAACCCAGGCAGGCGCATTACTTTGTGTAATTTATTTCATCACCGCTGCTCTCAAAACGGTGAAGGAAAACATCGTGAGGAAACCGGCATGTCCTAGAACTAAAAATTCGAAGACATGTGACATCTACCAACCCGCACTGGGCCCGCGTGGTGGATTACAGCCCATTCACTCTCATAGAGAGGAGGCCTGCGTCCCAGCAGTGGGAACAATATAGGCTGATGATGATGATGATGATGATGAGGATACTTACGTATGTTTTTAATTTAACTGCAATTTGGCTTGGTCGTTTAGGTGATTTTGTCTCTTTTGTCGTTTACAAAGTAGAAATGGTTATAAGATTAAGTTGAATAATAAAATTTCTCGCTTAGAAGCTGCCTCCTTTGTCTAGTGGTCGCAATGTCGACTGCTGAGCAACAGCCTTGGTCGCGGGTTCAATATCCGAGTCGGGTAAAGTGTTATTGGTTTTTTCTTTACGGAATTTCTTAGTAGCAGCCACGTAGTCTCGATCTGTGCCCAGTTTATGGCAATAGGCTCGCCCCTATTACTTTGGTGTACTATTAAGTACACCCACGAGTATAACATAACTGGTGAAATGTGGATGTACTGTTAAGTACACCTCTGCCTAACCCTTTGGGCATTACAGGCGTGATGTTGTGTGTAAAAACTGATAATTCATTATTTATATGTCTTAAGTCTTGCTAAAAAAAAAATCGCATAACCGGTTCATAATAGGGACAATGCGTTTCCCAAAACTGGGTCACGCCACAACTAACAGGGAACAATTTTTACGGCTCTCCCCTGTTGCGCTAAAGGCCCAGTAATTAAACAGGGTATATATCATTGCTTTATATCTGCCGGGAATTAGTTGCCCAGTTCAACAACCGAACGTTTATTACCCCCTGGCAATAAATTACTAAACGTATACATAATCAACCCCCACTGTTCATTAGCGAACAAAATTATTCACGCAAATTGAGAAAAGATAAAAATTAATTACTACGCGAAAAAGAAACGTGGGAATCCAGTTCGCCCCTAAATAAATGAGTGCTTAAAAGGAACAAATAAAAGGAAGGGAGTAAAAAGAGCTGCATATTGTGAAACGCTCGCAGTCAATGGTTAACCGTAGTGTTTTACTGAAAACGAGTATTCGCTAGCCATTGGAACTCAGGAGCTTCTGAATGGAAAACGAAACAAATCCAATCAGCCGCAAACATTCCAGCTGCTGCAGAAAATGTTGTTACATTTTGGAAATTTCCACTTCTATTTCAAACGTCTTTAAGTAATTAATGGGGTTAGTTTTAGGAGTTTTTTTTTTTGTTCACACGTAGAATTTGGTGGTTGTTTAATGGGTTTACAAACTGTGTTACCAGTTTTGTTGATTAAAGAAGAGTTAGGATATTTGTCAGTTATGATGTTTTTTTTGGCTCCCTCCACATTACATGGGACTGCAAGATAACTGGTGAATTAAAAGTCTATTACTAAGTGGACTAATGATAAGTTATGATATCATATTATTAGTTAGACCTTTTTACCTGCCAGAAATATTAACAAAAGCTTATAATAATTTTAAAAGAGTTTTATTTTTATTTTTTTATTTACGTGTAGTAAATATGCGTCTCATATTTTGGTACTTATAATGTTATGAAGAGGGATGAGACGCATGTGAACAAAAGCGTGATAGATATGAATGTTGATAGGTGGAGAGGGAGACGAAGGCTTAGGAAAGGCGGGATTGTACGAGAAATGATAAATATTTAAAAGAGAAAGGTGTAAATGGTACTGAATGATGAGAGAATGCGCCGACTCCAAATAGAAAGGCACAAGAGCTGATTACGATGATATCTTGATACGTAAAATCCAAAGAGTTACGATAGTAATACCTAAAGGGTCTGTCCACACAGACCACCTCGGAGAGCATCGGCCATGACCCAGACCGGCGCGAGTTATACGCTTGGAACTGGCCGGAGCCGACAGCCGCTTCACGTAGACCGGCTGGAAAAGCACTGTTTTTCAGCGGATGCACTCGGAGCCGTGCGGGTGCTCTACAAGAGTGGTATACCTCCAGTTCCGCAAAGTCCAAGTTTTTATTAGTTTTGTTTTTAGTTTTTGATTTATTATAACGTGTGCTTTTAATTTTGAGTCATGGATTTAGATAGCTCCGATGAAGAAATATTTTGTTAGCAAGATTATTGCAGCCAGAACAAAAAAAAACGAAAACGCAAGCAGAGAGAAATATGAGTTAAAAATATTTAGCAAAATCGACTTAAACATAAGGAGTACATGCGGGTCGCGGAGTGAGGGTGGACGCAATCGGAGCCGGTCGTCAGCGCGACCGTAAAAGAGCACGCAACCGGAGCCGCTCGGCCGCGCGAGGATCATGCAGGCCGGTCGGCTCCTTTTATTATTTCACACTAAGCGTGTTAGGTTGGCTCTCAAGCAATCTCAATAATAAAAGAAACCATATGTAAAAATAAACCTTATTACAAAGATTCAAAATTCTTATTTAAACGTGGTATAAATCTGCTCTCCTCTCCGAGCCGGTGTGAGAACGGACCCTAAACCATCATTGGCATTAATCCGGGTCTACGGCAGTAGATACATTGCGACTGTACTGTCGCAGGTGTGAAAGCATAATTTATCATTTAAAGGCTCATCTCCACAATCCCATTTAGGATCTAACTATTAATTATTATCGAACGCTCCGTAGTTCTGACTAAGAATAGACAAGCTCATCTCTTCCGTAATAAGAAAATAACATATTAAATAAATAAGCGCGCACTGTTGGATTTAAAATCTATACAAGTTTAGAATAATGCTAGAAAAACGAGCAATAGACAGAAACTTGAAAACGCTATGCTATGCTAACGCTACGCTATGCTAATTCTTACAAAGTTTAATCTAGTTATATAAAAAACCTCTAAAAAACCAAAAATAAAATGAATCCAAGCGTCGTAGCGTCGGGGGTCCGCTTTGTTTGTATATGTCTACTTAGCGGTCCCCCGACGCTACGACGCTTGGATTAATTTTATTTTTGGTTTTTTAGAGGTTTTGTCCGTCGGGGGTTTTATAAATTTTAAATTTAATTTTTATTTCATGCTTTTTAAACTTAAATTATTTTTTCTTAGCCTTGACTGTCCCACTCCTGGGCATAGGTCTACTCCCATTCCTTCCACTTTTCTTGGTGTTGCGCCTCTTCTCGCTTATTAACGAAAACAAGGAAAGATATGAATTAAAAAAAAACTTGAGCTTATAGGGGGGAGGGGGGGTGTGCAGCCTACCCCCCTGGCGATGCCCATGGTGAGAAAGTGACAAGAATTCAAATTCCCAATCAACTAGACCCGTAGAAGTTGTTTAAATCCCTTCATCAACTAGAAAAGAAGTGATGAGCTTCAAACGGCTGAGCAGATTTTCTCGAAACATAGCTAAGAACACTCTCGATTAAAATACCTTTCAAATGACATCAATTTTATCAAAATCGCTTCATCCGTTTGGGAGCTACGATGCCACAGACAGACACACAGATACACAGATACACACGATAGACTCTTTAACTACTGAACTGATTTTGATGAAATTTTAAACAGAAATTGATGCTGAAAAAAGGCATTACTTCGCATGATAGGCTCATTAGACCATGTAATTAGATCAATATGATGTGTAAATATAAGCAGTTAAGTTGTAAAATAAAGTAACCTTATCAAATTGTGACAGCAAACCAGTTTGCCTTTTCCTATCTGTTACGAAACGCCCACTTGGACGCCCCTGAAGAATTTCTAATTTTATTTGGGTACTTAATTAAATTAACCAACCATCGATTTCTCAGTAAAATACGAAATTGAGAGATTAGACAAATCATTTTATTAGCACCATTTCAGTTCGCACTAATTGTGTCTTATAGTAAATAATTTTATTTGTTGGCAATACCTAAAGCGTAAGTCCGACGCGGCCTATTTCGTCGCAAGTTTTTCTCCTATGCTAACAAGAGTAAAGAAACATAAAAACCACCGCGTCACGGCATCTTTTTTGTCACTCGTTTTATACACAGATAAAGTATAAAATAAGGCCCATTTAGATCCCTTTAAAGTTGTGAAAAGTTTCTTGTAGGAGCGCTCGCGGGCGATACCGGTGCAAATTTAAAGTATGTATTACTAGCGCCGCAAACCGTGAGCGGGGCGAGCATGAGAATTCCATTACTGGTGCTGAAGTGACACGTTCGCCGCGTAACCCCGTCGACGCTGCGCCGACCGGGGACCTATCACGTAACTTGCGACTGCGACTCGCAGTTGCTACCGTCCTGTTTGCGGAGTTGTGAATTTTACTCAGTTATCATTTGCCATCTTTAAGATGAAATTCGTTTAGATAAACTCGTACAGTACTGAGACTAGACTGGACGGAAGAATACCAGAGTCAAAACGTAAAAAGTAATTAAAATGAAAAAGGGTTTTTAAAGGTCTTGTATATTTTATGAAACCAAGTGTCACGGATTACTATAAAGTTCCTCACGATGAAGCTATAATACTTTTTTTTTTATTAAGCCTTAATTGTTCCTTAACTTATGCGACAATACAACTCACGATGACAAACTAGCTGCAGCGTTGTAGCCACTAAGACTAACGACGATCAATGTTCAAGTCCAACTGAGTCCTGTTTATGAAGACAGAAACCTGAACCACATCTGATACCACTTAATTACAAACATAGAAAAACCCTACAAGCAGAGTAACTTTAGATAAGTTGCGCTGTTTGTCTGCACGCAAAAAGGTGAGCAACGCAATGACGAATTCATCGATTTAGCAATTGCAATCGCTAGTTACACGATAAGCGCAAGAGAACGCTCGAGCGATAACTAGTGGATTTATTTAAATCGTCCATTGACGTTACGCGTTTACACAGAGAATTATAGATTACCACTGTTCTGTTGCAGTCGTATTCGCCAGTATTTTCTGCGTCATAAAGTACGAACACTTTTTTTAAAGTGGTAATATGTTTCGCATATTTATGCCTGTGTAGTGGACATCGGTAGGGTATTTTGACGGGAGTTTACCAAATATGGTTAGACTGTTGGTCCCGGTTGTCTGACAACCAGTTTTACCAAAAAGGGTATCGAATTTCAAAGCAGTAACTGGGTTGTGGAGGTCCGATATGCAGTCGCTTCATGTAAAATCTACCTAATATAGTATTCAGCTGCATCCGGTTAGACTGAGCCGACCACAAAATAGTTGTGAAAAGACTAGGTAGATTATGATGGATAGGTTCTAGTCGTTTTTGGTAATCAAATACGATTATGGGTACGTTTAAGGGATTTCATTAATAATAAGCTGTGTCCTACTTTGCACTAAACTTTCAATTCTGTCGTAATGAATTGATACATACGAGGTTATTTCATGGTGTGGTAAAAGATTAGCGACCAGCAGCAGAGTTAGTCAGTCATTGCCTATGAAATTACAAAAATCATTGCACAATTATTCTTTTTTATTGGGTAATAGAATTGAGGGATATTTGCGGATAAGTGCGTAATTACCCTTGTTATACAAGGTGTTATTTTGCAACCTCGTCAAATTTCAGGAGGTGGTCACGAAAGAGATAAATAATCAATTAAAATTACGGTACCTAGTTAATTATTAATAAACGCTGATTTTTTTGGTTGTTTATGTTTGTCAGTATTTCAGAATAACCCCCTTAACGTGGTTTAGGGACTAAGAAATTATCGAATAAACGTTTGAGATTGTTTGTATGTGTGTAAGCGAGGTTATAAGGCAAGAATCAGACGGGTCGCGTGTAAAAGGGTGGTTCACACTTAACGATTTCCGTAAAAAAGAAAAATTACCTACCCATTTTATTATTGATTCGGGACGAGAATCATTAGCATAGTTACCTCCAAGAATTTGACGAGGATGCAAAACAACGCCTTGTATTAAAAACCCTTTCAGTATAATGTTGAAGAAAATAATAAAGTACCTAGTGAGGAATGCATTACAGCGTAGTATCATGGCCGATGACCGAACGAAATGTGAACTGGCGGTCCGGAGTTCACAATTGTATTCGAACGGCACATAACATTACAATAATGAACATTGCTGGTTGACGGCCATGTAATGCACTCTTATTGGTTGTTTACTATGTAGCACGTAATACTGTTTACTCAACGATTTATTTACTTGATTTGCGGATTAACTGATAATTATAATTATTCTGCCTACTTCTATACTGCCTCGTTGGTCGAGTGGTCGCAACCGCGACTCCGGAGCATGAGGTCCTGGGATCGATTCAGTTATTATTTAGGGACGAGCTCCTTTATTCATAGGTAATAATGTTTCAAAAGTTTTTTTTTTTTGTATATATAAGGAGGATTTTAAGGAAAACAGCGTAACGTTTTGAATAATAGATTTACCTATTATTTCAGTTTAACTCCAAACGCTTTTACTAACTATTCACTTTTAGCGAACCTTTAGTCAACTATTGAAAACAACTCCAAACTCCTGTTTCCGTCGTCAAATTTAAATGGCCGTTTTGACATCGAAAATCACGCTGAAGTTCCTCTGTGACTGTCCAAAAAGTTATTGAAACAGATTTTATGTTTAGGTATAAAACTTCATTCTAGTAATGGTAATCTAGTTTCATCTATGTAATCTTGATTATGTAAATAAGCTTAACAAACACTTTCACACTTAAAAGTTATAACACCTAGAAGAGCGTTCTCTTCTAAGAAACACGGACGTGTTTTTTATCCAACTGCTCTGTTAAGAAATACCGAAACATACGCAGAGGAGACAGTCCTTTTAAAGTCCAGTCCAACCTCTAACAAGTCATACCACTTCACATGCAGATTTATTAAACTGTATCTAAGATCGTCTTTCGACGGGAAGAATCACTCTAATTTGAGTGGACCTACCTAGTCAGTGCACGTGTATTAGTACCTAATCTTGTGATAGGGATGATGACTGGGTAAACAAAACGAAATTCTATTTTGTCCGTCAATCAGGTAATACAAAATTATTAGATACGTATTTTTTGTTTTATCAAGTTAACAAAAAAATACTTAGTTAAAACGCATTAAAGTTGGAAAGTGGGGGCTCACTACGTCACAACTAGGTATAAAATGTACTGAGCCGTGACGTCATGCGCCATTTCAACTCAAAATATCTCCGTAATTTTACGATTACGTGAAAAAAGAAAAAATACGTGTCAAATACTTTTTAATAATCTACCCGATAGACAAATAAAAAAAAATGAGTCACCATCCCTATTCTGATCAGAACGCTAGAGCACAATGAATCGACGAACAATACCAGCAAACGCACATTTTAGTACTTAACTAGCATTTCTACATTCGCTTACAGGCCTCGTATGAAGATGAAAATATTCTCTACGCCACATAACATAGATTCACAATTACTAAACTCAGTAATTAGTGTTGTTCGCAAAATTAACGATGAAAGGTGTCGAGACATGTGTCTGAATTGGTTCTTATTTGTTATTGATTTGTTTGTATTGAGGTATAATTGGGAAAGGTTGATGGTATTGCGAGGAAAAGAATTGTTTGATTATCTAGCTGAATGGGATGAATACTAGGTACATTCATTGAGTTTTTCTTTTTGAGGCGGATAACTTTAAATTGGCATTAAGCACAGACAAATGTTTTTAATATCCATGAGATGAGTTTATTAATTTATTTCGCGCCCTGTTTGTCATGTGGCGCCATCGTATTAAAACCACATGACTGCGTCATTGCCTCCTAATTGAATCATTTTGTACTCATCATCTGCCTAGCCTTTTCCCAAACTATCTTGGGGTCGGCTTCCAGTCTAACCGGATGCAGCTCAGTACCAGTATTTTACATGAAGCGACTGCCTATCTGACCTCCACAACCCAGTAACTGGGTAATACGATACCTCTTGGTAAGACTGGATGTCAGACTTTTTGGCTTCTGACTTCTCGTAACGACTGTCAAAGATCTACAAATGACAGCCGCACTATTGACAAAACTAATGACAGCAGTACTATTGTTATCAAAATTAATAAAAAATAATATTCTTTCTGAGAAACATCACAAGAACCTAAAATACAGTCTAATCCCATTAGATACATTCTACGTTAAAACATGGGCAAACAATTTTTTTTTTCTTACCCAGGCCTTATAAATATATTTCTTACAAAATATCTAAAAAGAAAGAATATTTTAATAAATGTAATTGAAATAATTTTGCTTAGTTTACTTAAACAGCTTGTCTAATATACTTAAGATAAAAGATATACATTTAATATTACATAAGTACACCCACTACACACGATCTACGAGTGGGCGTTACTTTTAAAGCGTTCTTTTGTTTTTCATTATAATAGAGGGGGCATAAAACAACAATCAAATGCTAAACAAAAGAGAAGGTAATTGGTTTTCTGTACAAACCTATGTAGTGCACATTCGCTGTTCCCGCACAGAAACGACGTGGCGAGCTCATAAAACCTTATCTGTACCCTTCGGGGAGCGTTGCAATTGATTTTGCTACTTGCCTGTTTCAGAGATTTTCGGGTGAGTGTTTTTTTATACTGATTAGCGGGTTCATTTTTTTACATTTCTATCAAAATAAAGTCGCATGAGCCGTATTTAACAATCACCATTAACTTAATTTTAAATCACAAGAGAACTTTAACTGCCAAAATCGAATGTTGAAATTGTTTGTGGTTTTAGGGTTTTGTTGCCAAATGACAAAAACGGAACCTTTATGGATTCGGTCTGTCCATCCGTATAACACAGAGTTTTCACTCCGAAACTATTGGTACCGTACAGTTGAAATTTGGAGAGTGGCCGCCTTCTGTAAACCACTAGGTACACAACTATGACGTGGTGACGGGGTGGCTTTCCTTAGATGTAACTGAGAGTTGAAATAAAAATATCTACGTATATAACTGTGTCCGTCTACCTCATTAAAAATGTCATAAAAAATGGTATCAAAGTTTTTGTTATTTTTTTTCTTAAGTCAATGGTTGATGAGATAGATAGATATTTTCTTCCACATCAGTCCTGAAAATTTTCATAAGTGGTTACCAACGTAATTTCTAAAAATTAGGTGTAACAAAAATTGGTTTGATATAATAAGATTTGATGATTTGATATTTAGTGTTTGAGAAATGGGACTTTTTTATGAAACTGCAGCAGTAATTTTGTTTTTCAATAACACACTATTAAAAACAAATTAAATTTTGCTGTTGACCGTAAATTTAGATATAAATGAGTGTTTACAATATTGTTATTACATTGTGTTTAGCTACTCGCGAACTCTGTATAATTATGCAACTCACACATGGCCGGTTTATTTATTGCATTAAGCAACAATCAACCACAACAGCCTTTTCTTTTAAATGAGGCACATTTGGCTTCTATATACTTAGTGTGGTTATGAAATTAAATACATATTTCAATTACAACTGCTCTCTTACTGTTACACGGTATCTTTGTAAAAGACAATTCTAGCCGTGGAACAGTTTTGGTTTTTCCCAAAAACCAACACCAGTCACTCACAAAGGTGGAACACAGCTTAAACAGTTTTTGCACACTTAACTTTAAGTGAGCCTTGTGAAGGGATAAATAAATGATAAATTAAATGAAAAAAAAAAATTGTTGCACTGTTTTTTTTAAATATTTATTCATGTTCATCACAATAGACAACATATTCAAATAAAAATCGCGTATCTATAATATCTACTTAAAACTGTCAGGTTTTACGATTCTCATCTTCTACAAGAACAGACGTAACTTACTTCCAAAAAAATTCAGACTATTCAAGTCAACTCGCCCGTTTAAACGCGCCAACGCGTCGGGGATTGAAGTACCAGCAACAATGACGGTCTTTGGCTTTTGTAATACTTTATTATGTGCCGGCAAAGATCCCCTGACAAAACTTTATTGGAACATCGAGTATGAACACTCGGCCTGATATGAGACACTAGTTATAATAGACTGACATTATTCGATAGATTATATATTATGATATGATTCATGTATCCAAGTAAATGGTTTACTCTTTTATGAGGATATTTATGATTTAGATATTTTTAACTTATTTATAAGGGTAAAGTAAATAAACATTTTGGTTCATATATAAATAAACAGTTTGGTTAGTCTTCCAAATTCGAATATACCGACAAGTTTGACATTAAAACTACTCGGATATTTTTAGGGCAAAAAAAGAAAATCAGGTTTATTATTAAGTACCTACAAATCCTTCCCTTAAAGTAGGGTTAACAGAAATTCGCAGAGGGAAATTACTTTTTAAAGGTATTATGAACAAAGACCCCCACACACTTCCTGCAAGCAACACATCCAAAAATAACCTTACTGGGAAACTAATTGAATAAAACAAAATTATTTCTCAAAGAAAAACATTACACGATTTTCTTAGAATTTAGTGGGTAGATCGAGTAGATAATGACCAAAATTGCGTGGCAAATTAACCACTGTCAGAATATTGTATTTATATGGTAACGGACGATATTTCGAAGTCGTCGTCGAGTTGAGCGCACTTCCTACTGTTTGACCTATTATTTTGGGTTCAATACATCGGAACGATTCTCACTACGCGAATTTCGTTTGGTGTTTTAAGAATAAGAATAGGAATCAATTATTTGCATCAAATACAGATATTAAAGTTTGTGGAGTGGTTAGCTAAGCTACGATAATTTGTTTCACGCCTAAGACCTCTTCAATATAACTGTTTAATAATAGAATCCAATTATAAAGCTATAGCTTATAATGGCAACTTTAGGTTTTTAGTAAGAACCGATTATTTTATCTATCAGTTTCCATCTTTAGTCATGAGAACTTTGAAAGTTTAAAAAAATAGTGAATAATACTTTATTGTACACCAAAAATCAAACATAACGGGTTTACAAATTTTACAATGTTATGGTTACAACGGCGGTCTTATCGCTAGTAGAGCTACGTAGTCAGTAATCTTGTAATACTGCCATCTCTTAGTGACTTGCGTACCTAGAAGAGTTACGTAGTCACAAATCTTATAATACTGCCATCTCTTAGTGAGTTATAGAAAATATATGGTAGCGTTAAACTTGTTGGAAGTCGCATACGAAGTTACACTTAAAAAAAAATAGAAAGGACTAGACGCTTATACTCGTACAGACGTCTAGGTTTACTGATTGTTCTAAAACTCACAACATAAGTAAATTCAGCCTTATTCAAACCGACTAACGAAAATCTTTCCACTTCAGAATTTCCCATAATCACCCAGTATGAACCGACTCACTCATGTCATGTTACAACCACCATTGACTGGTCATTCCTCCTACTGCCGTCACGTAGTCTAGTCGAAGACGATATAATATCACACTCCACTGCCATCGCAAAAGGTAATCTCCACACTTAAACTTAACTCACTTATCGAACCTTTTAAATAGATACAATAAGTAAAGTACTAAGTAAACAGCTTAAGTTTACGATGCAAAAATACTTACGGAAATAGAAACTAAGTAGTTTTTTCTCGTATTTTTTTTTTGCATCTATTTCCTGAGTGGAAAAGGTTGATATTTCAGGATTGTGGTATCCGTGGAAGTGATTGCTGCTCGTAAAGTAATAGCTTGGAGCTTGATAGCTTGTTGGTTTTGGATCCCATCTGTCGATGCATGCTAAGATGCAGCGTCGGAAAAATTAAAGATGTTATAGAACACATTAATCTGCCTAATCTTTTCCCAACTATGGTGTACAGTCTAACTGGATGCAGCTGAGTACCAGTATTTTACATGAAGTGACTGCTTATCTGACCTCAACAACCCAGTATCTGGGTAATACTACGATACCCCTTAGTAAGACCGGATGTCTGACTTTTGGCTTCTGACTACTCGTAACGACTGTCAAAGATCAAAAAATGACAGCCAGGACCAACGGCTTAACGTGCTTTCCAGGCACGGTGGAAACTCGGTATATTATTTTGGCACCCATCCACGGACCAATCTCGGCAGGCACGGCTTAACCTTAAAGATCGACTCGTTCGGCTGTTATTGTTTAGCCACGTGCTTCTCCTGCATATCTGACAACCCAGGAACTGGAAAACACGATATCCCCTTGTAAGAATTTTGGGCTTGTGACTACTCGCAGATCAATAATATTGATAATAGACACAACTGTGAAGATCTACAAATGTCAGCGGGAACCAACGGTTTATCGAACTTTCCAAGGCTGCCTTTTTTTTCTGATATTGTCAGAGTTTTTTCTGATATTTTTCAGCTGAACGTGAAGAGCGAGACGTACAATTATGAAGATCCTCTTCTTCTTACTCTTGGTGTTTCAATTGCTGAAGGAAATAAAATAAAATAGTTTACCCAACTGGGTATTACTATTAAAAGAGAATAAGAGGTTTTAACCACGAAATTATAAGATTAAATTTGTATTTTGTTGACCTTACGCAATTTTGTTTTGGAGCCGCTGGTAACAGTTTTAGTATTTTTTTTAATTCACTAATAAAATTATGGAGCTTTTGGGAAAGCATGGAGCTTTTGGGAAAGTTTTTTTCAAAGTATGGAACGAATTGTATGAAAAACAATAGTTTTAGAGCGTATGGGAATTAGTCAATTGTCCGTCTCGGTCGATTTTGTATGATTACAAAACCTACAATGTAGCAACACAAAAGGCGAGCAATCATCCGCAAACACCACTTAAAAATTATTACAGTTTGTTTACTCCATCTCATCTGAAATGGACAAGAATTAATTACTTAGAAATGTAAGTTAGTATACCCAAGACAACATTTAGCGAAAGATGTACAGTTGTACCACTGTTCCATTTATCACCCAAATAGTCCACCCTGTTATAGTGATTGGAGTAGAGTGAATCAATGATGTCCGAGAGTGTATTAAATCTGCGTTAGCCGCTCATGACCCTTTCGCGAAGATAAATAAATAAGTACAACTATGGAATACTTTGCCCAACAGTGGGACAGTAATAGGCTTGTTTTTATTTATTTATGCAATTATTATCTTTTCACACATTGACCAAATTATATGTAACTAGCGACCGCGACTTCGTTCGCTTGGAAGTGAATGTGTGAGAGAAAAAAATAATCGGACCTTCTAAATATGCACAACAATTTTCATGAAAATCCGCCAAGCCGTTTTGGAGAAGTTTGATAACAAAGTCACTGTGACACGGGATTTTTATATGTTAGATTCATATTTGTATGAATCATATTTGTGTGATTTATTTTTAGTTAGTGTTACTTATGGTGTTTTATTTGATAAACAACAATAATTTTGACGTTAGTACGAAAAGTATTAAATCATAAAGATGAACTAATAAAATAAAGTCAGGACTTTGCAAAAGCCACACTAAACTTGCAGGACCCGCAAGCAAACATCCAAAAAAGCCGTCTAAATTATATTAAAAATGCGAGTAAATGGAGTGACGTGTGCTGAGCTTTACGGCGGTAATAACTCATAAGTCATGGGCGTAATGTGCGTGAAATAGGTTCCGCGCGCCCTCTGGCAGGATCTAGAAGAAATGTTTAAATTCAGCCTGACGCGGCCCGCTGGATCGGAACGCTAAATTAGCCTGCCACACCGCAGAGAGCGTTGTTTGAAATATTATGTGAAATGATAATTATGAGTATCAGCCTAAACGTGTTTTATGTTGACATCTTTTATTCGCAATATTTTTGAAGTAGGTAAGATCTTTGAATCTTTTTCTGAGATCTTATGCGAGTTGAAATAAGGTCAAAAGTTAATTAAGATTTTAGAAATAATTACAAGTGATTTAATTTTAATTTTTATTTATTTATTTAATTAATTTATTTATTTATTTATGTATACACATAATACTTAACAGGACAATACATTAAGATACAAGAGCACAAAGGTACTGCTTATTTCAAAAGAAATTTCTTCCAGCAGACCTGCGAGAGGAAAGTTGGATTAGAAATGTAGAGACAGTGTGTAAAAAAGATAGAACAGGAAAAAATTAAATTAGAGCTTAAAACAAACTTAAAACCTATATAAAATAAACATACATACAAATAAATACACATATAAAAATTAAAACTAGACGTAAAAACCTATAATAACCTACTATAATAACCATATAATACCTATAATATATATCATAATATTACAGTATAGAGGAAAGGTAATAAATAATGTTCTTTGACTTGCTTTTTGTAATTGGGCTATCAAAAAAGTGATGAATTAAACCACTTAAGCCACTCTTATAGAATAATTAAGTAATTTACAAGTTAAATCATATATTTGTCTTATAAGTCAGAACAAAATATTGTTATGTACCTACCTAGGTACTTGAATCTAGCCGAAACTAAAATCATAGGTTCCTTTTATCCAATGACTTTAGAATCGTTTTTCAAAATGGTGGTTTACTAGTTTTTCTAAAATTATCACTATCGTAAAGTGATCAGATTGTTATTATTTATAGATATGTTTACAGTTTACCTATATCATTTTAATTTATTACCACCACGGGAAAAATATAAATTATCTAAACACGATTTTGATAAATATTTAGTGCTCCTGTGGTTGCAATTTATCCTGTTAAATGATTTGATCTTTTTGTAATCATTAGTAAAACATCACACTTTTTGAAGTTCAGAACTTATGAAAGTGTTTCTCAAAATAACTGTTCATGGGTATAGCCTACAAAATATTTAATACCTGTAAGGACTATGTAAAGATCTTAGCGTTCTGTATCTCATCTCTCTTCATCATTCCATACCATCAATCTATCATGGAAAAAGGGGTAAGTTTAGTTTTATTTTAGTTTGTATTTTGTATGGTTAATTGTGTGTCGTGTATTATTTGTTATTATTGAATTTTTGTGTATTTTTATGTATTGAATGATGAGTCCGTTTAATAAATAAATGAAATTATTATTATTATTAGGTATGTTTGTTAAATTTGGTCAAAATACTGCAATCAGTCCCTTAATAAGATGCTTTACGAAGCTGAAAGTCACTCATGTTGCCGCCATCGCAATCAGCATCAAGGAAGGAGGAAATACGAATTTTGATGTTAAATGTTATAACGTCTACGATCTCTGTACCTTTCTATGCACTATGCACAATGTTTCGCTTACGTTTAATTGCGTGCTACTAAATTTTCACCAAAAGTAATTTTTCAGCAAAAGAAAAACGAAATGTTTAAGTTATTTTGATGTAAGTACTCCGAATGTATCGAATTATCCACTGCTACATAGAGCGCGTATATGATGGTCACGCAATTACCCTTTTTAAATCTTGTATTTTAAGTGCATTATGAATTATGACATAATAAAATTGTTGTCGATGATACAAATAAAACACGTTCAAGAATACCAAAAAAATGTTTGTTGTAGAATATTTTGCAAAATTCACGTTACCATTAAATACCACATTTTTATTCATCATCATAATATTGAAACATTTCGTCCTAATTCGCTAAAAAGGTATTTTGTAAATTGGCAACGACAGCGAATTTTGCGTCGAAATCAATTCGTGAATGTTGAAAAACCACAACAAATTGAAATACACCGAGACCGACAAAGCTCGCAATATTATTAATTGATTGAAGTAGACAGAATTGGAATATTTCGATCTGTTTCATTGTAGATAGGTTCAAAGGTACTTGCATTATGTTATTCGTAAATATTTTTATACATTCTTTGCTAGCTAGATTGCAGAGCAGTAGCAACAGCCTCTTGAGAGTTATTGCTGATAGGCATGATGAAAGCCCCATAATGAGGCATCTTATAAAAACCACCCTGTCTGTAGTAGAATATAAGTACTAACATAGTTTCTAAGTTAAATTGTCTACTAATATCTTGAATTGTTTATGTCGTTGGATCAATTTTATTGTTGTCTGAAAAATAAAGAATTATTATTATATTCGCAAGGTAATTAATAACTCAACCAATTTCAGATGATGTTTTGAATTCTATTTTACTACTACTTATCTTCCTGCCGTTGCCCCTGTTACTTGGGGTCAGCGCAACACGTTTTAGGGTTCCGTACCCAAAGAGTCAAACGGGACCCTATTACTGAGACTTCGCTGTTCGTCCGTCCGTCTGTCACCAGGCGGTATCTCATGAGCCGTGTTATTAGCCATTTGAAATTTCTAAAGATTATGTATTTCTGTTGCCGCTATAATAACAAATACTAAAAACAGAATAAAATAAATATTTAAGGGGGGCTCCCATCCTAAAATGTGTTTTTTTTGCTCGTTTTTATAAATAATGGTACGGAACCCTGCGTGCGCAAGTCCGACTCGCACTTGACCCGTTTTTGTTTCTTTCATTCTCGTCTGCCAACCGTCACTCAATCATTTACACACCTTTTTATTTTAAATAATTTTAACGCTTCCTTGGTCCCATATTTTACTAAAGTCAAAGCATTTATTTCAATTAGACCATTAAAGGCACTTGAAAGCCAAGCGAACCAACTAATTTCATGAACAAAAATATAAAAATGTCTATAGAATTTTTACGTTCTAAAACCAACTGTGAGGTAGCGTGCTAACCAGGTACAAAACTATATAAACATTCAATACTGCCCATTAGACCAGAAACCTGACCGAAGAAGAAGTTGCTATATATCAGTAAAAGTTAAAACGGGCTAAAATGGCCGGAGCGATCATAAAAAATCCGCACGGAATAACGGCGACGCGACGGAGCGGTTGGCTCTGAAGCGGCAATGAATAATCCTCGCGTCAGCACCACGCGAGCTCACTGCCCAATTAAAAACGTACTCTTTCCACGATTTTTAGCTTAGAATATTGTATAATAAGCCAATAAAATACCCCACTTAACGCCCTCCGAGCCTTGCCGCTATGAAATATGCACTTCTCAACCTCATTATGGCAAGCTGAAATTAAATGCAAGAACTACGACTGGAACGTCGCTTACAACTTAACTAATTGAAATTTAACGTTTTCATTTTATTATTTTTGAATATATTTTGTTTGTATTGAGGTTAAAGTTTAATTTTATCTGAAAGTAGAGATTTTGACGGTGTAAGATACACGTGAAAGGTACCGCAAAATTGCCATTCTCTTAACGTAGGCATTGTATTTCTTCTTGAAACTAAAGTGACACCCATTTTACTATAAATATTGATTAGTCTAGTTGTTGCAAGCTTTACCGTTGCCACGGTTTATTTTAATTAAGTACTTTATATTTTTTTTTTATTACTGATTTAATATTTCACTCTGGACGCTCTTAACTTGCCCGTATTTCTACATCGTTCTCACATATTTGTAATTCTTAACATGAATGATGTAACCAAGATTTTGTAACATATTTTGATTTAAAAGAGTTTCCATGGAGTTTCTTGCCCATTCTTCTTCATAGAGATCTACGCTACGGAATGGGCAACTACAGTTAGTACTTTCACAAGTTATTATGCCTTGTGACTGGGACTGTAGCTTCGCGTTTTATTTTGTTTTCTGACTTTCAAAAAGCCTGTTCTAATTGAAATAAATGCTTTGATTTTGATTTACTGCTTGCCAGCATGAGGTCTTGAGTTCGATTTCTAGGCCGAGCAAAGTGCTTTTCGATTTTTTTTAACACGAATGTCTCGTTAACAATGACAATTAATAGACTTACCTACCTGGCGAAATGTAGGTCTCTGCCCATCCCTCCGAAAATGATAGGAGTGATGTTATGTTTATATGACATGCAAAAAATCATGAAAATAAACTTTCCATCTACAAGGTGCATACAGACTTATCGAAGCCGTTAACCAAGCATTCTGGACATCGAATTAAGTAACCCAACGCAAAAATTATTACTGGGAAATGATTTTTTCGGGTAAAATAAACACGTTTTACGGTAAAACTCAATGTACAATGTATGTACTGTATGGAGGTATTTAAAGTAAAGTTTTAACCTTAAAATTAAAAACTAGTATTTAAAAAAAACCGGCCAAGTGCGAGTCGGACTCGCGCACGAAGGGTTCCGTACCATTATTTTTAAAAACGAGTAAAAAATCACACAATCACATAGTATTTCTTGTTATAGCGGCAACAGAAATACATAATCTGTACAAATTTCAAGAGGCTACCACGGCTATCATGGTTCATGAGATACAGCCTGGTGACAGACGGACAGCGAAGTCTCAGTAATAGGGTCTGGACTCTTTGGGTACGGAACCCTAAAAAAAACTTAAAAGTTGGACCTTTGACCCAAATCTCAAGTAACATGAAGGTTCCCAGGTATGGTCCAGAACACAAAAATTTATCGCAATGATGGGGAGAACAAGTGCCCTTTGACTTCGTTAAGTGTATATTTACACCCTTTATAAAACATGCTGATTAATAGTCAACTGCAGATTCATTAGGTTTAATTACAAGTCTATGCACTAAATTAAATGCCATCGATGACAGAGTAATGTGTATACCAGAGGTTCGATTAGTCACATCGCTACATAATCAAATTTCACACTCTGGAGGAGTAGTTAATCTGTGCTGGGAACGCATCCCTGTCTTTGACGTGGCATTCTGGGTAATTCAAGTATGAACGGCACATATGTACCGTGTAAACTTGGCCTGATTACATGGAACTACGTGAAGGTCTGCTTCGTCGGTTACATAGTTGGCGCTGTAGTTGAGCGATTGACTGCTGCGCTGAGTGTTGCGGGTTCGATCCCCTATATAGGATAGTTGTTCCGGGTCTAACTGTTTATGTATGTTAGTTTAAATGTTTGTTAACGCACCCACGATACAAGGAAAATTCCTAGTGTGGGGCAATGTTAAGAAAAAGCCCGACTAAGTACGAGTCGGACTCGCGCACGAAGTGTACCGTACCATTATTTATAAAAACGTGCAAAAAAATACTTTATTGTATAGGAGCCCCCTTTAAATATTTATTTTATTCTATTTTTAATGTTTCTTTTTGTAGCGGCATCAGAAACGAAAATTCAAATAAAATATCTGTAGAAATCAAACTGGCTAACTATCACGGTTCGTAAGATACAGCCTGGTGACAGACGGAGGGACAGCGAAGTCTCAGTAATAGGTTCCCGTTTGACCCTTTGGGTACGGAACCCTAAAAAACAAGTGGTTTTACACAAATGATTACGAAAACCGATTTTGTTTCATAAAACATTTCCAGAATTACAATTAACCCATATTTAATCGTTCATTGCGTTGTAGTCTTGTGAGTGACAATGGAAAAATGAGATGACTTATAACATTCTCAGTGGGAGATCACACGCCAAAACAAAAATACAAGCTTAATAAATCTTCAAAATATGCAGCAATGTTGCCAAAACGCTATGTAAAGGAACAGGTACTTATTTCGCTCCAAAAATCATGAAAGGAACGTTGGAAGCGTCTCCTTTAATTCATCGCGAAAAATGCTCACTTAGGTACCTACCTGCCTGTAATTATGATTCAATTTCCTTTGGCGACTGCGGAGGTGTCTTCTGTGCTTTATTAAATTATAGCATAATATATGCCTGTGCTTTCGGAAGAAATTATTTATGATTTTATTTACAAAAATATAATCAGCCCACAGTGATCTTTGACAATCGTTACAGGTAGTCAGAGTCCCGAAAGTCTGACAACCAGTATTACCCAGTACTAACTGGGTTGTTGAAGTCAGATCGGCAGTCGCTCCATGTAAAATGATGGCAATCAGCTGACTCCGCTAATACTGTGGCAATATAGTTGGGAAAAGGCTAGGTAGATGATTATAATCCATACTAATATTATAAATGCGAATGTCACTCTGTTTGTTTGTATGTTTGTTTATTTGTTTGTTACCTTTTCACGACTAAACGGCTGATCGGATCTTAATGGAATTTGGCAAGAAGATAGATTTCAACCTGGCTATATATCATTACGCTACGACCAATAGGAGCAGAGCAGCAATGAAAAATGTTGCGAAAACGGGGAAAATGTGACGCAGACGAAGTTGCGCGGGACAGCTAGTTAGCCTATAATGTTCCCGGTGCTGGTACACAGGCCTCCTCTGATAAAGTGGGACTGGGCAGTAATCCACCACCCGAGCCCAGTGCGGGGTGGGAGATGTAATATTCCTTAAAGTTTTTGTTCTAGGACATGCCGTTTATTTTTCCTTCACTGTTTTGAGAGAAGTTGGTTCGGAACCTCGACCGTACTACTCGTAAGTCGGAGCCATTACCGCTCCGCCACCACTGCTCCATAATGACGCATGATTTAAGGCGGAAACATACTTACGTGTCGTGGCGTGTCGTGACGCGCCAGAAGCAAATCGGTTTCATACATTTAATATGGTTATGGACATATTTGCATGGCATGTCGTGTCGCAACGATGTATGAAATCGAATGCTTCTGGCGCGTCACGACACGTAAGTGTGTTTCCGCCTTTAAATTCAATCCGATTCATGAATTCTTGCGCATGACACGAAATGAATTCTAGCGCAGTTCAGGCAGTCAGGCGCACTGTCACTATTGCTTGCTCATTATCAACTAGCTGTGCCCTGCAACCTTCGTCGCGTGAAATTATTATAAAAATATTACTTCCCTATTTGAATCGGACTGACTCTTAATCCTTTTTCTTAAATAAAAGTAGCTTAAGTTACTACTCACAACATCAGCTATCTGCCATTAAAAGTCCTGTCAAAATCATTTAAACGTTTCGGCGCTTAGCCGGACCAAATTGACAAAAATTTAAAAAAGAAGTTTTGTTACTCGTATCGTATATAATATAATTTCATATGCATTCCAGTAAATAGCTATTAATTTAAAATTACAAACCAACTGTTCAATTCTTTTATTTATGTAGATGTATTGATTAAGCATTTACCTGTCATTAGTATACGTTACTGACACCCCTCAAAAGACATAGCCCTAAAAAACCATGTTATGAATTCATAATTTCTTTGACACCCCTTCCTATAAATAGATCGTAACCTAAATATTAAAACTAACGGATCAAATTCATTTTGTTTGTTTTCCTTTAAACGTCCCGGTGCGGCAACAAGTGGCTAAAATAAACAAATGCCGGTTATGGATCATGGTTAAGTATGTTTGCGTTATGGTTCTCACACACTATGTCGTACGCGCCGCGTTTGTGGTAAAAAGTTACTCAACACTTTGAAGTTTTTAGTAAAATTAATTTATCTGGATGATTATATACCACTAAACGTGCAGTAACTTTAACATATTGTTAGCCAAGTTACATGGTCGTTCATAAATTTAACATTCGATTCTATATATTTGTATTTTTATATATTTATATTTTTATTTTAAAATACAGATACCTACCAACCTGCTTTGGTTTTATAAAAAAATATACTATTCATTTATTTATTTACATACTCCCTAATTATATTTTTAAATGTTTTTACAAAATGATATAAAAAACATTAAAAATATAAAAAAAAATATTAGCCCACCGGCATTGAGAACAGGGCTCGGCTCGAGCCCTGGTCAGGGCTCTTGAGAGAGGAACCTCATAACTACAGGCGCCGTATCCAAAAGTACTGCTTTCTGAATAAAGCCCTTGATCCAGCTGCCAAGCGACAGCTACTCAGATGTTGGTCGAGGCTTTCGGCTATTAAGCCATTGGCCGAAACGACTATCGGCACAATGACTGCTGTACTCACGTCTCACATGTCAACAACCTCGCGAGCCAGGTCTAGATATTTGAATTGCTTGTCTTTCTCTGCTTCTACGAGGTGCTCGTCATGCGGGAATTTTATATCAGCTATCATTGCGCGACGCTCCAATCGATCTATCACCACAATGTCAGGGTTATTGGCAACAATATATTTTTAATTATTATTAATTAATATTAAAATTTAAAAACTTAAAATGTTTTGCCATTTATAAGAATGACAAAGTAACTGTTTAGGTACTAGGTTCATTACATTACATAGTATTCAAGAATAATATAGTATTAAAAAATATCCACACAACCCAAAAATGTTACGGTTCAATTCTCGTGGATATTTTTTTCTCGCTGGACTCGCCCTAACTCATTGGCAGCGAAGAACTTGTAAACAAAATGGAGTAACACATTGCTCTCATGAAGTGATGACAGGTGGTGAGAAAGACTTATCTTCAGTAAGTATTGTTTTTTTTTGTAGTGTTTTTAAATACGTGTTTTTAATACATGTGTAAATGAATTATAATTATTATTTCTAGCTCCTGTAATACAGTGTACACACACACAGGAGCTAGGGAATTTCATAAAAATGTTTGTATAATTAATGCCAATAAAGAAATATTATTATTATTATGTTACAGTTGTTTCTCAAAACGGTGAAGGAAAACAATGAAAAAAAAAAATTTTTTTGCAAAAAAAAAAAACTTCCAAATAAAAAACACTAAAATGTGGAAAATAACTTTACTTTCGGAAGTCGCAGACATTTGTTTGTTTTGAACCAGTAATAACGGAGAAATCGGTGAACATATACCTACAAAAAAAATGCAGGTGGAATACTTCCTCCTTTTTTAGAAGTCGGTTAAATACACACATGTCCTAGAACCAAAAATTCGGAGACAGAAACATGCACCAGCCCACACTGGACCCAGGTGAACAGCTAACACCGTCGCAGATTGAAGACCTCTGCCTGACCATTGGTAAATTATAGGCTGATTAAGCCTATGGTTTTGAAACCAATTTTTGTTTGACACGTGTATATTTTCGTTGCCAATTACTTGATAACGCACCTAGCGTTTTCAAGTAAATACCAAAGTTAAAACATCTTAATCGTTATTAAGAAAAGCAAACTTTAAATTTACCTAGTTCGGAACCGCATAATAACGGCAACTTACTCCATTATTTACACAATTTAATAAATATAATGACGCCATTTAAAATTACGTGCCTATTACCAAATTGGATGAAGTTTAAGCACTGTCTTTTGTGAATCCAAGGAGACAATTTCTTTAACAGGCCTTAATATCTTTTTAAGAGTTCTTATCGTGAAAGGGGTACTAAACAAGGGGAGTCGCGAACATTATTTAGAAAAAAAAGGAAACCGCAAGGAGTTTACTTGTTTCGAAAAGGCGGGTTCCGACATCAGATAACGGCAGATTTGCGGCCGCACCATTAACAAATTACCTCTTTATAGCGCTCCTTTATAGGAATGTTTAACCTTCTTTATTTCCATATTCTATATATAACTTACTTGTTAGACTTTTTAGATCCAGCTGCCTAACGAAAGCCTCCTTAGGTACTGGTGGATGCTCAATTTCTTTAACCATAAAGTTGAAAATCTATTAAAGAAATTTGACAGATTGATGTAGGTGGATGTGCTGGCGTCTGTACTATTATATATACTGTTATATATTACATTCAATGCATCTATCAGTACAATGTTTTGGGTGTGTTACATTGAATCCTACGTAAAACCCCGAAAAAAACTCGTTTTCCATCAATATTTTTGCGTAGAGTTACTTAGTTGGATGTACTTACAGAATGCTTGATTGACAGCTTCATGAAGGCTCCTTTTACACTCTGTATAACCGCATCTTTCTGATACACGCTGTATAAACAAAACTTTGGCAATATTAGCAGCACTTAGTTTTATTTTCACATACACTCGCGTGATTACATGCGATAATACAAAAATGTATACAGACATTCTGTATAGAATCTAGTATATAAATAAGGCACATACATCCTCCTCGTGTAGTACTCCTTTTGTCTAGGATATTATCATAAATATCGTGAGCTTCTTTCTTTCCAAGACCTACATAGATAGTCATGGTCAACACGAGCTTGCTTTATATTTCTTTTCTTTTTAGTCACGGCACGTGGAATAAAGTTTTATAAAAGGTTTCAGGTTCAAAGAGAACACGGGTTGTTTATTTGATAGGAGTTACTTGAGTAGAGATTTATTCTTTATGAGCTCGTGGCTAAATACTAACAGCCGGGTCGATCGAGGGTTGTTGCGTCCAGTCCAGGAATGATCGAGTGATCATAATATAACATACCAAATTCCCTACGTGCCTCGCAAAGCATGTTAAGGCGCAGATATACGACTTTTAATGATTTTAAATTGAACATCACGTCTAAACTTCTAGTTTTATTTCTTTGAAAAAAAATATATGTTATACTAGACAATTTTCTTTATAAATTGATATGTGAAAATGTGAAATTATATTTTCATGACATAGTGTAATTAATTTGTAAATTCATGTCAAGCGAGGACAAAAAAACGATAATGACGCAAAAAATATCGAACGTATTTGCATGAAACTTTGACCATCTCAAAGACAATTTAACAACCCATATTCTATTATACGGCTTTTATTTGTATTGTGTTTGATAAATCAAGGTGGGTTGTTTTTCCGAATAATCTTGGTGCGCGTTTAAGCGTTACGCATGCACTTTTACTTGCTCAAGGTCGCGGGCACTTATTGTCGCCTTAAGCCGTGGATCCCTGCTGTCACTTGAAGGTAGGGCATGGTACAAAGTGATATAATATAAAAAATAAACGAACGCGTTTTTCCGCTCCAGCGCATATCCAAACACGTTAAGTGTCATCTAATAAGAAAAGGTCTGATACATTGTATTTTCTCAACATACTGTTTTTCTGGTACATTTATGTTTAGTTTTGTGTTGCTGTTCACTTTGTAGGACCAGAGTAATAATAAAAAAAACCCCTGAATTTGAGTACGTTAAGAAAGTGGTTTGAGTGAAAAAACGAAATGCTATTTTGTCCGTCAATTAGGTAATACAAAAGTATTAGATACGACGTATTTTTTGTTTTATCAAGTTAACAAAAAAAATACTTAGTTAAAACGCATTAAAGTTGGAGAGTGGGGGCTCACTACGTCACAACTAGGTATAAAATGTACTGAGCCGTGACGTCATGCGCCATTTCAACTTAAAATATCTCCGTAATTTTACGATAACGTGAAAAAAGAAAAAATACGTGTCAAATACTTTTTAATAATCTACCCGATAGACAAATAAAAAAAAACGAGTCACCATCCCTATTATCTGATAATAATTCGATAAATTACCAAAGAAAATATGTGGTCAAAAGCTCATGGAACTTCTCATGGGTCTAGGGCACCTCGACCAAATGAGGTTGGGACTTTGACAAACTTAGAGAAAAGGCCAGATACTAAAATAAGGACTACATCCCAATTGGTGACAATTGAAGTATGTAGTATTTAAGGAATTATTTGGGATTCGATTAATAAATACATTCAATTCCGAAAGCTTGACAACCAGTCTTACCAAAGGGTATCGTACTATCCAGTGGGTGACTGGAATATGGAGTTCAAATAGGCAGTCGCACCTCGTAAAATTACATCGCCAATTCCACAGAGTCTAAAGACGAGAGTCTATTATCAGTGCGTCCTACCCGTCATAACGTACGGTGCCGAAACGTGGACACTCACGGTAGGGTTGGTCCACAAATTTAAAGTCGCTCAACGTGCTATGGAAAGGGCTATGCTCGGGGTTTCTCTGAAAGATCGAGTTCGTAACGAGGTGATCCGACAGAGAACTAAGGTTATCGACATAGCCCACCGCATAAGCACGCTGAAGTGGCAATGGGCCGGCCATATAACCCGAAGAACTTCTTGAGTGGAGACCAAGGATCGGTAAACGTAGCGTAGGACGTCCTCAGACTCGGTGGAGCGATGATCTTCGCAAGGTGGCTGGCAAGAGCTGGATGATAGTGGCCGAGGATCGTGCTCAGTGGCGTGTCATGGGAGAGGCCTATGTCCAGCAGTGTACGAATACAGGCTGATGATGATGATGATGACCTCGTAAAATACCGGTATTCAGCTGCGTCTGGTTAGACTGGAAGCCGACAACAACGTTGTTAGAAAAAGGCTAGACCGAAAATGTCATGCCATATTAAAGTTTGCGCTCAACTTCTGTCATAGAACAAGGTGTTGTTTTGCATCCTCGTCAAATTCATGGAGGTTACTATGCTAATGATTCTCGTTCCGAATCAATAATAAAATGGGTAAGTATGTTTTTTTTTCTTATTTACGGAAATCGGTAAGTGTGAACCACCCGTGCTTTAAACGCGGGCCGTCAGATTCTCGCCCTATAACCGCGCTTCCACAAATACAAACAATCTCAAACGTTTATTCGATAATTTCTTATTTCCCAAACCATGTTAAGGGGGTTATTCTGAAATACTGACAAACTAAAACAACCAAAAAAATCTGCGTTAATTAATAATCAACTAGGTACGGTAATTTTAATTGATTATTTATGTCTTTTGTGGCATCCTCTTGAATTTTGACGAGGATGCAGAACAACACCTTGTATATTATTTTTTAAGCTATCCTAAGTAATACCAATAATACCATTTAGGTATTATTGGTGGTTGCGTCTTCATTACACGCTCTGGGCATCATTTATGTAACTAGGTAAACCAGCTTAATGCTCCGTCTGAATTTTAAGGACCCCAAATCTGTTACAGGTGTGCTCATAATATGCGGTTTTATAATAAATTGTGTAGGTAGTTCACGAAAACGTATACAGACATATTTTTATAAAAAAAAAGTACCATTATTTGTAAAATATATACATTGGTAGGATTTATATTTACTTCAATAAAGTTTCGGGCAAAGTGTTATTGGAATTTTTTATCAGGTATTTTTCAGTAGTTCTGAATTTGTGCCCGGTTGATGGGAATTAATTAGCTTGCGTGCTATTAAATGGGACTTAATGATAAAATTTATTAATTATTTTAATTAATTAATTAATTCGCACTAAGCGTATTCAAACGTAATGAGCACAGCAAAGGAGTGGAACTCTCTGCCTGCGTCTGTGTTTCCGAACGCTTACAACCCTTATCTTTTCAAAGTTAGAGTGAACAGGCTTCTTCTGGGTAAGCTCGTACCATCGTCGACTTTGTCTCTGTCATCTCTGACCTAGACTAGAGTCAAGAGCAAACACTTTGCAAATATGTGAGTTTAGTTAGGTAGAAAGTAAGGAAGAACTCTTCCCAACTTTTCAGGGATTACAGTAAATTCAGGTGATCAATATAAAGGGTGTAAAACACCTCTTAACGAAGCCGAAAGGCACTGGTTCTCCCTGTCCTTGCGATCATTTTTTTGTTCTACACCATACCTGGGAACCTTCTAGTTACGGAGATATTAGGGGTCAAAGTTCCAACTTTTTGACAAGTATTTTTTTAAATACAAGTTTTTATTTTAAGATTTTTACTATAAACACCTCCACGACCCCAGTACTATTCAATCCGTCCATCAGCGCAATGTTTTGATTGCGTTACATTGAGTTCTACCACAAAACATGATTTTACACCCCCCAAAAAAAAGTCGTTTCCCAGCAATATTTTTTGCGTAAAGTTACTTAGTTTCGTGTACAGAATGCTTGGTTGACGGCTTCGTGATGAGGTGATTTACACCGTGTATATGCCTTCTATGCGTTAGTGCTTTCTCTACAAAGGGGGAACAATGAGGTATGGTATTGTTATTATGATATTTAAAAAGAAGAATATACAGCATGACCCAAAAGACTCATTTTCATTGTTTGCAACCCTAACTTGAACCCATTTCACTCGGTTGACATTTACAACTACACCAAATAAACAGCTGACACCCACTGCCGTAAAATTAAACTAATAAAACTGTATACTACCTACTTCTTGCGCAAAAATATATCTGCCTACCCTACATAACTATATTTTCACGTGTCAGTAACAAAAATTCTCCACAATCCCAAGTATGAATAAAAATAATAATTCTTAACGTTCGTTGAGATATTTTCACTTCGGGATAGAAATATTTGACAATAAATCAGTCTGTTAAACGAAAAAGACGGCTCGCAATAATTTACAGTCTCGTGGCATGGCTCACTTAATTTCTTTAAAATAAAATCTTATTTAATACTTTCTTTCTTTTTTAGAGAAAAATATATTCGTATGCTAAGAGCAGAAAAAAATTACCTTCTTATTTGACTGTTAATCTTACCTAGATAATATTGTGGTTACACCTAAATAATTTTTTTAATGTTTTTTTTTTAATAATTTGACAGGTTTACGAGTGTACCGAACCAAACAATTAAAAAAACTCATATTGTGTGAAGAAAATAAAAATAATAGTAAACGAAATTTTTTTTTTCAGGGAATTAAAGTAGGCTCAACTAAGTTACTGAACGCGTACATTTTAGTGAAATTAAAACAGCATTGCGGGCTAGAACTTAATATAATAATTTTAAAAGCAAGGTCCGTGCAATATTAATATTTTTAAGAACGCGTCCGCTTAGATTAGAGTGGTAGGGTAGAGCCACCGCAGTACGTTGCGGCCGGAAAGGAAGATTTACCCAAATTTCGGGCTACGTTAAACACTCAGTTTCATTTTTAAATATTTAAATGTACTCGCCGTGTGTTTCGGTAACATGTGAGAAGATATTTTGAGTATCTTGGATGGGTTATGCTATTTCAGTGGAGGATAAGTTGAAACCGTTGCTTCGTTGCATGTAGTCTAAGTAAATATGATTGCATCATTGAAGAGAAGATGACCGTGTTTGTTTGTTTTTTAATAGATCCTAATTTTATTTTAATTTTCTATTGTTTTCTTCCATGATAATTTTCGTGGATGTATCACAACAGTTGTTCTTATTTTAAATAGGGCGTAGCACTATTCGGAAGTGACATGCCGTGACGTCACATCCGGGCGTTGTTACGCACAGCGCAGGCGCAGCATTGCCACCGGAAGCAGGAAGTTGTGGTGTTGCGGCGCACAATCTGGAGTTGGACTGCGGGAAACAGTGAATCAAGTGCAGCCTGAGCTTTCTGTTTTATATATGAGTGTGTAAAAGATATATGGTAACGTTTTCATTTGATATCGTCCGTGGGAGTGGTAATTCCCGTTGTTGGGTTTAATTGTTCTTGCATGCGTATGTCCGTTGTAGTGGTGTGCTATTCATGCGTATGTAGGGCGTGCGGCAGAGTCAGCTCGCCGAAGTTACGTAGGTACCTACATGTCGTGGGTAATGAATGACGCGTGTGGGATTAACGAAATTGATACTAACTATTAACATCGACTGATTTAAGTTTAATTGTCTTGAGCAAATCACGCAATGATTAGGATGAAACAAAATAGAAGTTAGGGTTTAATTATAATCGTTATTTTAAATAGAGAGATATTTTTTTAAATATAGAAAAATGTGTGGTTAAACAGACGGTAATTGTTACTTTACTTTTAGCAGCGTCTTTGAATAACCCCCTCAGTATTTCCGATACTATTTATTTTTGACGATTGAAAATTATTCATGCTGTTATTTAACGTTTCATGCAGAGTTATTTTCCAAACGCATGAAGTTCCTAATGGATTCAGAAATGAGTTTTAGAAAAAGTTTTCTAAAAGTAAGAGACACTAATCTTTTTAGTGGGTAGGACAGTCAAAAGCGCAACAAAATCAAAAACGTAACAAAATCAAAAGCGTTTTTCGCATACAAAAGATATGTGCCATAATATTTAGCATGAGTTCTAAAATACTATTCGCAGCAACATTGTAAAACAATCTAGGTATACCGTAGAAGAAAATCACTTTAAAAGCTACTCAGACGATGCACAAATGCTCGTGACTGTACTACAAATTAATTAACACGTTAAAAACTTACGTACAAAAAAAGTTATTATTATTATTACTAGTTCCCCCGAAATCTTCATAACACAATTTGTTTCGAGACATGTAGAGACGCGGATCCGTAGATTCCGTAGATCCGTGAATCGCAAGACTTCCAAGACATGTGTCGGAACTTCTACTCGAAAACTTCAGCGGAACAAAGAGTAAAGCCCTGTTCCCGTAACGTGCACCAAGAACGGTTTTATATCTTCATAATTTAATAAAAATGAGTAATTTGAGAGCTTTTATCATAATTAAGGTTCTTATTCCTCAAGTGTTCTGTTGGAAGGAGTATTTCGTGTTCTTGTTACTTGAGAATGTTTTGTTTTGGGATTTTGAGGTGGGTGGTAATCGTGTTTCGGTAAGCTTATCAAGTAATGTTGCTTTAACATCGTAGGAGGCTTTAATCAATTTTGTTTTTTTTTTTTTTTTTATGGCAACCTTTTTGTCTGTCGTCTATCTCTATTTTCTAAAAAGCCTTTTTGTGGTACTTATGGGAAAATCCTCGTAGATGTCGTTTTTCTGGGGATGACCTCTCTCCATTCCTCCGGCTCTATTCCAATATAGCATGTGGTTTTCTCCAGCTGAGGAGGAGTCTCCTACCTACTAAAACCCCAAGGTATTTATGCATTCAGGGGCCTGGTAGATATATTCAAGCGCAACCGCGTGGCATATTGTGCCATGGGCTCAGCACGGCTGCACGGATGCACGGCTGCACGGCTGCACTCCCATGAAGGCATGTATGTGTGTATGGAACACTGTGCGACTCATTCCCTCTCCAATCGTCACCCACAGACCTTGAGGATAACATTCTGTAATCTTGATTCAAGGTGTCTGTTTAAAATTTTCCCCTCCCAATTTAACAAAAAACAAGCTCCTATTACAAGTCGATTTTCATGCCAATAGAGCAACGGGTCAGGTTCAAACTTTTGACCTCTTGCTCACCAGTTTAATGCTTAAAAGCTGTTAAACTGTTACCCCTTTAAGAAATTTGGTCAGTATTTAACATTTAAAATACCTCGGTGTCGGTAAATACCCACCCCCCCACATAAAATTTTTTCATTGGTAATTAAAAAAAAATCTGCTGTTCCCTACATTTTGACTGATTAGGTATATATGTATTTTAAGTACAAAAACGTATTTTATCATATGTATGTGTCTGTAAGGTATATGGTCTAAAGTTGCCTTAAAATAAATGTATGTTAGGGTTGTTGTTATTGCACTTTTATAGGAAACAACTTATTTAAATTACCGATGAAAATTTTCTATGTTGCGTGTGGAAGCGTTTTCACGTGGTGTCCCTTACACCCTGTATAAATAATCAACGACCGGCTATTTTCCACACAATCGGTCAGAATTATCCATCATGAACCAATATGATCCAACATCTTCAGGAAAAAACAATGACGAACCGAGATCCATCCATTTTTATTTATTGATATTAAAAAACCCATTACACCAAATCCCGATTTCGATAGACATAAATCCTTGAAAGCCATCAGACTTATCGTTTTAAATTATCTTCGATATTGATAAAATCACCACAAGATACCGAACGAACACCTCTGTGAGGCATCCGCCTGCATTTTATTCGTTATAAAAGAGAACATAAAAGTTTAATCAAAAGCAGACTTTGGCACCTCAATTTCGGTTAAAACAGATGTTGGAGTAAGAACGTCATTTAATGGGAAATAAAGTATCTACTTACTTTTGATACATAGTTTGGATGAACTGTTAATTGTGAAGCGACTTGAGGCCTACGCCTTAATACTATACACATTGTATACGTTATTTCACCCAGCTATGTTAATGACAAAAGTCGAAAGTCGTAATGGTTTAACGTGCTTTCCGAGACACACTTTCTTCTTATGTATGACGACCCTTGGCAAGTGTTATTTAACCATAAAAGATCGACCTCTGTAGCTGTTATTGTTTAGCCACAAACCGCACGAGTCTCCACGAGTCCACGAGTCTCCACGAGTCCACGAGTCTCCACGAGTCCACGAGTCTGGATTAAGCAACTGATTTCGACACCATGCAAAACCCAACTGGATTGATGTAATTTTAAGCATGATTTTCAGAGAGAGAGAATTTATGTTGCAAGCCATATACAAAGTGTAATATACTTATGTACTTTTTAACATACTTCATTCACTGGGTTGTGGAGGTCTTATAGGCAGTCATTCCATGTAAAATACTGGCATTCACCTGCATCCGCTTAGACTGGAAGTCGACCCAAGCATAATTGGGAAAAAGCAAGGCAGATGATGATGACAATATTACTTCCACTTTTTCTAGTATGCCCCAACTACCTTTAACGGGGCTTTTCCTAGCTCAACGAATGATACCAAGCGGTAAAATGTTTCCATTACAAAATTCTGGTTTACACCAGTACTTGTCTGCGTAACACATTAAATTATTAGTAGCAGCCTGCACATTTTAGCTCGGTGTAAAACAAAAGTGTGTCAACTTTGTTTTGCGCATTCTGTCAAACGAAAGTTGGACAAGTTTCAATCACAACAGTTGTGCAACTATTATTTTGTGGTTATAAATTGTATCAGTTAAGCAACTGTTCGTTTGAACAAAGCTTTCTTTTAAAATTATACTAGCGACCCGCACCCTGCTTGGTTTTTTAAATATAAAAACAAGTGAAATACCGATGTTTTAGATACATCAAACTTTTGGAATATATTCTTTAAATTATGACGAGGCTCGCATCAAAATCCCTTCAAAAAAATACTGCTTAAGAATAACAAGTTCACATTGAACACACGATGTTCATCTGCAGTTTCTCTGTTAGACAAAATGAAAAATGTTCGTTTCGTTTAACATCGAATCGCTCGAGCAGCTCAATCACACTATCAGGTGCCATGACAACGAAAGACGTAAAATACGTACGATTTCGGTATGTGTCGTGACATGTCTCCCGAAATATGTGCAGAAGGTTCAAATGCTACAAACCGGCAAACAGTGGTGGCTCCGTGGTAACAGTTTCGACTTACGAGCCGTAGGTTGTGGGTTCGAATTCAGGCAGGCGCATTACTTTGTGTAACTTAATTAACATCTTTGCTCATGAACCATAAATTCGATATCATCATCTACCAAACTGCTCTGGGCCGGCGTGGTGGATTGGGGTTGGACAGCGTGCTGCCGTAAGCATCGTTGATGCTGCCGCGTGCTATTGCATTCCCGATCGGATTCTCGCTCTAGCAAATGAGGGTTCTGAGCGACAGAAAAGGATACGAGCATTGAAAAATGCGATTCCGTGTTGATACATGAAGCAAAATCCTTATAGACCATTCTATCTTACTGGGAGGAGGCCTACGCCCAAACAGCAGGCATAATATTATAGGCAGATTATGCTTTGCTTTCCTGACAATTAAAAACACAACAGAACAAAATATGCCAAATCGTTCGACCCGACTCTCAAGTAATGTTAATATATGTGGCAATTGATTTCGATGATGGAAACTCTCTCCTTTGTACAACCAAATAATAATCAGACAACACAGAAACGATCACAAAATTGTTCCAGATGTATGGTGAACGCGTCCCTCATTCTTTCGGCGTTTTCCCGTTTAAATCCAGCTTATTCCCTAATGAGCTTTTGTCTTGACACAATGGGGGCCGTTTAGAACGTCACACATAGCTCAAGATAGCTCCCCGACCAGATGACGGCCCTTTCTAACGTCCCAATTAATAACTTGGAAATTAGCGGAAAGTGGCTAATTATTCTATCTTGGTTTTATTAAGTGGCTTCGTAAGTTGAACTGGTGTAACTCAAATTGGATTTCGATTCCTCATTATTATGCAGTTAAAGTGGGATTTTATGTTCGTGGAATAATTATTTTTGGCTTCCAATCTTACGACTTTAGCCTTTTTGTTACAATTTCTCTTTTAGACTTAGGCTAGCAAGGGATGGCTTGGCTATAGTGGCTAGCTAAGTACATTCACTGCAGTGTAGATATCTGCAATACTTAAGGTACCGCAAATGAAAATACATGGGAGTCACTTAAATGTTAGGTTAGGTTTTAAGATATGTGTAAAAAAGTACTTTCTTCTTTTTATTTAGTAAATACAGGAAGAATTTTTAGTCACCATCCAAATTTTGTTATATTAATCTTTGGCGAAAACCATTGAATACGTGTTTTTTCTTTTAGTATCACTCAATACAAAAATATTGAGATATCACATCACAAAGTTATCTATAAAAAGTTGATGCCGACTTGGGATGACGATAGATAATTATGTGTCGCGCAGGTGTAGCGGGGCGGGGGGCAAGCGGGGTGCGCGCTGCATTTTTCATTGAATGTTTGCGCGGCAAGTGTAGTATTTTAACGTTTAACTTAGTGAGCGGATAATTATTTCGAGAAAATGATTTAATATGAAAATTTTACGTAACGTTTTTTTTTCAAAAATGGAGTTAGTGTATGATACATAATGCCTAGAAAAAATTTGGACGGTGACTAAAAATTCTTCCTGTATAGTAGTTAATGTTTATTTTTTTATTTATTAAAAAATTAACCAATAGATAGTCCATTGCCGCTAAAATAAAATAATAAATCAAGTTTCACACGAGTAGCAATACCAAACATCGGTGCTTTATTTCAAGAAGTGAGATAAATTATAATCTTCTTCTGGAATCACCCTATTCGAAACAATCAAAGCTAAACGATTAATTTTTTGCGTAAACTTCAATCATACAAATGAAAACCCACGTTCTATGATTACAATTATTAAAAGGAAAGTTTTAAAGAATTATCAACAAACTCCCAAAAGTAAACACCGCTGTTGATTCAAAATATTAAGCAAAATCAAAATAGAGGCGAATTTATATAAAGAAGAAAGATTGTTGGAATTTTTCGAGGGATCCTATCGGCTCCATATCTGCCACGATCATACGGACATCTGCGTAAGAATAACGATGAAGTGGAGGTCTGAATGAACAATCGGTTCAGTGTGTGTCGTGGCCCTGCGTCGAGCGCACGACTACGCTCCCTGGAGGCCGGCAAACTTCACACGCGTCGGCAAACTTTGCCCAAACAACGCGAGTAACGCACCATATTATGCGGGAATAGAGAAAGTTTCTGGATCATTCTACAGACTTTTGATTGGCCTTTCACTGTTGATTGACTTGTTGAGGTAAGGTTTTTTTTTAGTTTAACTTTCTTTTGTTTTTTGTGTGATAATTATTCTTTTACGTAACGTGATGTTGTTAGTATTTGTTTTTGATAGTTGAATTGTTTTTAATTATCGTTGTAATTTCTTTTGTGCTATTTCTAGGTACTGCATGATTCTCAATTTCTAAAAAGTTATAAAAAATAATATTTACTAATTTATTAAAATATTTCCGTACATGTTAATAAAATCATACATACATGGCAAGTAGAAACTTAAATTAATTAAACTTTCAGCTAATTAGATACGTCAAAATAAATTGGTTAATTGATTGTGTTCCGAAGAAAATTAAACTAATTATCGGGCTTCCTTTGACAACACTCAAGAATTTACTTAATCAGTATCTCACAATACCTTAATAAATCTGGAAAACTAACTTAATAAGCTAGAAGTTCGGAGCACAGTTCCTAGAATTTTCAAATCCCTTCGACAACTTCATAAATACAATATACTCCAGAAATTACGAAACAATTTAAACCCAGTTGTTGTGCCAAACCCACAATGATAATAGACTTATTTAGTCTTATTGAAGTATTTAAGAATACTTGAGTTATTTTTACATAATTAGTAGCAAAAATAGCACTTAATTCAAAAATTATGTTTCTCTGAAGACGGTACCTAATTTGTAAATATTATAAACTGGCTGTCCCGCGGAACTTCGTCTGCGTCACATTCTCCCCGATTTCGCAACATTTTTCGTTGCTCGTCCGCTCCTATTGGTCGTAGCGAAATGATATATATTATACAAGGTGTTGTTTTGCATCCTCGTCAAATTCATGGAGGTAACTATGCTAATGATTCTCGTCCCGAATCAATAATAAAATAGGTAAGTAGTTTTTTTATTTACGTAAATCGGTAAGTGTGAACCAACCGTGTTTTAAACGCCGTTCGTCTGATTCTCGCCCTATAACCGCGCTTCCATACATACAAACAATCTTAAACGTTTATTCGATAATTTATTATTCCCTAAGCCACGCTAAAGGCGTTATTCTGAAATACGGACAAATTTAAACAATAAAAAAAGCAGTGTTTACTAATAATTAACTGGGTACCGTAATTTATGTTGATTATTTGTGTCTTTTGTGACAACCACCAGGATGCAAAACCACATCTTGTATATCCTTCATCTATTATATTCCTGTATCTTTATTCCTGTATCCTTTATATAGCCTTCCTCAATAAATGGGCTATTTAACACGAAAGATTTTTATAAATTGGGTCAGTAGTTCCTAGGATTAGCGCGTTCAAGCAAACAAACAAAGTCTTCAGCTTTATTATTAGTATTAGAATATATGAACTGGGCGTTATGGCAAAACTGATTTGGTTTAATTGAATTAATGTACTTATAGGTAGCAAATTCTTTGAACTGGTTGGTTAATAAAAGTAAACTAAAGGTATTTTTTCCGTTACAAATACATGACAACTTTTGACGACACGGTTGGAGCAGTGGTTGAGCGTTCGATTGCTGCGTTACGTGTCGCGGGTTCGATCCCCGCACGGAACAAATATTTGTATGGCCTACAGTTAGTTGTTTCGGGTCTGGCTGTTTGTGTATGTGAGTTTAAATGTTTGTGAACGCACCCACGATACAGGAGAAATTCCTAGTTGGGGCAACGTTTAAAAAAAAAAAAAAAAAAAACAACTCTCTAAACATTCATTTCCGGAGTAGAACCCAGTCAATGGAAGTTTTAACACTTCAGGTGGTAATTAAAAGGTTTTTTTTTATCGGTACTCCTGTAAAGCTGTTGGTGCTTTATTAGTACTTATTAGCACCTACTTTCTTAGTGGAGGTACTTGTAGGAACATACTGATGCTCAGTATGCGGTTGGTTAACTATGTTCAGCATTTTTAGTTCTACAACGCGTGTGGTTAGGTATGTGAGCTGGCTTTAGGTCTAAAATAATATCCTTCCTTCCTTCCTAGTGGTGGTAATCGCGACTGCTGAGCATCAGGTCCTGGGTTTGATTCCCAGGTCAGGGAAAGAGTTAAGTATTGGGTTTTTGTATCAGGAAATTCTATGTAGCAGCCACGGAGGCTTTATTTGTGCCCGGATGATGACAATAGTATACAAGGACCCCTAAAACATAACTGGCGAAATGCGGGTGTACTCATGTAAACTGGTAACATAAAATTGTAATAATAGGTAATAATGCTGATCAAAAAGTTCTTATTATTATTGAAAATAAACTAATAAATGTTAAGTCAGTTTCAGGGGCACTTGGCCTAATAATAACAGCCACACGGGTCGATATTCTAGGCAATGCAATGCTTGTGGATGGGTGTCCTTCTATAAATTACATGCCGAGACCCTACCGTGCCTCGAAAAACATTTTAAGTTTAGGTCCCGAACATATTTCGTAGATTCTTGACAGTTGTTACAGAAGCTTAAAAGTCTTATTACTAATCTTATAATATTACCATGTTAGGGTAAGCGTATTACGGTGTATATGCAAAATAAAATATTATAATAATATTCAGCTGCATCTCGTTAGACTAGAAAACGACCCTAACACAGTTATATACAACAGATTTTGACGTGTTTGTGGCGAAAATTGATTCCCGAACGATTAAGTATATTTACAATAACTAATTATTAATATTGATATAATAGAATTATATTTCTAATATACTAATAAAATGGTCATGTATTTTCGAGTCTTAAAACCATGTAAAGGAAGGACATGTCTCAAGTTATTAATTATTACTTTAAGAAGGTTAATTCTAACAGAAATATTTCCTCAATTCAAAAAGTCACAAGACTGTCCTATCCTGCACAAATAGAAAATTCTCAAAGACAAAATTCCTATAAAGATATCTCTTGTAAAATCTATTCTAGGTCTTTTCAAACGAACACCTACAGACTTACCTTACTATTGTATATTTCCTACGCACGCACCTTGTGATTTTCTAATAATAGTATATGGGTATTCTGTAAATATATTTTTATGTTACAAGGTGGTTTATATTTAGCAATAAAAGTAATTCCAATAAATTGGCAGGTGCCAAATAACGAAATAAGAATATTAAGGACAGAAAATCTGATTAGGTCTAAATTCTGAATATCATTATTATTATGGTTAATCTCACACTTTGATGATAAGTGTTGGTTACCCAGATATGTTACTTTAGCCAGCGTAATCCCACTGCTGGGCAAAGGCGTCTTTCTATGACCATGACCTAGGACCCATCAATACAGCAAGCCCATAAAGGCAGGCAGACTGCTCAGAAGCTACGCCACTACATGACTTCCAGACTGGCCAATCCAGGGCCAATGTGGACCACTGTTCCTTGATTTTGTCCAGCTTGTCCCACCGTCTTCTAAGATGTCTGCCGTTACCCCCTTTGACATTTTCTGGGCTCCGCATATTGGCCTACAGATTAGTTTACCTAGATTTGTTTTTTTAATTAATTAGTAGTGTAATCGTCGGACTTATGGGCAAATCTTCCTATTCCTCTTAACTGGCTATAATCAAGTCCTTTCGGTACGAAGTAAACATTCAGCATCTTTATCAAAAAAAGTTGGTCGAGTAAGTCACATACCTAAGGATAAAAGCGCGCTGTTCGATTTCGAAACCTCAATTCAACACCGATATTTTGATATTTTAACAGGTATTTCTTAAGGTGTCGCCTAGAGTTTGTGAAAATAGTTATTAGGTACTTATTACTATTACCTATAAATTACATGTAATTGAATAACCAATTGTTTATTTGGCTGTCGCACATTTGAATAATCATCTATTACGAATATCTATGCTAGTTATATCTTAAATAAAATGGGTAGGTCTTGAAGTTTTTATATTGAGCAAACAGTTCAATCTGTTACTAAGTATTTACATTTTTTTTTAATTTACTACAACATTTTTTTTTGTGTATTTAAACTTATCAAGCATTATTTTATCAAATACTTTATTTTTTTATTATTAAGTAGGTCTATCCACACTTTTTCTTTATTATTTGCGATTTAACGTGATAGATTGTTTTTACAAATAATTTTACAAGCCAAAAAAGAAAATACGCCTACTCAGAAAAGAAATATAGAAACAAACTTAGAGTCCACAGTCTCTTTTAAAGTCCTTACATAATCTTGGTCAAGTCGTGAGCAAGTATTAGGACCACGTGGATTAGTGTCAGATATGATCTTTTGAGGAAAGAATCACACAGATTTGAGTAGGCCTAACTTGTCAGTATCAGTACACAGTTATCTTGTAACTATACTCAGAACTCAAGGAGCTCAACTTACAAGCATCCCCACGAAATAATATCATACCGCGTAAAATTTCCTGATTGGGCAAGAAAAGTCTAAAAATTGGTAATTTTCTTGGTGACTGCATACTTTTCACAAAATCTGTGAATGCAGATCGATATTTCTCAAAAAGTTACAGATAATCAACTAAGACCATTTTCCTGTAACAACGGTTAAGGTACCTGCTTTTACTGCCCTATCTCAAAATGCCATCCTGTATAGCTACATACCTACTAAGTACCTAAAAGCTTTTGTTTTTGCTCGAGGAAATGCGATGACAACAAAACTTTTAACAAACAAGATTAGAATGGAAGAACGTAGGCTACGACTTCCTTCAGCTGCATCAGAATTTTTCACAGTAATGGAACAACACTGAGGGTGAGATCTATAAACGTTGCTCAGCATATGATTTGCCGATAGGTCTGTGTAGGGGCAGATTCTTTCATACAAGCCTACAAACTTTGCTTGCCCTTAATATACTACTTTTCATTAAGGTTTCTAAACAGTCTGCTTGCCTTATTGGTTTGCCGTATTTCTGGCCGTTAAGCATGACACTAGGTATGTGTAGTATCAAAACTGGGAAAAGAATGTTAGGGCATCAAAAAAGTCGTCCACGTCTCTGTCAACGGGCAAACTGGCCCGAAAACTGGCAACACTCCATATTGAATGGCAATAGTGATTTTTTGGCCAAAGAATACGCCGGTCCTCTTCGCCTATGATATGATCTTCCCAATCTTCACACCTTCACTGATTTTACTGTGTACTTTACCAGGGCGATGCCCGTGATGACCCTGATAAAGGCTCACTGGTGTGAAATGCTTATGGCATTAAGTTCAGGCAAACTTATCTCATTGGTCAGTGCTACCCATTGGTCAGTGCTATCTCATTGGTCAGTACTACCCATTGGTCAGTGCTATCTCATTGGTCAGTGCTACCTAGCTTTTCCCATCTATGTTGGGGTCAGCTTCCAGTTTAACCAGATGCACCTGAATACCAATATTTTACAAGGAACAACTGCCTATCTGACCTCTACAGCTCAGTTACTACTAGGGAATATGATAACCCTTAATAAGACTGACCTGAAACGAATATCAAAGATCTACAAATGACATCAGGGATCAACGACCAAGGTGTTCAATAAATAAATGATTGTTCCTCTTTCTTATAAATGTACGACGAACAGATGATAGAAATAAATAACGTGATATATAACATTTATAGATCACGGCCACAGTCTCCTCTTTAAAATTTTTGAATCTTATCTAAGTTACATTACATGACTTAGCTCTCTCCGACTATCACAGCTCTGCCTTCAGGCGTAATTTTAGATTACGGAGGCTAGAATTTGTGAGAGGTAGGTAGTTACGGCGGATAAAATTTTTTCTCAAGCTCACAGGTAGAAAATCAATGATAATTTGACGATTACTATTTTATTGATAGTTACAAGAAGTGATCGTTCAGTGGTGAAAATTCGACCGCAATTCGTATTATTTTTTTGTTTCTTTCTTCACTCCTTCTTCACGATGATATTTTGAGATGGAACAAATCTCTGAATGCAGATAGTTCTCAAAAGTAATGGACAGTCTCCCATATCGAAATTCCACTTTGTACAAGTATAGATGAGAAAATGTGAACCATCTAACTATTGAGCCATACGATAACAATAGAGCATAGAAACCCTTCTGAAGTTATTTTGCAAATCAATGCACTCAAACAACAAAACTCTAACCATGTATCAAATTTAGTCTCAACTATCCTACGTCATAATTCAATCACTTTACAGATCCACATATTAAACTTGAGAATACCTGAACATTATCCTAGCAACACTTCAAGTTACGCGTTCACAGTAAATCTTCTTAGTTTAAATGTTTAGGGTACGAAGTTGAGTTTGCCGGCCGTCTGGAGTATGAAATTTCCGACAGAGCGTTTGTGAACTTTGTTCTGGCTAGCAAGTTGGTAGTCTTAGACAGGTCGGCCAAGACAATGCACATCAAAGCTAGGCCTAGAAATTATTGCGATTATACCAGCTGTTTGTTCAAAGAAACTGATTGACTTTAGATAGCCAAATGATTTGACTGTGAGTGGGCGTTAGTTTTACGCACTTTGATAGGTAATGAGTTGATTTTTCTTGGCATATGTACCTGATTATCTGCTACGAATTGTTTAGTTTAGTTGTATGTTTGAATTTTTGTTGATAAAGTTGATATTATACAAGGTGTTGTTTTGCATCCTCGTCAAATTCAAGGAGGTAACTATGCTAATGATTCTCGTCCCGAATCAATAATAAAATGGGTAGGTAATTTTTTATTTTTTTATTTGCGGAAATCGGTAAGTGTGAACCACCCGTGTTATGAACGCGGCCCGTCTGATTCTTGCCCTTTTACCTCGCTTACACACATACAAACAATCTCAAACGTTTATTCGATAATTTCTTATTCCCTAAACCACGTTAAGAGGATTATTCTGAAATATTGACAAACTTAAACAACCAAAAAAATCAGCGTTTATTAATAATTAACTAGGTACCGTTATTTTAATTGATTATTTATGTCTTTTGTGACCACCTCCTGAAATTTGACGAGGATGCAAAACAACACCTTGTATATGACATTGTTTTTACTGCCGCAGTGGGATACAGGCCCCGTTTAGAGCGTTTATACCTTACCGCTTTTCATACAAACTTTTAAGTCGTTATTTTCCGAAATGACTGAACTGATTTAAATGAAACTCCGTGCACATAAGCAGGATACACAGATCTAAAGTTACTAAAAAACATTTTCGAAAAATAGTATTACAGTTAAATTAGACCGATCATAAATTTTCTATAGAAACAGAAAATTCCAATTATCTCTTTTTTTTAAACACTTTTTGAAAATATTTTTTAGTAACTTTTTAGATCTATGTATCCTGCTTATGTGTACGAAGTTTCATTTAAATCGGTTCAGGCATTTCGGAAAATAACGACTTGAAAGTTTGTATGAAAAGCGGTAAGGTATAAACGCTCTTAACTGTGAGTGATGGTAATCTAAGTTTGGTGTAAGAGTATTTTTTTCATCTCATTATCTTTTAATATAATATGTATCAATAGATAGATAGGTAGGTACGTATATTAAAAGATTACGCTGCACAAAATATTATATGGGTACTGTAGATCCGACTGACTAAAAGAAAATGATGGTATTTCAGACCCGTTCGCTGCTAGTTTGTTGTGTAGGCGGACGCTCAATTGAAAACTTATTGGTGAAGCTTAAAATAATAATAGTAATAAACACCTTTATTTCCCAAAAATACAGACAATTTTACTTTCAGATACCAAAATCTCTCATTACATTTGTGAATTCGAATAATTTTAAAAGTTTAGTAAATCGGCCAGGTAGTATCAATCAGTCAAGTATGCAAATTTTGAAAACAAATTAAATAGCCTATACTACATACATTAGTACATTAAAATACCTACAAGTCTGACAATAAATCTTACCATTATTATTATTCCTGTCCTTATCCCAATTTATTTGGGGTCGGCGCAGCATTTGTTCTTCTTCCATGCTTCTTTATCTCATCAGACACCTCCTTCTTGCCATTGCACATGGTCAACAATCAGTCTTTAAAAGGGATATAGTAGAACTCGTTAGAGGTTGAAGAGGGAAAAATCACTGACATTCAGCTGCTTCCAGTTAGTCTGGAAGCTGACTGCAGCATCATTGATAAAAGGCTAGACAGGATATACATTGAAGTGCATCACAAAAACTATTAATTGATGCTCAAAAATCGCACCGATGAAAACTGATTCTAATTGGTCTAAAAATAAACCTTCATTTTAATTAATGAGCACATAAAATGTCACGCCAGAACACAGTATTAGTCGTGTTCGAACAAAGCGTTATGTTTAATATGTTGCGACGTTGCCATGTTGCCAATAACAATTGAGACCGGGATTATTCTTCGACAGGGATGTTCCAGTGACCCGGCTGTCACGTTTCCCAGCGTTTACCTTGTTTATTTAGATATTTCGTGTTTCATTACGTTTTCTGATTAAAATCGATGCTGATTCTAATACAAGGCCGCGTTTGGCGCTTTGTTAAATTAATTGTTTGTGACTTTCTATTATATTTCTTTGAATAAAGGCAGTGATGAAGCGATGGGATATTTGTGTAAATTAAAACTGAAATTGAAAACCTTGAAAAATAAATAATGTGATTGACACTATTATTGATATTAATTGTCTTCCCTTTGTATATAGTGCTACCTCATTCCTTTTACATGGGGTAAGGGCCCGCAATATAAGATCAATCTTTCAGTAAAAATCTAGAAGACGTTTTCACTTTTACTGACAAGTTCTTTGACTGATTCAATTATTGTGTCAAAAGCAAACTCTAGGACCTAAGCACCTTCCCAAATCCATTTTTGAACTAATAAACCCCTTTTGTTGCCATGACAACAGTTGAAAAACACCCACCAAATCGTACCTATTCCTAGAATTTCTTGGCCGCAATTGGCGGGTCTTCAAAATCAAAAATCAAAATCAAAATATTTTATTTTACATAGGCCTACATGGGCACTTATAAAACGTCAACAAAAGGTGCACGGTTCGGGTTGGTCGTTTCCTATGGAGAAGAACCGGCAAGAAACTCCATGGTTACTCTTTTAAAATCATTTGGTTTTACAATATTTGAAGTTACAGCGTTAGTACTTAAATATGGAAGGACAGCGTAGGCCCGACAATAAGTCGATTGCTTACTACAGACGGTAGTAATAGGGAAAAAAAAAAAAAAAAAAAAAAAAAAAAAAAAAAAAAAAAATACAAGGCCTACAATGTCCACACATTCACAAAAAATAGGTATAAAAAGTATTGTAAAAAAAGAAAAAGAATAAAAAGAATGGAAAAAATAATATTGGGAATAGTTAGAGACATCCACACATTTGTGTCGTTTATGAGCTACCAGGGAAGCCGCATGAGCAGAAGGAACTACAGCCAAACTTCTTTATCTTCAACGTAGTCCTTAATTTTGTAATATGCTTTTTTAATAAGGACACGTTTGATGCAATTTTTAAACTTTCCATCGGTCAGTTCTGTAACTGACTTTGGCAGCTTATTATAAAAGCGTATACTGTTTATAAGAAATGACTTGCTAGTTTTTGTTAATCTAAATTTGGGTATTACAATTTCGTGTTTACTGCGCGTGTTTATATTATGGAAGTCGCTTCTAATTTTGAAAAGCCCTCGGTTTTTGCGGACATATAAAATACATTCTAGGATATAAAGTGAAGGCAGTGTCAGTATATCGATCTCTTTAAATTTTCGAATAAGGTACTTCCTCTAACTAGCTAGGTAGCTAGTTAGAGGCCAAAAGTGACAAAGATTTGTCAAACCCATAGTCGCATTCTGCTTCAATCAATGCTAAAGATATCATTATGTCACTTTAATCAATGTTAAAGACATAAATAATTGATAATTTTCCGGTAATTCAAATTTGACGGATGGAAAGCCTACTTTTCATGCGTCAAATTTTTGTCTACAAGGTGTTGTTTTGCATCCTCGTCATAATTCAAGAGGATGTCACAAAAGAACTAAATAATCTATTAAAATTACGGTACCCAGTTAATTATTAATGAACGCTGATTTTTTTTAGCTTTTTAAGTTTGTCAGTATTTCAGCATAACCCCCTTAACGTGGTTTAGGGAATAAGAAATGATCGAATAAACGTTTAAGATTGTTTGTATGTATGAAACTACGGTTATAGGACGAGAATCAGACGGCCCGCGTTTAAAACACGGGTGGTTCACACTTACCGATTTTCGTAAATAAGAATAAAAACTTTTTTACAAAAAAGAATAACCGACTTCCAAAAAAAACACTAAAAACGTGGCAAATAATTTTAGTTTCGGCAGTCGGTGACTTGTTTGTTTCATTTACTTTTTTGCAACCGACTTCCGAAACTAAAATTATTTGCCACTTTTTAGTGTTTTTTTTGGAAGTCGGTTGTTCTTTTTTGTAAAAAAGTTTTTATTTTAGCCTTTTCAGTTGTGGTATCTCACTTTAATCCTAGTCAAGTATAATTTTTACATTGTAACTAGACACCAGCACATCGTCCATACATACGACAAAGGACGAAATGCATAAAAAAGAGAATGACTCAAAAAGTACCTAAGCGAAGATAATAAAATTCATATGGGTCCACCGGGCAAGCTTTCTCTACCAAATTAATGAAAAATCATCTAAATCGGTCCAGTAATCACTGAGAAATAGGTGAAAATTTTACATATAAAAAAAAAATGTTAATAAAATTAGAACTACATGACCAAACTATATTAAATTATTATGGGGCCAAATGGCAATAATTCCGCATCAAACTAAAGAAGATTCACGCAAATCGGATCATAAATCTCAGCGTAATCGGTGTACATAGGTACAAAAAAAAATACTAATCGAATTGACAAACTCCTCGTTATGGAAGTCGGTTAAAAAAGAAAAAAGAAACATTTTTTTAACTTATTTGTGGTACACCTGGAAAGTGCATACCGTTACAATTCCAACAAGCCCAAACAAGGCTAAGATACATTACCTTGTTATGGAGTTCCGAAGCCTGTCTCTTGGATTCATCATCAGATCTGATGGTAGAATGGTTTTTATTGAACGCAAATGCTTTACTTGTTGTAGAAAATATAAAAAACGCTGTACGTTTTCCTATAAAATTTGAAGAGTTCCCTCGATTTCGCCAAGATTCCATCATCAGATCCCGACTTGGTGACTATGGGACCATTTGGGAAGTATACCCTTTCCAAAAAAAGAAGAATTTTTCAAATCGGTTGGCAAGCGACGGAGTTATGCCCGAACAAACATAAAAAAAAAAAAATACAAACATCCGAATTGAGAACCTCCTCCTTTTTTAGAAGTCGGTTAAAAATAATAAAAATGACCTACCCATTTTATTATTGATTCGGGACGAGAATCAGTAGCATAGTCACCTCCTTCAATTTGACGAGAATGCAAAACAACACCTTGTATAAGAAACAGGGCCGAATGCAGGCGTGGCTAGTCCAACTTTAGTTCAGTTCATGACTAAGAATACAAGTGTAGATCTTTAAAAATCCACAAACATTACGCCCACACCATCAACCTAAAAAAATAAAAAACTCGCATAAATCACTGTTTGTACCAAATGATCTGTTATGAGAACCTATAGCTTTGAAAAGGACATCTCACAACACTCGACCGAAAAAAAAGCCATACATTTTTATCTAAACGCACAGAAATAACACCGTTCATATCAATACGAGGGTGTTGGCAAACTGTTTTTTTTTTTCTCAAACATTATATCTTCGCGGAAAAGTAGTTACCGGTGCTCGATCGCATCCGTGCTCATTTCACACGCTCTCCCGTTGTTATGATGTTCAAACATGCTCATGCGAACGACTCAGATAAACAGGAATAGTCGTAACAACGAATCATTATTGAATCGTGGGGTCGAAACTCGAAGGGGTCGCAAACCTTGAAAGCTTCTCTCATGATGTCACACGCATCATAATTGCCACGAATAGAGTGACAATACGCCATCAAAATGTTTATATTACCTCTCCCGTTTTATGTTGATGTGATGTATCATAACATAAACATCTCAGCAGTTATGGAGCAGCGACTTTTTAGCTGTATCCCTGCAAATGGTATCGTTAAGATATTAATAGAAGCCATAAAAAGATTGGCTCGATGTTTATATTATAAATCAATGGGGAGATTGTGTTTAGGGAATGTTTTAATGCCATAGGCGAGAGAATTGAACTCTATTCACGGATTTGTATTCGTTTTGAACAGATGATAATACATACAGAAACTCACGCCTTTTTTATGGGGTGGGCAGAATCTTCAGAAAACCATCTACCAATTCTTTTGCTTCGTCAAATTGGTGGATGATAGTATCAAGGACTAACTTTGACAATTCTTATCATCATCATATCAAGTGGCAACGATTGAGGTTTTATTAAAGTCGCATATTTTTCATTATAATATAGTTCCAGCTATCTTAGAACCCAATGGCTTGGCACGCGACGATGGCAAAAGACCGGACGGCATGTCTTTGTTTCCTTGGAAGATGGGTAGGCCTTTAGTGTGGGACGCAACTTGCGTCGATACTCTTGCGCAATCACATCTTCCAAGCTCATCGTGCTGTACAGGCGCTGCCGCTGCGGCTGCGGAGAACCTCAAGCGGCGTAAATATAGTAACCTTTGTGGTAACTATATTTTCGAGCCGTTTGGGGTTGAAACTCTGGGGCCGTGGGGTCCGAGTGCTCACAGCCCTTTCAAGGAAATTTCTAAACGCCTAGTTGACACTTCCCGTGACCCAAGGGCTGGGTTTTACTTTGGCCAGAGGCTAAGTATTGCCATACAACGTGGCAACGCCGCCAGTCTCTTGGGCACGTTACCAGTTGACAGCGTTGAGGAGGAGTTTTTTGACGCCCTTTTATAATTTATTGTTATTTTAGATAACTAGTTTTAAAAATAATATTAATTTGTAAAATGTAATAAAATAGAAGTCAATTTTCAAAAAAAAAATATTATAATATAGTAAAATTGTATAGCTTTAGAGCTTCTTAACCTTCTTTAATAAATGTTTGTCATAACTAAGTATACTGCTGTATGATTCTTTGGCGCTAGTATGACATGATCAGGCGTTGTTGGTAAACATTTGTCATCGCTGAATTTGTCTGTCAAAATAATTATTGAACGAGCAAGATGGAACCGTTAGTTGCGTTTGCACCAAAATTACCATGCAGCACTAATGCATACACAGTTGCAATAAAAGTAGGTCAATTCCCATTTCAATATTTTTATTTGGTTTCAGTGTCCCATGGATAACAAAGGCTTTGCTTGAGAGCAGAGTCGGTCGGCGTGGCCAGAAATATGCAGCAGCCTTGGTGGTCCATATATTTACTAGCTATCTTCATGCTAGGACTGGACTCAAAACTCGTTGGTGAGTTGTGGCTAGAATAGTTTCTAGAATTTTTAGATTTAGGATAAAATACGGATTGTGAAAAATATTGCTTATTTTAATTTAAACTTGTGTTTAAATTTTATAAGAATGAAATTTTCGTATCTAAGAAAATTTTGAATATAAATAGATACATTTGGGGACGCAACTTTACTACAATACTTTGAAAGTGATATTGTAACAAAAAGAAAAATATTTAAGCCCGCCAGTGTAACACAATCTACTAACAGTTTAGAACAATTTCAGGTCAAGCTTTCCAGCCGGAATTCGCAGAGCCCTTAATGAATTTAACCATACCAATAGGACGAGACGCAACTTTTAGATGTCTTGTGCAAAACTTAGGCGGGTACAGAGTAAGTATACTACCTATCAAAAGGAAAAATACATTGAAATCTTAATTTTTCTTTTAATTAAAAACTCAATTACAATTCGCAGGTTGGATGGGTGAAAGCAGATACTAAAGCGATCCAAGCGATCCATGTTCACGTAATAACAAACAATCACCGAGTAGGAGTGTCGCATAACGGTCAGACCGTTTGGAATTTACACATTAGAAACGTACAAGAGGAGGACCGGGGTCAATACATGTGCCAGATCAATACGGACCCGATGAAAAGCCAGGTACGGTAAGCAGTAACTAAATAAACCTATTATTATTATGAGCCCTATGTGTCTCACTGCAGGGTAAAGACCTCCTTTTCCTCTTTCTCTCTCTTTGGCTATCTGGGCCCAATCCTTTTGGTAAGAGTCTAGCTCGCCACGCCATCTACTTCTGGGCCTGCAATATTTTGCAACTTTGAGCCAGTTTTCATGCGACATGCGGCAGATTCACCTAGCAACCCAAGTCAAAGGCGGCAAAACTCTGACACCAAGGGCCTATTTAATAAACGCCACAATGACAGGTGATAGGCGATAGGTTACAATCCGACGTCGTTCACGGTTAACACGTCTCTGTTTTATAGAGAAAGTTTAAAATTGTTAATTTGGCGTCCATTTCAAGTAGCAAACTAAAGTGAAGTTCAATTCAAAAACAGGTGTAAATTTTTTATAATATTAATGCATACATCGGTGACAAATAAGTCATTAAATTTGATTATGATAATTAAGTTAGAGAATATTTTCCTAGAGACTTTTCACTTGTCGACAGTTAGACTTATTTGTCAAAAACTGACAAAATTGTCGGATCGTCACGTTTTTTTAATAGGGCCCAAAACCGAAAGATCTAGCAACCCCACGCCAGCTTCTACCTTCACCTCCGTTGTACTCCGAGCTCTTCTTCTTGTTATAACCACGTATGCAAATTTGTCGGTACAAAAACCCTCTCTTCATTATTTCAGGCACAAATATTTTACTATTTCTATACAATACCTGTCCCTGGGCTCCCAATTTTATAATCGATTATAAGGGCCGTGACTATAGTTTTCCATGAAATAAGGAATTTAAATTCGAGTTTCACAATATAGTTTAAAGTTATTCATAATAAGTATAAAGACTTCAAGAAAATCGAAAATAATGTAGAATATCCAACATTCCGAAATAGCGGGAAAACATTCCACACGGTGAATAAATTGCGATTAGTGTACTGAGCCAAACATATCTCCGAATACGCTAGTGGTATCCCGATCAAGATTACAGCCACTGCTTGTAAAACTGCATGCGCGTAAAATCTATTGTGTGATAGTTAGGAGAGGTACATGACTCAGATTTCGTTCATCCACGCCCATACGACAATTCTGTAGTTACTGTAAGTATTCCAGCGACTCTTCAGTTCAGGGCAATAAGAGCTACCAAATTTGTTTTTTTCTTCGTGTCCCATTTTTTCAACACAACTATGATTTAGAAATGCAGCAGCCGGCTCAACTGACTTCATGACCATACATTGAAACTGTTTTAGTTGGTATCTTATCGTGTCATTAAATAAAAGTAGAATGGTACCCTGTAAAGAATAAATTGGCGTAGCATATCAGAGAAAATTAAATTGCAGTTAAAATAAACATTGGGGAGATAAAGTGAATTAAGCCACGCAGACGGGAGCGAGGCGAGGGACGCAGCGGGTAATGATTCGTGCATGGTGCACCTAAATTATTGCGCTGCGCTGTAATTTATACCCGGAGCTGATAACGACATAAATCGCCAGCGGCGACAGCGCTCGAGGTTTCGACTCCGACGTTGACGCGACGTGATGCCACTTGATTGTAGCTACTTTCGATAATTGCTTCACATTGTTTTGTAGGCTCGTTGATGTTAGGTAAATACAATTTAGCTTTTTTTGACAAATTTTAAATCCTGAAAAGCATTACAATCATAGAGAATATGATTGTAATGCTTTTCAGGATTTAAAATTCGTTAAAGTTTGTGTTTCTGTTACCTGCTTCGATTACAGGTCTTCTGTCAAAGGAACAAGATTTCTACATTCATGAATTTTATCAGCAACGGGAGTAAAAAAACTTAGCTGATTTTTCTCGAAACTTACATATTTATTATTCACTTGTGTATTTTTCTACCAGATGGGTTACCTAGAAGTGGTGATCCCGCCAGACTTTATACCTGAAGAAACTTCGGGCGACATAATGGTGCCAGAGGGTGGCACAGCTAAAGTTGCTTGCCGCGCGAGAGGTATGCCAGAGCCTCGTGTTCTGTGGAGGAGAGAAGATGGCGCTGATGTTGTCATCAGGGATCCTAACGGTGCGAAAACCAAAGGTATGTGGGACAAACTAAATTAGATAGCGAAATTCCGCATACATTATATTATGTATTGTTACCTAAACACGATAAAACAAAGCTTTCACTAACTTAATAATGTCCAATGATAGTGGATAAAAGAAGTATATAAATTAAAAATGTGTTTATTATAAGTTTATCTTTTCAAGCAATGCTTCGTGTTTTCAGCGTTAGGGCAATATATACGATCGGTCCTGGGCCTGTCACCAGAAAAACGGAATTAACCCCATAGATATTCTGTTATAACGAGCAAAAATATCACAACACAAAAAAATGTGTGACTTTCTTCAAAATTGTACTCATTTATGCTCTCTTGACATTTACATTTCCCTGTAAAGGGCTTACATAACTGAGTAATATAATATGAATATTTCATTTATTCCATTCACCAAATCTTCGGGAGTTCGGTTATTTATTTAGATTATATTTTCCGTATAGTTGCGATGTACGAGAAAGAGGTGTTGACTCTGACAAAAATATCCCGGTCGGATATGGGTGCATATCTGTGCATCGCTAGTAACGGAGTGCCGCCTTCAGTGAGCAAGAGGATCACTATCAAAGTACATTGTAAGTTGGTTTTTACATACTTCAAGGAAAACTTATAATTTTCCCCGTAGGTTTTTTTATACATAATTTTGTAACCATGTCTTGTATGGCTCTGTGACTCTTTTGATACTCGACGATCTTTTGACATCGCAACAGCAAGCTGTAGTTTATTAATTTGACAAAGTAATATGTAGGTATATCTTACTAACTATCAAAATAACTCCAAAAGTTCCAGCAAATCCTTGAAAATAAATAACAAGGCTAAAGTAGCAATTAGGTTCCCTAGGAGTCGAGCATTTTTTCCCCAAAAAAATGTTTTAGACCACCCCTCATTCTAAGGACGGAATAGAGGTCCTTCCCAGATTCGTAGTAATTGTTGTTTATCTCGGTAACTTTCAGAGGCTCCTTGTTATTAATGGTGTTATTTAATGTCAGCGAGTAGTAGCTTTTAATTATTTTCTGGCTGTAAGGCACTGTTTGTGTCTACGCGTCAACTCGGGCGGACATTTCGCTCTCATGCAAGATTTAACTTTAATATTATTAGTCCACTTTTCTTTTACAAATGTCTCCCGAATTTTGCTCTTTGCATTGTGCAATGTGTTGAATTTTGAGACTCGTCTGAATATATTTTAGGCTTGAAATTAATATTGGTATTTTTTGTTTAGTTCACCCGGTGATTCAAGTGCCCAATCAGCTGGTGGGTGCTCCGCTGGGCACTGACGTCACCATAGAGTGCTACGTCGAGTCGTCACCCAAGTCTATCAACTACTGGGTCAGAGATTCAAGTAAGTATTTCTTCAAATACTCTCTTATCTCTTAAAGCAGGTAATTATATCAAGAAAATGATTTCTCCTTTATAGTCCATTTAACCAATTTGCGTACCTGGTAATATTTTTTGCGAACTTCGCAAGATTAAAGCCTCAAAACCGCAGCGATGAAAATTTACTTTGTTTTTCTTTTGTTTAACCAGTTTTATTTAATTTTCAAAAGGTTTTAACTGCGTTTTCCAAATGAAACTGTTAATGTTGAATTCAAATAATTAGAAAGGATTTTGTTAACTTTGTTTTCGAAATGTTTCGTTTGAGTTGTAAAAACAGTAAAATGATGAGATTGAATTACTTTGAATTGTAATAATTATTTGTAAGAGGGCAGCGTAAGCTAAAATAATAATCTCTATTAATTATTAAATAATAATCTTTATTAATTACTAGCGACAATAATGCTAAACATTTGGTCTTGCTTTTAAAAAAAATGCATTGGCCTTTCTTACTTTCGAGTTTGAGAGAAGTAATAGTCTAGTGGTATGACCGTCGGACTGCCTAGTTATAGATCTGGAATTCGAACCCAAGGCACGCACCTTAGATTTTTCGGATTCATGCAGTGCGTTTTGTATTAATCTCTTACTTGCGGTGAAGGAAAACATCGTTACGAATCCAGAATGGCTGAAAGATATTTCTCGACGGCGCGGCGGCGTGTAAAGCCAAATCAGAGGCCCATGGGTGGCATAAAAACTCTGACACCAGTTTGGGCACTAACCACACCAAGAAGATCTGGGGGCACGGTAGTGCCCCCGCCAAGATGAGCCAAGCGAAGCGCGAGGGCACTACCTACCTTTTCGCGAAGTGTATCGTCGGTTTTTTGAACCCTCATAGAGTTGGTTTCTGATGTACCAGATAGTTCATATTCTCAGGATATGATGTCAATAGTAAACTAATAAAAGTCTCAATTGAATAGCTCTAATACTTTAGATTTTATTGATATCTAAAATACCCCGATTTCGTCACTGACACATTGATGATCATCAAAATGTTTGGCTACTTCCTGAAGTGCTAGAAAGCTGAAATTTGGTATGTAATCTAAGTTTAGTATACAACCAACAAAAAAATTCATAAACTTATAACTTTCGCTCCCCATCCCCTAAAATGGGGGGGTTTGTATGAAACTTTAAATGTAAGGGTACTTCCTGAAGTGCTAGAAAGCCGAAATTTGGTATGTAAAAAAGAAGAAAAAAATAAACTTGGCTGTTTCGTTACTTACTCCAGAAACTAAATATTCGCATCACCTCCACGACGGTAGCGAAACGACGAAGCCATACATTTTTACTGATAAGTAGAATTTGTGAAGTTAGGGTCGGTAGAGTTAGGCCGTGTAGGTTCAGAAGCTTGGCTCTACATGAGATCTGATATCTTTTTCACATGGCAAACCTTATGTGGTCGTCTTGGCAACATTTTACATGAAATGTTTTTGGTGGAATCTTTTTGTCGCAAACATTTATTTGTTACCCACACATCAACTTGACAATTTTCCACTGTGCATTTGTTGCGTAATAAATACACAAATGCTGCGCTGAATTTTGCAAATGCACACGTGGCTGTCAGTGTTGCTTTGTTTAGAGCTTGTGGACATGATTAATTTTGGAGTCGTAACAATAATTTCACTAGGGACTACGAAATAGCTTTGAAATTTATTATAGCCACAGGTATACATAGATACCTAAATAACGCAAGAGCACCTACCTCCTTCACGTGCCCGGCTTAAGTATTTTATGCTTAACGTGGCTACGGTCACAGCAAGCTAATTTGTCTAAAACAACAACGTTTTATCTCCAGAACTTAATTATAGACATTTAAAGAATAACAATGTAGTATATTTTAGATAGTAATTAAATAGTGCTTATGTTGTTATAGTAGGTAGTCAAAAAATGTTTTTTATTCGTATTGTGATACTTAAGTTATCTAGGATCATCTATGTTTGTAATTATAACACTAACTTATGGTAAAGTAATGACTTGGGAATCCTTCGTAGTATGTAGCATAATATGGGTTTACAGCACTACGCTTCGGTTGACTATGCTACGCTTTTGACATTGTGTGGAAACATTGTAAAAGTAACAGTATATATAATTTGGTATTTACGTCTTTATCTGTACTTACATGTAAAATACTGGTATTCAGCTGCATCCAGTTAGACTGGAAGCCGACTCCGGGAAAAGGTTATGCAGACGATGATGATCTATCTACATATGTATTAAAATACCCAGTACTTAGTACCTATTACTTTTACGTACATACCTTCCTACGGAAAATAATGTACAGCAAACAGTGTAACCATAATCCTCGGTACCTACTATCCCTATATGTATCCGTTTTACGTTTACAGACTCCCCATGGGAAAACAACGCCAAAAACGCACAAAAAATATATTTATTTTCAAACTGTATCTGAAGCCGTTAAATAACACAGATTGTGTGCCCTGTTACTAAGACAGTGGTGTCGTGTCCAGCTCAGCTTAGTGTTCCTTTGGGACCAAGATCCTCGGTCACTATGGCAACGGCACGCCAGTGACCTCTAAAACGCTGAGTTTAATCGCAATTGCACTAGTAATTTAGCACGACATCACTTAGGAAATGTTGCTAATTACGACCGAGATTTATTTTTATAGTAACTCCGCCGAGTGGCTTTTTTGTACTTGTGAAAAAGCTAGTAGTTAGGTACGTGTAATAAGAGTTATTTATTATGGTTAATTGGCTAGTTTCGCTATTTATATCACTTTTACTTTGCTCGAAAATAAAAAATTGGTTGCCTGTAAAGTCGGTATACGGGCGAAAGTTTTACGTGACAACGACTTTGAGTGGTAAAATAATTTTAATGTGAATATTCATTCGTATAGTAGGAAGAAGGATGAAATAATAGTAACAATTTAAAACATTAATTTATACAAAGAATCTCGCACTGAATTTCATATTAACAAAATTTTATTTTTACCTTTACACATACATACGTATTTATATACAAATATACATATATAGAGGCACGCGTCCCTTCCACTCGGGCATGGTTAGCCAGCCTAAGAGCGAGAGAGACAGACATAAAAAGTGAAAGGCACGCGTGCCTCTCACTCGCTCTCATTGTGAGCGCATAACGTGAGCGGAGCGTAACGCAGTTTCTTGAAGTGTCACCCGGCAAACCAATTTATAAGACGTTGTCACGTCAAAAATGAAGACCAAGTTTTTCCTCAAGTGACATTGAAGCAAAGGAAAAATCTTCGTATCCATTACCAACTGTTATTTTTCCGCCGGATAACGTTTCGTTCTAATTTTTACACAAAAATAACACGGAAGGAAGGAAAAATACTTAAAACGTAGAAAACTAACAGTTCATTAAACAGGCTCGCAAAATAATGAAACTAGAGAATGAAAATGACCATCAAACGAAAAATTGCAATGACATTGATACACTAATTTCAAGCCAAAAATCCGAGGTGAAATAAAGAAAGTCTGCTTGTAATTGAAGTTTTTTGGCTCGAGCCAAACCGGGGCGGGGTAACGCTTGCAAGTAATGAGATATTAAGTTTTAATTTACGAGTGCGTCGGGTTTAAGTCTTAAGAAAAGTGACCTATTGTGGGGAAATAAGACAATGCTCATTAGTTCCGAACGACTGGACACGACCGTTTACGATTGCCTCCGAGAACGTCCAACAATGCCTTTAATAATTTATCACTTAAGGATGTACGATATTGCCAAGGATGCCATTAGCTTTTATGTAGTTCAGTGTTTTAAAAATAAGTATTAGAAATATGTCGTTAAAGTGCGTGCAGGTTATGACGGTGTTACTTGAAGGCTGTTCTGTATTCAGCGTAGTGGAGTTTATGACGGCGCTCAAGCTTCTATACGCTGAAAGTAGGATGATAAGGAGTCAAGGAACTTATATACTAACTGGAATAAGTACGAGCATCTCAAAAGTGTTTTGAGCGAGACAAACTTCACGAGTGTATGCCATCTCTTTTTAATAGGGTATCCATTATTTTGTACTTACATTTGGGACAGTTATTTTTGTGCTACAACTTGCTGGCACCCGGTAATGGTTAATTCAAAATAACGGGGTGTGAAAAAACTTTATGGATCAGACAACTACTTATTAGAGTGATAAGGGGATCCTGTAAGATCACCTACGTGATAGCAAGACGTATTCTTTACAATATTTTCAAGATATCTGTCTATAGATCTATGGGGTTGTCACCCTAGTCGTAATTTGTAAACTAAGTTAAAAGAATTTTCATGAAAAAAGAAATTCCACATCCAGCAAACCCATCACTATGACACTTCACACAAAACAATTTTACCATATTTTAAGTGGAATTATGTCATGTGAAAAACACTCGAGGAAGCAAAAATAACAATTTCGCGCGTATATGTTGCCATTCGAAAATATTTTAATACATAAATATTTTACAAATAATTGAATATACTATTTTTTTATTTTTTATTAAATTAAACACGTTACGATTTGTGTGCTAGTTTAACTATCAACGTGATTTCCGATTTCTATTTGCTTTTACTGGCAATTGTATGACAAGGACCCAATCCACCCTCGTAGCTATCTCGCTCTGAAGTTTTTTTTCCCTTTGACATAGAGTTCATATTAATTAAAGCAATACGAACTCTACGTGTTTGAGATAAAGTTCATTTATAAACGGTTTTTTGATGTTGACATTTTGTTTGTTCACATTCCAGTTAGTTAATTATTTCCTTTTAAGGTGTTTATTTGTTGACGTATATAGTTCTGGTGACACTACGCAAGCAGTTCCCATGTAAAGTATGTAGTAGAAGAAAAAAATATAAAGACTAATAGATTTTTCAGTGTTGTTGCCGATACTTTAATGACTGTCACTAAAGCCGTCTATTTTGAGTTACGAAGACTAGTTAAAATCATCAAATAACAACCTGTAACTTTCTAATAAACTCCCACAAAATCTAGCATATCGAGACAAAATCCTAAATGTATATTATCACTAAACACGACGTATACCGATCTAGTTAACTTAGCATAAGTCTCAAGTCAACACACCAAGTTAACTGGCAGCGCCAACATTCCAGCAACTCCAGTCAAGCTTTTGATTCGGTAAGTTTCTGCTTAAGCGGCCGAGCCGACCGACGACTTACTGGTATAGCTACAAGGTTATACTGTTTGTAGAGCAGTGTTTATTTGTAATAGAATAGTAGCAGGGAATATTGAAATCATAAAAGGGAACTATATTTTCTATCACCAAAATTTATATTTGTCATCAAGTTGTATCACCTAATAAATAGATCTATCGCCACGAAATATTTTCGTTCTCAGATAAACAAAAATTGTTCCCAGGTATGAATTATCAGTAAAATAAGAGATCGATAACCAATAAAATTATATTGCATTACATGAATATAAACTTCGTTCTTATAATAACAGTTTTGTTACTTAAATAATAGCTCTGTGCTCAGAATGGTAGATCTGTCACCAAATAAATAGATCAGTTCCTTAGAGACATAGGGCACATCAACTCGGACAGGTTAGGTTCGAAGGGGATGGCGGGGTCTAGTGAGCGAGCGGAGCGAGCGAACTAAGACCCCGACATCCCCTTCGTGTTAGGTTACTTTAAACCCTGCAGAGAGAAATAGGAGCCCCGCGTAGCGGGGCTCCGTCGACTACTATTTGAACTTAATGCAATTTTCTAGTAACATAATATGATTTATTGGTGATCTCTTTAAATTAGTTTGCTTAAATACTTATTAGGACACACCTATTATAATACATACAAAAACATTTATTTGGTACTAGACCTTATATCTCAGGATTTTAGGTGATTTATTGTGGAACTGATTTTGCATTGTTTGGTGACTACATTTTGGTGACAGATCTACTAATTTGAGGACAAACCCTATTATTTAAGAAACACAAAACTAATTAAATTGGTGATAGCTTAAATGATACCCATCATAAAATATACTGGTAATGAAGAAAGAGTTTTGCGTACGGGAATAAATTAAAGTGTTATACACATCATTACAAAGAAAAGCTTAAAGTCTCGCGTCCGCGTCTGCATCAGTCCAGAAATAGGAAGAAAACCGGCTCTTAGGAAAATATCGTGCCAGTACTTTGTACAACACAAACCATAACCAAAAAAAAACTTTAGCTGCTGGAAAAACCTATTTTTTCGATATGGAGTTGTCAAGACGATAGCATTACGCCACATTTGTAGAAACGAATAATGTTGATTTTCATCATACAGTTCGTAAACAACACAAATGCCTTAACAAACCTCTAATATCCAACGCTAACACAACCTCATAAAAAGCGCTATAAAAACATGAAAGGCACGAGCAATCACCTTAAAAATCTCACCCACTTTGACAATGATTCAAAGCCGACCTTCGAACATGGGATTTTACTACAAAAAGCAACTTGCAACAAAAAGTACTGCAGCGCCATCTATGATGAAACTGAAGAACTAATGTTGTGTGAATCTCGCAAGCAAAGTTATCATCAATTTAAGAGTATATAGGAAACCCGACAACAACTGTCGGGCAGTTGCCTACCAGACATTACACCTGTCTGTTTGGAGAATCCTCCCTTTACTCTCCCTTACAGGAGATGAAGAAATTTACACCCTGTTCCTCATTCACCTAAAGGATATTTGACGGAGCTCAAGTGATCATTACACACTCCGTGCGAACAACGTTATTCGAGCACGAAATGTTCGTTTATTCAACTGATGAATCCATATTTTATTCATATTGCCGTGTATGAGGTGTGGAAAGCCTCCGTCTCTGCAGGATTCTCCTGAATTTCATATAAAATTCTTAACAGAGTTTTCGCATAAATCTTCTTATGGGCTACTGACATTAGGGGTTGTCATTCGAATGGTCTTTATTAGTTAGTGGTGGTGGTGTTGAGGAGTTTTATTTACCCGATCTCTCAAAATTATCATATTACCTAGTATACGAATTTCTAGAGTCTAACACCGTGATCTATAAGTATTTCTATCACTATCACATTATGGTTAAACTGCAGGTGCAAGAAAGAGACGGGAATATGTCTAAGTCTAAATCTCGTGCTTTGAATCGTTTGTAGATGTTGCGTTAGACTGTCTATTTGAACCCGACTTTTTAGCTTTAGTTATTAGACTGGTCTTTACTTTTGTGTCTCTTAACTTTGCGATTAAATGTTTGAACGATTTCCACTCCGTGTTTATTACGAGGATAGGATGTATAAAAACTTCATAGATGGTTTCCAATAATATTTTACCTGAACGTAATTCGGAATCATGTAGTTTTCAAGTAGTAAAAGATGGTCCGAACAAAAAGTGACAACAAGAAATTGTTTTTCGGAACCAATTATGTAGAAACACTCCAGCTTACATAATGTAAACAACAACATGTCTGAACTAGTACAAAATGTACAAATCCACATCAGTATCAGTCGTCCGACGCTGGTAAAACCATCTGGCATTGATCCTTGTTATGCAACCTACTAGTCGACACGACAATACATCAAACGCGTGGAATGATGACATAAGAAATGTGGAGATTACGTGACGTCATCTGGTAGTCCCACTACTCCCCACGCTATATCATATCGCTTTATAAACGAGTCGATAACATAATTTTATTTGAATCGCGTTCCCCAAACAAAGATCCGGGTTCAATAATCGGCTCTGACACGCAACCGAGACGTCGTAACAAAGTCGTATTATACCAAATGTGTTCCACATTGAAAAGTAGAAAACATTACCTCCGTTATCATAATAAAAGCCCACATGATATCCACTGTGAAAAATCCATTAACACTTATCCGGGCGTAAAATGAACCGAAGTAACTTAGGTACGTTATAAAACAATAAATTCTTCGCCGCAATTCCGTTTGATAATAAGGTATCTGGCGTTGTATGTGTAAGTCAAAAATCATATTATAATGTTATAAGAGAAGAATGATAGCGCGTCAAGCAAATAAATGTTGTGCCGTATATTTATCTAGCTTGGAAACAGAGACCGGAATTGTTTTTATAATTCAGTACATTCGGAATCAGTGGCTTGTGAACTGTAATCCTGACTTTGCAAAAGATTGTGCAACATGTTATTGGCAGTTGTGAACACGGTAAAACAATGCCATAGGAAAATTCCATAGTGTTTCTCATATTTATCTGGTATTCTTGTCATAAGTAGGTAGTGTATTTTGGCGTGATTTTCAGTTCAACTGGAGAATTGAAGGATGGTATTGAGCGGTCGGCGTCGCGATGTTATAAAGACAAAGATATTAAATTAAATACTCCTACAATTAATTCAAATGATAACAATCGAACTCTTTCTAACCTTCTAAATGCGGCCGCGCACACTATAGTTAACTAACTACACACAGATTTCCCACAAATATGACGTATCAAAATCAGTTTCCATTCACACAGTGGAGTAATGAGCTGGATGGAGCTCGTGGCTGTTACTTCGTTCCGTTCGTTCGTTCATTCGTTCCCGCCTCCGCTCAGAGCCGTCGGCGGTTTCGCAAAGTTCCCCATTCGGCACTTGTCGCGCGAAATTTACGGGTTAATTTTCAATGGGACTGGGTTTTGAGCTTCTGGAAATTTTAAGTTCCACATTATGCTTGGCTCTCGTCCGCTGCGGGAATGTATGACGTAATAAAGGCAGAAGTTTCTTTTTTATGTTCGCGGATTTTTCTGTTTATGAAATTTTGATGAATATTGAGATGATTTCTTACTAGCGTGGGAGTCTGGGCTGTTTTTTACTTGAAGTTGACTGTTTCATAGACACACGTCATGTTCATGACAAAAAATACTTCTCGTTCAAGAATAGAATTGAAAAACGTAGTTTGATGTCACGTGGGCATTTGTTACCGCAGTTCGCGGCTATAAAACAAAGTTTCCCCACTTGAATCAAAATGTACAATTTTTAACAAGCTCTTCTAATACTTTCCCGCATATGTAAGCCACAAGCAAGGTCGTATGAACATTTAAACATTATATAACAAGCAATTTTCGCTACCAACGCTGAGTTGCAACTTATATACTCGATAACTTCAACTTTCAACCAGACTAATTCAAAAGCTCCAAAATTAATATCAGTTGTTGTTTCATAAAGGCACATTCATTCCACCAAGTTCCACTAACATATGCAAAAAGTTACATAATACTAATTTAGAAGTAAAACAAGTACATTAGCAGTACCTAACTATATTAATTAAGTTACACTAATAGTGCCAGACCTTCTATTGCAGTCACAGACAAATGTGAACGTGATAAATCATCTGCGTGGTATGATAAGGTTCCATGGATCATCATCATCATCATTAGCCTATAATGTTCCCACTGCTGGGACACAGGCCTCCTCTTCTATGAGAGGGAGTGGGCTGTAATCCACCACGCGGGCCCAGTGCGGGTTGGTAGGTTCCATGGATGCTGTATTAAAATAGTTGAATTGACATATAAGGTCTTGGCCTATCAGAGGGTGCAGCGGCCATGGCCACCGGGTGGCAGGTGTCCAGGGAGGCCTCCTGCTCGGACCATAGGTGGATCCGTTTCGACATCCAGGTTAGTGTCACGCCAATACTGCCACGGCGTAACCCACGCAACACAGACCGTGCTGCCTATACACGAACCCTAGAAACCAAGCTTGCACCGACCGATCATCGGTCAACGTTCGAGGACATCTTGCAGATTGACGACCAAGTCAACCACCTTACAAAATCAATGTTAGACAGCTACCACTCAGCCTGCCCGGAAACCACTCCGCCCTCTACACCGGGGCAGCAACCTTGGTGGGGAGCGGATCTGGAACGCAAGCGCAGGAAGGTAAGGACAGCACTGAATAGAGCCATGAACAGCTGCGCTGACAGGGACTGGGACGCGTACAAAGCGGCCAAGTCCTGCTATAAAAAATGCATCAGGTTCAGGAGCAAAAATGGATGGCGCAAATACTGTGGCAACATCGAATCATGCCAACAAGCTAATAGGGTAAGGAAAATACTGGCTCAGCAAAACACGACTGGGCCTGTTGTTCTCCGAAAACTGGACAGCACACTCACCACATCAACAGAAGAGGCGATGCGCGTCCTAATTGAAACTCACTTCCCAGGATGCGCTTTCGCTCAGGTAATTGAGTGGACCGAGACAAACCAAACACCAACAGAGAACGACTGGCGCTACGCACATAAAGTGGTGACGCTGGAGAAACTCCAGTGGGCGATCCAGTGCTTCCATCCTTTTAAGGCGGCAGGTCCGGACGGGATCTTTCCCGCCTTACTACAGTGGGGAGGAATCTCCGTTGCCGGTAGACTGGTCCCCCTAATGAGAGCGTGCCTGGCCTTTAGATACGTTCCGAAAGGATGGAGGGAAGTGAAAGTCATATTCATTCCAAAGCCAGGTAAGAGTGACTACACCAATGCCAAATCCCACAGACCAATCAGCCTAACCTCCTTCCTTCTAAAAACCATGGAGAGAATTTGCGAGAGAGAGCTGAGGGAGGGCGCGTTGAAAACTATTCCACTACACAGCAACCAACATGCATACAGCTCGGGTAAGTCCACTGAATCGGCACTCCACCTGGTAGTCAGTCGGATTGAAGATGCTATACATCAGAAGGGTACCTGCCTTGGAACCTTCATAGACATCGAAGGAGCCTTCGATAAAACCAACTTTTCCAGCATCAGCTCCGCCCTGTCTCGTCATGGGGCGGAACAGGTGCTGATTGACTGGATTACTAACATGCTGAGCAAACGAGCGGTTCGCTTAGAAGGACAGCAGCAGATGGCTCTGATAGCCAGAGGTTGCCCCCAAGGAGGAGTAATTTCCCCCCTCCTCTGGAATCTGGTGATAAATGATCTCATCACCAAACTCAACGCCAGTCATTTCTACACAATTGGGTATGCAGATGACCTTGCTATTCTCATCTCGGGAAAAGTGACAGGAACAATCTGTAACCTCACCCAACAGGCGCTACGCATCGTGGAACGATGGTGCAGGGAATATGACCTTTCAGTCAATCCCACGAAAACTGAGTTAGTCATGTTCACCCAAAAACGAACTTTAGGACCTTATCGCTTGCCTAAACTATTTGATACAGAACTTCAGTTAGCCACTGAAGTCAAGTACCTGGGAGTCATCCTAGACAGTAAGTTAAACTGGAGCAGTCACTTAGACAACAAAATAAACAGGGCGTGCATCACCTTCTGGCAGTGCAGGAGGATGATAGGTAAGAAGTGGGGCCTATCCCCCAAAATAATTCTTTGGCTATACCGCGCGGTGATCCGTCCCATGATCTCGTACGGGGCGGTGGTCTGGTGGCCACGCACCAGACTAGTCACAGCCTCGAACAAACTTCAACGCATGCAAAGGCTTGCCTGCATGGCAATTACAGGCTGCATGAGAACCACTCCGACAGCGGCTCTCGAAGCCATGCTGGAGCTTCCGCCGCTCCATCTGTACATACAACAGGAGGCAACAATGGCGGCAGCACGCCTCAAAACTCTTCAACTGTGGAGTAAGTCAAACACGCAACACACTGCGGCACTAGAGGGATTCTACAACGAGTTCCCCCTGGCGAAAGCCATTAACGATCGGGTACCAAAACAATTTGTATTCGACAAAAAATACAAGATCCAGCTCCACGAGGACCACCGCTGCGAGGGGTTAAACCCTGCAGAGTTACGGATCTTCACGGACGGATCTAAAACAGGTACGGGTACTGGGGCCGGAGTATTCTCAGAGGATCTCAACATCCATATAGCCGTACCACTGGGGGTCCACAACACGGTATTTCAGGCGGAATGCATGGGCATTTCCCTGGCCGCATCAGCCATCTTAGCCAGGAGGGCTAAGGACCACTCTATCCGCATACTTTCAGACAGCAGGGCTGTACTGTTAGCACTAGACAACCACACGGTCACCTCCGGGTTAATTTACGAGTGTCACCAGCGCCTAAACCAGGTCGGTAATCACAATAACATAACCATACAATGGATTAAGGGCCACAGCGATTCCCGGGGCAACGATGCAGCGGACGAACTCGCTAGAAGGGGTTCCAGTATGGCAGCAGTAGGACCAGAACCCATCGTGCCACTCCCCTTCGGATATCTACGGACTCTGGTAAGGAAACGCACCAGTGATCAACACCACAAACTGTGGCTAGACCATGGTGAGTGTAGGCAGGCCAAGGAGGCACTTCCTACTATAGATGGCCGCCTCACCAAACGGATGCTTCGGCTGACCAAATTACAGCTCCGCATAGTCACAGCCGCCATCACTGGTCACGGCTCTTTTAATAAACACCTCTTTGTCCTAGGTGTCACAGATAGTCCACTGTGCAGAGCCTGCTTGGAGGAGGACGAGACAGCAGCCCACGTGCTTCTACACTGCCCAGAGGTTGCAACATACAGGGCAAAGTACTTAGGTAACCCAGGTACTCTCCGCGAGATCGTCAGCAACACCAAGGGGCTGCTGGCCTTTCTCGGGGAGCTGGGGTGGTTGGAGTAATGTTCCCACCCGTACGCAAAATACGCGCTTTAGACGTGGAGTTGCGGAAACCAGCCCGCTATACAATACAATACAATACAATAAGGTCTTGGCCTTTGTTGTTGATGAACTTCAGCAACTAAAAAGTGGCTGTCATTTTCAATCTTGGATCTTTTGTTTATTGGGGATAGTTGACGTATCTTTCGTTTGACTGGTTTAACACATCATCACCAAGATTTGTTTACGTTGTTTCTAAAGAAAATAATTTATCAGTCACACTGATTCTTCGCAGGTTCTACACAGTGTGCACTTAATGCAGGCTTCTATGACTTACATCCTTGGCTTCAAGTTCTTATTTTTCAAGTCCTTATTTTTCGAAATGACTGAACTGATTTTAATGAAACCTAATACGCATAGCAGGATGGTTCAGGCGCAAAATATCTACTGGTAGTAAAATGTCTCTTTCTCATAATGTCGCTTTCGCAGAATTACACCTTTTCAAAAGAATGATTTCTCACAATAAATCTTTTGCAGAATATCTCTTTCGCAAAATGTCGCGGTAAGTTAAAAAAAAAAAATAGCCTGGTTTATTTTTTTTTTTTCCAATTTCTCAGGATACATAGGTCTAAAAAGTTACTAAAAAGACATTTTTGAAATGTATTTAAAAAAAAAAGATAATTGGAAATGTCTGTTTATAAAAAAAATTATAATCGGTCTAATTTAGCTGTGACACTATTTTTCGAAAATGTTTTTTAGTAACTTTTTAGACCTATGTATCTTGCTTATTCGTATGAAGTTTCATTAAAATCGGTTTAGTCATTTCGGAAATTGAGGACTTGAAAGTTTGTATGAAATGTCGTAAAGCGTAAACGCTCATACAGAAGCTTAATTTAGTTTGCCGATAGATCTAAGTTCACCCATTTACCCGCAAGCCGTATCTCTGTAATAAGTAGCCCCTATGTTACACATAATTTCATTACCAGCCATGGTTTGTGGTCGCCTTTAGCACACGAGTGCTTTGTTCGCTTAGTCCATTACGTGGCCACGTTCAGCTCTCTGAAAACCTCAGGGGAGACCAGTAACAGTCATAATAACTTCTGTCGAATGCTCGATACTGTAGTCTTGCCTTTCACACAACTCAATATTATCTAGCTGTGAAGTTGAAACACATAATACATACTTGATAACTAGTGCAAAACAGACACTGGAAATGCATTTGTTTTATAAAGTTGTAAGGTGAGGCAGTAGGTGGTGAGCTCGCGTTTTATGTGCGAGAGCGTCGAGTGACTGACACAAAGGAAACCAGTCAAGAGCATGATGCTAACTTTCAAGGCTTTCACGGGTTTCAAGGACTTGTTCAGTTAATTTGCGTCTTCAGTAAGAGAACACAAGTAAAGAGCAGTTCGCGTTCTCCTTACAAAATACATCAGTTTCATCGAAATATTCACAAAATTGTGGTTTGCATATAAATCTGCCTTAGTAATAGTGGTCGCAGTAATTCGAAAATACAAGTCGGTTTGTCCAAATAAACTCGGTATATTTATTTTGGAGAGGCAGTCTACAATTTATACAGCGTCGAGGGCTAATTATTAAAACGCATTAAGGTCACAAGTTGTTTTACGTCTGCGTTATGATCCATGGGGGCATTGTGGGCCGGCGGTGTATACAGCCCTTTGTTAGGCCGCCAACTTGCGCCCAATGACTGGCGCTTTTGCTCCGGCCCGCTTGCAAAACCAGCCCCAAAGGGTAGCACTACAGGATCGTCATTTTCGTTTGTCATCAATCTATGTTAGGGTGGCTGACATGTAAGTGTTAATTAAGCAGGCCTCACTCGAGCGTAATTAAGAGTGTTACAATGTTATTTTAGACATTAATTGAGATGAAATTTCTTGTTATAATGAAACGACTTCGAGATTGTCGAGTTTCCTCCGAAGGCCATCTTCGGCGCAGGTCGTAAAGTCGAAGCACACTGGAGAGTAAACAAACCGAAGTTTCGATCAGAATGAAGATTAAGAAAGGCGTTACTGGTGTTATCGTTTCCTTATAAAGTTCATGGCAGGCGACGAAGCTTAAATGAATGCTTTTCTAAATTGTGATGATAAATATTGGGTAAATATTTCGGGCGGTGTAAATAGTGCAGGGATATTTTATTGGTTCTAATAAAATGAACGCGGTTGAAAGGAGTGTTTAACAGGACGGCGGCGGTGCAGTGTTTTCGAAAGAAAGCTAGTCGCTTTATCATTTGCGGACAACAGGCGGTAGAGGCTTACCACAGCTCCGAGGCGGCGAACGACATACTTACGTACCGCAATGTAGGGATTGTTTGGGCCACCTCTCTAAAGGGGTCTACCAGGAAATGTCGGCGATTTTGAGCTTCTTGAAAAATATCGTTTCCCCTGCAACGGAATTTTGTGAGGGACAACTGGGACATTGTTTACCTTATCTGGTAAACACTTTAGTTTGCCACAGCTGGATTCAATATAAATGTACGCAAGCTAAGGGGATTCGGCATTTTTCATGAAATAACACACGTAGGTATTTTGTCTTACAATGCAAATGTATTTCGGAATAATAACTAGGATCTCGGTACTGTATCATATTTCAACAAAGCTACGGTTGCGTGTAATTCAGAGTAATAGATTATTATATGAAAACTGTGTGACTTTCTTATACTCGCGGAAAATATTCATGAAATGGAGTGTCAAGTTGAAGAATACTGAAGACGTAATAATTCTTTTTATGAGTTCTTCACGCTGAACAGAAAGAAAAAGTTTTCAGTAAACTATTTTGCTTTGCTCTGAGATAGTGAGATTGTATTATTTGAATCTGTTTTCTTTTTCAACAGTTTATTGCCCTAAGTTTTTTAGAATTTGCTGTGAATGATAACGTTTGCTTTACGGCTTAGGTACTAATAAGGCTTCTTTTTTTAAGTTAGGAAATTATTTTCGAACCGGGAATAATTGCCATTGTTTTATACAGGGATCACATTTTTTTCTTACAACGAGAGGAGACAGTATTGTTTTATTTATTTTTAGAACTTGAGATTTCAATTTGTCACACACAGAAATCTATCTGTATTCGATTGCTTTTGCAACAACCACGACGTTTGAGTACCATGGCTTAGGCCCCCAGTGGTCGAGGCAACTATGAACAAAAATAACTTTGAAAGATATTATCAATTATTCAAAAACAAAAGGGCTTTTAAAAAGGTGACAATAAAGTCTAGATTTATACCCAATTGATGGTAATATACTTGCTCCTCTTTACATGGCACTTAAACATTACTAGCGAAGTGGAGGTGTACTATATTAGGTACACTTATCTTTTTTCTTATAGCAGGACCGATTTTCAACATTTGTTTTTGTATGTTTGAGTCCCTGAAAGGTGATTCACAATTGTGGTGCTATTGTCGACATCCAAAAAGTATAGACGCCAGCTGCACATCAAGCTACCCAAAACTGTCAAATTTTCCAAATCAACCTTGAACTTAATTCTTTATCGATAAAGTTGAAAATCTATTTTATCAGATATATTATCAGATTGTGGTAGCTTGTTGTGCTTGCGTAGTAGGCTCAGCTAGTGTTATATAACTAACCAGCTTTTGCCCGTGGCTTCGCCCACGAACCCAGAGCTAATCCCACAGGAACATTTTAAATACAGCTTATGACACTCGGGGATAATGTCCTAATGTCCTCATTAGTTAAAGAATTTTCGACCCCTTACATGCCATGCTTTACCTCTTTATATTATTATTAGTAGACTACACCTATTTCCTCTTCCACAGATGAGATGGTGATATCATCAAGTAAGTACGAGGTGGTGAACACCGTGATCAGCTCGTTCGAGAGCCGCATGGCTCTGACGGTGCGACGGCTTACGTCTGCTGACGTCGGCGGGTACAGGTGCGTCGCCAAGAACTCACTCGGGGAAGTCGATAGCGTCATCAGACTTTATGGTGAGAATTTGACAGTCTTTTATAGAGATTTAGTGTAGTGTTAGGTTCGAGACAGTTATCGTGGTCATTTCAGTATAAAACTACATGGTTAGATAAAGAATTGTGTTTGAACGCTGAACTAGTGCCATCACCTTTTAGAAAAATGGCTTTAGTTTTTCGTTCTTTCATTTTCGAGAAAGTGTTTTATATGTTTAATTAGATAATTTAATACATAAAACAAGAGGGCTCATATAAATAAAACTCGTCATTAATGTAACATAAGTACATTGAGTTACGGTTCATATCTTTCCTTTTTAAATGCACCTAAAAAAATACCCACTAAAGCTTGAACAGAACACTTGTTTTCAACGTATCTTTGAACTAAAGAAGAAAACGAACCACTAACTAGAACCGGACTGAAACAACAAATGTTGTGTAATTACTGTACATCGATACAACTCGCTTAATTAAAACAACAAGAGCAACTTATACAAGGTGTTGTTTTGCATCCTCGTCAAATTCAAGGAGGTAACTATGCTAATGATTCTCGTCCTGAATCCATAATAAAATGCGTAGGTCATTTTAATTTTTTTTCGGTTCTATCGGAATCGGTAAGTGTGAACTACCCGTGTTTTAAACGCGGCGCGTTGATCCTCGCCCTATAACCGCACTTTCATACATACAAACAATCTCAAACTTTATTAGATAATTTCTTATTCCCTAAACCACATTAAGGGGGTTATTCTGAAATACTGACAAACTTAAACAACCAAAAAATTCAGCGTTTATTAATAGTTAGCTAGGTACCGTAATTTTAAATGATTATTTATGTCTTTTGTGACATCCTCTTGAATTTTGACGAGAATGCAAAACAACACCTTGTATTAAATTCCTAAAATTAGGTTATAAGTTTTTAAACTGACATGGTCACGGATCCATAACATAGGAAACGGGATATTTACCATTTTTATATTTGCTATTTTGGCGCTCCTGATATTTCGGCGCGGTTGCAAACTCAATGATCCCGGATAAACTAAAGTTATTGCGTGAGAGTGTTTATGAGCTGATAAATCCCGTAAATATCCCGTTTCCAGTATTAATGATATGTGCAGGATACAAGAAAACGTGCAATAAGTCAGTATTGATGACGACTACATTCATGAATTCGTCCACAGAAATCCCGGGACCAACAGTAAAGAACACGAGTCCAGCGTACAAAAGAGAAGAGTACAAGTACTCAACACCGATCGAGGGACCTGACAATCAATTCGGTTCTGCTGACAGGTCCGATGACGAAGATGAACGAGACACCGCCACGTACACAACAGACAGACATTCAAATGCATACAAACACGAAAATGTTACTAGAAACAGGACAATCCATTATCCCCCGACACCGGAACAAAAGCTTAGTAATAAAGTTCGCAAAATTATTAACAAATTCGAAATAGAAGAGTTTGGTAACAACAGATGTTGTGTGCATTCCCCTTTTGTAATAAACTGTATTCTTTCTTTAGGAATTATTGTAGTACTAGATTATACGTAGAAAAATATTTGTGTTAGCTGTTATTACTATGGATGTTTACAATGTTAACTAAACAATACTTCGGGATTCATTCCAGTACATTGTAAGTTATTTGATGCAAGATTTTAGCGCCGTCAAACATAATTAATTGAACGTTTTGAAGTGGATACGAAATTGATATTGATGGGAGAGTTCCGTAGCTATGGAAATTAATATTCTATTGACGCGATATCGGTACATTACATTATTACCCGTTATAATCGAATATTTATAATAGCTTTACCCGTAACCCAGTTACGTGTGTTATATGATATCAGATTATTACGAATAGAATGAAAGAGGCCAACATTTCAGATATGTGATAACTACATATTTAGCTGTCCAAAATTTTCACGATGGGAAAATGTAAAAAAAGAAAATGTTTTGACTCGATTTAAATTGGCTAATAACCGTTATGTTGATTTGTGAATACAATTAAATCGTACATCATCATCTACCTAGCCTTTTCCCAAACTATCTTGGGGTCGGCTTCCAGTATCGAATGCAGTCGAGTACCAGTATTTTTCATGAAGCGACTGCCAACTGACCTCCACAACCCAGTAACTAGGTAATACGATGCCCCTTGGTAAAACGTCAGACTTTTGGCTTCTGACTACTCTTAACGAATGTCAGTGAATACAGTAAAATATATTTATATGCAATAAAATCGTAGATATTTGGTGAATTTGATCAAGTTGTGAGTATAACGAGTATGGATTGTTTTTCCTTTTGACTAATCGGTTTAGATTTGTTTAATATTTTTTACCCAATGTGGTTTATTTTGCGTTTGCCTCTCATAAAAAGTGTTATGGAAAAGCCATTTTCCATATTTTCTTCTGTCATCCTATACCAGCAGTTACTGCTTCACTAATTATATTATTATGCAACGAATATAATTTCCAACATATAACTATGTTTTTTGACAACATAACGTTCACGTGCCTCGTTGGTCTAGTGGTCACTGACTGGACTGACTAAGTGTACTGTTAAGCATGAGGTCTTGGGCTGGATTCCCAGGTCGGGTAAAGTTTCATTGAGTTTTTCCATCAGGAATTTCTCAGTAGCAGCCGGTTGGCTAGTCTGGATTTGTGCCCGGTTGATGGCAATAGGCTCGCCCCCTATTACATGGGACTTAAACATACGTAGCAAAATGTGGGTGTACTAGGTACACAACCTAACCCTAACCTAACCCTTCTTTCAGGCGTGTTATGGTTAAGGTTCACATCATGCATCTATTTTTCATCCCAAAAAGTGAGCACATGAAAGGCTTGTCACACACTGACATACAGGATCTTTTATTAATGTAAATGCGACTTTAAATGCATATCCGTGGCGGATACAACTCCGAATGGATGTCGGTGACAATACTTTTCTGAATATTTAAAATTATCATCCCATACCATGTGTTGTGGGTTTTATTTCGTCTCTTACAGTTTGCTTTTGAATAATTCGCCTCTTGTTTAATCTTTCCTTCTTTGTTTTAATTTGAGATTTTATTTAATTTTCCAGTTTTTTTTATGCAAACACATACACGGCAGTGGTTACATAATAATTTCAATGAGAACTGCTTGGACAGTTTTTTTTTATTTTTTTTTACGTTTTCTAACTTTCTTTTGGCATGAAATACTAAGGTTTTTCTAGGATACAATTATAATTTGTTGCCTTCGTTGTTTACGAGAACATTCGTCTTGCATATTCATCACGTGATTTTCATTTTTTTTTTATCAGGACCTCCTATTTATTCTAAAACTAAACGAGAATTTTGAAAAAATTTGTGACTAAAACAGCAAACAATCGTAAAAATTACAAGTTGTATATTTTCAGTTGCATTGACATCATAATAATTGCAACATTTCATTCATTTTAATGCATCCAGTTGAAACCAACATAATTATATTTAACGAAAAGCAGTTTCATAACCAACTGTGCAATAATTACTATAATGAACACACGACAATTAAATGACCACATTTAATACTGGATCACTTGAATATTTCCTCAAATTTTGAACAAAAATGACATAAAATCGAGTCTTCTTCTACGAAAGAAGAACACTCGATTTTATGTCATTTTTGTCCATGATACGACTTGTTTAAATTTCTTGGGCCCAGTATGTGAACACTTTTATCACGCGTAGCGTTTTTATGTTCTCTATGATCGGGAAAATCGACAGTACACACAGACCTTGTCGACAGTGGGACAGTTGCCTTACGAGCTTTTTTTTATTTTATTTTGACAGCTCTTTGTGAACATTATAGGCTAAGGATCCATTTTGAAAACCAAAATTCCATTTTGAAGTTAATTGGTATTAATCACCCCTCTTCTATGTTAATCTTAATGACCATTAAACAATTACATACACCAAGGGATGTTAGCCCGATATATCACAGTGCACCGGTAGTTAATTACTCCTCTGGCAGATGGCGCCATGCGTCACGGTTCTCAGCAGAATACATTATTACTTTTAGTTAACTAAATACGTAATGCATTTTCGTCAACATAATGGGGGAGTGGAAAAGTGTGTGCTCAATAAAATAAATCAGTAACAAAATCAGTTCAGCCATTTTAATTGCCCATTCAAATAAAACTTGCTAGTACAGTCATAAAAAGTACTTTGACTTTGATTTTTGCAATTTAGTGCTCGAGACGGTGCAGAGGGCTCGAGGCAGTGCTTTTCAAGGAATCTTACTCATGTAGCTATTCATTTCTCAATGGCAATTTTTTCAGCGCAAATAAAATGCATTTTTCTGGTCTCATTTTGCATACGTAAACGGTGTGTACTGTCCCCATAAGTGTCGAATAACTTCTTATGATGCGTAAAAAATTACACATCATAACAGTCCGTAATCTCCGAAAAGAGAGGTGTTGACTGTAGGAGTACCTATAAAAAAGCTGCTGTAAAAGAGCAAATCCTGTCTTCTACCTACCTACTCACAATAAAATGACGTTACATATATGTATAACAAATTGCTAGTTCTATATGATTTTTTAAGCAAGAAAAAGACATCATTAATTAATTAGTAAAGAAAACAGTCTGTGTGCCATTTCTAGTCACATTTTCTACGTGTTCATGTCATTTAAGAAAACATATCAGTAATGGTAATTTAAAAATCAGTATCTATCTTCTATCCAATACACAAATTTATCTAAAAAGCTAATATAAATATTATTATTATTGTTTATGTATAAATATTATGTAAATGTTATTATACTCTGAGAATCCACACGTACCTACAATGAAGCCTTTGTAATAACAAACAAAATGTATTGTACATCTAGTTAATACAAAATATAATATTACCTATAAAAAAGTACTGACAGCAAATGAGCTGTGTATGCAGGCATTCCAGATCACGCAATATTATCGCGACAAACGGACAAGGAACAATAAAAATGTTTAAAGTTTTCTTATTTCCACAACAAAAAAATACGTTTTTGCCTTTTCCATCATTGTAATCGCTGATAAAAAAAAAAGTAAGCCACTTCAAGCTTTATCCCTCAGAATGTTACTGGCTAAGAATCGTACAGATCAGCTCAATCGAAGCGATGCCCAACACAATCTGGAGTTTAAAAAAAACTAACCTGCACACCGGACTCATTTGCTGGGTGTACTTTTATATAAAAGAGGACAAAATATTATAATGGTAAAGTCCATTTGTGTATAAAGATTATTGTAATTAGCATTATTTGAACAAAATGTTGTTAAAAGTCATAGATATTTTGTAAAGTAATCCTCTTCTATATAGAAACGCGAAATAAAATATTTATGACAATTATAAGTAAATGGTTAAAGTAAAAATAATGTTGTTTTCTGACTATTTTGTCCCACGTTCATTCATTAGTGGGAGAGAAAATGATTTGGGCGTTATTGATAATGACTAGATGTTAGTTTAACTTGAACGCCTAAACTATTTTATCTCTCCTAAAAATTAACAATGTAACCAAACATTTTTGTGATCTTTGGAACTGAATCGCTAGATAGAACAAGACATTATAAATAAATAAACAAATAAATTATTATTATAAACATGTTGTTTAAATCGGCACCCTGTGTTTTGTAATGAGGTTTCGGAATAAATGTTGCAATCTGATATAGTGGTTGACACCATTTTCACAGTTCAGTGAATTGATTTAAACTAACATTGTAGTTGTTTCGAATGCATCGATTAGTGAGTTCTTTGATAAGTTAATTTGCACTGAAAACGAAATAATTATCATTGTATTTTAATAATATTATCAGATTCTCTGAAATATCTCTCATGTTGATAGATGGAGAGGGAGAGGAAGGCCAAAGAAAAGATGGATAGATGGTGTGATGAATAATATGAAAGAGAAAGGAGTAAATGATGCTGTTACGTCAAACAGGGGATAATGGAAAAGAGAACGTGTTGCGCCGACCCCAAATAAAATGGGTGGAAAATAAATGGGGAAAATGATGATGAGATGATGATGATCACAAAATCCTACGACTTTATAATTATAACTAGCCTATGCCCGCGGCTTCGCACGCATTGTACTGCCCGGAAAAAGTATCCTATGTTTTAATCCAGGTTATTAACTACCCGTGTGCCGAATAGTAAATACACGTATGTATGTACAAAATATAAGTTGAAAATCAATATTCTCCTGCGCCTATCTCAATTTATTTGGGGTCGGCGCAGCATGTCTTCTTATTCCATGCATACTTCTCTATTACTCTTCTTTCTTCTTCTTCATGTTCTGTGTTTCTTTTTTCTTCATGTCAGCAGTTATCTCCTTTCTAGCCATATTATCCTTCACACAGTCCTTCCATAGTTTCTTAGTTAAAAATCAATACATGAGTTAAAAATCCTAAAAACATAACTACAGCAACAATACATATCACGTACCCACACGCCTGAAAAATAAGTGGCAACTCTCACAAGTCAAGTTGGAGGAACCCCGCCTTGCGGTTTGTAGCAAGTTTCTCCCGATGTGGCGGATTACCCGTCTTCCCTCATTCCTATCATCTTCATTATACAGAAGAAACTTTCACATTTTCACACTCGCACACGAGACGGCCGTGTTTTGTTGCTATGTATGCAAATCAGGCGCTAAGTTCACAAACAAATAAACTTTTTGGTTATACAGAGACGTTAGGTTAATACGCTGTGGCTGCCTTGTTTAATTTTGTTGAAAAAAGTATTTCCATGGAGTTTTTCGGAGGGTAAAATAATGGTACAGGGAATCAATTTTCTTTGTGGATTCTCAGGTACATACCTACAGTGTCAGATCAAAATTATAATTTATGTTTTGTATTCGTGACATGATGTAGGTTGTATCGACCAGATACCTAGCTACCTGCCTTACCCTAAATCCTATACCTTTACCCTGAATTCTGACACGCAAGCATATTAATACGAAGTTAAAGTCCAATATGTAAAGTGGTATAGCTACCTACTCTGACTATGGTAGAGGATTCTAGGCGAATTATGCAAATAACATAATGAAGAGACGACATCAAGGAATGAACTACGAATAAATGAAGACAGGAACCTGATTCTGCCATCAATACAAATCTTTTGCTAGACGAAGTGAACATGGCATTTACCCATTATGACTGGCTAAATGAGTTCTTGATCCTTCAAGATCCCTATCTTGAAGGATCAAGAACTCATTTTAATATGCTTTGATTTTGAACAACGGTTCTGTAACAGTACTGTCCAAAATAATTGACCTCACGTAGTGACGAAGTCTTTAATGGCGTACTGCAAACATGGACATAAGTTACAAACAAAGTAAAAGTTTTAATTGCCCCGTCCTCACAATACTAACTGTCAATATCCCCCCCTAACTTCTAGTCTAACTAATATTTAGAGAGCACACGTATGGCACAGTTTGTTCACGCGGCGATCCATTGTAAGGTTAATTAAAACTCCACTGAATTCCCGGTTGTAAATTTTACGTTTTTGAGTTTTTTTTACAGAACTTTTCGACAGAGCATCCAGTTTTGTTTATTTATGAGCTTTGGCCAGCGCGAACAGACGAAATGCTTCACCGACAATATATTCACATTAATGTTGGCCGCTTTTTGCAATACCAATTTAGGGACAGAATAACACACGTTCTAAAGGAAAACCTTTGTTTAGGATGTCTTTAAAAAAATATAATTTAACGTTTTGAATATTCAAATGTTCTGAGAATGTGAGTTGTCGTGATGTTTCAGGCAAAGCTGGGAGGCGTGGGAGTAATTAAATTATTTTGGTTTCAGCTTTCGAAAACATGAGCGATTTTTAAATTTAATGTGTTTTATTCAATGTGATAACCGTATAAAGTGTATTTCACGATAGTAAAATTACATCATCAGACAAAATATACGACAAAAGTGTTCGTACAAACATCTTATTTTTAAGGCTGACTTATTAATCGATACACAATAAATAAAACAGTGTTATTAACATTATGTATTATTATTTGTTGAATGTCGCAACACCATCAAATGCGAGTATGCAATACTAAATTAAAGTCCGATTTGTTACTGCTGCTTACACTTTATCTTCCAGACATTTCTTCATAAAAGTAAAATTAAAACTATATACGACAATGTATATAAAACAACGAAGACACGGACGGAATAAGGAGAAAATAATCAATCTTCCGAGTCCACTTGGAAGCAATCAACGGTCTGTTATTGCGTCCGTCCAATCTGATAAAAGAGTCGATATATCAAAGACGTCCGCGGTTCAATTACTAACCAATGTGCTATCTCTCTGAGGCAGCAAATCGAAAATGAAAATACTGGCTGCTCGGTGCAGGCCTACGACATTGCACTGAACGATGGGTATGTCAACAGCAGCCGCAATGTCAGCTGAATCGATAGCCGACATATTGAAGTGGACTTAGTAGAACGACAGGATTGTTTTAACTTTGAAGAAGTACTCTTTATTTCCTCATTCCTGGGTCCAATAAAGGGAGTCTCTATTTTACTTCTTGTCAAACGGATGCTTGCGTTCAGGTGTTCCAGAACGGTTCTGTCGTCACCGATTCACCTGTATATTTTTTACCATACCATAAAATCACACCATACTATACCATAATATTTCACCTGTAACCCCCGAACGTTAAGGTACCTAACAGTACACTGACAATTGGCCAGTTATGTTAACCGTTTTTTGCACCCGTTTTGTTTTTCGTTTTATTGTGGGACTATTTTGCATGCATCAATCTTCAAGCCTGGCACTCCAATGTATCATCCATCTTCTAATCATGAATGAATCTCGATGTCGAATGAACAGTCACCTACCACTAACAAAGAGATCTCGACTAGGAGAAAAATCTTTGATCGGCTCTGTTAGTAGACAGAGCAAAAGCTTGCTCAGTACCGCTGCGATCCAAGAACAACAACATCAGATCCAGCGCTGCCTGCTTAAAGCTGATTCCTGTGTCCCAGTCTCGAAGTTGATTATTATGTCTTTAATTTTTAGAAGTGTTCTTTTTCACGTTCCTTTAGCGACTTTTTTTGAAACCAATTATTTCGGAGGGTCTGTTGTACTAATATTTATCAAGCCATCTACCATAATTCAGATTCAGCAAAATACAATCTGAACAAAAAGAAACATAATCAAAGTACATCGCAGGTTCATCTAATTTAGTAGGTGTCGTACGTCGGGACATATTAACGCAATTATGTGTTAAAAGGCTCGCCGAGTGCCCCGGGCGCCGCTCTCAAAGACATACAGCTATTGAACACCGCTCGCACCGCTTACCTACGACACTCACACCGCGCCGTGTAGGCTGAACACAACGAGTTTGCATATTGTGGTGTGGAGAACCGCTTTACAAGGTTAGGGATACGTCTTTGGAGTTCGGTTTCGAAGAGTTGGTGAGGGTTTTGGTTTGATTGTAAATTATTAGTGTTACTTTCAGCTACTATCTTGTGTCCTTTTCTAGTGCCTTCTTAATAATTGAAGATTGCTCAAAAACTTTGAAAATTGCTCTTTGTCTTTTGCGAGAGGGAACAGCTCAGCAGCACTTGTAGTTGCGGTCCATACGCGAATACTAAATAAAGAATTTTTCCTTTCTATTTTTCCAATTATTACCAGTTGCAGTAAGTCTTACCGGTTTCCGCGTTTTTTTTAATACTGTATAAGTGGGCTTGCGTTTGGCTGCAACTCGCAAGAAACCGATTCACTTGTACTTCGAACTTTTGCCATTAAAGGAAAAAAAAAACCGATGCAACCTGGCCCCAAGGATTCAGCTGCGCTACCAATCTGCTGCCTGGTGTTAGTGGACTACTGATCAGCAAATGACGAGTATGTTCAATGATAATAGACCAAACAATTTTATTCGTAATTTATACGACGAATATTTTACACAGTTTCGTCTTGTCTTAGACGATATGCTTAATTTATTCCTAGGTACAAGCCGAGCATAATTTAAGTATGTATTAATTTTAACATTTAAGACACTAATTTTTCTCGCAAAGAAGATGGAAGTTGCTTAAAGATTCATTCAAAAATTAAACGAAGTGTATTTCGCTTTCAGTCGCCTCCCAGATTAAACCTTCTAATAAGGTTCCCGCCTTCATACCAAATTGTTTTAGTGTGTTTAACGGCCAATTTGAGCAAGTTCGAGCTCATTTTGTATACATAAAGAGAAATTAGGTAATTTGTTTCTTGTTCCTTTTTATGAGTCTTTGTTATGAAATATTTATTGAGCGTTAGTGTTTCGATTTGTTGATAATCTTGGATCCACTGACAGAATTATGAAGAACCTATTTTGTTTGTTAATAATTTTGCCAGCGCTCATCTAGCTTCTGATTATAGGAATAGTAGTTTGTACAAGCACTTATTGTAGTCATTTATTTCTGAGATTGATCAATACTTATAATAAGTATCTATATTTCATGTTATTCTACTGCTGGCCAAACAATAAATAATGTGAAGTATATTTTTCATAGAAATAATAACATTTTATCGAAACAATGGAACTAGTTTTAACAACAGTTACTTGTTCCAATAAACGTTAACATCCGTTCTAAGTTTGCAACCACAAAAAAGGCATCGCCAAGTAACGAAAGTCGCGCAAATATCCCGACCGAAGGTTTACGAATCCTGTTCCGAATTCTCTCAGAAGTGCACAACTTTAGGTAGGCGTTACACAATGCAAGCTCCAACGAAATTCAACTGTAGTGAAGCAAGTGCTCCAATTCATCGGGATTGAACTAATGTGAGGAACAGAGCGGATTTACGTTTCAGAACAAACGAGCGACGCAATTGTTTGCCTAAATCTGACAGCTGTACCTAATATCCAGCTGTTGAGCAGTTTTAACTATTTCGAGTTCGGACCTATGGTATTGGAGAATGAAATTCAAGGATAGAATTCTGGCACTACCGACGTACAGGGTGTAAACAAAACCTTCGCGAAGCCGACAACTAAACATTCTGCACATTAAACTAAGTAACACATAAATAATTGAAAAACATATCTTTTTTTGGTTTACGGCAGCGCTCAATGCACCCAAATCATTTTATTGATAGCCAGCTAATGAGGATAGGTAAGTAAGCGTATTCAAAGTAATTTCATAATTATTTAAAACTTGTGAAAAAGATGGAATTTTGACCTTCCATATCTCTGTAACTAAAAGGTTGCCGGGTATGGTCTACCACATAAAAACGATGTCATTGACAAAAAAAAAGTAACTTTAGAGGGTGTTCTTACACCCTTTATACAAATTACCTAATATTCCCACTGGAATATCTGTACCATCTCGTGCAAGTAATTAATTTAATTGATGTCTAGGTTTAGTGATTTGTCTAATTAGTTATAATAGCGATAATTAGGTGATTATGATCTATTCGTATTATAAATTAAAGTAGCTTTTCGTGTCAGTCTGTATGACCTTGTTTTTCCTCAAAAACATAGAATTGATTTTGATAACCCGGTCTTCACTTTCACCATCATTAAGGGATATTGCCAGTTTATTTAGCCAGTGGGGATTTTTGGAAAAAAAAAAAACATCCCCACCGGTGGGCATTTTTTGGTAGGGATTTCTGGAATAAACCAATAATAGAAAAATAATAGGTCATCATCATAACCTGCCAAGCCTTTTCCCAAACATTGTTGGGGTCGGCTTCCAGTCTAACCGGATGCAGCTGAGTATCAGCATTTTACAAGAAGTGACTGCTTATCTGACCTCCACAGCCCAGAAGAAGATCGACCCGTGCGGCTGTTATTAGAATAATAATGGGTAATAATATGTAAAAAAAAAAAACAGTCAAGAATATTAAAAAAAAATATAAAAAGAACCTTCAATTTGTTCCGCTTTCTCCACCACTATATTGAACATGAAATTTTAACTAGTGCTCATGCGCTACTATATAAATTGCATTTGGCGGTCTGCTCATTGCCTATTTCACTCAGCCCAAAAAGTTCTGCAGGAAAAAGTGCTATAAGGGAAAATGACGCGAAAACTTGGTAGTACAAAAATTAACATTTTACTTAACGATGAATGTAATGGTGCGGCGTTCAATTACGACGTAAAGGATAATTAATTTTGAAAGAAAATTAAGTGCTGTAAAAATTAATCGTGTTAAAGAATATTAACGACACGCGTTGCACGGAATTGTGTTAAAAATAATGGAAGGAAGAAGTCATTTAATTTTAAGTATATTTTTTTTTATTCGTTTGTTTGGAATTTACCATTTTCATGTTTGGGTCACATGATAGAAATAATTTGTCCGGATTATCATTATAGTAATAAATATTACCGTGGATTATCTAAGCGTCTAAGACACCGAATAAACAGAATTATTAAAAAAAACTTTTCAATTACTTGCTTTGCAAGTTTTTTTTTTCAGGAAAAGCAAAGGACTCAACAAGACTGAAAAAAAAACCTTTTTTTTTTCCACAGCACTGAAAAGCTAACCAGGAAGATATTAACTCTCTCCCTGGTTGATTCGGAAGTGCCGTGCTTGACGGACGCAGAGGACGCCTGGAAAGTGGTTTGCCCGGACACGGATCGGCCCGTGAACCCGTTCTCCCAGAGACAGTGGGATGAGCCGCTCTGCAGGTTGGTACGGAATAACCTTATTAATACGTCTACCAATACTGCTGAGCGTGCCCGCCTGCTGGCTGTGGGTGAGTGGGAGTCGGGTCTCTGGCTTCAGGCACTACCGTCACCTAACATAGGCACTATGCTAGGTGACACAACATTCCAGCTCGCTACATTCAAATTCATTTATTCAAATTCATTTATTATTAGCTAACACAACAGAGTACAGACAGGATTAACAGCGGGTCCCAAACTAGGCACAGCCTGTATCTTGGTGACCCAGACACTACACAAAGTTAAAATAATTTCATAGTGTTCTGCTAGCGCAATAAAAAAATCAAATAAATCAATAACCAAAATGTGATTACATCAAGAAAGAACAATTAATAACAAAAAATAAAAAAAACTTTGATTAACAAGCATAATGCGATGAACTGACTACAGAAAAAAGCATAATGCGATGAACTGACTACAGAAAAAAGAAAACTAATAATTAAATAATAACATTTAAATAAAACATAGGTAAATACAAAGAACAGTTGAGGTGAGTATGTGTGGGGTGTGTGCGAGTGTGTGAGGGTGTGTGATTGTGAGGGTATGTATTGCTCGATAGTATGTGTGGGTAGTAAATTGAGCAGCAGAGTAGACTTTCTGTTTCCTCGTAAGTCCGACCGAGCAACCAATCTTTTAATTTAAGTTTGGCCTCAAAGTAGTTGTTGGGCACGCTGATCTTTTTGCTTATAGCATTAAATACTCTGATTGGGTAGTATGACGAAAGCCGGGCCGCAAAGAGAGTTTTTATTTTTGGGAGAGGGATTCTTTCCGCGATTTTTCGACCTCTCATTACTGCAACTAGAGCGATCTTTGGTTACTTTAATGAGTTTTAAAAGTGACCGTAGGATATACAGCTGACGTACGCGTAAAACCCTAGACTCCTTATACAGTTCGTCCGTAGAAAAACGACGCGGCTTTCCCAAAGGTACTTTGAGGACAGCCCGCTGAGCTCGTTCCAGCTCCAACATCCACGATTTTCCGGCGCTGCCCCAGACACTGACACAGTATTGCAGGACAGACTGGCAAAGGGAGACGCACACCTGAATGCAAATGCTCTTTGGAGCACTGGCTCGTAAGAGTTTCGCAACGTAACATGTCTGCGTTTGGGCGCTCCTAGCGGGGCTCCACATTGCTGTCGATGTGGTGAAGCAGTCGACGGCCTCGGACACCATGGCCTTTCCTGCAGTAAGAGCGCAGGTCGGATAGCGCGGTACGCTAGCTATATTATCGCTAGCTGTATTCGTCGTGCTCTTGCCACCTGTCACCTCCTGGGTGCCAGCTGTCTTAGAACCCAATGGCTTGGCACGTGTCGATGGGAAGAGACCACATGGTATGACCATAATGCCATGGAAGTTGGGTAGGCCTTTGGTGTGGGATGCGACTTGCGTCGTCACCCTTGCGCCATCCCATCTTCCTAGCACGGTGAGCTGTGCTGGGGCGGCTGCTGCAGGTGCTGAAAACCTTAAACGGCGCAAATACAATAATTTAATTGGTAATTATGTATTTGAGCCGTTTGGGGTTGAAACACTAGGGCCATGGGGCCCGAGTGCCCATCTTGTGTTTCGGGATATCGCCAAGCGGTTGGTCGACGCTTCACGGGACCAGAGGCTGGCCTCTTTTTTGATCAAAGAATCAGCATTGCCATCCAACGTGGCAATGCGGCCAGCCTTCTGGGCACTTTTCCTGTCGACAGCGATGTCGACGAATTTTTTGACGCCCTGTAATTTTGATACTTGTACATGTTTTATTTTCATTTTATATTTATTTGTAGTTTGTAAATAATGTACATATGTAATATACAAAATAAATATTTAGACAAGAGTTCAACTATAATAGGTACTTAAAAGTAGGTTTTATATGTAGGTACATTCTATTACTCAAATAGCGTCCTATAAAAATGTTTTCGTAACACTGTGCTGTTGTATCTGTGGTTATGTACTCAGAAACTCATTTGTCTGTGTCACAAATGTACCTGCCACTTTGAACGAAACATCGCTCCAATAGAAAAGTTGTAATAACTATGTATATCAAGTGCATACCTATTTAAACTTCAAGGCTTTAAGAAAATACTAAATTATTACATTTTTTTTTATAATGGAAAAATAGTAGCATTTTGAAGTGCATTTAATTTATTTTTTAAATATACAAAATAGGCTTGCCTTTGGCCGCATCTTGTCTGATGTGAAGAGATTATGTGGCCTAGGGTGGAGCACATTTGCCTAGAAGAAACCGATTCACTCGAATTTTGAAGTTGGTACTTAATGTTACATAATCTGGAATTCTGAATAAGGGTTCTCGACCAGGGTTCTTTGGTTAGTGAACGCTCACTCCCGTGTTACGAGTAAGACCCTAAAATATTTAGGATTAAAAATAAATTATAAATATTCTTATGAATAAGAAAAATCATCGATAACTTTCAGTTTTTTTTTTCTATTTTTGTGATTTATTGCATTAAGATTTCTTTTACCAGCCCTAGTGTAAAAAAAACATCAATGCGAACAATATCAAGCCATCTTTAAATCATTTTTCCTTGCCATACTCTGGAAGGATAAGGTGGCAGAGTGAATAACCCAAGAAGAAAACTACAAACCAGCCACCAAACCATTCAAACCAAGTACAAGTCATATCAGAAGCAATATCTGTTAAATGCGGTGTGAGTCGATCGGCAGAAACGTGCCAAAAAGCCAAAGAGAGCGCATCCATCGCTTCGCGCCCATGTCCGCTATTGCGCCTGACAATATTTTATACAGCTGCGAAAATTGCAACCACCCTCCAACTTTAACAATTTACACGCCGGTGCAGTCGACGCTTGCATATTGCGATTGTAAGGCTGTGGTATATTGTATACGTGCGTCTCAATCGACAGCTGCCATTTCTTGGATACGAGTTTGAATAAAATTTTGAATGGTATCGACTTTATAAATTAATATTAGCAATTTAGCGATGACATACATATTAAAATGTATCTAATTCACCATCATTATCTGCATAATCTAATTATGTTGGGTTAGTTTCCAGTCCAACTGGATGCATTTAAATGCATCGAATTATTAAATTGTTTATAACTTTCATATTATTTAAACAAATATTTGAAATCGAATGCTTAATATTTGTATATCTGAATGAATTGAAAAACATGTAGATCTATTTAAATGGACAAATAACTCATATACCGAGTTTCTGGTTTATAAATGACTAATAAATTACTTTTACTTCATGGTAGCGGGAACTAATAAATATGTACCTTCAAAAGAGAGACGTCATGTAAAGACCGTATTGCACCTGTGTTTGTAATTATCCGTTTACCCTTATTATCCCCATTAATATTCATTGGGAAAGCACAGCCATTTTTTCTCTTCAATCCTATTTAAAAAAAAAACACTAAAACCAATTGTTGTATTTTTAATTGGAATTTAGGAAACACTAACACTATTTCTGCATAATAGTTAAGGTTACCACAAAGACTCAGTGGATAACAGGTGACTATGAACCGCCTTTGATCAAACGTCACCTAAAAGCTAACACGTCGAGTGGCGCTCGAGTGCTCACTGTGGCAGTAGTTACCGGTTCCGCTTACAAAAGCTCAAAAGCAGAACACAACACCATGTAATTGTCATTAGTAACTATCAATCAACTGTAGCCTCGAAGCTCGTATGCACCGACGATGACCCGAATCACTTGGCGTAACATTGCGAATACAGCTGCATCTATCACTTAAAATGTGCAGTCAAAACATACCCTTATAGCATTCCTTTAGCACGTTCCTCTGATTCTAGGCTTAATTCCCCAGCTATAAGGACTATAACTCTCCACAGCAATTATACAGTTGCGAACAACCTTTTCAGATTTACAACGTGTTACGAGAGAAATAGTGGAGCAAAGGCATTTAGATGTGCCGCTTAAGTTTTTAAATCAAATTAATAAATTAACTTGCTTACTCTGTTTCGTTCTTCACACTAAAAACTGGATTTGTGCCCGATTGGCGGCAAATGCTCTCCCTCTATTTCATGGGACTTAAAAATAACAGATTAACAGTGACATAATATGGATGTACTATTAGATACGCATCTGTCTGACCATTCTGGGATAACAGGTATGTTTATTTATTTATTTACCATCAAGTTGGTTTATGTTGGTGCAAACTTTTGGATGTTCCAGTACTCTATTACATATTATTATTATTAAATTACAGCGTTGAAACCGTGCATTTGCTCCAATTTGTCCAGCGCACCCTAGAAAATCTACCTCTGACAACCTACCATCTAGGATATATTTTAACCACGGCATAATTATCGGCAAACATAAGGTAGGTTTGTAGGCTACATAGAACGACGATCTTCAAAGGGTGGCTGGTAGAGGAGAGTTTCTGAGAATCAAGCTGAATGGCATGCCTTTGAAGAGACTATCATTTGTATCTATTGTCAAGTTAAAGTAATTAGTTGAGTTTAAGTGATAGTTCAACTCATCATCATCAGCCTATATTGTTCCCACTGCTGGGACGCAGGCCTCCTCTCTATGAGAGGGAATGGGATGTAATGCACCACTCGGGCCCAGTGCGGGTTTGTAAATGTCACATGTCTTCGAATTTTTAGATCTAGGACATGCCGGTTTCCTCACGATGTTTTCCTTCACCGTTTTGAGAGCAGCGGTGATGAAATAAATTACACAAAGTAATGCGCCTGCCTGGGTTCGAACCTACGACTTACTGCTCATAAGTCGAGGCTGCTACCACTGGGCCACCGCTGCTCGCTAGTTCAACTATTTGTATGCAATAGACAAGAATTTGAATGAAGTAAGATGCGCCAAGGAAGCAAAAATTTAGATATCTAACTTTTGATATTCATAACTTCAAACAATTGAAATGAAACGATATTTATGATGATGATGAAACTTAAGATGAAAGCCCCAAGGTAGCCCGAAAAATTCAAATTTTCTTACGTTCTTTTTGCAATTTGCTGGTCAGTGGCAAGTTGCATGCTGATTAAAATATTATACGCGACCGTAAAAAACCTACAGAACCCTACAGAATTATAAACATGAAATCATCAATACAACCCTCTAAGTTCTTTTAATCCCATTGAACGACTTTTTATGAAACCGTCTTTTAATAAGATTCAAAGAACTCAGAGGGTTCACATACTGTGCTACTCTTGCAAATCATATTTCATTCAATAAACCTGAAACTGACCGGCAAATTGCACAAAAAGTTAGAAAGTTTTAAACTCGCGGGCTATCATTGCGCTTCTACCTTAAGTTAATATTATTGCGCACTTCACGCAGAGAAGACGAAGTCTACCAATATCAAATACTGCTGACGTATCATAGGCATAAGTAAAAAAAAAGGCTTTACGGAAAAGAATCTCTAAACAGGTACTTCCCTGGGGTGAAGGATGAAATATTATTTATATAATTTGGTAGCATGTTAACCATGCGGCTTTTCCGCAGAGGAAAGTAAGACAGACTATCCCTTCGTCAGTCACGTAGAACTATACGTGATAAGATTAAAGAATTTCAGAGTGAAAATGATAACATATCACCTGTTTTGATAACAAATTCTAACAACTCCATTGTTTAGAAAGAAAACCAATGTAGAATGTAACTATCAGAGGCACATATAAATGGGATCCCTTCATTTGGCATAATTATTTTGGTATAATTTGTTGCGCTTTAATACTTTGCCATTTTTTGGCATACTGTTTATGTGGAAGGCTTGAAGGCTAATTTGTTTTGGCATACATTTAATTCGCACATTGTTATGAGGCATAATGACTATTAGCATAATAGTATGTAGGCATACAATAAATAGAAAAAAAAACTGAAACAAATTTGAGTTAAAATCGTTTAAAAAAATTCAATATGTTTTGTTACAAAAGCTAGTGACAGAAACCAATCGCTGCAAAACCGACTTCACGTGTCTTCCTTACCCCTAGAGTGTAATCTAAGGCCGCGTAGCCGCGGAGGGGCAAGGCGGCCCGCGAGCATGCTTGCTGCAGGCATGGTATATGCTTGTTTGCATGCTTCTCACAGGGACAAAAAACCCACATATGTTCAAAACAAATATGTTATGTTATGGTTAAATAGTTGCCTTAACCTGCTTCAGGAGATATGGTTTTTTTCCAATCGTCGAAATAAATTAAACATAAGCGATATTGTATAAAAATGTGTATTAGTGCCTAAATTTTTTAGTGAGTTAATAATTAAGCTTCATTGTTATGCCTATAAAAATGTGTTTTAATATCATTATGCGTAAATAAATTTATGCTTTAAAATTTTATGGATAATAAGTAATCGTGTATTGATCTATATACATATTATTTACATTTTTTAATATTTTTACAAAATTATATAAAAAATACATTAAAATACATTAAAATATATAAAAAATAGTAGCCCACCGGCATCGGGAACAGGGTCCCGCTACCGGTGCTTGACCACTGGTAGCCCGGACCTTGCTCTTGAGAGAGCAATCTCAGAACAATACGTGCCGTGGCCAGAATTACTGCTTTCTGAATCTATGTAACCAAGATTTTGTAACAAATTTTGATTTAAAAGAGGGTCCATGGAGTTTCTTGCCCGTTCTTCTCCATAGATATCTACGCTACTGAATGGGCAACTACAGTTCTTTCATAAGTTATTATGCCTTGTGACTGGGTCTGTAGCGTCGAGTTTTATTTTGTTTTTTTTTTTTGACTTTCAAAAGTGCCTGTAGTGGTCTAATTGAAATAAATGCTTTGACTTTGACTTTGATCCAGCTGCCAAGCGCAAGACTCCTCAGATGTTGGTCGAAACTTCTGGTTATTAAGCTATTGGCCGACACGACAATCGGCACAATGACTGCTGTACTCACGTCCCACATGTAGCAATAGTGGCTGAAAAAAATATGTTAGGCGTAAATAATGTTATGCGAAAATATAATTAGAAGAAACAAAAGTATGCCAAGTTATATAAGGTCTAATAATTTTATGCATATGGATTGGGAACCCTTATAAATGCGTGAATGAATTGCATACATGAAACTATTTGTATCGGGGTTTTTCTGGCGTAACATGGACAGTCACTATATGATATGACATAAAAGCTTTTCCATTTTGCTTTGCTCTATTGTATGGAACAGCTGATGAAAAACTCCTGAAGAACAAATTCACCTGAAATACAGTACCATTGGTATTCAAATATTTCTTATTATTTCGAAAAATTTAGCCCGTGGATGAAGCCAGCTGGTTTTATTTAAAACCCATAATTTTAAACTTCTAATCGAACTTAAAGATTCGGACCAAAAACACGAAGAATCCAATTAAACTTGTCAAAGTTATAAATATATGAGCCCCCAAGTTAGCATACAAGCTTATCAAATCGGGTATCGAACCAGTGGCCCAGAAATGATGGCAAATGAGATATTCACTAACGTGTACGGCAGAAAATACGTTTACCTATGAGTATACGTTTATTGGAATTGAAAATACGAGGTTTCGAGGAAGCGATATAGTTCTGTGGTTTTACGGATCGTGAGGAGAATGTCATCACCTTGAACTCGGTGGTTAATGCGGTGAAGCAATATGAGGTAACGATAGTTTCATCAAATTGTTGCATGTTTTGAAAATTTGCAGGCTTAAAAGTTTGGAATTAAAGAATGGATACTATCACGCTAAAGGAGTTTTTCAAAAAAAAGAGACTAAATAAATTGAGTCACATAATTTCATAAAATAATTGTAAAGGATTAAAAAGGAAACGATAACGATATTATACACTATGATCAATTACGTAAACACACATACTAACATCGATTATTATGTAAGATGAGGCAGCACTAACTAATTAGAACCCCGAATACGAAACAATTAAACCGAACAGGATTCCTCGGCAATTGTATTTATTGCTCACACGTGGTTAGGTTAAAACAGAGAATTGAAATAAAGCCCTTACGTAACAATAAACAAAAAATAGAAGCTACTTCAAGGCCTGGTTTTATCAGACTTAGCACAGTACATTTATTAAAATATCAGTTGTGTACATAAAACTCGGCGAGACGGGACAATTGTTTTTGAAACGAGAGGCAGACTCAAACAAACGTAATATTAAACGTATTTATGCTTCTAAAATATACAAACGAGGGGACATTTTTTGTCTCCTAGCGCTAATCCGAGTTCGCACGTACCTAGCATATTAGCATGCGGAGAAACAAATCCAATCTGCCAAACGCGTGGTAACAAGATGCGGGAACTTTACGGAACTCAGCACGTATACGCGAAACGAGAGCGTGTGTACCAACATACAAACTTAACTCTACCACACGAAACAATCTTATTTTCCAAGCTACAAGGTTGTGAATTCCCTGAAGGGGGTGCATAGTAAATGGAGCGCAAATAGGAGGTGTTTCTGTTCAGCTAGGAGTATTTCTATTCTCTACAGACATGAATCACTTGCGCGAAGTAATGCTCGCTCGATCCTGTTGTCGTATATTCGATATTATATTATTTTTGTTGATATTTCGAAAATTGTGTTTTATTCGAAGCAGACTGTAAAGCATGCTAGTTCCTTGTAAAAATAAACATCATGCAGCAATGTATCATCATCTTTCTGCCCTTGTCACATAACTTGAGGTCGGCGCAACACGTTTTTTTTCCATTCTCCTCTGTCAACCGTAACGCTATTATTTTACTTTTTTTTCATGTGATTCCTCTCACAATCCATCCATATTGTTAAATAAAATCCATTTACGCACTCAGAAAAAAAGTTCCATAAATTTTGATCATTTAAATATTGTGTTTTGTATGGAACAGCTGATTTCGTTTTTATAACCGATGAAAAGTTTTAACCCTGGGGATTTACAAGCATGTCATCATCATCATCATCATTTCAGCCGAAAGACGTCCACTGCTGGACATAGGCCTCCTACAAGTGACGCCACATTGACCGGTCCCGTTCGCCTCGCATCCAGCGGATCCCCGCAACCTTCACCAGGTCATCGGTCCATCTAGTGGGAGGCCTTCTAACGCTTCGTCTTCCGGTTCGCGGTCGCCATTCCAGAACTTTTCGGCCCCATCGCCCATCCGTTCTGCGAGCAATGTGCCCTGCCCACTGCCACTTAAGTTTGGCAATTCTTCGGGCTACTTCGGTAACTTTGGTTCTCTTGCGGATGTCCTCATTTCTGATTTGATCACGCAAGGAAACTCCGAGCATAGCCCTCTCCATTGCCCTTTGGGTGACTTTAAGCCTTTTGATGAGGCCGTCGATGTGAGCGACCACGTTTTGGTCCCGTATGTAATCACTGGCAATACACATTGGTCATAGACTTTCGTCTTGAGACACTGTTGGACGAGAAGATACCACGCAACTTCCCGAACGCTGCCCAGCCGAGTCGGATTTGACGATTGACCTCTTTCTCAAAGTTAGACCTACCCAACTGGACCGTTTGCCCCAGGTAGACATAATCGTTTACTACTTCGATAGTAGAGTCTCCGATCTTGATAGGAGTGGGTGTTACATGGGCATTCAACATGACTTTGGTTTTGTATGTTCATTTTTATTTTGTTACCACGTTCATTTTAAGATCCACTCTTCCGGAAGCTCTACTGAGGTCATCGAGCATTGTACTGACGTCCTCCATGGTCAAGCACACAACAACAAGCATGTACTGAATGATTACCGGGAAACGGTTGGGTGCCAGAAGTGTTGGCATGCCAACGGCAAGATGGGTGACATTCAGAAGATCGTAGGTATAACTTGGTTGAGTCTGGCGCAGACCAGGGAAGAGCGGAGGCCTAAGTATACTCAACAATGGATAGATCAAAGCTGGACCGACAGTGACTGAATCCTTCGCAAAAATACACCGTGTAAATCACCTCATCACGAAGCCGTCAACCAAGCATTCTGTACATGAAACTAAGTAACTTTACGCAAAAATTATTGCTGGGAAACGACTTTTTTTTTGGGGGTGTAAAATCATGTTTTGTGGTACAACTCAATGTAACGCACTCAAAACATTGTGCTGATGGACGGATTGAATATACGGGGGTCGTGGAGGTGTTTAAAGTAAAAATCTTGCATTAAAAACTTGTATTTAAAAAAATACTCGTCAAAAAGTTGGAACTTTGACCCCTAATATCTCCGTAACTAGAAGGTTCCCAGGTATGGTGTACAACAAAAAAATGATCGCAAGGACAGGGAGAACCAGTGCCTTTCGGCTTCGTTATGAGGTGTTTTACACCCTTTATGTGACACGATGCCTCCTTCCACAGCGTCATCATCATATGCCTAGCCTCTTCCCATCTATGTCGGGGTCTGCTTCCAGTCACAGCCCTGGCAGGATATATTACAATACCATCAGTATTCATAACACTTCGTAACATACAGTGGTTTTATTTAGAACAATAACGTGCATTAACCTTGTTAAATTAGGTTGTGGTTTGCCAAAGTTCCTGAATGTCATCGATTAGGGCAATATTAAGTTAATCAACAACATAACACCATGCTTAATAATATAATGTTTAGGCAGAGGTTTTAGTACTTACATGCACATTTCACCAGTTACGTTGATTTCCTGTATAATAGGAGGTAAGCTTATTGCCATCAACCGGGCTCAAGTCCTAACTACAGGCTGCTACGTATAAAATCCTAATGACAACACCCAATAACACTGGATGATCTGGGTTTCGAACCCAAGACATCATGCTCAGCAGCCGCTCTTAGCAAAATTGTTTATCACAGCAAAACTTTCGAACCAAAATTGATTGTTTTTATCCCTACTAGCTAGTTTGTTTAATGATTAATAACGACATCTGTTGGAAATCTTTTTAACTGTATACTAAGAGTTGTTGTGAGAGAAATTATTTTACAAGGGGAGAAAATAACCAACCAATTTGCGACCAATAACTAGCGCCATCTATAGGAAAACTTTCGAAATATATCCAGAGGATACTTTGCTACGACAGTGCTACGCCACGACCGCGTAGTTTCGTAGCGCGTACGAAACAGTGTACGTAGATGGCGCTACGCTTTCGTAGCATCACGACAGAGCGCTACGAATGCGTAGCGCCATCTAAGTACAATATTTTGTTGATGATGTTGTTTAAAAAAAATGTTCGAATGTTACAGATGGCGTTGTTTATGCAGCGAAAATTAAGATATGGTTCAACCAGAAGTTTTGCACTCTTGAAAATCAAAATATGAAACTGGATTGTCTGAATCGCAGAATTAAACTAGATGATAAGTAGATGGAGCTGTTTGGGCCTAAACTGCAATCTTCTACACAAATTTCCAAAATACTCTCTGAAACTCCTCATTGGATTTCAAAAAATCTTTCCCTGATGAAAAGATTCACTATTGTCTAGTGCCATAAAATGTAATCGACGCTAGCGAAATAGCTATTAGAAGCTAGTTTAAAATAAAGTTAAATAGTACTCTGTACATATTATTTTCAAATTATCAGCAGCAATTTTGTGAGAAGAAAAGACTCACATAACATCACGCCCGTAATCCTCGATGGGTTGGGCAGAGTTTTAGGTACCTAATAGTTCACCTACATTTCGCAAGCTAGTAGTGTTCCCACTGTTGGGACATATCACACAGGCCTCCTATTTTGAGCAAAGACTGTTGATCACAGAAGGTACAGTTTTTTTTTAATTACTAGTTTAATAGTATGCATTAGGATATAAGTAGAGTCCGGCCGTTTTTAAAAGATCCTTGAACAGATTTAAGGATAATGACAATGATTTTATGCTATGGACTATTGACGATTATTTCTATAGTAGATGTAGGGAATTTACTGGGTCCAGCGACTCACCCGCTTCAACCTTCCCGCAGCCACAGTCCGAGGGTCCTGGCTTGGTAGAAAATCGGGGCTTGTCGGCACAGCACAGCACAGGGAATCTCCAGTCAATAATCCCACACATATAGGTTCATAGGCCACATAAACACTGTCTTCCAGGAAGATGAAAGGGGAACTTTGCTTTCATGAACTTGTTCTACCGGGAAATACTAGCACAGTATATCGGCGCATGCGTTCGCGACGGTGTCCATTTTTTGACTAATGTGTTGGTGGTGCGTAATTTACACTAAAAAACCATTTCTCAAGGAAAGGGTACGTTCCAGTACGCTGTTTATCGTCGACCCAGTATACCAATAAAAAAGGGAAAAGAAGTTTATGAACCAAATTGTGTCATCTTATCCTAACACTAATAAAGAAGTACTTATTTAAACAAAATATAAACAAAAAAAACAAAAAACTGTTTCGAGACGAAACAGTAGATATTTATTGCCTACCTGACTGGCGAACGCGGCTGATCATCTATCTGATCCATTAATAATCTAGATTTAAAAATAAACAAAGAAAAAATGTTTATTATGGTCGAGAATCATATTTTTGGGCGGGCGACATAATTATATCAATCGTACTACAATTTGCTGTAAATTACAAAACTCTTTTAAAGTAGTGAAAAACTTATAATATAAAAAAAAAAACTAGATAATGATGCTAGTCTTAGGAAGTATAGACAGAATAATTAAATCAATACTTCTATCGCACCCCTGAATATAATAATTATTGAAATTTAGAAGTAACGCAAATAATTGAAATGGTAATAAAATAAAGGAACTTAGTAGGCACCCGATAAGGTCCTAACAAGTAGAGTTCAAGATAAAGGAAAGTATTAAAATTCTCAATGCATTCGACCAAATGAACCAAGTTTTTACAGATGTTTGAATACGACAGCTGTGGAGTCGACTTTTAAAATATTGGAATAAAAATCACGAGATACATGGTAAATTCATAATTATTACTTTAAATGTAAGTAAATATACAGAATTTAATTATCTACGTTGGTGTTTAAACTTAAATGTAGCTTGCTCCAAAGCTTATTTTACCGACTGTCCAGCTTATCACTAAACATCTCTAGAATGCTGTTAGGGCTGGCGTGGACTCTGCAGCTTAAGGCAGCGCACCGCTTGCGCAATGGATGGCAAGGAAGCCGTCCACCTGCACATCCTCAAACATCCCTGATGCGCTGCATGCTCGGGGCAGCCGTAACAACAACCTAAACGCGTTAGTGTGTTGGATGCGTAAAGCACTGAACGATATTTGCGTATTACTCCAGAAATTGCAGGTGTACAGCGATGTGCAGTAGGCTCAAAAATGTGAAAATTTGAGTTGAGCTGTTCACTAATTTTATCTACTGGAGATCATATTCGCTCTAATCGCTAATGATCTACGCTTCCTTTCAATATCCGCATCATCACATAAACCTCCTGTCATCAAGTGCTCAAGGTATTTAAAGGTTTAATTTTGAGAGGTGTATCATTAATTGTCACTGTGGACACATGATGGACACTTGGTCCCAGACTTAAAAACCATCAGCTAACCATTAGTGGAATTATGTTTCATTTAAACAATAATAGCACGATAACAAGTGCTATATTGTAAAAAAAGATCCGTAAAACGACACTTTGCAATATACGTATAACTTATCTCTAATTTTACGCAACAAAATTATTCCAAACATCATTTTCTAGATATATCGTGTTTTTAAATTGTGTTCAGCACACCTTTTTGTTTTCAATATTTTTGTGCAACCACTAAAATTTTTCGTACTTTAACTTTTTGTTGTCCTATTAACCATTGCTGTCATATTTTCATTGTGTTTAAGTATCGGTCACTAATTACCACTAATTATCACCCTAAATTTGAAAAAACCTTACTTTATAATATTAAACCCAAAATAAATACAACAATAGTAACTCCATGCAACTGTTGTCTTGGCTCACGATGGAAAACAAGAGCACCTATTGAACTTCCTAGTGATTAGGTTTGTGTTTTATTTTTACTTTCTACTTTCAACGCGTACTACGGAAAACTAATTTAATTATAATGTTAGTACTGTAAACTGTAGGAGGTGTCGCACTAGTTTCACTGAGGTCTAAGTCTAAGGCAGGACTACAGAACGACACCAGCTACGATGGTCACTTACTCCTTTTGTCCTTTGTTTTATCCATTTTCATACTGGCACGAGTAACGAATACTGTTATAATAGTACATGTATAGTACGATGTATAGTACGATGTATAGTACGATGTATAGTACGATGTATAGTACGATGTATAGTACGATGTATAGTACGATGTATAGTACGATGTATAGTACGATGTATAGTACGATGTATAGTACGATGTATAGTACGAAGTATAGTACGATGTATAGTACGACGTATAGTACGATGTATAGTACGATGTATAGTACGATGTATAGTACGATGTATAGTACGATGTATAGTACGATGTATAGTACGATGTATAGTACGATGTATAGTACGATGTATAGTACGATGTATAGTACGATGTATAGTACGATGTATAGTACGATGTATAGTACGATGTATAGTACGATGTATAGTACGATGTATAGTACGATGTATATACGATGTATAGTACGATGTACAGTACGATGTATAGTACGATCTATAATACGATGTATAGTACTCGTTAATCGTGCATGACAAAAGATTAAGTGTATACCTCATCTTTCTGAAGAACATTGCCCTCTATTCTACATCGCAACATAACAATACTGCACGCCTGTTATTCCCACAGGGTTAGGCAGAGGTGTACCTAATAGTACACACATATCTCGCCAACTATATAGGGAGCGAGCCTATTGCCATCAACGTGGCAAAAACTAAACTCCGTGGACGCTACTGAGAAAAACCTGATGGAAAAACCAAATGTAACTTAGTCCGATCCGGGAATCGAACCCAGGATTTCATGCTCAGCAGTCGCATGAAGACAAAAAGACCAACGAGGTAGTCTACATCGTAATAACAATAAATTCACTGCTCCAAATGCACATCCCACGCAATGTCTGACGATTTGTGGTCTTCAATCGAAAGCTACAAGTCTACATCCCACGTCATGACTTTTGCGTGACTTTCGAGAATGAACTTCAATAACAAAACCTTTACAAAATGATCCATATAACTTAAATAATGACATTATTAACACTGTGCCTACTGAACTTTTGTTGTAATGTCTAGACCATTTCTTGTATGCCGTATCCAGAAGAAAGTTTATTATTTATTTCTTTGAATATAACTGAAGGAAAATAAGAAACGCCAACAAAATCCCAACCGTAATAAATCCGGGACCGTCTCAAACGAAGTAGCTTAATAATTTCATCTCATAATACTTTTTATTTTCTCCGAGTAGGTACCAGGGCTTCATAGAAAAGTGGGGTACTGCATCGGAGTGAGCTGCATAGCTGTTGTAATGTTCAACTTAATAACATCTAGGTAGTGAACGTCGCAGCAATTATTGCTACATCCCAAACGTGTTTAGAAAAGTGCTGAATACAGATTGTTCTAAATATCGGTGTTTTTGCTTGTATCGTACGGAAAGTTCAGATATTATTGTGATTATCTTATAAGTTCTTTTTTGTGCTTGGGACTAATACATAAGGGTGTGAAACACCTCTTAACGAAGCCGAAAGGCACTGGTTCTCCCTGTCATTGCGATCATTTTTTTGTTCTAAACAATGGTTAAAGATGGTATAAGATGGAATGGTAGAAGGTTTCCAGGAATGCCTGGAAACCTTCTAGTTACGGAGATATTAGGGGTCAAAGTTCCAACTTTTTGACAAATATTTTTTTTAAATAGGTACAAGTTTTGTAAGATTTTTACTTTAAACACCTCCACGACCCCCGTACTATTCAATCCGTCCATCAGCACAGTGTTTTGATTGCGTTACATTGAGTTCTACCACAAAACATGATTTTACACCCCCCAAAAAAAAGTCGTTTCCCAGCAATAATTTTTGCGTAAAGTTACTTAGTTTCATGTACAGAATGCGTGGTTGACGGCTTCGTGATGAGGTGATTTACACCGTGTATGTTACTAATATTACAAAAATAGAATGTTCGTATGTTTCGATATTTGTCACTTAATTACGCAAAAATAGCTGAATGAATTTGGAAGAGACACACAGATAGTTTGAAGCCTGGATAAAACTCACTGATGTTTTAAATACATAGGATAGTATTTGTGTCCGGTTAACAAATCCACGCAGACGAAGTCACGCGCAGAAGCTAGTAAATAAATATATTAAATTCATTATGTCTTGAATTCTACAAGGTGTTGTTTTGCAACCTCGTCAAAATTCAGGAGGTTGTCACAAAAGACATAAATAATCAATTAAAATTATGGTACCTAGTTAATTATTAATAAAGGCAGATTTTTTTGGTTGTTTATGTTTGTCAGTATTTCAGAATAACCCCCATAACTTCGTTTAGGGTATAAGAAATTATCGAATAAACGTTTGAGATAGTTTGTATGTGTGTAAGCGAGGTTATAGGGCGAGAACCTGACGGTCCGCGGTTAAAACACGGGTGGTTCACACTTACCGATTTCCGTTAAAGAGAAAAAAAATAAAAATTACCTACCCATTTCATTATTGATTAGGGACGAGAATCATTAGCATAGTTACCTCCTTGAATTTGACGAGAATGCAAAACAACACCTTGTATAAAGCCAAAAGTTTTTTTTTACAATTCTATATATAGCAATTATTTTGTTTCTTTTTTCGATCTAAAATCAAAGTATATTTATTTTTATATGCCGACATGGTAACTTATAAAACGTCGACAAAAAGGTGCCCGGTTCGGGTTGGTCGTTTCCTATGGAGAAGAACTATATTCTAACACTAAAATACAAACAGAATCTTGTTCACTGTACTCTTATTAAGTACTAACAAGTTTACTCATTACTCGGGCGTTCATCCAATCAAACCGAACACAAACATAGTTGAAACACTGCAAATCATTTTGCTGCAGCCACTTTCGCACCAAATTTAGCCAATAAAATTTACTATATCCAAGATATCGATAACTGCCTAGGGGCAACGCGCAGCACTGTCTCCCGGTGACTTATGTTCGCCTAGTGTTAATTTCACGACGTCGTCTGACAAATTCACTCGAGGCGTTGCGCGCACTCTCACACCTTTTTAATGGCCCTCCAGACCCACCCCTAGATCCGCCAAAGGCTTTCTTTCTAGAGAATTAGTCCATAATAGCTGCAGCACGGTAGTTAAGTTTACTTCGCTGAGTTGTTAAGGCTCTCTTATTATCTCGTTATTGTAATCTGCTTACTTCTTCTTGCTTATTGTTTTGTTCTATTTGTCTGCCTTTAATAGAGCAGTATTTTGTTACAAGATCGGGTTGTGTACAGAATATTGTATTACATTAGTTACGCTACATGCTTGCATGTATAAAAGTGAATATTCAAAAATTCCAGTGCAAATTCAAGGTGAATTTTGCAACTGCTCAATCCAAAACTAAGTTAGCAAAACACTGTTATCATATTCATAGCGACGTACAATAATAATACTACCCACTAAATCTAAATCAAGTGCTTTTAAAAAATATTTACTGTTACATGCAAAAGATGTTCTGAGCGCGAGACAGTTTGCATGAAACTTTGCGTCTTAAATATTCCTCTTCAAAACGGATTTAACACCTCAATATGTACAAACATAAGGTTGAAGTTTGCATGGCATATTGTGAAAGTTAGAACCAGTATTTTTAAAATGTAGTTGCGTGTTCCCTGGGCGTACTAACCGTAGCACTGAATAAGTAAACGCCAGGAATAAATCAAGTTAATTGCGTCGGGGCACCTCCTTGTATGAAGCACAAGGCCTCAAGTGCAGTTTCGATAGATAGTTATTTTGCTTGCATCCGGCACCTCTCTATTTTAGAGGGCTTACCGTCAATTTATAGTTGGGGGAAGAGAGGTTTTGAAATAGTTCGGTGCAAGTTGTCATCGTTTAGTAGTTGATTTTTCTTTATAAGATAGGTCATCGACAAGTTATTGAAAAGGTAAATGACCATGCCTCTCTGTCCTTCTCTGTCGTTTTATCAATGAAATACTATACAATCTATGAATCTAACTTTGTCTACATAAAATATAAGTTGTAGTGGAAGAAAAATATTACTTCAAGTTCAAACATGAACATGACACAAAAGGTAAATAAACTAAATTCCAACGCGTCGGAATTACAGAAATCTACATTCTTTTAAGAACTGCAACTCTTTAAGTATTTTACTTCTTCAAAAATGGTGCTTCCAGAGATTCAGACACGGATACCTAATAACAAGATAAATGATCAAAAAATGGGTAGGTACTTTGATTGCATATAGTTATGATACAAAAGGGGCAGTCATCATCATATTCTTGCCCATGTTCCATGTTGCTTAGCGTCGGCGCAACACGCTTTTTTCTTCCATCCTTCTCTGCCAACCGTAACGCTGTCATTTACTCCTTTTGTAATGTTGGTTCTCAACATATTTTACAACAGAAAAAAAAACAAGCAAAAAAAGAAATATCAGGCCAGACATAACAAGTTTAAATTAATCAAAAAAGTATTTAACATCCAAACCGATGAGCAAGAAAGGATTGCTTACTCCAGAAGCGTGATTAAAACTTTAGATTAGCTCCAAACTGAAGTTCAAATAAAAAGCGCCAATATTGAACTATACATTTAATTTGAGCGCTTTGGTTTTTAATTTGGTCGCTGGGTTGAACTCAAGACAATGTTTATGTTCTTTCTTTCTCTAATTAGCTTATGGTATTATATAACTTCACGCGTAGTTTTTTTTTTTTTTTTACTTTATGTTTTATTTAATTTTTTTTTTATTTTATTTTACTTTATCTTTATTATTATTTATCTTTATTTTTATTTTATTCGTCTGTATGCACGTGTAAGCGGGCACGCCCTTTATGTCTGGAGGCTTTATTTATTCTTGAGTATATTTTTTAATATTTTATTTTATTATTGGTGTGTGCTAGCTGACATGTGACATTAATTTGATATAATGGATTCCTTGTTTATATAAACTTGAACACTTTTGTATAGAATCTGGTTCTTCTAACCTAACAGACAGATGTGTTGCTGGGGAGTTTGTTCCGCCACTTCTTCTTCCCAGCTAAAACACTAGGAAGTGGCGAAGGGCGGGCGTTTTGGGGGACTGTCTCTTGTAATTTTGACGTTCAAAAAGTGCTGATTATCAGCCTAGTTTGAATAAATGACTTTTGATTTTGATTTTGATTTTGATTTTGATTTTGAGCGACTTAAACTCACCCGAAAATTCTAAACTCGTGAAGTTGAAAACTAATAATGCAACTTGGGTAACTAAAGAGTACAAGGAGGTTTCGAACAAAAACTAAAGCTGGCTCACCCAAGTACGTCAGGCATTCTTCTGATCAAATATTAAATACATTGTTGAAAGCTCACGAGTAGCGGGCTATTAGAAGTTGATTAAAAAGTTTGTTCCTTGATCTAATCATTTTATCTACGCTTATGTAAGACGTGTTGAGTAGATAACTAGCTAAGGGCTTATAGAAATGGCATAAGGGGAAATTAGTCAAATACATTTCACGCATTTCTGGATTAACTTAGTATACATACATACTTTCATGCCCAAGGGGTTAGGCAGAGTTTATAGTCCGGAGCACTTCTATGTAAACAAATTCAAAAGCCATTTGCTCAAATTAAATTTTGGAATAAAGAAAGGACAAAACCATAATTATTTATTTATGGATCATCAAAGTTCTTTTTGACAATTTTTATATCATAATTATGTCACGATTATAATATTTCACGAAAGCACGTAAAGCATTCTTTGGCTTTTGTAAATTAACTCTCAAGTATGGGACTATAGGAAGGTATGCAACTAAAGAATTCAATCGTTTAAAAAATGCCTTACATGTTAATGCATGAAACACTTATTGACCTAACCTAAGAAATCTTTCTGTTTGTATTCCAAAGTAAAATATTGTCTGTTTCTATAGTGCACTATTATTTTAATATAACCAGCCTTACGTAGACCACTGCTAGTATATTACTCTAAATTGTTTATATTATACTTCTACAACACAGATAAACGTGACAAGGAAGCAAATAAAAACAATAAAAATCCTTTCAGTAAGTTCAGCACCAAATGTAAACAAAAGGAAAAATATTATGTTTATCAAATAAGAATTCCAACCAAGCGCATTTTTGCTACCAGCAAATAAAATTATGAGACGAATGAAAGCAAAACGCAAGTTGATTTTAATATATGTACGTATTCGCGAGGATCGCAATCCTGCCGTTTAAAAATGCTGGCATGCTCCCCCAAGCTTGAAATTACATTCAAAAGGAAGCAATACACTTTTTATTTTATTAAATGGGTTTTATTTGAACTATGATGCAGTCGAAGGAAACTGTTCTTTAGAAATAGATGTATTTTTACTTGAATGTTACACTGTTATAGTGAACTAATAAACTATTGAGAAGCTAATAAAACTTCCTAACAAAATACCAGAAAACGAAGTAACATTATTTTATTCAGCGAAATTGATATAAAGGGTGTAAAACACCTCTTAACGAAGCCGAAAGGCACTGGTTCTCCCTGTCATTGCGATCATTTTTTTTGTTCTACACCATACCTGGGAACCTTCTAGTTACGGAGATATTAGGGGTCAAAGTTCCAACTTTTTGACAAGTATTTTTTAAATACAAGTTTTTAATGTAAGATTTTTACTTTAAACACCTTCACGACCCCCGTACTATTCAATCCGTCCATCAGCACAATGTTTTGAGTGCGTTACATTGAGTTCTACCACAAAACATGATTTTACACCCCCCAAAAAAAATCGTTTCCCAGCAATAATTTCTGCGTAAAGTTACTTAGTTTCATGTACAGAATGCTTGGTTGACGGCTTCGTGATAAGGTGATTTACACCGTGATATATATATGACGAAAACCATACGCTGACTTTCCACCACTATACCATCCATCCTGCTACCTTATGCTGTCAATCCAACTGAAAATCATTGCGGTAAAACACAGCGCTTTAATAGCGATGGCCAAATTTTTACTGGTCATAAATACAAGTACTCATGAATATTAACAAGATTCACTGCAGCACACCCGTAATATGAAAAAAATAAACTGTAACATAATAATAGTGTAATGGGTTACTTTAGCAGAATAGGTATACTATAACCTCACACCTGTATTTCATCGAAGGGTATGGCAGGAGTGTTCCTTAATAGTGCTCTCACATTTCGCCAGTAGTGCTTTTTTTCCGGATGGGAAATCATCAAATAATCCCCCCCCCCCCGCTCTGGACGGAGCGGGAGGGAGTGTCAGATTTGTACTGACTAAAACTCATTCTCCATCCATGTTCCTTCTTAGCCCTTTATGTTCCAGGGCCACGGTATCTCTTTCGAACAGTCCCGTAGCCCAGGCAGCCGCCAGTTGTGTTTAAGTAATAGGGGACGACCTAAATCCAATTATGCAGTTTTAGTTTTCATCAAAATCCGGCTAAAGACTCCTTTTCGCTATTCCTCATAGTTTCGTATTTGGTTATCCACGCCCACTTGCAAAATTCAGACAAGGATACTTCAAATATAAATGTATTTTATTTCCGAATGCAGTAACTCAACTATACCTTAAGCAAATAATATAAAGCTCAATCTTTGTATGGTTCGCTTTGACGGCGGTTAAAGGACGGCGGTTTGACTCGATTATTCAGCGTGGTTGGTAGTTTCGTTTCATAACTATTTGAACAGGAATGGTGACTTCAAATATTATTGCAATCATTTATGAATTTAAGCTATACAAACAAAATCCAGTCTTTGCTGTCGTGCAGTCGGGGAAAAAGGCTTGGTGTCTGAAATAAAAACATGTAGCTCAGAAGAAAGAAATAACATTTATTTGCGTAAAAAATTACGTATAACTTAAAAAAATATCGACTGTAGCATTTTCTCCTGTTTGATTTTTTTCAATATCATTAATTCCAAAATTGAGTAATTCTCGTGGGTCAAATTCCACAGTCCACGCATGCAAAGCCGTAAGTAATACCTAGTTAATCGGAGCTTGGTTTAAAAACTAGTATTCGTCACTACTACGAAAATTAACACCACAATATAGCCACTTCACATTCCAAAACTCCCCCCAAACGAACGCAGCCGCCACGAATTACACATAACCAAATTAACTATCGTAAAACGCAAAACAACTGAATTAATAATTTAATGCGTGAAAGATAATTAGCGCAAATCAAACACAGCAACATCAATTATCGCAAAATGGCAAACAATCGTTTAATTACTCAGTGGCATGGAAACCGCTAAATTAAGCGACAACCAACCCCATGTCGTAAATATGTTGCAGACGATAATTAACTTTACATGCATGCTGCAATCACTATGTAGTCATTATTGGGCTGTATCGGAGGAGGCTTTTGTTGAAACTGTCTTTTCAGTCAGGCAGGCAGAACTCTAACTGGTTTATCATCAACAGCTTAGCCTGTTAACTGATGAAAACAAAATATCTCGAACGATTTATTATTAGGAAAAAATAACAACAATTCTAATATTAAAACACGACATTCTTACTTGTTGTTAAGTTTCAACTACAATTCTTAGCAAAACAAGAAGTAAATAAACTTACATTTCGATAATATCAACCAAACTCCAGTCTTCTACTATTCTACCACCACCACTTTTAGACATCATTATAGAAGTAACAGCGCCTAATCAACTGAGATAAAGAAGAAACAGTGATAATACGAACATGTAACACGCATTATTATTTTAATTTCTTCCCAAAAGGAGGTCGGGCGCATAGATAACAACAATACTGAGCCGAAACCGCGTATTCCTCTAAACAATAAGATCTGTACGTTAAGGCAAGGCGACCCAACTCGCTATTGTTCAAGGAACTCGCTTAAACACGATGGGCGACAATAGAAGGGCATTTAAAATTTATACAGTTCGACATTTTGTTTTAAATATGGTTTTTGTTTAGTTAATGGATGTTGGGTGCTTAAATGTAATTCAACTTCTGTCTTAATTAACCTATAGCTTCGCCTAATTCTCTTTCCACAACAGAATTAATCGAAAAAGTTCAAGACCTTTCCTGGAATCAATTAAGTTGCCATAAAATGTAAGGTTGATTAGCTAAGAGATTGAATAAAATTAAAAGGTTAGAATAAGGTTGTAGCGTAGGCGAATAACTAACTCCTCATACCTGGACCAAACTGAAAAATGAAAACCTGAACGTTATATTTATATAAAATACTCTTGAATAAGCTCGTATCTAAGGCCCATCTCAACCCAGTCGTGTAGCCACAACCTTACTTGTTCTAAAAGGAATCATTCTCAGTCTTCACAAAACAGACAAATTCAACGTTCGTATGTTCTCGAACAAGCCAAACAGCGGTGACCACACCAACCACAAATTCCGAACTTTAAGAGTCATCTATCCAACTTCTACACCAAAACTTGTTTGAAATGTTATGAATGAAAACTGAAAATTAATTCAGGCGTGCATTAAAACAAACTAGTGGAAATTACAACGACATGAAACCAATTAACGGGAACCCCTTGGGAGTTATTTGATGAACGAAAAATATTATCCGGTTAAAATTTCACTTTGAACATTTTTCAATTAATCATAATGACGACTAATAAATTAAGTGGATCGACTAATTGACGAGTCTTTTGGAATTTAATTTATGGCGAGAGTCTGTACTGAGAATAGCGGAAGGAGGAAGATGGAACAATAGGGGTAGCAAAAAAAGTGAACGTAACAGTATTTCTGATAACGTTACACTTTTTTCTCAATACTTTTAAAGCTACATAGAATAACTGCATCGTTAGTCTAGTGACCGTAAGCCTGACTAGTGAGCATGAGGTCCTGGGTTCGATTCACGGGTCGGGCAAAGTTTTATTCAGTTTTTCCATTAGGAATTTCTCAGTAGCAACCTCAGACTCTGGATTTTTCCCGGTTGATGTAATAAGTTCGTCCCATATTACTTGGGACTTAAACATAAATGGCGAATTGTAGGTTTACTATTAGGTACACCTCTGCCTAACCATTCGGGGATTAGAGACGGATGTTATGTTATAGATGTAACGATTTTTGTGCATGCCATAAAATTGTGAAGTCATCGGGTGTCGGGTCATTTAGTTCCCTTCAATATGGTTGAGTTGAATGATGGCTGATACATGCGTCATGTTCATGAACGGGCGCTGTTAGTTGTTACTGGTCATCTCTTAGCTGCCACAATTTATTTTAATTACTTTATTTTTGAATGACTGATTTAATATTTTACCCTGAACCTCTTAACTTGAGCGTTTTTTTACATCCTTATCACATTTGTAATTCTTAACATAAATGATGTAACCATGTTTTTTTAACATATTTTGATTTAAAAGAGTGTCCATTACGTTTCTGGCCCATTATTCTCCATAGCTTTACGCTTTGGAATGGACAACTACAATACTTTCACAAGTTATTATGCCTTGTGACTGGGACTGTAGCTTCGCGTTTTTTTTTGTATTTTCATTTTTAAAAGTGCCTGTTATGATCTAATTGAAATAAATGCTTTGAGTTTGAAGCAAACTATGGCATGGCAATAAGTTTCATATTTACTTACGAAAGTAGATGCATAATTTATGTCAGCTAACAAATAGTCCTACATAATTACATCCTGAGATGGATGTGGAGATGGCGGGATGTGCTGGACAGGACCAGACGACCAGTGGTCCACATTGGCCCTAGGTTGAAGGATTTGGATGTCATGGGGAGAGGCGTTTGCCCAGCAGTGGGATGTCACAGGCTAAAAGTAACAGTAATTACGTTCTCAGCATAAGTAAAGATACACAAGTATTTCAACAGTAAAAAAGATCCGGAACAAGTCATTCATAAATAATTGAATATACTGTCGCGAGAGTACAGGTGAAGTTTTCTCTTTACCTAAATGTAAATAAAGAAAATTTGCCTAATATAAAACAACTTTCCGTTCAAATGGAAGGCTCCTTCCCCTTTATCGTATTTTCCTGTTTCGCTTTATAATAAAGTTTATTTATGTTCATTTCATTATCTAGATATGCTGTAATAAAATCTTTAGTTAGTGCTCTATTTGAAAAACGAGGGTATTGGAAGAAGATCGTAATTTTTAACAAAGTAACAGGGTAATTTGGCAGTTCTACAACGAACTACTCAACTACGTTATCAAATTGTATGATAATTTATGTGCCTTGTACTTATTAGGTTGTTTTAAGAATGTGAAACGTGGTAACCTTTTAGCGTCAGTGGCCTTTCCACCTTCCAAATTCTCTAATGACAATCAGCAACACTTTCAATTAGTCAATAAATTATTAATTAAATCTAGGGGATTACTTCTTACGAACAATCAAACATTTTTACCTCTTCATGATGTTGATGGTTTTGTTACAGACTGTTTCACTGTCCAGAAAAATCTTGTCTTATACCTGAAACATACTTCACCAGAGTAGGTGTAATCAATATCATAATTAAGTCCCTATCGCATATTATTGCCTCATTTTATTGATTTCTGGTGTGTAAGTGTAGACTGATTTTGATATTCGATACACCCTCAACTAAACTCAACTTCGAACGAGTAAATACAAAAAAAATAATACAATAAAACCCTGCATCAAAATCAATAAACTCGTTTGACGGAGTAATATTTCCGCCAGTTGAATCATCGGAACAGCGTCTAGTGAGGCTCGATTCTGAATCCCACCAGAGTTGACTTAATCATAAGAACGGCCGCGAAATCGCTCCGGTTCAAACGAGGCCCCGGGGAGCGACCGACTATCGGCCTCCTTTCTCCTTTTGCTTCCTTTACCCGGAGACGATCTAGCAAACTTGCCAGGATTACATCGGACTTACCCCCACCAACAGCCGTATGAAAAACTTGAGCCGTTAAAGTGTTGTTGCATTTTTTGTCGAGTTTTAAACGGTAGCTTGATTTTAAAACTAGCTCAGTTTAAAACTACGCTTTTACGGTAGGTTTTGCTTCTTATGATTCATTTGCTTCATAAATAGTTGGTTACCTGTTCGTCTTGGTTGTGTTACGGTTAGCAAGTAATGTAAGAGGGATTTCATAAAATTGTCTGTTCTGTTTAGTGAGATGGAGTGGTTTGTTTTCAAGAAGGAAAAATCTGATACTAATTTTGTAACTTTTCGTCTGCCTAGCTTTTCCAAACTATGTTAGGCTTTAAGTATAACTGCATGCAGCTGGATAATAGTGTTTTATATCTTACAACGACCTATCAGACCTGTACAACCTGGCCGCGTAATGCCAAACTGTAAATTACCTCAGACACGGGTTGCTCTGTGCTCGCAGGTAGTTTGCTTAAATGAATGAAGGGCATAGTACATACTAGCACAGATAATGTCTGTGTTGAAATACATTTTGATTTATAACATTGGAGCAAAATACATACGAGTACTGACAGCCCCATGTCTATCTCACTCCTCTGTGATGCAATTGATCGATTCATGCCACAGTAATTAAGGGCTTACGTAAATATAACATAAAAAAAATATTTTTATAGTGCCAAAAATAGTACATGATTACCAAAATAAAAACCCATTTTAATGTGAAACTATAACCCAAAATTTTACTATCATGCTATCCTTTTAAAGCAAACTCCAACCACAGCTCCAATCTAAGGCGTAGTCGATGGAGCCCCGCTTTGTGGGGCTCCTATTTCTCTCTACAAGGCTTAAAGAAACCTAATACGAAGGGGATAGCGGGGTCTTAGTTCGCTCGCTTCGACATCTAGACCACGCCATCCTCTTCGAACCTAACCTGTCCGAGTCGGGCTGCACGCTTAGCTCGCTCTTGCATCCTAAGTTCTCCTTAATATTTCACTACCCTGCCAAATCCTTTGCTCTACACTCGTAAGTAGTTTGCTTTGGAAATGATAAGCATAATATATAATAATACAGATAATGTCTTTGCTGAAATACATCTTGCTTTTTAATGTAACGAGCACCAAGCGATTCAGCACAGACAATGGATGTCTGTGGAATTTACAGTTTGGCATTACGCAACCCGGCCTATATGACCTGTATAAATAAGATTACCAACGCAGTTTCAGTCTGGATCTAGATGTGTGGTAACACTATACGGGTCTGATTACTGGAACGGCTGTCAAAGATCTACAAATTCCGCTTAACGTGCTACCAGAACGGCTTAACGTGCACTCCCAAAAACGGAGGAGTTTTCAATATAAAGTGGGATGCTAGATCCAGGTTTGAATGCAGAATTCAACCAAATTATTTACTCTTTCACTGTATGATTGTGACCATCTCATGAGTACTTTAGGGTAAACCTCGAAGCACTCTGTAAGGGTAGGCTGCTCCTGAATTTGATGTTATGCGTTTCACACGCGACAGTCGTTGTCCGCGCGGTCGGGTGGAGGCAGCAAAGATTCGGGCGGTGAGAACTTTATTTCTTTTAAATAATCCAGTACAAAAAAGATATAAAGAGGAGCTCGTGGCTAAATATTAACAGCCGCATGGGTCGATCTTCAAGGTTAAGCCGTGCTTGCCGAGGTTGGTCGTGGATGGGTGACCATCATTACATACCGAGTTTCCTCCGTGCCTCGAAAAGCACGTTAAGCTGTTGGTCCCGGTTGTCATTTGAAGATCTTTGACAGCCGTTACGAGTAGTCAGAAGCCGAAAGTCTGACATTCAGTCTTACCAAGGGGTATCGTATTACCCATTCACAGGGTTGTGGAGGTCAGATAGGCAGTCGCTTCATGTAAAATACTGGTACTCAGCTGCATCCTGTTAGACTGGAAGCCGACCCCAAGATAGTTTGGGCTAGGCAGATGATGAGTACAAAAAAGATACGAATAAAAAATCAAATTCTCCAAACAAGTACGACGAAGCAGCAAAAACTAAAATAAACACCACTTCTTCTGTAGATTTAAAATATCCAGACTTCCATCGTTTACTTTAGAAGTTTCAATATGAACTGCCTGCAATCTTATTTCAACTCCTAGCCATTTCTCAAGTAAATTATTATGAAGCCAGGTGCTAATATCATATAGCGCAATTTAGTTTATAGATGTCAGTCGTCATTAGTATCTCGTTACATACGACACTAAACAAATAGGTGTACACTTAATAATGATTGAATGAGCACATAAAAGCTTATGTACATTTAGGGTTACAACTGGATTTTAAACTCTATATTTGTAATGATAAAGTCGGAGTTGGATTGTGCATCTTCTTAAAATTTGATACGGTAAATAGAAGCCCCAGGACGCGCGGTATTAGAGCTGGCTTATGGCACTGTATTAATTTTGAACCGTAGTAACTTAGGTGGTGACAGAACTAAGATACCAACGCATAATTCACTTGGTAACACAAATGAAACTACGCTTAATTTACTGTTATAATTTAGTGAATTCCTTTACAGTCCAAAGCGTTGAGTAACTTCGTCGTGGCGAGATGGGATTCTGTTGTGTGGAGGAATTAATGTGATATTACTGTTGTGGTTTGGGTATCCGTTTACCCTTAGCGTTTGATGCAACGATAAAGACAGTTAAGATTTTTTTTTCATACTGAGATACTTTTATTATTATTTCATTATGTTCGTTGAAGTGTGTTTATAGGAAAGTATTACATTTCTGTGTGATTAATGAAAAGTAAAATAATTAAAAACATGCAAAAGTTTGAATTCAATAACAGAGCATCGCAAACCACTTGTTCTTATCTAACGAAGTTGCCCAATTTTTATTATCATTCCTCTACATATGAACAAGCAACAGCACGTGAAATTGCCAACAAAAAAGAAAAGGGAAAATCACACGGAGCGTAGCATCACGGGCCGACTCGGTTCGCGAACTACATTACAGTTTACATAAAAACATCGCGTTCAACGACAACGGGGCATCAACTTTCCCAGCGAAGACATAAGCGAAATTGAATTACACATATTGAAAAAGAAATGTGTAGCTCCTTGGTAGGCGTGGTTTTGTTCGAAGACTCCTCCTACCCAGTGATCCGCGCATGAATCGCACCGGCATCGCTCTCAAGTCGGCCGGTCGTTCCGTGTGTCGTACCAAGCAAGTCAGTGCGAAACGGGCAGCGCGCCGGAGCTGTGTCGCGCCACCGCACAACTTACCACTGCACACGACGAACTTACTTCCCGTTAATGTGCCGCGAGAATACACAAAACTTTCGCGTTCAACTTCTACAAAATTTAATATAACTTTACCGGATCAACAGAAGTGAGGCGAGGAGAGTAATGCCCGTAAACAAATGATTTGTTAATTAAACCGACCAGGTTTGAGTGGATTTCATGTTCAGTGAGTGTGGCGAGGATGACAACCACACGTTTATTTATTACAGATCTGCTCCATGAGCTATGATCAGTTACAGAAGTATTGTTTCGTGTGACTGAATTGCTTTAGGTGAGTTATAGCTGACCAATATTGGTTTGAATATAATATATGCTACGTTAAAAAGTTAATAGTTGAACTATAGTGCAAAACGCACCCATACAAAATTATTTACACAGCTTAAGAAGAATGGACATTAGTAAATAAAACTCTTTTAACAACCTTTAAGTAAAATTTCAAAATAATAAATTTATTCCCATATCGCTAATGAGAAAGTTTGGAGTCCTGCCTGAATAAATAATTCGACAGTAAAAGGCTTCAACTATGGAAACTTTAACGTAAGAATAAGTAAATGAAGTGGTTTAAACTCATTATTAATGCCTGAACGTTTGTGCTGTAAGTTAACAGAGTGAAGGAAGTTCAGGCATGACTGCTCTTCTAAAGTGTATAATTAATTAGCAGCCTATTCTGTAACCAGAACGATAATAGAACAAGAAAATAAGTTCTAATGAAAATTACAAGGCAAAATAAAAATACCTAAAATACTGGAATGAAAATTAGGGCTAACGGATATAACATGTAGCCCGTGGCGAACAAAACTGTTGTAGGACTGCCCTGCCAGTGACGTAGGTACCCACTTAGGGATTTTTCCAAATCGCCCCTTAAGCGAGGTAAAAAGGGATAAAGTACGTTTTCACGGGCAACGCCGCGGGCCGAGCGGGGCAATAAATAAAGTTGCCAATTGCTCTCCCCAATGAAACTCGAATTTTCCAACCAGAAATTGCTCGAATTAAAGATTTATAAAATCGTTTAATTGACCGGTTGGACATATAAAATTGTATAAAATATTTTCGAGTGCTTCATATATTGATAAAAATTCTTATACTTTCGGAAAAACGTTATCCCATGTTGGCAATAAATATTTAAAACAAGACAAGTATGGACAATACCACAAGTATTTATTTCATACAGCCACAATTATATAAATAATTATTTATGCTTATATACAATTTAAATCATGCTGTGCAATAAATGTTTTTAATAAATGACATTTATTAATATTTTTTGCTGAACAAGCTTACAGGTAAAGACTAATTGAATATTACATAGTTTTGCAAATCCATAATAGCAATAGCAATATTCAATTCCTTATGAAAAGGGAATCAGCCGTAATATTCTGTTTCAATATAACGTTAATATTCTGTCAATTTTTACTGAGTGAAAAGGCCTAAATTCTAAATATCCGTTTTTAACATTTTGGCTTTCGATCTAAATTTTTTACAAAAAGTATTATTTTAGGTCAAAAGACAACAGTAGGTATATAAATTTATTGTTAAAATAGAACTTTTTAAATAAAATATCGCACACTTACGTTTCAGTTTCACACTGCTTTAAAATAACAACATCCACTGTTTTATTAATAAACGTTGATCAAATTCTAACAAAAACAGCCAGTTTATAAGTCAATACATTTTTTTAATAAGTTGTTCATTAACTTAAAAGCTTCTTGAAAGCTTAACAAGAAGCTTCGTCAGTTTTACAAAATGCGGACCAACATAATTTAATATTCTATTCATTTTCTGTATGAATTCCTGTGTACAGAATTTTTAGGAGCTTTTTATAAAAAGCCTTGTATTTTTTCCTATATTTAACATTCTGCCCTGGTATTATTTTTGTATTTCTTATTCTCATTAAAAAGAGTTTTGTTAACAGTCTGTGTGTGCTTCTTTTGTACCGAGAACAAGTGCTTACCCCTTTATTTCATTTAACGAACATATTTCTAAATCTGACAAGCATTATAAAACTGACATCTGGTAATTCCATTGAATAATTATGTAATGTAGGTTATGCCTGCCATCTTACGTTAAGGTACTTACATTTATTTCCAAACATAGATTTAATATTTCATTATAGACTAGCTTTTGCCCGTGGCTTCGTTCGCGTTATGGTCGCAAATTTTCACACGGGAACGTTTTAAATAAATACCCTATGATACTTGGGGATAATGTAGCTATTAGCTATTTATGAGATTACGAATATTTTATGCTATACTTTACTTACCAGATTTAAATGTAATGTGATTGCAAATTGATTTAATGATAATAATAAAGCATTCATGAACCTGTTATCTACACTAAGCAATACATTTTTGAAGAGATCGATATTTTATTTGCTGTGTTAATATTACACAGCTATAGGTAAGTGTTTAAAAGCGATAAATGTAGAAGGTGACTTTTTAAAATAATTTTCAACATTCATAAAATAATTTAAAAAAAAAACATATCCTACTAATATTATAAATGTGAAAGTGTGTATGTTTGGATGTTGATTACTCAATCACGCAAAACAGTGGAACAAATTTGGATGAAATTTGGCCCTCGATTAGCACGTAGGATACTTTTTATCCCGGTAAATGTGTCTAGAAGACGAAGTTACGGGCTTCTGCCCGCGACTTCCTCTACTAATATATACCAATTTTAATATAAGTACCAAACTCACAAATATCTTTAACACAGATGATTTTTATCGCAAAAACCCCCAGCCAATAATTCTTCTAAACACAATCTCCCTGTAACGGATACAATTAAAATCAATTACAAGTAAGGGTGATTTTTATTAGGAACGCTTATCTAAATAGTGTGAGAAGTACACTTAAGTGGATTTGTAGTCACGGCAGAGCCAATGCTTCCGCAACAGTGAGTAATTTAAAGACGGCCACGCTGATATCTGCGGGGGCATCCATTACCCCCAAGAACGGGGTACTAGGCTACCATAAATTATAAGGAGGAATACTTATACGCTGATTTATATAGAGCTGTAAATTTTCTATTCTATATAGTATTTAGAGGCTACGGTCTTTATAATGGGGGCCAGCATATGGGCCTCAATTACCGCAGCTGTTCGCGGTAATACGCGTTCCGTTATGGAGTGAGGAAGATATGTTACGGCGTAACCAAAATGTATGAGGGATTTTTAAATTGGGCTATGGGTGCTGTGTAAGCGAGCCGTATTAAGGGTAATATTTGGTGTTAAAATCCGATGTTAAAAGCTACTGCTAGCTGACTGAATGCCAGCAATGAATACGTTTTTAGTTTTGTTTTGTTTCTCTCGTATATTCTCTTCGTCTTCTCTCTTCTTCGCATGGTTTTTACAATTTGGTAAAACATCAAAACTTCTTTATTAGTATTTATACAAATCCATACTAATATTATAAATGCGAAAGTAACTCTGTTTGTTTGTTTGTTACCTTTTCACGACTAAACGGTTGATCGGATCGTAATGAAATTTGGCAAGTAGTTACATTAAATCGAGATAGATTAAAGGGAAGGACATATCATATACATCTTTTTTTTTACAGACATCTTTTTCTCTATACATCTTTTTTTTTTACAGATCAAAATTTTCATGCGGACGAAGTCGCGGACAACAGCTAGTTCAATATAAATATTACACATAGGTACGAAAGTTACGGTTTTTTTTTAAAGCTGGTCATAACCGCATCAAAGTCCGTAGTAGAATTTTGACGCGGTCACATGCAGCATGGCAGCAACGAAAAACTATTTTATTTTATAAAAGAACAAAAGTAATAGTAAACAGCATCATAGTGATTGTGACTAATTATATTTGTAGAATACATTAACTAACCTGAGCTGTATTTTTACCTAACAAAAGTTAAAAGACGGAAATCGCCAAAGGAGTTGGTGAGTGGAGGCGGGCTGCGGTGGATGGGTCGCAAATGTCATGCGTAACAGTTCTCGTGGCCCATCCACGGAGGCGACAGTAGGCTCACGGGGTGGTGTTTTTTAGTGGGTGCAAGCCCCACATAACCAAACCGTCTCCCCGTTTGGCAAGGTATGCGTCAGGCGTTTTTCATCACTTAATAAAAATATTGTTATTTGATAAATATTCATAAAACACAGTTTTGCCGATAAAATTAGTCGAGAACATATAGTAAGTGGCAAGAAAAAGGCTACTAAGCCATGTAGATAAAAAATCTATTTAAAAAAAAAACTTAACAACGAAGATAAACGACACATACATACACAAGTAAACGACACTAAACTTCGTAGCAAATGCATGCTGCGTAGCCACCTACATCACAAATTCTACGGCGAAGCACATCCTAACCCTAACTTCCTAACTTATATTATAAACGCGAAAGTAAGTTTGTTTGTTTGTTACCTCTTCACGTCCAAACCACTGAACCGATCATCCAGAATTTTTGCATATACGTTGTCAGGTGTACAGAAACGGACATAAGGTACCTTTCATCCCGAAAAAAAGTACTGATCCCCAGGAAAACCACAATAGACGGTGCCGCGTGTCCAAGACGGTTATTGCCAAATTCTAAATTTACGCGAGCGAAACCGCGGGCAAAAGCTAGTTCATACATTCTATTTTAAATCTTTGTTAGAACAAAATAATAGCACCACGTTTTTCCGATTTTTAGAAAAACATATGACTGAAACATTTATTTTTTTGTTGAATTTTAATGTATCGCAAACATTACTAAATAATAAATTGTTATTTGAACAAAGCGGATCCGGATACAAAATAACGTGGTATTTTCGAAGCCTGAACATTTCTCACGTCTATTTAATACACGATGTTGGGCTAATAAAAATTAAGGGGTCCACTGAGACATTTACAGGCACTACTGTTTTTGCCCTCGGCTGTAAAAGGGCAATATTTGTTTTAGTGGTCCGGCTACCTGCCGTTATCCGACTCTTGCGGCTTTTGAACAAGCAAACTTAGGGTGAGTAATGTTAAACGGGTAACATGTCATTACTTTGAAATTACAGAAGGTAAATAAATCACCCGATATTTGAGCGTAAAGATAACTTATCGCTTTAATTTTAATTTAAATAGCCGAGTTTTGAATGACTTGTGACTATAGATAAAAATACAGATGCATTTACAGGTTGACTATGAATTTCAAAATAAATACAAATTTAGAAATATATTGAAAAATTGTTTATTTATTAAATAGTAGCTGTTGCCCGTACCTTAGATCCCGTGCAATTATTATAAAAATATTACTTCTGCCTATTTGAATCGGATTTGGGTAACAATTTCAAGGGTTTTTATTTTCTGCAAGGAGCCCTAAACCTTTTTCTTAAATAAAAGTAGCCTTAGCTTAGCCTTAGTAGTTACTCCTTATAATATATCAGCTATTTACCAATAAAAGTCCCGTCAAAATCTGACCAGCAGTTTCGGAGTTTAGCCGGAACAACCAGACAGACAGACAATTTTTTTAAGCACCGTACATTCTCTTTTATCTATGGACACATCAATTTTATTCATTTGTATAGATGTTCGTTGTTAACAGGTGACTTTGGAAAGACCTATGTTTGCTTTTCACTTTTCACATCAAACCACCTTAGTAAACAGTAAATACCTAACGTCCTAATAGAGAGACTGAAAAAGGGCACAAGTAAATAACTTTAAAAACTTACAGCAGTGAGGTCTCCAGAGATAGAGAATGAAATATTATCTCTCTTTGTTATTCATTCGTGTCTCGACGGATTCATAATTTTGTCAACACTTAAAATCTGAAGTGAATCCCACTGTATTTTAGTCTTTATCTTAACAAAAATAAAAGTAACTAGATGTGTTTGGATTATAATAAAATCCATTTCGTTCTAGGTTTACACAGGTATTAAACTGCAAGCCGGCCCCAATAGTTGGAAAAAGGCTAAGCAGATTGTGATGACTAGCGCGATTTTTTAAGAAGACGTTTTGGATTATCAACTAAAATAAAACTCCATCCATTTTTTGACGCATGCAATCGACTAACGTAAAAAATCGTTGGTTTAAGAAATTGTCCGTCCGAACAAGAGCTCTCGGAAGGAATTCGTTAACGTGCAGAACGTTAACGAATTCCTTCCATATTAAGATTTATTTAGACGTTGTTGAAATTAAGAAAAATAATAATAAAAATGGGTACGGTCACAATGGCCGTGACCCCTGGGTGACCACCGGGGTTGTATACCAACAAACAGAATTAAAAAGAGGTTCGGGTCAAGTCCCAAGTGGCTGAAAAGATCCACCACTACTGTGACCATCTAATAAAACACCCACGTTTATACCTACCAAAATAATGAGGTTAAAACGATACCGTCAAATGTATCAAATAATAGATTTTATTTTATACAGATCTTAATTAAGGCATCAATTTAATATTAATTATTGAAAATACAAACAGTCGCCTTTTCCACAATTCGTGGAAATATACATATAAAAATTAAATAATAATTGCATTTTCGCAACAACACAACCGAGCAGTTCGTTTTAAAACGTTCTGTTGTTTTTACATGTACTTTACCTTTTCCATCATGCAACCAATAATGTTCCGGGAAAAAAAACCTTGATGATGCATAATAAATTAAAATATTAAATACAACCTGAACTGCAACGAATCGAACTGAAAAACTTTAATACTGGGTATTAAAGTTTTTCAGTTTACTTACGAATATTTTGCTTGTTAAAAAGGTATCATCGTATGTGAAAAAGCGCGGCCTTTTTATTTTAAGGGTGATGTTATGTTGTTTCTCCGTAGATAAATTCGCAGCGTTCGGTCAGTGTCCAGTGAAATCAATAACCGTCCAATATGTGCCTATCATTTTGACATCTAGAATTTCGTACGCAGCTTATGGCAACGCTTCAGTTGAGTATCGGTCGTAGTGTCAGCGGACAGCGATAGTTATAACGTCTAGATTTAGGTATAAAATGAACTATAACTATCATCATATCAGCCCGAAGTCACCCACTGCAGGGCATCCCCTTTTTTCTGCCACACTTCCCGGTTCTGGGCGTTCCTTATCCAGGTGTTTCCCGCGACTTTGACCATATCGTCGAGCAAACGAGCTTTAGGACGGCCCTGGTTTTTTTCGCCTAACTTTGGCCATCACTCGATCAAAGCCTTGCTCCAAAGCTAATAATATAAAATAATAGAATAAAATTAACAGGGTTTGAATATTTTGACCTATCATTTTATTTTCATAATTGCGGCCAAACTTCCAAAGTGTCACGTTTCCGAAATCAGTAAATCAAATTATTTTAGTAAGTGAGTAAAATTTTGAATCTATTTTTATTGAAATGTGGACCAGGCTCACATTATTCCGAACGGAAAAAAAAGTGAGTCATTTATCAATCAGTTTTCATCTGACAGTTTTAACTTATCACCAAACTTTCAACTTTATCGTAAGTTTTTATGTTGGTTTTCAATTATTCTCTTCAACAAAATTCCAATACCTAATCAAACGCCATAAAAATTGAAGGCCCAATAACCTTTCCTCACCAGCTTTTCACACGCCAACAGTCAGCCGTACCTCACCGGCCGGTACCGACCGCGTGTTGTATGACGGTCCAGTTTTTGTGCGACACGGTACACCCGCTATTCATTAGGCCGCCGCTGTCCATGTCCGCATTAATTACAGGACGCCTCTGACGAATGACACGCAAATACGGTACGGATAAGGCAATAACAGCGGACGGGATGTTGGTAAGCTGATGAGAGTAGGAAATAGTAGGTGCTTACGTAAAGTCGGAATAATTTGGGTGTACCTACCTGATTATGATCACTGCGAAAAACTTAGCGGAGGAAAATTACTGCCACTGTGTTCTGCTCAACTGTCACAGAAGTAGTAGTTTTGTTTTAGTGAACTGATCTGCCAGTAACATGTCTTTAAAGTCACCACTAGTGTAACCATTCTCCTTCGTCCCGGCACGTGATTCACCCCATATTAATAAGAAAGAAGGTAAACGGTAGACCTAGAACTACCTATTACTTAAAGAACAAAGCTAGCATGGTAACTGATGCCGGAAACACGTGCATCAAAAATCCGCAATTACTGGTTCTCAAACAGCCCTCGCTGAGAAAAAATAAACTTTTTGCAAAATAACCGGTAAGTTGTTCTTTTCAGTATGGAATTCGTGGAAATATCGATAATTAATCATTAAGCAGTTCATACCTCAACTTGAACAAAGTCCCACTTGTAGCTATGCCAAAGTTGCTGCCGTGAGTCGTTGATTTATAAAAAGTATTTCGCGTTCGAAACGCGTAGAAAGTAGAATAATGGAACAAGAGTTAAGGTTTATATTGTAAGAAAAAGAGCACGTTTTCAAAAGACTAATATATATTTTAGTAAAGATATTGGATATCATACAAACCCAATGAATACAAAAACAATCACAATTTCCTGCCCTCGTCCTATTGTACATGAGGTCGGCGCAATACGTTTTTTGAAGTGAAAACTTCTTCAACGGCGTTGTGCACTTTTGTGATGGGTAAATAATGTTTAACTCGCGTCAGGACACGGGATCGTCAGGTCGTAAGACGGATTGACATTAGGTTGCGAAGGAAATTGAACTGTATGACATCAGATATTGAGTTTGGGTTTCCAAAACTGGATAATTATCTTATGCACAAACAAAACCTTCGGTTTCTTCAAAGAGGTAAAATTCGTAAGACGGATTGTAATAGTTCTGAAGTGTTCAATTTTTTATGTTATATACATTGTCATGTTTGTGTACGATAGCGCAATAAATGAATGTTGTATTTTACCACATAAATGATAGTACTTTTATAATAATTCTAGCAAATAAATAAAATAATTAAAGCAATTTGTGCAAAATTATTCCCTAACCGTTCCAAAACATCAAAAATGCACAACGTTAATATTCAAGTTTTCACTTCTGCCGGCACTCCCGGAGTGCAACCCGTTTTTTTTCTTACATTCTCCTCTAAACTCCGTTTCCTTTCATATCATTCTTCACAAAATTCATCCTTCGTTTCCTTGGTCTTCTTCTCCCTCTCCATCCATCAACATTGATATTTAAATCAACACTCTTTTAGACACATGCGACTCGTACCTAATACTAAAACCACTTCCACTCTTATTCAATATTCCTTTTCAAAACATTACCACGTTCCAACGCACGATTTTCTATTCTACATTCACTTAATACAATCCAGAGCTTTAAATCGGCTAGGAGCTGCATAATATAATAATACTAACCTTTAAACCAAGCCCCATACGCATCAGAAAGTAGGCATAATCTGACACAGTTCCAATCTGTAATGTATAGAAAATGCATCACTAAATACGACTGGTCAAAGGATTCTCTCAAGCCAATACTAGGGATTGGAATCGTATCAGAACTATCGATATTTTACGCGTTAGTAGTATCGATGTTGTTTTGGCATCGGAATTAAAGTATCGATGCCATTGTTGAAAATATATATTTCATATTTTGTAAAAAAAAAACTGATAAAAAAAAGATTGAGCTTTATTTTAACGTATTTAATAATTTATTGAATGCATGTTGAATTTTTTTTGTCAAGTCGTTATTCGATTATTACCGCTTTCATCAAATAAGTTTTTAAAAACAACATTTACCTACGAAAGCACTGTCTTCACTAGAACGTTCATGTCTTAATATAACATAGACTAAGCAATCTAAGCATACGTCTTGTATGCTCATATCCTCGAGTATAGCTTGAAAACTATCAAGTACAAAAATATATTGAGTAGGTAGGCCATCAGCATCATTCTCTTACCACTATCCCAATTTATTTGTGGTCGGCGCAGCATGCCTTCTTCTTCCATACTTCTCTATTATTCGTAACCTCAGCAGTTACCTCCTTGCTAGCCTTATCATCCTTCACTCAGTCCATCCATCGTTTCTTTGGTCTTCCTCTATTCTTATAGCAATTTATATTCATACTCAACACTTTCCTACATACAATACATCTTCTTCATTCCTCCACATCACAACCCCATACCACGACAACTATCGTAGGTATGTAGTAGTAGGTAGGTATAGTACTTGAATTATAATCTATCCTATTTGAGTATCGATACTCCACAACTATCGATACTTTTTCTGAACCCCTAGTCCGAGTTCGATACGCCGACCATTCACTGATTACGCCGGTTTATAATTGCCGCTCTCCAAATGAGCTGGAACTGCCAATCTGACGAAAGCAAAATGTGTTTTCAGTCGCGTGATCATTAATTTGAGCATATTGTGTCAACTCTCACATTGATGATTTAAATGGAATTGCAATCGTTTTGATTTCCAGTTGTTAATATTGCTAAGTACGAACTGATTAACGTTTGATAAATGTTGTGTATGTGCAGTGAACGGAACATGCATTGTTTGAATTTTGATTTAGATTGTGTGGTTTTTGAAATATCGGATAGCTGCATTGCTTTTCACAGATATATCCCAATATTGGTTTAGGGCTTTCATTCTATACAATTTTTAAATAGGTGAAGATTGACTTCGTATCAGACATGTAGTCTAATTCAAACAGAATGCACCGATCAAATTGTGGGTAGTTAATTTGTAGTTTGGCGTGATAAAATAACTACTTGTTTTTTTTTTTAACTTTGCGTTGAAGTAGATGGCGTTCAAAGTGACCTGAGTGTATCTGCGTTATTTTGGTTGAATAGTTTTCAGAATTCTTATGCCACCCGTGGGCTTCTGACTTGGCTTTACATGCTGTCGAGAAATATATCTTCATTTTTGGTTTTCTCAGAATGTTTTCCTTCACCAAAGCTAGTGACAATTCGCAAATTAATCCGAAAAATCAGAGGTGCCCGCCTTGGGTTCGAACTCGAGACTTGGCGGTCCGACTGTAACACCACTAGGCTATAAAAGTGAATCCACGATTTACCTATGCATTACCAATCTTATTCTTTCTCACTTATTTGTAGAAAGTCAACTATTTGCTCACAAACTCTGCGTTCATACATTTAAAAATAATTTTCTTCTGAAGAATTTTATCTTTCCCTTTGTGTTAAACATTTTTATTACTTTCTTTGTTCGCAAAAACTAATCAAGTGAAACAATCTTAAAGTTAGTTAGTTAGAAACAATTTGAACCGGATGCGAATTGAAATAATTCAGTGTGCCGTGACGCGTAAGTTTACAGCTTTAACTCGCAAATGTAGTGGCAAGTAATGGGTACACTAAACGCACTTATTTTCACGCAATCTTGGGGTTACATGAACAATATAAACAAACGTAGGTAACAATAGAGGGAATAAATGAGGATTTGTAGACTGTTTCAATTGAACTTAGGTCGAAAGCAGTATACAGGTTTAGGGGTATGAGGAACAGGGTGCAAAGTTCCTCAATACTCCATTGATAAGATGGGATCCGACCATGCAGGTGTTATGTCAGGTGGGCAACTTCCCGACAGTTGTTGTCGGGTTTCTCTATATAGTCTGCAGAGTCAGCCTTGATGATATGACAAAAATTTCACATCACCCGATTGCCCGAGCTAGGAGATGCATACGAATATCCAGCAGTCGACTGGGATATGCATGGATTAAAGTAAAAAAGTTTTTGTCGATTTAAATTTTGCTTGCGAGATGTAGGAAATTGATGTTAGTTCTTCAGTCGTGTCATAGATGGTGCTATAGTACTTTTTGTAGTAAGTTGGTTTTTGTAGGTTGCTACACAGGTTCGAGAGTAAGATATATATCTTGCGTGAATATTATTTATTGTGAGCTCCATATACTTCGATCGCTGTTACAAGTGACATAATCAAATTAAAAAAAAGTTCAGTTATCAACTCCGTATGTCATTAAAACTCTTCTTTACTTCTTAAATTTGTCACACAGTAAAGTTTCGTTAAGAAAATAAAGCAAGGTAACAGAAACACCATACACATACTTATCTATGTGTATGGTGTTTCTGTTACCTTGCTACATAGGTACCTATACATATACATAGGTTCCTTATTCCCATGTGAGTAAACACTATAGAACATCACCTGTTAAGATCTTCTCTTTATTCTTCACTCACGTTCATAAATCAGGTTATACAAGTAGACCGAACACATCATCTGCCTAGCCTATTCCCAACTATTTTTGGGTCGGCGCTTACAGTTTAACTGGATGCAGCTAAATACCAGTATTTTTCATAGAGCGACTGCCTATCTGACCTCTACAAACCAGTTAGTACTGGGTAAAAGGATACCCCTTGGTAAGACTGGTTGTCAGTCTTTCAGGCCACTGACTACTTCTAACGTCAGTCAAAGATCTACAAATGACAGCCGGGCCAGCGGCTTAACGTTATCTGGGAGACACAGAAGAAACTTGGTATGTACTGGGTGGTCACCCATCTACAGACCAACCCAGGTAAGCGAGGCTTAAAGATTGATCCGAGCGGCTGTTCTTAAATAACCACGAGCTACGAGACCGCACACAGTTACCTAAAATAGTATCGCCACGAAAATCATTTCCGAATAGCCAGTAATCCTACTGAACGATTTGTTAACTCGTACAAACTGGGAATGCTATCCATTGGAAGAGGAATACTGTGTAGTCTGGGGCTCGCTTTGATACACTTAACGCAAACTACACATGAACACGAATTCTACGACTCTCCAATCAAATGTATTATCGACGCCCAGAATGTATGCGTAGTTAGCAATAAACTCGATCAAAAATATATATTTCATGAGTTTTGTAGTGTAATCAGCCTACAGTGTTCCCACTGTTGGGATAAGCTTTCTCTGTATGAGAAGGAGTGCGACATAATCCCTCAAACGGGTCAAGTCAGGTTGTTGATTCCCTTTCGGCCGCCATGGCAACTGAGTTTCGCAACCAGTAGTGAAAAAGGAATTTTTATTCTTTCTTGGCAACTAGTTGCGGTGGAAGATTTTTTTTTCCTAATACGCAACCAGTTGCCAACAAAGATTTTTTTCAAAAACGCTAGTTTCAATAGAAGAATTTATTTTCTTCTTACGCTACCATATGGTAGTGTAGTCCTCATATTATTTTTAGTACAAACACTAATCCATAAGTTTTTCAGATATTTTACTTACATAACATGCGCAATGGAATGGTATGCAAGATACTTGCCTTCTTTAATGCAATTTACTGGCATGTTCTCCAGCAGTGGGATGACGCGGGCTAACAGAATCAGTATCAGTACTGGCATGTTTATTTGAGGCTTTATTTTTATAGTGTTTAGGTTCATAATCTTCAATCCATATACTCCCAAATCCCATACACCCCAATAAACCCACATACACATCCACACTGTCGTCCAACACACAGAAGGGCGTAAAGGAAACGCATAACGCTTGCTGGCATTAATTACAACTTCCGATGGCGTTCGTAACGTTATCGCGGTTCAAACGCGGCTGCGCTGCGTTCCGGTGATTTGTCATTGCCAAGCTGCTTGTTTTCAATCGATTATTGCTTGCTTAGTGGCGATTTTGTGAGTTTATTTAATGTTTTTTGGCACTTCGTCTATGTAAACCGTAATGTGGCTAACACAGTTTTATTTTGTTAACGCCTATCCCACTGCTGGCCAAAGGCCTCCCTCATATGTTTCTAATTATCGTTATGTTTTGCCTTCTCCGGCAAATCAGTCAGGAATGAGTCCAAATCGTCAACGAAGATAATTTCGTCTTTGACTTAAACAATGCTAGCTTTTGATGAAGATTTTAAAAAGTGATTAAACCTCCTTTACAATATAAGAAATGCCAAAATCATGAATAAAATCATGCATCTAAACTTAAAAAAGAAAACCACACAGTCTAAAAGCGGCTTATAAAAATATTCCATTAGCTAACTATGTGATGTAATGCACATTCTGGTAACAGAATCAGGGACCAAAAGACACCACCGTATCCATTTTGTGATTATATTATGTGGAGTGCTGTTGTAACGATTCCCTGGAAGAGATTTGGGGAAATTATTTTATTTCATACTAACTTTTACCCGCGAGTTTGTTCACATAAGAGAAGTATCCTATGGCAGTTAGTGAAAGATTTTTTTAAACTTATACACTACCTTTTTGTAATATTATTATTCTATCAAATTACTGCTAATTATGAAATTTCTCAGTAGCAGCCCGGAGTCTAAATTTGTGCCAAATTGATGGCAAATAGGCTCGCCCTCTTTTACATGGGACGCAAAACGTAACGGGTGAATTGTGACTGCACTATTGGTACACCTCTGCTTAATTCTTCGGAGATTTTGTGTTTATTGTATAATTGTTATGTGAAATAATTTTACAATCTATAATCACACAAACCAAAATACAAACAGGGGCAAGGTGTTGATAGTATTTTTTTTTATATAATACTCAAACTCAAAGCATTTATTTCAATTAGACCATTACAGGCACAATTAAAAGTCAAAAATAAAATGAAAAACGCTAAGGTACAGTCCCAATCACAAGGCATAATAATTCGTTAAAGTACTAGTAGGTAGTTCTGTCCATTTCATTCTCCAAGTTTGTAAGTCAGTAATATTACTAGATAACGAGATTATCGATGCCTTGGTTTGGCTTAATTTTGCCCGTTCTCTCCAATAGTACAGTCTAATTCATCATTATCCCCCGACACATATTCCAATTTATTTTTATACCACATTTCTATCAGCTGTCGCCTCAGTATAGAATACAAATAACTCAATACAATCATAACCATGGATGATCTTGACATCTCTGAAGGTCGGAAGATATTGACTATGCTATTACTTTTGTTGAGAATAAATTAGCTCGTTATGATAGTAATAAACATGCGTATACTCACGGGAACAAGTGTTACTGAGCCTTTGAATTTATATTATACTTGAGATCACAACCACTACCTACGGTGATAGTATAAGTACCTTAACTCTTTATAAAATAGTATGTCCCAGCAGTGGCAGCATTTGCATATAATCCCCAAATGAAACGAATAGCCTATCTTTTAAAATTAAAGTTCGCGCGTTCATTCGGACAAAAGTTAGCAGTATCGTCACAACGTTAATTTTTAGCCATTGTTTGTCCTCTTATATTAGTATTTATATTTTGAAACATATTTATAGTATTTTAGATATCCTCTGTAGTTTGTTTTAGTATTAAATTAATAATATTTTTAGATATACACCTACCACTGTCTGTCTCTGCATCACCCAAAGGTTGACTGGTAGAAAATGCCCATGGCATTAAGTCCGCCTGTGCACTATGTACTTGAAGTGTTAAATAAATAAAGACAGACAGACACAGATAAAAATAACTTTTTAAGTGATTACTGAAAAAAACACCCAATCAGACAATTGAAATACTACTACTTGAATCCAGTTCTACTTGAATCCAGTTTTGAAAGTTAGAAAACATCCTTATACGTAAGAAAAGAATCATGTTATAGTACACTTTGACACCCTAATAATGGCTCTTCCACGACCCCTAATTCCTGAGGAGGGAGGCCCGAGGTCCGTGTTTGTGCTGCCTCGAATCTTTGATATCAAATTCTTTTAGAACCGACCGCACGTACTCTCACATTCACTCATATTTTAGATAACATTCGACTGTTTCTCTGGTGCTCCACCGAATCTGAATAAAAATACGAATATTTTACTACCCCTGCGAGTTCGTGCATAGATACTGGAATTTATTGTTAGGTTTGGTTACATTTTTATTTCGTTTTTGATGAATAAAATACTGCGTTGATAGAATTTGTTCACAGATCGATGGAAGCGAATGAGCAAATATTTAGTTAGAACGAATAAAATATTAAACTATTTTAACTAGAATATATTTTTACCTACAAAAGTGTTAAAGTGAAGGTTTTACAAGTGATCAAAATGTCCCACATGTTTCTATAATGTATTCGGTCTGCCTAACTGAAACCTTTTTGTAAGTTATCGAATCTAGGTCCATCCTTTTGTTATGAAGCCTTGGTCCTCAGGTTAGTAAAACTGTGAAGCCAATTAAACTACTACAAACAAATATTCTAGTATTATAAGGTAGATAACTACCACGAACAATTACTGATAAAATGACCTCCTGAAAAAAAAAAACAAATTACGACACAATATTACTCCTTTAGAGAGCGGCGGTGGCCCAGTGGTGGCAGCCCCGACTTACGAGCAGTAAGCCGTGGGTTCGAACCCAGGCAGGCGCATTACTTTGTGTAATTTATTTCATCATCGCTGCTCTCAAAAACGGTGAAGGAAAACATCGTGAGGGAACCGGCATGTCCTAGAACCAAAAATTCGAAGACATGTGACATCTACCAACCTGCACTGGGCCCGCGTGGTGGATTACAGCCCACTCCCACTCATAGGAGAGGAGGCCTTTGTCCCAGCAGTGGGAACATTATAGGCTAATGATGATGATGATTATTCCTTTCACAGATACCGCTGACCAATCAGATGTGGAACTGCGTTCACTAGTGTTCAAAATGAGAAGACTGAAGTGGGTGTCGAAGTTGCATAGCGGCGGCAGGTGGCAGCACCGGGCAGTGACTCGCTGAAGCAAGATGGGAAGGCACGCGCAGGGCGGCCCCCTAGCGCGCCTTCTTGTATTGGCAGTTTTACATGTCAATTTTATTGGTAAGTTTTATTTTATCTTTCCATAGATAAAACCTGCGACTCCAATATAAAAATTATCCAAAGAGCAAAAGACTCCCTGCCGGAGTCTGTGTTTCCCGATAGCTACAATCTGGGGTTCTTCAAGTCAAGAGTGAATAGGTTTCTTCTAACTTCTTAACCGTGCTTCACCGTCGACCACATCATCGCTTACCATCAGTTGAGATAGTGGTCAAGCGCGAGCCTATTTATAATTAAAAAAAAATAGTCGATCCTTATGAACGGGGAACTGACTCTGCATGACACTCATCTGACAAAACATCTGCTCATAGTCAATGGACTGATTGGACGATAAAACAACCAAAAAAAAACATAATAGCTTCCTGCTGTCTTCTGTACGCTTAGATCTTTTAAACTCCGCAACGATTTTTGATGCGGTTTTCATAAAAAGACAGAATGATTCAAGAGGAAGATGAATGTATAATTTATTCCTGAAAACACATACACCATGCGAACGAACACGCGGGCAGCAGATTTTTTTAAAATAAACAGTTACATATTTTGAACTTCAGCCTTCAACGGTTCTTCTATGTTCACCTTAGATCTTTTGGTGTCCTCATTTCACTTAAGCGGAGGCCTTTGTTCACCTTGGAATTGATTCACCCAGGTGAAATTCTTCCGAGGTGAAATGAGGACAGCAAAAGATCTACTTTATGCATAGTGGAATAAACCATTTTCAATGAAACAAAAATTGGTATTGCATCAATTTTACAAACACTATTTTCGGTACTTATTTTCGTTTTTTATATGTGAACATTATTTTCTATTTTTTATGATGTATGGATTAAATTAGAATTTAAAAAATTCATTCGAATTCATCCATTCACTCATTTTTATTCATTTGTTGATGGGTGTATTGTTTGAGAAATGATATGAAATAAAAATGAGAAAAAATATTATTAGGCGGTTGAAGAGAATGAAAAAAAAAACGTGTTTCGCCGAAACCAAGTAACATGGGACAAGGGCAAGAAGATGATGATGTAGATATCACCATGTCTGTCTTATGGTTGTAACTCTGCAACATCATCATAAATCAAATAGGGGATAATCCAATTTTTTTTTCTTTGTCGGTCGGGTAGTTTATTAAAAAGTATTGGACAAGTATTTTTTTTTTTTCACGTGGTCATAAAATTACGGAGATATATTGAGTTGAAATGGCGCATGACGTCACATGTAGGTAAGTTTTATACCTACTTGCGACGTAGTAAGCCCCCACTCTCCAACTTTAATGAGTTTTAACTAAGTAATTTTTTGACATTTTGATAAAACAAAAAATACGTGTCTAAAATTTTTGTATTACCTGTCTGACGGACAAAATAGAATGTCGTTTTCTTTACCCAGTCCGCACCCCTATTCCTAACAGATAATAATTACCGTGTTAATCATTCGGCAGCCTCTTAAAATCTTTAAAAGTATCAAACAACCTAATGTACAAATTTGTCAAACTTCATTTTCTTTTGAAAAAAAGTATCAACAAAGCGCTCGTTTAAAAAATTGCAACATTACTTTGTAGTGACAGATTGTTCGCTCATGGCCCGGGGCCACTACACCAGGTTATTTCCCCGAGTTGACTCCTAAAATTACCGTGGGACGGTAAACAACTGACAATACTGCGCTTTATTCTATTTTTAGAGCGGTTTTTACCGGATTTTTGGATTTGAGTAGCCTAAATGGTTGGTTTAATATTATTTTTGGCGAAGTGATTTATTATTTTCGGTTTTTTTTAAACAGAAAGAAGAAAAAGTTATGTTTAAGAACACGTCGTAAGTTTCGTTGTAAGACAATTATGACCATGTATTTTTATGGAATCTTTCATCAAAAAATAAAATAAATTTCTTCTTTTGCCTTAAATAATAATGGAAAACTGCCACGTTGGGTCAGTGGTTGCAAACGCGACTGCTGTGCATGCGGCCCTTGATTCGATTCTCGGGTGGGGCAAATAGTTATTGGGTGTTTCGGTTGATGATAATAGGCTCGGCTCCTAATACATGCGACTTAAACATAACTGACGAAATGTGGTAGTACGATTAGGTACCCACTAAACTATTTTAAAAATAATGGCTCGTAAAATGTTTTAGATGTAACACAGATTTTAAATTTTAATCTCAATAAAAAAGTGAGGAGCAGTTTTTACATGTTAAACACATATTAGAACATTCCTCATATAAAACCGCACACGTCAAAACTTTCTAATAGTCAGTACTTTGTATATTTTTTACTTTTTATAAATTAATACTTGTTCCCTTTGGACGGTCCGGCTTTAGGTATGTTTATTTTTAGTTTGAACGTCGTTTTTCATTTAATTTTCCCTGCTGTTATCACGTTACATTCATTGGTTTTTAAATTGCGACATAATTTAGTTTTACTGACTCGCAAAAGCAGCTATGCTTGATCGTTCTTTTAGTTAATATTATTGTAGAAGCTTTTGCACTTTTGAAATGGCTCTATAAAAAATCCTGTTTACAATGAAGACTATGGTAATATAACCGTTTAAATCATTTTTACCATAAACATATTCAGTACAGCCGGACTAGTATTGTAACAGAACCTCACTTCCGCAAATGCGGAATTCCACGGACGGTAACCCATTCCCAGATTGACCTTAGCAAGTAACATAAAATAACATAACATCACGCCTGTAATCCCCGAGAGGTTCGGCAGAGGTGTACCTAATAGTACACCTATATTTCGCCAGTTATAATTAAGTCCCATGTCATAGGGGCGAGCCTATTGCCAGCAACCGGGCAGATCCCCGACTCCGTGGCTGCTACAGCAAAATTTCTGATGGAATAACCCAATAACACTTTGCCGGACCTGGGTATCGAACTCAGGATTTCATGCTCAGAAGTCGCGCTTGCGACCTCTAAAATAACACAGTATATACAGACAGCGTCATTATGTCCTAACCACATCTCTTTTTTTTTTACGGGTCATGTATTAAAATGTTACATTACTACAACATTTAATTCGTTACGAATAATCTAAAGAATACTTTCATAAAGAACTCAATGTTTCGACCCGGATTCGCACCGTCGCTGTACCGAGCTGTGTCTTATGTATACAGCGGTTTAAAAAAAATTGGCAAATTAGCCAGCGAACCCTTGAAAATTGCGATGAAATTGGTATCCACTATCGTCCAAGTCACTTTATCTTTAGGTTCTTGTCTGATTTTACTCAGTTACTAGAATTGAACCTCCAACCTCTTACACGTCAAGCGGTCTTGAAACCTCCGTTCTATTTATACGTTAAATTATATTTCGTAAAAGTTAAGCCTATTATTGCTAGTCGTTATACCCAATAATAGAAGTATTAACGTTTTATTGAAAAAATCAACGTAAAAAAATAGAGTTTAAAAAAAAACAGACTTAAACTAATTTTTTCAGTAAAACATAAAATATAATAAAATATTTGTGTTGTTAAAATGTTTTTACAAAATACAAAAATCAACTAGGCCCAACACGAATTTGAACGCACATGTCTTTTGAGGGGGTAAGAACTCAATGGAGCTGTGTGTACATACGTACCTAGCCTAACCTATAACTAAAACCCTTTTTACATGGGACCATTCTTCAGACCTTGCTCCACAAAACAAGCAAACTATAATATCCTTTCTCATTTTTACACCCCACGTCAGTCGTATCTCGTAATATTCAGTAAATCGCGGTAAGGGAATCTGTTTGTGTAGGACAACGTGTGGGTTGTCAAAGCCTAAACCCAGTAGCGAGGTGTAAAGGTGGATGCAGACTTTTCAGTGAAATAAATATTCACGCGCGTTTTATTTATGTGTGAGGCACAATGTGGTTTGTATTTTTACATGGTTTTTGCGTAGGTAGCACAATTAAACACATACATATATTTAAGGCAGTAGGGACAATAAAACACACAATTAAACAGTTAATAAAAATATACTGACTGATTTATGCCTGCTTGCATACATTAATAGCATCACATTATGTGGAAAAGAATTAATAACTTCGATACAGAATATTACTATTCAATAATCCGGGTTCAATGAATTCACGTTATTCGAACCACTGTCCGTACAAGTTCGTCCGTGTTCCTTAGGGAATACAAACCTTTTACGAGTGATATCCTTCGATTCTTAGAATTAAGTTCAAACAAGCTAGACACGGTGACCTGTAGTCCTTGATACTATATGAAATAGAGCAGATGACGAGTACCTACGACCAACAATGCTAATAGATTGATATGCACTGTGCGGTTTCATCAACTAATCGGAACCTACCGGACACAGGATTCCCGGAGCACCACAAAACTCTTTGAGCTACACAGCTCAATTCGTGCGTATTTGGTTCGCGGTAACGTGTATGGGGACCTTTACGCGACGTTTCGGGTCCGTGTTCACGGCGCTTTGTTTCGGACTCGCTCTCATTTCACAAAGTGCAAGCTTTCGCTGCGTTAGCGTAGAACGTTTCATAATGCTAAACTATTGTACTTTACACTGTTACGGTTATGGAATCATGAGCTAAAGGGAATCTAGATATTAGTAGAACGAGAATTTTTTCGCATGTAAAAACTTGGTTTATGGAGTGATTCACAACTTTAGAAACAGTTGTGAATAACTGCAAAAACCAAACATTTACTGATACTTTAATTTATTATCAATAACACTGGAATCGGGATATTTACCACGTTTACTTTTTGTTCTGATTATCAGTGACCGAATTGCGCAGGCTACTGCCGGAGAACTCAAAAAAAAAACGAATTTATAACAAACAAATTTATTTTATTTATTTAGATTACTTCTTCTTAGATACACGAACAGTTCTTCCTCTCCTGCCAGTGATCTTAGTGTGCTGACCACGCACACGCAGGCCCCAGTAGTGACGCATACCCCTGTGGGCACGGATTTTCTTGAGCCTCTCCAAATCTTCACGAAGCTTAGAATCCAAGTTAGATGATGTCAACTGGCTGTACTTGCCATCAACAATATCCTTCTGCCTGTTGAGGAACCAGTCAGGGATTTTGTATTGTCTAGGGTTGGACATGATTGTGACAATCTTTTCAACCTCTTCTTCAGCGCATTCTCCAGCACGCTTGTCAAGATCAATGTCAGCCTTCTTCAGAACGATATTAGAATATGTATATTCTATTCTAATAAAAAAATACAATTAATGAAAAATCAAATTGACTCGATCGATGGTGGATACGAAGTGTGCGGGCTCGGTCACGTAGACGGTGTCTTCGGGCCTCGTGTTCTGTGTCAGCAGTTTCCCCTCGTAGCAACTGGGTCGATGATGCGCACGCGTTTTGCCTCGTGCCTTTGTGCCAGCGCCTTCCTTCTTTGATGCGCTTAACAACCGTGTCGAAATAGCGAGAACTTAAAACAGATATTGTTATTGATAGTGTTAGTGACCATGTGAGTTAAAAAGTTTAATTTACTGTCGTAACTAGGATTTCTTTAAAATATTATAACTATCCAATAGCCGTGAGGACAAAATAAAAATAGTCTTACCTTAGTATTCCGCATATTTTTAAGACAAGGCTTTGTTCTCGTGAAGAAACTCAAAGAGTACTTACCTGCATGGACACGAAAACTTATTGTTTATTTATATTTGAAAGTTACTGCTAGTGGACATTGCTATAAGTGAAAACAGACATAATAGTAAAGGACACATTTATGACGTCTAGACAGACACGCTGGACTTTTCCTACTTTTATACATTATTTATAATAGAATTACACTCACACCTGTGCTTAAACAAACAAGTTTAACACAAACTTTAAAGGCCTAAAAACCGAGTTAGTTAGAAAGACAAAGACTGTTTGAAGATGCTATTTTTTTTAAAGTAGATAATGTTAGCACCGATGGTTTCATAAATTACTTTCTGTTAAGTAGGACAATTTTTTCTAAATAAGCTAATAATATGCTTCGATTTATTAAAACATTCATTGGCAAATAATGCACAGTCTAAACTGCTACTACAAACTGACTAAGGAAGAATTTTTGAAAGGTCCTTCTTTAGGAGGAAGCGCTAGGGTACCCCACAAAATTCAAATTTTCTTTAATTTTTTGCAATTTTCAGGTCAATTAGGCTTTATCATCATCTGTCTAGCCTTTTCCCAAACTATCTTGGGGTTGGCTTCTAGTCTAACCGGATGCAGATAAGTATTTTACAGTAAGCGACTGCCTATCTACCTCCACAACCCACTTCTACTAGTGTAACCGGGTAATACGATACCCCTTGGTAAGACAGGATGTCAGACTTTTGGCTTCTGACTACACATAACGACTGTCAAAGATCTACAAATGACAACTGGGACCAACGGTTTAACGTGCTTTTCGAAGCACGGAGGAAACTCGGTATGTAATTATGGTCACCCATCCGTGGACCAACCTCAGCAAGCACGGCGTAACTTTAAAGGTCGATCTATCGTGCGGCTGTTATTATTTAGCCACGAGGTCCTCGAGCCTAAGTCAGTGTTAGGCTGTTTATTAAACCAAAAATGATTTGCGGCCTACCCTGGCGCTTCCACCTTAAAGAGGTTGAATACAAGTTTTTTCTGGACTTCTGCCAATGGCACAAATGGCAATGGGTTTATTACATGGGACCGAAACATAATAACGGCGAAATGTGGGTGTACTATTAGGTACACGTCTGCCTAACCCTTCTTGCATGACATGAATGATGTAACCAAGATTTTGTAGCATATTTTGATTTAAAAGAGTGTCCATGGAGTTTCTTGCCCGTTCTTCTCCATAGAGATCTACGCTACGGAATGGGCAACTAGAGTACTTTCATAAGTTATTATGCCTTGTGACTGGGACTGTAGCTTCGCGTTTTTTTTTGTTTTTTTTTTTGACTTTCAAAAGTACCTCTAATGGTCTAATTGAAATAAATGTTTTGACCTTGACTTCGACTTTGACTTGGATTAAAGTCGTGTTATTTACTTATTTAAACTTCATGTACAATAGTTTTTTGAGGGCACGGTTGGCGCAGTGGTTGAGCGATCGACTGCTGCGCTGCGTGTCGTGGGTTCAATCCCCGCACGGAACAAATATTATTTTGTATGGCCTACAGATAGTTGTTCCGGGTCTGGCTGTTTGTGTATGTGAGTTTAAATGTTTGTAAACGCCCCCACGATACAGGAGAAATTCATAGAGGGGCAACGATTTTATAATAAAAAAATAAAAAACAAAAAAATAGTGGTACATTAAGGCGGACTTAATGTTATGTATATGAAAGTTAATCATTTTTGACAATGGGCAATACCATCGGCTTGTTGGGTAATTAAAACTTCCTCACTATTATCTAAGCTATTTCTGTCGGTTCTATGTTTAAAAATATTTCTTTCATCCACCGGATATTAAGTAAACAACACGAACGTTATTTAAAATTCTTTAAAACATTCCTAAAAAACGCGGCTTCCTCTTGAAACCTCTATGAATAACTAGAGAAATATTCTAAGAATTTTCTCTTCAGAGCAAAAGGCAATATTAATTAACTACATCATCAAGCGGACCCTTTATACCCTCAAAGTGTGTACATAAAAAGAGTATTTAACGTTTGCGTAAATAAATCCGGTGAGACATTTTGCAAATGGATTTTTTGTAGTCACATAGGAGCAATTCATTTGACGTTGATAAAAATATAAAAGCTCTGTAGAGTAGCGTCGACAACCCTTTCAGGGCTCAGAGCGATGTCGGTATCCTCATTGAAAAAACGTTGAGAGGTCAGAATAGAGAAAGGGATTCACGCCTCCCTGGGTTGTGTGTTAATTGCTGTTATTTGCTTTGCCATTTCATGTAGGTTTCGGATCAAATGAGAATAGATGAGGAACTTGCTACTCACTATGATATGACATTTTCGTCCAATTTTGCTTTTCCTTGCTAAATATTTTCGAAATAGCATCACATAGCAATCTGTCATAACACATCGCATCATGTCATACTCCTGTCTTCATTCCAATTTATTTGGGGTCAGCGCAGCATGTCTTTTTCTTCCATACTTCACTTATGCTCGTTATCTCATCATCATCATCATCATCAGCCTATAATGTTCCCACTGCTGGGACACAGGCCTCCTCTTTATGAGAGGGAGTGGGCTGTAATCAACCACGCGGGCCCAGTGCGGGTTGGCAGATGTCACATGTCTTCGATGTTTTTAGTTCTAGGACATGCCGGTTTCCTCACGATGTTTTCCTTCACCGTTTTTTAGAGCAGCGGTGATGAAATAAATTAAACAAAGTAATGCGCTTGCCTGGGTTCGAACCCACGGCTTACTGCTTGTAAGTCGGGGCTGCCACCACTGGGCCACCGCTGCTCTTATCGTTAGCGTTATCTCATCAGACAGCTCCTTTCTAGCCATTTCATCCTTCACACAACCCTTCCATCGTTTTATTGGTCTTCCTCTGCTCTTATACCCATCTTATCTGTCATAATAAAACATTAAAAAAACAATTAATACTAAAAAAGTTTCGATAATCCCAATAACACCATTTATTTTTAATTCAATGATATCATAAACATGCAATTCTAGTAAAACAGCTATTTAATGAAGTGGTTATAATCCGGCGGATCCAGTACCGATTTGTTGAGATGAAATGGTCGGATTTGTATATTTATTTGATTGGATTGGACTGCAAATCTGCTAGTTATAATAACGAAATGTTTTATAATTAAATAATAAAGCAACACGCCTGCAATCTCCGAACGGTTAGGCTGAGGTGTACCTGACAGTATACACATATTTCGCCCATTATGATTAAATCACATGTAATAGCGGGCAAGTCTAAAAAAAAAATTGGCTTGACATGGAAATCGAACCCGTGTGTGTACATCTGAAATACTCATTGAGACATGTGATGTCGACTTGGTAGAAAAAGTGCTGGCGACGAACGCCTAAACTAACATCTAAAGAGGCTTTTAATGTTGGCTGAACCGATGTAGAACGGCCACTTATGAAGGTCTGCCTACTTAGCCATCTTATGCTAGTTTTCTATTAAGGTATTATTTTAGAAACTTGAAAGTTACAAAGATTTTAGGCAGCTTTTCATAAATTAATAGGATTTTGATATTAATTAGGAATAAGTGTTTATAGGTACTATAAAAACAAATAACATCACTAAAATGGGATATTTCTCATTTATCATTTTTATGTTAAATTTATTTGTTAAACAAATTTAATTGTGCATTAGCTAAGATTTATCTGTAATGTCGTTCTAGTTTTGACAAATAAATAAATGAACTTCTTGCTCCCCAAACTAAACTCACATAGATCGAGATTGTCTCGGCAAGTAAGTACACCACCCGCGTCGGAATTGAATTAATCTCGTTCTAAAATTTTCACTTGCCACCTTATCTCCTGTCGTATTGTCGTTTTATTGTGCCTACCCTGGAACCATTAGCGAAAATGTCACAGCGGTGGCATTGTAATCGCGCGCCCGCGGCCTGCCCGCACAATGATGCGGCCGTTCGACCCCGCTCGTCTACACGCGCCTTTTACCTTTACTATGATACAAATTTGAGTTTCTATAATAAATGAGAATACCCCCAGCACTCGCATTATTTACGGAATAGAACGCCGCTTTACCTCACCACAATCCCGGACCGAATTCCAGAGATAGTCGCCGATCGACGTAGAAAGCTTAGCTTTGCAACGTATGAATGAGTAAAGACTTTTACGAATTGTGTCGTCTACGTTTCAGCTCTCGGATTCTTTGCATAGAGTTAGAAAATCTCGTGTGGTGATTCACGTCACGTTGCGAGCGAGTGGCCGACAAAGGGAAGAGGGCTTGCATACCTTATTACCACCTTTTTGCCAAATCCCCTCTTATGTGTAACACGACGCACTTGGGTCGGCAACTCGGAATGACAACTAGGTGTTAACACAAAATGATGTTGTCGGTAGATGTAATATTTTTATTCTCTCCAGAAAGCTCTTTTAATACTATTCAAAATTCATATCTCGACTTTGTGTAATTACTTACTCATATATAGTGTTTTAGCGTCGGTCGTGTTTGTTTTCACTAAATACTTGACGACGGCAGACATACTCGGAAAATTTTACGATTATTTATCGTATATCTTAGTTATATATAAAAGAACTAAAACTTACAAAAGACTAGGACAACATAAAAGCAGCGGAGTTCAACCTTCAAAGCTTCCAAGTCATTAGACAATTAGGGCGTATTTATTTCTTTGCATATTTCGCCACATCGGAATGTCACCGCGGGTCTCCTTGCAATTAATCAGCAAGTCAATGAGCCGTTTTGTTTGGACATCGTCGATGAGTAATCCTTCCCCAGTGATTTACTGACGGACCCCAAATATCCCTAAAATAATGTTTACGTCAACTCAGAATTTTATCATTTTTAATGGCTATGGTGCTCTTTAAAACTGAAAAAGGTTTTTGCTTACTTACTTAAATATATCTTTAATAATATTGGTTTAGACATTTATGTAAATGTGAATTTATTAACGTAACGATTATGAAAGACAAATATAGCGAGAATGCAATAATATGTAAAAATAGTGAAAGCTATACAGGGTGTAACGGAAAGGGTATATACATACTTAAGGTTGTGCTGCAGACCATCAAACTGAACATATTTGTCCATCGGACAAACATTGTTATATCGAAAAAAATATCAACTGCCCCATACATTTGGGTCGAATAGGTATTGAAATTTTGTATCATCCTTAAGTATGTTCATACCCATTCGTCCTTAAGTATGTTTATAGTCTTTATTAAAATTATCTACAAATATTTTCCATTATCAAAAAAATATACATATTATAGTCTACGTACTGAAGAGACTCCTATATAGAGCGTAGAGCTATTCGGATTCGAGACCAATATCAATTTTAAAAGATTTATCGAATACTTAGAGAAAAGCAACATTAGAAAACAAAACACAACTACAAAGAGCGGGGTTCGTATTTATTACCCTTATCTTATTTGCATGCAATTCTGTATATTGCTGTCCCCGACATACACCATAAGCCGTGGCTTCCGACTTGTTTATAGAATATTCGCTCATAAACATGCAGATTGCGGATGAGACGGTTTTTATGTAAAATTGGGGAAAAGGGGAGCCATTTTATTTATTAGCCTCTTGACTCCGTGGCGCGTCACAACTGACAGAACAGTTGCTTGAGAAATTGCTCGTAGTTCATATCGAGATTGAGCGAACACACCCTGAACATGGGGGAATTTAAATCTTATTTTGTCGCGGAAGTTGGGGCGAGCAAGTGATACAATACTGTGAAGCGTTAAAGCAGTAATTGTTACGATACAACAAAAAGTTGGTAATATTTATTCCGTAGTATGGAGTACCAGTTCGTTGCTCTAAACTAAAACAATAATGGTAGTATAGTACGAGTATTATTAGCTTGGTCGATCACAAGTGAAATTCTAATCCTGACAGCTCGCCGATGCACACGGTAGAAAGGAAATACCTTTTTTATGTAAACTTCTTTTTTTTAATACTAATAATACCCACAAAAAAGCTCTAGTATCATGTGATAAATCAATGGTTAAGTTTATAGAATAAAACCATGAATAAAATAAAATAGAACATTAAATTCAGATTCAAGAGAGATAAAATATTTGTAGATAACCTATCATTTGGTAGATTTAAGACAAACATGATATTAACTTCAGACTATATCCTTGACTTATGGCAATATTATGTAGGATGTAAATACATATGGAAATTAGAATTAGATTTTGTATTAAATATTTTGCATGAAAAAACATGTAATATAAATGTCAAAATGCCATCAAGAAGATTTGTATGTCAATATAACGACGCGAAATAACCCTACAATTTTAATAAAAACACAAATGCTTGCAAATCGAATCTGTTGCAATAGATATTCACAAAAATATTTTTGCCAAACAATACAAAATTAATATTGCAATATTTGGTGTTGGAGGGTTCTTTCATTACGAATTTCACATTAGCAGCCCCGAACTTGAATCTACGCACAGTTGATAGCACTAAACTCGGCCCCTAAATTTCACTACCTTTAATTCCCTCGTGGACTAGTGAAAGTATACCTCTGCTTGACCCTTCGAAAAACATTCGTGATGTATGTGTTAACAATGTATGTGGTAACAACATGTCTTTCGAAATTAATATTTCCCTGCATTCTCACATGCGACAATAATTTCAAAATTCCATTGTCTACTCCATAATATGTTTCCCTGGGCACAGTTTCAAGTCTAGAACTCATTTAGTCGCACGATTATCGGACCTGCAACAGATGAGCCCGATCGTTGCCACCACTTTATGGCATTATGTTTTCCTATTGCCGGCTAGCGCAAGCTAAGCTCCACTGGATTTTCTACTAAGTTATTAAGTAAACAAATATTTTCTCTGTTAAAATGGTTTCAGTTTCTTGGTAAGAAAATTTTGCTCACGGGTACTTTTTAATATAAACTGATTATTCGAGTTCTTGGTACTTAAAGTAGGTTTGAAGTTAGTTTTAGCAAAATTAGTAAATTAGTTTTCTTTGCGTGAGAGCTATGCTTGGAGTTTCCTTGCGTGATCAAATCAGAAATGAGGACATCCGCAAGAGAACCAAGGTTACCGACGTAGCCCGAAGAATTGCCAAACTTAAGTGGCAGTGGGCAGGGCACATTTCTCGCAGAACAGATGGCCGATGGGGCCGAAAAGTTCTGGAATGGCGACCGCGAACCGGAAGACGATGCGTTGGAAGGCCTCCCACTAGGTGGACCGATGACCTGGTGAAGGTTGCGGGGATCCGCTGGATGCGCGTCGCATGGGACCGGTCAATGTGGCGACACTTGGGGGAGGCCTATGTCCAGCAGTGGACGTCTTTCGGCTGAAATGATGATGATGATGATGAGTTTTCTTTAAGAGCTTACGCAACACAATTCTATAAACAAATGATTATGTTTTAAAATAAACATAATCGTCTTCCCCATCTACACTACAATTTCTAGAAAATAGCGTTCCATGTCTATTTTCACCAATCTACAAAGCATTTGCTACAACTATGCTACGCAGCTTGCTACGAACAGCTACGAGCAGCTACGAGTTGTGAAAGTTAAATAAACTATCGAAATATGTCCAGAATTGTTTACTTGATACTTCACAAATCTCTATTCAATCGATGACAAACACACAAACCCAATGAAACCAAAATAATATTAAGACCTTGTTCAATAAATACTGAACAAATAGTTATAGTTTTCCAGTTCGTGATTTCCGTTCGGAACGAAGGATATAAGTAAACGACAAATACTGTGTCCACAAAATGTCCTACACACAATAAAAAATAAATATTAAAAAATATCTGTCCAGTGTTGGCTAAAAATAGGGGAACGTCGGGGTGTTGACAAAGGTAGCCAGGGGATAAAGGACGCGGGTACCAAAATAGTTTGTGTCAACCTATGCTAGTTTCGTGAAATTAAATTAGGTTAAGGTGAATCGATTGAATTGGTGGTTAAAAGTACGAAGATCGAAAGGCTTTTTGAAAATGATTCAGTTTACCCAATTTATTATTCAAAGTTCTAAAATAAAAAATAAAAAATTTCGTTGTGTAGTATAAGTACTAGAAGTTAATAGTTCATTATAAAATTCGTTTACTACAGTTTTAAAACGGCTACGTGTGCGACACTTCATAAAGAAAAGCGCAAAGGAAAATTTGAAAAAAAAAAGTTTTCCTTTTTTCCGAGTTCTGTCACTGCACAACATTTGCATTTAGCGTTAGTTACGATGATTTACATGCTTATATTATCTAAAAAATACCAGAAATAGAATTCGGGCAATGGTGGGAAATACAGTGATATTTTTGTAGCTTACAAAAACACCACAAATGTCTTATAACGTACACGGCCTCAGGCGATGCGCCATGCGTCGAGACAAACACGCGCGTGTTGCACGCGTGTCTAAACACAGGCCTACCCATAACATAACTTCACGTCTGCAATCCCCGAAGGGTTAGGAAGAAGTGTACAGTAACTGATAGTACACTCACAATTCGCCAGTTACATTTAATTCCCATGTAATAGGGGGCGAGCGTATTGCAGTCGACCGGGCAGAAATCCAGACACCGTGCTGCAACTGAGAAAGTCTTGGAAAACCCCAATAGCAATTTGGCCGACCCGAGAATCAACCGACGACGACGGTAGAATCGCGGCCTAGGTGACTTGCTACGACTTCCTAGCTGGCGTAGCGCTAAGTTGTAGCCGACTGCTACGGCGTAGGCACTTCGTAGCCAAATAAACGTGTGATCAAAATGAGTGGACCGAACAGCGGCCTAGCTTTGGACATTCGACTTTGGTACATATGTACATTATCTTTCAATAATTACCCAGGACCTAATGCTCAGCAGTCATGCTTACGACCACAAGACCAACGAAGCAGTGAAACATAGACTTAAACAACCAATAATTAGCTTGCAGGCAAACTTAATAGCCAATGACCGAAATGTTTGGGGCAGAGGTGCGTTTTTTATGGCCATTCATGGATTTAAAATAATTAGGTACAGTGTAAAATTTGGTACTAACGAAATATTATGTTCCGAAAATCATAAAGTTCAGTCCGTGCTGAGTCAACTATACAGAATATTCTGTATCTCAGATCGGAACGAATCTCAAAAGTACTGATTTTTGGGTTCCACCAGGACGTCCCAGATCATAAATCTGATTAAACTCAGATCAGCCTGATTTTTGCTTGGCTTATCAATAAAAAAATCGTTTTGATGGTTATGTCTAGTAAAAGTACAAAATTCCATTCGTATGCCTAGCAATTTCCCAACTAAGTTGGGGTCGGCTTCCAGTCTAACCGAATGCAGGTGAATACCAGTATTTTACAAGTAGCGACTGCCTATCTGACCTCCACAACCCAATTAAAACTGGCAAATTTCATTAATGGCCCCAAAAAATAAAAATACCAACTTGGCCAAAATCAAAAGAAATACTGCTTACAGGTTGTTATCGTGAAACAGTTCTTCTTTTCACAGAAAATATTCTTCGAGCCACCTCACGTCTCAAATAATTAGGCACGCTAAAGCTCTCAATGAACAAACCAACTCGAAGTACACAACTCTCCCTGACACGTCGCGGATGAGACCGGGGTGATTAAAAACGTGACCGTCATCACTTGTCGTCGGACGCACATAAGGGTTTTATCTACTGCGAACCACCCCCGAAGCTTTGTTTATTTATTGTAACGAAACTTTCTTGTTTGATCGCTTTTATAATCAGCTGTGATTCCGTGGAAAATTTTGCGGTAATTATGGGAGGGATATTTTTTTGGGTTTATTTTGGAACTGTAGGTACAACTCACGTTTTATACATATTATCGTGTGTGAGCCATTTGTGAGCACAGTAAATGTTGCATTCGCATTTTTAATTCGATCTCAGAGCACATCAGTCACATCTCATTTGCAACAGCAAGGTAACTATAGCAGAGTAATGTCTGTTTCCATAAGTTATAGCTCAAAAAGTGCCTAAATAAATGCGTGTTGAGAGAAATCCAACTTTTAGCGCCAAGCCGAGGATTAAAAATCTAATATTGTGCTTCTAGACCTACCTTCTCTAGTAGGGATGATAAGTGGTATTAATTTACAATCACATTTTTTAAAGGCTCCGTAGTTTTTACAGAGTCACAGCTAGAAGATCTATCTGCCTCACCAGAAGTCTAAATACTTTTACAAAAGCAAACTTTCCCAGTTTTTTTCCAAGTGTATATGCAGATTCATTATCTTTGCAAGTACCACATCAATTTGATGTTGTAAAATTTCGAAACTGAGGGGACAAAGAAGTTCGCAAACAGTTACAATAACATAAATCATTTTTGAGAACCTTCAGAACAGTATTTTGATGCATGTGAAGACAAATTGAGCTATAAAACCAAATCGTAACCCAACGGAGAGTGGAAATGCCCATTTTAAGTAAAATAGTGTAGATAGATAAAAAGTCATTTTTAAGTGTGTTTAGAAAAGTCTTGTCCACATTGGTCATGAATATTCAAGAAGCATCTCAATGTTTGCCCTTATTTGAATAAATGTATAAAGAAATGTATATAGAAATAATGTTTTTTTCTATATTAAATACTAGCTTATGCCCGCGGCGTCGCCCGCGTGGAGTTCGATAAATGTCCCACGGGAACATATTATCGGAATAAAAAGTATCTTATGTGTTGTAGAGAGTGTGTGTGAGTAGTTTTTGCGTGAAAGAGTAACAAACATCCATCCATCCATACTCACAAACTTTCGCATTTATAATATTAGTAGGATATAATGTAGATAACGTGTAAGTATTTGTATAAAGAAAAAGAATAATATCGATTTAAATGATCTAATAATATGATCATACATAAAATTATACTACGTATAACAAACCCCATGCCAAAAACCGCAGGAACCTGCTCAACACAAACAAGTTTCATTACAAACTACATAGTAAATTCACATTGAAGAATCTCTATTGACACTTATACTGCGAGCGAAGCTGGGGGGTTAATCCTAGTAATATTTTACTTCATGTTATTTTTATAATGTTACTAAACTAGGAAATATGAGTAGGGAATTTATGTGTTGTAAAAATGTTATGTGTAAGGCGATTGGGTCACGCAGGGGGGTATTCGGGCAGTTACGATTTTTATTAACTGTTTGTATATGTTGTGTCGCCGTAAAACTAAAAACGACCCTTACGTCGATTGGGCATATGGATAGGTGACGTTTTTCTCGGTCCTTTTGAATTGAAAAGAATTTTAGTCGATATTTCGCCTTATGAATTTTAATCATAGTTGTATTTTGTTTCGCACGACTGTGTCTATGATTTTTTGTTTTCCCACAATGTAGTAATATATATTATTTCTTCTATTGGTTTTTCGCACCTAATCAAGACCAAATTAGCTCAAAACGTTTTTTTTTTCATTAAACATCATACTAAGCAAAAAAAACAAACAAAAACTAACTACGACATACTGTTTCACCCATAAAAGCACACATAGTGCAGAATTAAAGAAAACATGGGTCCCGTCAGCTGCATATCATACCCGTGAAAATTGTGTCAACCACGGGATTCAGTTACTATGATTTTTTAGGATAGACGAGGTTATGTTCCAATCATTAGCAAAATGTTTAATTGTCACTTCGTTTTTTATTCATTAACCATTTATACAGAAACCCGGGCATGATAAACAAAATATATATTAATATTTTACTACTACAATTAAATTAATATTTTTCATGATTATGGCGTAGTTATTTTTTGTTTTTGAAAACCGGAAGTGTGGTGTAGGTCTAATTATAATTATTATAGTTCGTGAACTTCAGCTTATAATATTTAAAAGTCTCCAGATAATATTCGTGGCCGCAGTCAGAATATCTTCTGATCAAAAACAAAAAGTACTTTATGTACTAGAAGCCAGCCAGCAACCAGCCTAGCCTGCGATCCCAGAGGAGTAATACACAGGTGGTAGGTCAGCCTCTGGATAACTCCTTTGGAATCACAGGCGCGATGTTATGATATGAAAAATCAAAAAACTCTGTAACAAGCTCTTCACGCGATGAAAACTACAAATCTCGTCGTCACTATTCCGGAACCTAAAATACGATGAAATAAAACTCATAAAAGCGATAGATGGGTTTTGAATATTTCTGCGGGATGTTATATATTTTCTGGATGCATTGTCCTGTTGGTGCAAACTGCCAATATATCTCTCAATTATCGAACAGTATCACATTAAACCAAAAACGTGAAAGATATTTTTTTTAGGTTAGGTTTTCATTTAAAATTTGACTTACTCATACTAAGAACTATAACTAACTATACTTATATTAAGAACTAGCTGTCCCGCGCAACTTCGCGCGTTTGCGTCACATTTTCCCCGTTTTCTCAACATTCTTCATTGCTGCTCCGCTCCTATTGGTCGTAGCGTGATGACCTAAGTCTATGTCCTTCCTCAGGTTGAAATCTCTCTTCTTGTCAAATTTCATTAAGATCCGATCAGCCGTTTAGTCATGAAAAGGTAACAAACAAACTTACTTTCGCATTTATAATATTAGTTAGGATTAAAGTATCTCTCTGTCTGCCTGGATGCTACCTTTTCCCGCCTGAATGACTGAACGGATTTCGACGAAATTTGGCACACAAGGTAGAGTTAGACCTGGGGTGTTACTATGATGTCTAAAAGCAATATTGTTTTATTCTTATTCCAGAGTCATAAAGAGATGGAGCTAGATATATAGGTAGGTTTATACCTACCTACAACTATAAATTCAGTCTTTATAGCGCGACTCTTTTTATATATCTATTGCCTACTACATAATTGGTACTACTATATATTGGTATTTCTAGGGTAGGTATTTTTGTTTATTGAAGTGTAAATTGACAGAAGCGTGGTGTTGTTCAGCACCCTGTCACTGTACGGTGTCCGCAAATTTGTCCGTCCCGATTTGACCGAACATTTACCGGTACCTTTGCCAACTCCCCCAGGACATGTAAGCGTGAAGTCATGTCATGTTAAACAAGTCAAAATCTCTGTTTTTCGAACCATTGTCTAAGTTACCGCAGCTATTTTACGCAGATCAAACTTTCTGTTGACAAAATTTATTCATGACATGATCCCTCGTAAATACATTTGGGACTTTATTGTCGTAATGAATTTGATATGGTTTATGAAAACAGACTTATCTTTTACTCTATTATGTTAGTTTATTTTTAAATCCTGTTTTATTACCTTTTTGTTTGTTGTGGTTTACTTTTGGGTGGTGACGTCTTTTTGTGTTTTAATAACCTATGTTTTAAGTTTCATCATCATCTGCATAGCCTTTGATCAACTTTATTCTGGTCGGCTCCCAGTCTTACTGGATGCAGCTGCAGTATTTTCCATAGAGCGATTTCTTATTTGACCTCCACAACCCAGTAAGGACTGGGTAATACGATAACCCTAGGTAAGACTGGTTGTCAGACCTTTGGGTCACTGACTAGCTCTACTGGCTTAACGTTATTTCCGAGGCACAGAGAAACGCGGTACGTAATGATGGTCACCCATCCACAGACCGACCTTGGCAAGCGCGGCCTAAACTTGAAGATCGGCCCGTCCGGCTGTTATTATTAAGCCACAAGCTCCTCTAAATGTTTATTTTATATAAATTAAACTTTAAACGTAGGTCAAAATGATATGATTTTGAGGGTATGATGGTACACCAGGACGTGATCAAACCAGTGCAGTAGGGTATTGCACACATAGCCCTTCACTATATTTTTGAATTAGAATCATACGAGCACATAAAAACGCAAGCGAAAGCTTACACGGCGTATGTCAATGCAATATTTATGGTAAAACGTTGGAATCACACGTCAACCACCGTCCACAAGTTAAAAAAAAAAAACAAAAGCAATATGAAATTGTCATTAATGATCCCAAAATTATACAGTTAATTATTTTATTGGACGTTTTCGTGTGTTTAGGGCCTATTACTTCTCATTATATTTTGTGCTCATGATCTCAGTTTGACGAACAAAATAACATTGAAAGACATCGCCTGAATAGTACAAATAGTCTTGTTCGAAAAGTATTTCAAATATTGTTCCTTCCCTATTGTTGTTGGTTTGTTATTATTCTTAAGCCAGAAGTATTTTGAAAATATTAAATCAATTTTAAAAAACCTAATTTCTCACAGATGCAAGGAATCTTCCAAAAAATCCTAGTACAATCAGTTTCCTTTTTAAATTCTTTTTTATTGTCTTCTGCAGTGGGGAGGTGAAAAGCGCGAGCTAGCACATATTTCTTCCCGCTTATTTCACCTACTGGCTTTATACAAAATTGATACAATAAATCGGGAACTAACCCAGTAGGAGGCAGGCGGCGTGCGTTCGCTACAAGTACCTACATGCAGATTTCTACGTTTTCTTCTTTACTTGCGGTCGCGTTCCACGATCAAATTGAAAATTCCGACTGGATATCTATGGTAGGTACTTTGTGTGATTCTTGCACATAGACAACTACGATACACATCGTATTTTTTAAACTAATTTGAAGTAGATTCATTCTTACACAGAACGCTGTTTAAATCTCCATGTAATTATGAGGACAAAAGCAAAAAGCTTGTCTTTGAAGTAGATTAAAATTTTAATGGCATTTTAATCAAAACCTGCTCCGTTAAAAAATAATTTTAAACGAGACAAAATTACTTTGAAGTATTTTTTTAATAACCTACGTAAGAGTTTATCTATAAACGCTGCATGTAAAAAAAAAGCATACTGTTGGCGCAAAAATCAATTTCGCCTTCAACTATTATAACATCGCCAGCCGCAGATTGATAATAAATAAAAACGCTTAAAAACTTTTAATATGAGGAAAGAAATTTATTCACGGAGAACATGTCCTATCAAAATATCTCGGGCCACACGTTATGTCGGCACATTCTTCTCCTAAATTGAAATTCTCGAACGCTCTCCCTTCGCAAGTAGGACGGGTTCAGAGCCAAAAGACAAATACTTTGAATGTTCGATTAATGTGATCAAATATCATCTTTTCTTTAACGGTTTATTTTATTAAAGCGTTTTGGTATATTCTTTTTTTTTGCGGTTGGCCTTTGTGAGGCTAATCTGATATTAGAATGCTTGAGAGAAAAATGTGGTAAATTGGCATAAGAAAATTCATAATAATAGCCCATTTTGTAAAGCGAAAGCTTATTAAAATAATAGGTATTAGATAGGTCCTAGAGTTTAGTCAGGCAATCAATTGGGTAAAGTATTTATAATTTGCGTAATCAGTTGGTAAACTTACCTATTTTATTATCTGTGAATTTCAAGATAATTAAGTGATAAGAATGATTAACGCACGTTTATTGTAACACTAGTAAACGTACCTTATGTATTAATGTGTCAGTCAGAGAACAGTTAAAAACTCTCCTCTCTTTAGATTTGTTACAATTGTTTTATCAAACAATTGCCTGTTTCCCTTCAATTCCAAGCTTTGCATTTTTTTGTTTGACACGTCCATCAATGTTTGCTTTTATCGCGACGTTTTTCCTTGTTCAACAGATTCGAATAGATATCGTTCATGTAAAACAATAATATTTCTTGTATTTGTAAACACGTTAAAAATGACCAAACTTTTTTTTTCACAATTAATTTCAATTTTCTATGTGAAATAATTTCCAGAAATAGAGAAACATTTTGGTACGTTTTTATTTAGAGTATTTTGATGTCCTCTTAACTCATAGGGTGAAGTTGCATCACGAACTACTAAAATAGACTCATCACCAAATTCATGCCGCCGCAATTATGTAAATAAAAAAAAAACAAATGACGTAAGCAGTTCCAAATTCGAAAACCGCAAACATGGCGGCCCAAAGAAAAAAGAACTCGATAAACGCCCTCACAGAGGGATAAGAAAGGATGTGTTTTGTGCCAAGTGCTCATGATTGTAGGAAAGAGGAGCCTCTATACCCTTGTACATTGATCTGAGTGGGAACGTACGGCTTGTTTCGCAGAACATCCTTTGAGGCGGTCGGGCGGACGAGCCTTTGAACGGTAGCTTGGGTGCATTTTGATAGCGGTATCGATTTTAACAGTGAATAGATTTTTACTTTATTTCTTTTAGTTCTCTTTGGTGTAAGTGTGGGGCTTTTGTTCGTGGTCGCATCTGCTTATGTTTAACGGCTTCATGGATGTGTTTGAGTAGCATTGTTAGCTCAATATGTTTAACTATTGTAATAGAGGTTTAGTGTAGGACTTTTAACATATGTTTCGCTCCAGAAAATATTTTCAGAGCTCAGCTTAGACCACCATGAAAACACTATTTCACTCAAACAAATAAATCTAGAATTTATTGCTACACAACTCCTCAAGAGGTCCCTACGCACTACTTGATTTCTGTACCTAAAATAAAAGAAAAACAGGCGTAAAATAAGATAAATAAACCCTTGCAATCGTCTAAAAGCTTACAACTAATCAAATCGTATAAAGTCACCCTCAATCATAACTTCCTTCCTACGCTGTGGGGTGACTATGAACCCCTTACATTTTTCATTTTCTCTCTATTTTGAATAAAATTACTGTAGTCAAGCTAACGGAAAGTAATAAATAATAGCATAGTTTCCGCATACATTCTAGACTCGAACTTTAAAAATGAGATTCACGGATGTACGTCGAATAAATTTACAATCTTTTTTTATTTATAATAGTGTCTGACTTTTGTTACAGCAAAGAATGTGACAAAACAGTGTGTTTTGGACGAGTTATTTGTCGTGATGAAGTAAATCTGCGAATAGGAAGATGAAGCAATTATTCAGCTTAGTCATGCATTGTATTTCCGCTCATTAGGTGTATATTTATTTAATTTACAACGGCTGGGGGCCGACGATAAGCTCCGGAGCGTGCGCCGCTGTGCCTCCGTCGACTGAATAACAATGCAAATGGACGTCTAAAATGCTGCTCCTCTGTTATGCAAAAGAAACGGGAAAATTGTATTATCTGGCGGTATCGTTACATTTTAGAGGCGCTGATCTGGTTTTCGATGATAAATTGAAAGGGAATTTGCTTAATACAGTTTATACTTGGAATTAATTTTATGTTCGGAGGTGTCAGTGGACGAAGTTTTTTTTAATAGTGGAGTATTTTCCAATAGGTAATAGTTGACAAAAATCTGGAAGACTCCGAACTTCTCGTTTTTTTATTCTATGTTTCATAAACTCCGAATCTCAAGTCCTTAAATGTTCTCAATGAAACACACGAGTCCTTAATTCCTTGTGTAGAAAATGTCAGACAGCAGAAAAACCCCAAATTACACCTGGCGTGAAACATAAACCCTCGCTAATCATGTGCCGTAGCAAATACAATTAACTCAAATTAAAAGCGCTTTGTTAATAAACAGAAGTGTAACAACGTTAATCTGAGAAACAATGAGATTATGAGAATATTTTTCAAACAATCCTGGCCTTATAACTTTTTCGGTGGCCCGCGTTTCGCGCATACTAAAATAATACGCGAGTAAAATTGTACCTGCGCTGTAACATGGAATTTTCATTTGTTAAACATTTATTACTATTTTGCTTTATAACAAAAAGTGTCATGGTGATTTGGTTTTCGTATTATAATTTATATGTGAACGAAAAAAGCGTATATAGAAGCATAAAAATACATATACCAGTACGTAATTGTTGGGTATTTTGATCATGATGAACTTGCCACTTACATGCCACTTGCAAAAAATGTGGACAAAATAATATCAAAATTTAAATTGAAACGAACTAAGCAAAGCTTTGAACAAAATATTACAATACATTGTATACCTTTTTATTCCCAAAGCGATATTTCCTTTACAACAGAAAAATAACTAATAAAGCAAACTAAAACCACTAAATTCATTTCGAATTGTGTGAACCCGTGTACGGCATGTCGAGTGGACCCACGTCGTAGGGAGGAGCAAAGTGGCCCGATAACCGCGGGAAACCGCAGCCTATCGCTTTTTGATAGCATCACTTTGCCCAACTTGCCATCTGACGGCCATTAGGTACGGGATATTGAAAAAGTGAGCCTCGCCGATCGAAACCGTGTGTCCGTATTTGTGACGTCATATGTTAGCACTTATATCGTGATAAGATGTTCGATACTATTGGTTTTGAAGATCTGTTTTAGATCCCATTTCATCGTATTTTTTGCGAAACGTAACACGACCTTCACAAATGAAACTGTAATCAGCAGATTCAAACTACGTTCAAGAACAAGAGCTGTAAGCTTACAGTTTTCTACCAAAACGCTTAAATGCTAACAATAATTATATTAAAATGTCCATACATAATAAGTCCTCTTAGTTATCTAAATCAATATAATAATATGTCATGTCGCTATTGAATATTGACAGCTCTTGAAAGCGGTTACGATAGCGGTTACGATTAACAGATCGCGTTCAGTTTTATTTTTAAAATTCATCCTTAACATAGTTAAAAAAAAGAATTTTGAAAATCGGTCCACAATTGGCGGAGTAATCGCGTAACAAACAGAGAAAAAAAAAAAACATACCGTCGAATTGATAACCGGCCTTTTAGAAGTCGGTTAAAAAGCAACACTACTGTGAAAATACCAAACTGTGTTATTTGATACTATTTCAAGTGAATTGAATGTAAGTTCTCAGCCTTCCACTTCCGATCGAAAATACATCGACTGCTGCTCTCACTAAAGCTGGGAACTTCCAAATTTATTCACCTCAATTACCTGGCTGAACTTGATAGCTGCGATTTTGCATGTATTAAATTGCCTTCCTCCAATTATTTAATTATACAAAGGTTTATTCATCATAATCTTCCTGTCCTTTTCCCATATTCCTTGGGGTCAGTGCAATACTTTTTCTTTTTCCATTGTCTTCCATCATCCGTTATTTACTACTTTTTCTTTCATATCATTCTTGTTTTTTTTTTTATTAATGGCATCTCGCAGTTCAACCTATGAGGTTGTCGTCTGCTTAACCGGACTATCCTGTGGATGGAGAGTAACGCCTCCGGCATAATAACTTACAAACTAAGCGACTACACGCTAAGGGCACCCCCTGTGGGGTACGAGCCACGGCTTAGGACGTCGCTGAGGGAGGACTGCATGGGGACAGGCTGGATCTGAATGGTGTCATTATTTAGGGACTGATTTAAAACTACTGCCACAACATCGCGGGCTGGCTCGAGCGAGGGTCGGGGAGGGCAAGGACCGGGACGTCGCGACGGACCTCGACGGCGAGGTCGGAAAGACGGTGGTTTGCGTCTGAACTTTTTAAGAGTTCTAGTCTCTTTGCTACTTTCCTGGAGGAGGGTGATAGCATCATCGGGGGTGACGAGAGTATGCCTCGGATGGCGTACTGAACTAATGCGCGAGGGTTCGTAACGGGCGGCCGCTGCAATCAGGGGATTACGGTGCTGAATGGCGTTATCGAAGAAAGGCTTCGAAAGCCGTTTCATAAACTGGAGGACAGTGGGCATTCTAAGGTCTATCATTCTTGGTCTTCCTCTGTCTTCATTTATACACAGAGCTAATGGTAATTGTCCGTATTTATGCTAAATGGAACCACACGACAAATTTCGTTTTTCACTTTTTTTAAGTATACAAAAACGAACCACATGATTTTTCCCTTGGAAACAAGGTATACTAAAAGCACCAACTAAAAGAATAGAACCAACAGCAACAACAAACATTACATAATAATAAAGCAAAACAAAACCACAGCACTACAGGACTCGATTCTTCAAACAATAATACGATATTACTGCCATGTAATTTTATACAAAACAGATCCACACATACTTAATATACTATACCTTTTTCTATTATTAAGCTTTTTTTTTAATAATATTTCATATAAAATTCCCCAAAGTGCGGCAACCCTGCGTCACTAACACAATAATAGTGGGCAAATTGGTTCGTTATCGATAAATATGTGGCTAACACGAATCACGTGTTGGTCTGGCAACACATCATTTTCTTTGTAGGTCAATTTTGCTAATAATCAGAAGGAAAGGATTTATTGTCTATCGCGACAATATTCAGGACTAGTCTTGTTTTTTACCGAAAGTTATTTTGGAAGAACTCTTAATTTAAGAATTTTGTGATTACTGAAACAATACGGGTGATTGATTCAATTTAACTGAAAGAAAAGTTAAATTAGGTATTAAGTTTACTTTTGTTACGTTCGTATTATGATTCTCGAAAAAATCTATTTCTTGTTTTTAACCTTTTTACAATGTATCGATAAAATATTTATTAAAAAAGGACAGCATTTTAAAACAATGTTTATCAATAAATCACTGATGGGGCACAGGCTCTATCTCTGTAAGAGTGACCCAAATATTTTAAATTGAAAAATAATCATAGGAACCGAAATACCATTGTTGAAAAAGCCTTGAGCATCTAACAAAATTAAAACGAACTCTTTTATATTTTTTTTTTTTTAAATATCTGCCTCATAGTTTTTGTGTACTGTGAACTGTGTTCTTTTTACTAGGTACCACAGAGCACAAAAGCTTTTTTTCTTGTTCCGTTTTTCCATTACATGACCTCTTAGAATTAAGGTAGGCACAGTAAGCGTAATTGATAACAAAGCCTCTTGTAATTGGATCAAAGTCGCATTAAGATTCGCTTTGCGGCTTTTGAATTATTATCGTCATACCCATTGTACAGAAGTTGCTAAATAAGATTTTTTGAGATGAAGGTTTACCGCTTTTGAAAAGTTTTTCAGAACCCTTGATTTTTTAGGAATACTTGCAGATTGCGTAGTAGAGGTATACACATATATGGTAGTGGACATATGACAGGATTTTTTATGTGAGGATTGTAGGCGGTAGCAGGCCAAGAAAAAAGAGCGTGATTTTATGTTTGTATGTTATTTTTAATGTTAGTAAGTACCTTATTAAAATTTGAACAGCAAAAATTCTAAGTACTTCACCTAGGTTTTCACTAAATTACGTTATCTCACAAAATAGTTTCAGAAAAAAAAATATACTCTATCTTTCATTAATCAGAAACATAAATACACCTTCGTCAGTATTGAAAGAAATATTTCCCTCTGTTAGCGGTCCCTAAGCAAAGATTTTTCGAAATTCGACCCGCAAGGATAGAAAGGTCTGTAATGCGTTCACGGACAGTATCGTCGGCTTGTTTATATTTATATAACTTTTGTCTGGGTTCACCTCCTCTCCCCCCATAATATCGCATTTGTTCATGTTCACCCTCAATTTCTTTTCCACATACTTTGCTGAGTCATTGATTCCTTTTTAGTTGGTGGTTGGTTTTTGTCTTGTGTTTTTTGTGCACCTATCATCTTTATTATATATACTAGCTTCTGCCCGCGGCTTCGCGCGCGTGGAGTTCGGCAATTGCCCACGTATGCGTTAAACCCCCAAAATAATGTCGAAAATAGTCATTTAAATGTTATAGATAATAGTTATTGCCCGCGGCTTCGCAGTTCTCACTTAAATTAATGCCGGACATAGCCTACGGGAGGATATTCAGACAATGCGTAGTTTAAATTTTATTATTTGTACTTAGAAAATGAGGTCATCATTTTCGTTATCGGCGACCCAGAAGTCCACAAAAACGACACCCGTGAAAGAAAAACCGAATGTTTACATCGGCGTCAATTTGGTGAACGACACCAATGAACGTAAAACAGGAATTTTCCTCGGCGCCATCTCGGATTTTCATTTTCATTGCCAGCGACCCGCTAAAACCACGAAAACGACACCCATGAAGCCATTGAGTCGCGCAAGTGTCCAGTCGCGTGAGTGTCTTTCGCGCAAGTATCTATGCGCAATATACATATTTTCATCCCGCAAGTGTCCTTCGCACAAATGACCCAGATTCCCTAGAAGTGTGAACTTATATGAAGTTTTTTTAGCGTATTTGTCCATACAAAAGTGCTAACACTACAAAACAAAAATAAAAAAATTGCCCCCCCTGTTATCGTCTGAGGGGTGGATTTTCCAAAAACATTGATACGTGTTTATCAATTCCATCGAGAAACACAAATAGTAAATTTCAAGCTGTGCAGACTATATTTGTTTTACTAATGTTTCAACCCCTTTTCTCCCTTTTGGGGTCGAATTTCCAAAAACGGCCAAGTACGTGTTCATTAATTTTTGCTCAGAAACTTCAATATTTAATGTCATTCTTCTTACTTCAAAAATGACGGATTCCGCATAAAAACTTTGAACCCCCATCTCACCCTGTTAAGGGGTAATTTCTCGAAAACGCAAAAATATGTATTTATTTATTTCTAACCAGAAGCTTGTATATGAAATTTCAGCCTTCTAACTTAAAATCTACCTATCTAACACTGAAATAATTTTTCAAATCGGATCAGTAGTTCCTGAGATTAGCGCGTTCAAGCAAACATACAAAGAAACAAACTCTTCAGCTTTATAATATTATTAATTATAGATATATAATATATATATATATATAGTATAGATAATACTAGCCTATGCCCGCGACTTCGCACGCGTGGAGTTCGATCACTGTCCCACGGGATTGTACTATTGGGATAAAATTTATCTTATGTGTTAATACAGGTTATAAACTACCCCTGTGCCAATTTTCATCGAAATCCGTTCAGTAGTTTTTGCGTGAAAGAGTAACAAACATTCATCCATCCATCCATACTTACAAACTTTACGACACATTTGTAGTAATGGCGAAACAGTACTGCCTTATTGGTCTAGTGGTAAATCGGGAATGCTTAGCATGAGGTCCTGGGTTCGATTCCTGGGTCGGGCATATTGTCAGGAATTTCCAAAGAATTTCCTAAGAAAATCCTGATAGAAAAACTCAATAACAATTTGCTACTAATAGCAGCCAGAGATGTTGGTCTTGTGCCCAGTTGATGCCAATAGGCTCGCCTCCTATTATATGGGATAGGCCAAATGTAGGAGTGCTATTAGGTACACCTCTGCCTAACCCTTCAGGGGTTACTGGCGTAATGTTCTGTGGTGTGTAAGGTATACCATTGTACAATCGGCAAAGGCGAACTGTCCGTGAGCCTCCCATGAAGTACATCACGAATTTAATTAAAATGCGCGATGTTGGTGCGTGCGTAGCTTTAGCGCTCAGTTCCACATAACTTGCACCGTAATCCCGGTTTTACCAATGTACACGCACACCAAAAACAATAAAAAAACAAAATAGCAATCATCAAAAATAATCCCTTACTACTAAAAATATAAAAGGAGCTAGCAAAATGGTTGGCTCTGTACATAATAAATGACGACTTATGTAAACAAAGTACAGTCATGGCCATTAACATTACAGTTTTTATTCTTTCTCACTTTAATTGTTCTACGGTTTATTCTGCGGGCAGTTTCTTTTATTTATATAGAGCAGGTAATTCGTTTACCCGTGAGAATAGTTTCAACACGTGCCTCGTCTAGACGAATTGACTGTAATGGACTTTGTGCCCGCACTGCCTCGTCGTATCCGTGTGTTTACACAAAGAGGGAAATATTTATCGAGAGAGGTTAACGCCGAAATAGCTTCAAGTTTTTTGTTCTTTATGTGTAGTTTTTGGACACGGCTTAAAATAATGTTGGAAGTTCTCTTTTTTGGAAGGAATTTACGTGTTTTTTTTAAGCAAATATAAAGTAACGGCCTATAATTTGTTGCTGTCTTAAAAATTTATATATAAAACAGATTTTCTATTAGGAGTTTTGTCAAAAATGTCAACTGTCTTTGATAAAACCAAAATCACTTGAACACATATTATTAAGATGCATTAGAGCTACTACAAAAATCTATTGTATTTTCATAATTATGAAAGCTCAACGAAATCATGAAAAAGATGTTGCTGTTCATGAATAATACTTTGCTGATCTAAATATTTTCTAAAGTGTAGTTGACACTATAACAGTTTACTGAAGTTTTCGGTGTCGTTAATAAACTGCCAAAGATCATAAATAACAATAATATTTCAGGCTCATAGAGAGAAATGGCGCAAAAGCAGCAGACAAATTGTTTCGCGTCCACTTGGAAAACCATTAATTAACCCATTTTCTACCGTCACTTTACAAACTGTAGAAAATAAAGTAGCAAAATGTGTAAACCGTTAGCTTTCGTATAGTTTATTACGTATTTAGCTAACTATTTTTCATCATCATTTTTCGTTCGTTCATTTTTAGGCGAGCTATTTACCTAAATTTTGAAATGTTATTCAAGTTTATGTTTTTCGAAAACTATTACGTTTTCTAAACTAAAATAAACAGTTTCATGTACGTATGTTTGGGGAATAGTGACATCGTCTTATAGAAAACGGGTTACCACAGTAATCTTGGTACTTAGCGTTTCATTCACAGTAGGTATCGGCGTTTATAAATGGATTATATAATTAAACTAAAATTTACACCCATAATCCCTTTTTTTAATCAAGCTAAAAATAAACTTAAAAAAACAAAAAATACGCATAAAATTCTGAATTCATTTTGAAATGCGCAAAGAATAGTAGAACTAAATCTGTTCACATCAAAACTTGGTAGACGACCGACCACAGCAATTAAGTCACTCGAAATATTTAATGAACAGTGCTAGTTCCGCGCCGGAAATGACACTTAATCGGCTTAACTTCGCCTCAAAACTTACCCCGGGCAAACACCCCATTCTACCCCCTCCAACCCCAAGAACCATACCTACACTGCATCAAAGAAGTTGGAGAATGTGCAATTATGAGATTGTTTTAATTTAGAAACAATGTTGTTAAAGAATCTCCTTACTTCGAATGAGCTCTCTGAAACCCCAAACCAGAATTCTTGGTTTCTCCCCACATTGTTTCTTCGTTATTGCTTTCTGTCGATCTTTAATTTATTTTTCTCTGGTTAACAATTTTCCTTAGGAGATGTTTGCGTTCACATTGTTTGTTCCGTTCAGCTCATAAGCATTGTTCACACAGATTGTCCTTTATGGAGCAGAAACTGAAAATTGAACATGATAACACTGCTATCAATAGTTGTGTTGGAGTTTAAGGTTAAATTAGCAAAGGTTTTAAACTCATGGAATCGGAACTCACTTCTACTTCATTTTTAAATGTGATTTTGTATGTATAGTGTAAATTATAATGTAATAAAATACATAATAAAAAAATAAAACTCTACAAAAGCAAATGTAAGGCAAACGATCCCTAAATGGGAACTACAGCAGTTTTATATAATAATGAATAAGCCAGACGAATGTTTGTTTCTAACGGTACGTCTGAACCTTTCTAAATATACTTGAACAACAATAACAAGGGTACAACTTCTCAGAGACTTCGACGTCCGAAATAAAGTTTAGGCCAACATTTAACTAGTTGGAGCAAACAAATCCGGAGTGCGAGTCTAGTGGCGCGAATTGCACTCGGGCCGTAGACCGGCCGTCTAACTTGTTCGTAACGACTTCAAAAATGTCTAGGAAAATATTTGTTTAGCAAACCAAGAAACGAGTACACAAGATCTGATGGCACGTCTGTTTAGATGTATTGTTTTGTGTGCCACTGGCCCGACTCAACTTTTATTGCGGATGATGTTGCTGGGTTTGAACAATGCTGGATGGAAAATGAGCATAGTGTAGAACTAGAATGTAAACTTTTGAAGATTTTCACTAAAAAGTAATCAGTTCAAGGCATTAAATAATCAGGTAGATTTATGGACAGTAGCGTCAACAAAAAGTATAAACTAATATTAAATTCCTACCCGAACTACACACGATTTCATTTCCGACACTTGTAATAAAAGGAAGAAACGTAAAATTCGTAAAAGGAACTCAAGTTAGAAATCTAATCTGCCGTCAGTACTTATCAAGTTGTTAGAGATAACCTCTGATTGAGATCCGTCGACAGTCGTAAGTGGCGGGAATCGGATTCCCCTCAACGACAATGGGCGATTTACCCACTGATCCACTCAGTGATATCATAAGTCGATTCGTCTACGGCAGGGATCGCGAACTTTTGGCATGTTTGCTAAGGTTGGCGTCTGAAAAATATTGAAGAATGAAATCTTCAAGAAGATTTATTTGACTAGTACATTGAACTTAGTTCTGCACAAATGTACCAACGCACATAAAATGTCTCTCATTTTTTGAAGTAATTATAATTTTAGATACTTAACGAAGACTAATTTTAAACGTGTTCCAAGCTTACGTTTCTGATGTGTATGGTACTATACTACTTGATAGCGCATTACTAGTGCATATAGAATGTTGGATTAATTTGTAGTAATTAACTGTGTAATTATGAGAAAGTGGATTGGTTCATTATTTCAGAATGAAGTTTTTTTTTAATTCTACATATTTACAACTAGCTGTGCCCGCGACTTCATCAGCGTGGAATTTATTATTTAATTTATTTCTTTTTCGTTTTTGCATTTTTATTGTAATTATTATTTATTTTTCTAAAATAGTACGTACAAAAAAACTTACGTACGTAAATTACTAAGTTATTCCTTATTACATCAGCTATCTACTAGTGAAAGTCCCGTCAAAATCGGTCTAGCCATTCCAGAGATTAGCCAGAACAAACAGACAGACCGACAAAAATTAAAAAAAAAGTTATTTTGGTATATGTACCGTATTTACATTCATATGCATGTAGTAAATAGCGGTTATTTTAATATTACAAACAGACACTTCAGTTTTATTTATTTGTAGTATAGATGTATAGATAGAATAAAATAAAATGAAAACATTTTTATGGGTAAGCAATTTAATATTTAGTTTGATCTTACTTATGTACGTCATAGCCAAAATATGTTATCAACTGTATTCACTGGGACACAAAAAGGTTCATGATCCCTGGTCTAAGGCCCCGCTCGAGGTCCCTTGAACAAATGTATCGAACGTAACTGATTGTTCGTGTAATTTATTGAGGATGTTAATGTGATCCCCTCTTGACATATTGCTTACGTATTATTTTGTAAGTAGGTAGTACTTGAACGGTTTTATTCTTGGAATAAGAAAAGGTTTTTTATAAAGCTATTGGCAGTTGGAAATACCTGTATGGAGTCTTTAAATGTAATGTTGTTATGTAATACACATACGTAAACTCAGGCATTTTTTCCCTAGTAGTAGGCAAAAGTTACAGAACTCCACCTGCTACGATCAGGACATGGTCTTTTCGCCTCGTCCACGGTCATACATTTGGTTAATGTGTGAAATAATCACTTTTATAGGTAGTTTTTAACTTGAATCCTACGCTATTAATAACATTTACTACGGGATATTTACCATGTCTATTATTTGTTTCGAGTTCCCGATATTTCGGCGCTGTTGCAAACGCCATGATCACGGATAAACTGAAGTAACTGCGAGTGGGTGTTTATGTGCAGACAAATCGGTTGAATCCTACGGTTTCTGTGAAAGGTTGCATGAATTAGGCCCGTTGGCACCAAATCGCTTAATTAGTAAAGCGTTAAACTTATTTAAAACATCGTTCGTCTTTAATGGTGTTTCAAATTCCTATATATTATGTTAAATGCATTTGTGAGTTGGTGCAAGCGAGCCCTACATATTATAATTTAATCCATTCAACCAAGCAATAAAACCAATATTAAAAGGATTAAAACATATAAGTTTCATAAATACCTATTGTGAAAATTAATTACTTTTCTTCTTTATGGCGTAATTTAACGTTAGTGAAAGCGATCACTGATAAGAAAATAGACTTCCATTAAAGCAAAATTTAATTATTGTTAGTTTCTTTCTATATTTTATAATCAACTGACTAGAAATCCTTCCGCAGTTAAATATATTTGTACATATTTTATAGCAGAAAACAAAAAACAAACCACCTCAGTAACTCAAATTAATACACCGAATACTATGAATAGGTACGTTTTAAAAGCAATTTCTGTAAAAGGACGTCGAATATCTCCCGAACAAGGCACAGTAATGCATCCTTTGCCACTGGAACAACAACAATAGGCATAATTCACGGACAGCATTCGCTCAGTGAAGAGCTTCAACAAAATCACTGAACCAAATTGCAAATGAAGCGCCTGCCCAACTCTAGTAATGCCGTATATCAAATCTTATAGCTGTGCTACGTGTTTGCTCGCGTAAGTGATTAATATTCGACTTTATTGCACGTTCTAGGAATGCTAAGGATTTCTTTGTTGTGTGCTTCGTTTTATTATAACTTATTCATGTGTCGCCAACAGTTGATAGAACATGAAATTAAAAGGCCTCTATTATTGAGTAGGTGTAGGCTGAGTTTGCAAGTAACTTTAGTAGAAACTAACAAGAACTTTATAGACAGAAAACTCTTTAAATCCACAGAGACTTCGTACCGAAATTTCGCTAGTTTTAGATATAACTTACTCGTAGCGTATAACATACAAAGTCAATACATTTCAAATATTATACTTGCAAAATGTTAGCTACCTGTTTCCCCTATGTTTCGAGACGTTGTAAATCAAATCTCCATGTAGAAAATCGTCCTATTAAGCCGTAGGACTTTTGGCCAAGAGTTGTTAGGTGTACCAACTCCGAGTCTCGACGAAAGTACGAAACCGTGTTTGAAAACTGTTCGCAGTGGCACAAGTGCTCACATACAGTACCAAAATACGTAACGGGACTAATATCACAAATTAGAACTATATATGAGATTAGTATACGATTGCTGACGATACCAATACGTAGATAATACACAAGGGGTCCTTTATACTCGTTCCCAATGATCACAACATCCAAATAACCGTCTATTGTTTTTAGAATTTATTTCAACCGCTTTGAATGGAAAGTAGGATTAGGCTCAGAGTCGGATTACCATAGAATTTACAAATATCAGGTGGTCGGGCCGGTACTTACGATTTCAGCTGGTATCGACGCCAGCATTGGCCGGTTACTGGCAGTGCGATCTCCCGACCTATACAAATCCAACTCTATTTACTTTCCGAACGTCTGTACGATTCGGACATTTGATATTCACTACGAGATCGTGGAATCATTTTCGCTGAGATATTCCAAGAACTTTGTCCGTATTTTAATATAACACGAATGTGCAGGATAAATAAATCATGTATTTATAGCCGGTATTAATTGTAGTTTTCAATCTCACTTACAGAAGTACATTTTCAAATTATTTTCTGTTTGACAGTATTTATTCATATTTTATTACGATTACAATTGTACATTTGGTCGAACTCGCTTTTCGCAGTTAATTATATTTTAATTGCCAATGAATAAGAGAAAATTTTAATGGGGTATGTTAACACGACGGTGAAGCCAGCCGACATTTTGTGTGTTCCCAATATAGAACGGGAAAGGCTTGTGTATATCGACGACATTTAGTCTGGCGACATTTGCTCTGGTGCTTCAATTGACCCATTCCGTTTGCCACACATCGACGTGAACAAATAAGGGCCGAAATGAATTTAACACCGTTATGTATTGAAATTTATTGGACCCAGCGATGTGTTTTCCCGATCTGTTAATGAAAGGAAAACATAAAGAGCTTATCTTTCAGTGCAAATTGTAGTCGAATGAGAGAACCGAGTTACTACGGAGTCTGTATACGTAAATTGCTTGTAGATTGTGTTGTTATTGTAGTCTTAAATACTAAGTGTCGATATTATATCTAAAGATATTTCGAACGTGTCTCGATCTACGAATTAATTTTAATATTGTTTAGTAGTTCAATTATGTTAGCAGAGTTTGTACTAACATGTAGGAATAGGCGATTGTCATCCAAGAATGTTATTTAGTTTAAAAACACACACACACAAACAGCACATCGTCCCACCCAAAAACATAACGGATCGAATGCACCATGTAATCCGCTTCCTGTCGTCTATGTAGACGGGAATAATTCAACAGTGCGATCGCCATTCTATGAGCAAACAGATAGTCTTCACTTCCGACACATGTTTCCGTGGCCGACACAAGTAACTGGTCACGTAGAATATTGACGCCTCCAGCACCGGGCATCCATTCGCCCGGGACAATACCTACGGCGCTAAGGGAGACATTTTTATGCGGAACTTACGTATATCATTCTAAACATTCTGTGAAGAATAACGAGTATTTTGCTACACTTTAAATTCTGTGAACGATTCGTTTCTGATTCCAAGATCTGCGTCCGAAGTTGTTTTGGACGAAGTTAGAAGGACTTCTGAACACCTCTGGGAGTTCATTTCTGTGGGTTCCTGCGCAGTAGGGAATGAACATAACTTAGGTATAGTAAGTATCAAACATTGGTTATGATACACTACAAAATAGTAAAGTTTATGCACTCAGTTTGTTTACTTAGAGAATATTATGAAACACTAGCCTATGCCCGCGGCTTCGCACGCGTGGAGTTCGATCACTGTCCCACGGGATTGTACTATCGGGATTAAAATTATACTATATGTTAATCCAGGTTATAAACCTACTACACCTGTGCCAAATTTCATCCAAATCCGTTCAGGAGTTTTTGCGTGAAAGAGTAACAAACATCCATCCATCCATCCATCCATCCATACTTACAAACTTTCGCGTTTATAATATTAGTAGGATTGTTTTTGGTTTTATTGCGTGCGTGTATGATGTATGAACGTGGACGAGGCCAGGAGTATGTGTGGATCATAACTGGTGGCGTTCTCTGTTTTCTGCCTACTCCCATAGAAAACAGGCGTGAGTGTCTCTTTGTATGCTTTTATTACTGTTTAGTTATTGTTTAATGTTAAGGCCGAGGCTTTTGGCTCCTTTTCGTTTATCTTGTAACGTGCATCTTCTTTGTGCAGAATTAACTGTTTTCTATCTATTCTCTGCTTTTCCTGTCTCCTTTGGAGGCAATGTATTGAAAAATAATCATCAAATTGAAATTCGATCTTTCTTTCAACGAAATGTTACCTACTTTTAATAAAATTGATGGACCATTTCTTATTTTTGGGGTAAAATTAAAAGTTAATAAAGCATTGCGTAAACTCCTTTTGTGGCAAAACTTGTAACATAAATAAAATTTAAATAAGTATGCTGCGTGTGTATATGATTGAAAACTTTCTATTCTTCGGGTTTTTTTTTTCGTTACTTTAAAATAGTATAGTGAACATCGAGAAGGTCTCCATGGCTTTAATAATCTACTTAACTCATTGGCAAACTACCCCTTCGTGTAAATATGAAATCACATAAGCAAGTTTTTTTTTTAAATCATACCCAAAAGGAAATAGGTAATATAGGCTTACTAGAAAGTCCTTCGATGGAGGCATATAGATTGTCTACAATAAATAATTAATTTCAATTCTTTCAGTTTAAAAACAATAATTAGACGTACTAAAATATTTATTACTCATTCCGTAAAGCCAGATGAAGTCTCCGTCACTCTCCTTTACCCTTTATGATACACCTACACAAAACAAACAATTCACAATATCAAGATTTCTCACGTATTCCTAAAAACAAACTTCCAAGGCTGAATAATAATAATTCAAAACTCTCACTCATTACTAAACAGGTCATGTTCGAACATTTAGTCTAAGGTAAAATGTAAGACGTTATGCTAATTTGACTTGACAATCGTATTCACTGTACTGTAAGTCGTCTGATTTTAGCTAAACTTAAATGATTTCAGACATTATATTTCCAGATCTTTCCAGAGCTTTTGATCTTGTGTCATTTGATGTGCTCTTGAAGAAGTTGGGGGACAGGAATGTACCGGCGGAAGTTCTTAAACTTCTGCAATTTTGGTATGCGAACCAAACTAATCAAGTGAAGTGGTCCAACACTTTCTCCGAGGCTTATGGGTTGGAGTGCAGAGTGAGACAGGGAGGGTTGACGTCTCCCAGGCTCTTCAACCTATATGTGAATGACCTCATGGTCGAGCTCAGCAGCATGCGTGTCGGCTGTTCGGTAGGTGGTATTAACAGCATCAGCTATGCAGACGACATAGTGCTGCTGGTCCCGACTGCGGAATCTATTGGAGAGATGTTGAAAGTTTGCGAGGACTACGCGGCTGCGCACGGGCTCGTATATAATGTAATGAAATGTGAGTACATGGTCTTTGGGGTCGCCGGTAAACGTACAGATTATTCACCTAACCTTACCCTAAATGGCTTGAACATAAAACGAGTAAACCAATTTAAATACCTGGGACACACACTTACCGAAGACCTGAAAGATAATGTGGATATTGAGAGGGAGCGCAGGGCATTGGCGGTCCACGATAATATGTTGGCTCGCAGATTCTCCCGCTGTGCAGACCAGGTCAAAATAACACTTTTCAAGGCGTATTATCAGGGTCTGTACGCGGGGTGTCTATGGATCAGTTACACCAAAAGGTCGCTAGATGTCCTGCGCGTCCAATATAATAATAATTTTAGGATGCTCTTGAGACTGGCCCGGTTCTTTAGCGCGTCAGAGTCTTCCTCGCCGAACTGGGGCCATTGCCGCGTCGCATATGTTTCCTCTGTAGCCCTGAGTTTCGAATTTGGTGGTGTGATGTCCATGTATGTCGGAAAACAGTTGCTCCTAGCCTGATCTCTCTCCGATCAGTTAAGATTGACTTCCAATTTGACAATAGGAGTCATTGAAGAGAGAGTTAGTTTATGTTTTCCGTTTACTTGTGCGCTATAATTTAAACTCCTGTGTCGATATCTAACCTTCGGTGAGAAGGGCAAGTATTTTAATATTATTTCATGTAGCTTTTAAATGTACTGTTACTCCAAAAACGTAACGCGTGTCAGATTCGAATATATCAACATTTTTGTAAAGTATTTCTCCTCAAAAAATACATAGGCAACTCATGAATTTAAAGTTAGAATATCAGTAGTCCTTTTCATAAAATGTTCTGATTATTTCGTAATCCGTATCGTACATTATGTCTGGTTTTTCTTTTTAAAGTGAAACTTTTATTACATCGTCTCAAACTTATTCGTCTGTTGTTGCATGTCGCGTGATGGTCGGCCGCGGAGTAGGGATAAAGTGAAAGGCGCTCGTCAAAACAGCCAAGGCCAATATGGCGGCGCCTATAGTTCGCAGCAGCTGACCATGTTGTGTATAGACTATTACTCATTTGTGCCAGTGCTCCACGCTATTTTGTTTGTTTTTAATATGTGTATATAATCTAAATAATTGTTAAGTATTATGTAAGTCGTACTCTATAAGACACAGAGTTCAATAAAAATATTATTTGGAGACTTAGTCTACTTTTACTGTTTCCCATTATCATTCCAATTTTCCAAGTATAAAATTAAGATTGATAAAGCGATTTTTATACCCTTAATGGAATATTATTCCAAATGTTTTTAGTTAAATGTCTATAGTGTGAAAAAAGTTTCAGTTTTACCGTGGTTTCATAAAACCACACAATCCTTTTTTCTATTCTACATTTTCATATTGTTTTATCCAGACTTAGCTTAGCTGTTTCAAATCCGCACCGAGGCTGTTTTTCTCTGAATGTATTTCTGAAAATATTTTATAAGCACAAAAACGCATCTAAAGCTGATAACGCTTCTTTATCATTTATATTTCATTTATGACTTACGCCATATGTCGGTAAGGATAGACAATTGCATAGATAAGAACATTCATTGGATCGGTTCTTCAAAGAATTTATTTTTACTTTTAATTCAATTTGTGATAATTGACATCGAGTGAATGGCAAAACTGAAGAAAATATGAAGCGATGTTATTATTAGATACAGTTTTAGCGATCAGATCGCTACTGAAAGCATATCTAATAATATCGGATAGCAAGAATTGAGTCTCAAGCCCGTTGATAGTATAAACTTATCGACAGATAAAATACTTCTTTCATAAACGAGTCATCATCATCAGCCTATATTGTTCCCACTGCTGGGACGCAGGCCTCCTCTCTATGAGAGGGAATGGGCTGTAATCCACCACGCGGGCCCAGTGCGGGTTGGTAGATGTCACATGTCTTCGAATTTTTAGTTCTAGGACATGCCGGTTTCCTCACGATGTTTTCCTTCACCGTTTTGAGAGCAGCGGTGATGAAATAAATTACACAAAGTAATGCGCCTGCCTGGGTTCGAACCTACGACTTACTGCTCGTAAGTCGGGGCTGCTACCACTGGGCCACCGCTGCTCTCATAAACATAAACGAGTACTTGGTTTCAATTCCGATCTTCAAACTCTCTTGGAATAAATCTAGATCGCTTAAAATAGCACACAACGCTTACTTATTTGATGAAAGAGATTAATTATCAAATCAGTAATATTTTGAAAACCCAGCTTTTATTTCAGGACTTGAAATAGGTACCTGCCAAAAATCTAGGTAGATATTGAATGCTTAGTAGAAAATGAATGCTAAGTTAAGTGGCTGCACATTTATGCAAAGCACTTACAAAAAAAGTAAACCATTACCTGACACTTTTTTTTTTGCGGATGGGAAATCATCAAAGGTTTTTTTTTTTTTTTGCGGATGGGAAATCATCAAATGACTTCTCCCGCTCTCGGCGGAGCGGGAGGGAGTGTCAGACTTGACTGACTAAAACCCACCCATGTTCCTTCTAAGCCCTTTGTGTTCCAGGGCCGCGGTATCTCTTTCGAACAACCCGCAGCCCGTTACCTGACACTTCATACCAAAACAATATTAATAAATTCTCGATAGACCACAGAAACAGAAACGCTTACATCACCCTATACCGAAATCCAAGAGTCTATTTTATTAGGTTCCACATAAAAGTTAGAATCTAGGAAATAATGTACTAAAGTAACCCGTTGGAAAACCAGCATAGTAAATCCTAGGTTAGCTTAATCTCAGGAGAAACGGCTCGACTCTGAAAGCTTATAACTTTCTTTTCCTATAAAAAACGGCATTCCTATTTGCTTTGAGACTACCGAGAATTCAACCGTGGCTTCAAACGACTTTTTAAATCTTAAAAATATTGCTCTTAGTCCTTTTTCGATTTAGCATTAGGTATAACTTAAGTCAAGTAAATAACTGAATTTTGCTGGGGAAAGTATCAAATCAAATCAAATCCATTTGTTTGTCAATGTAGGTGTCGATAATTACAGGTGTTAACAAGCTTAGGCCAAATCTTTACAGGTATCACTACATTCTACCCACAGGGCGTACAAACAATACGTTATAATAATATTATTCATTACATTAAATTATACAACAACAGATTAAATAAAATAAGTTATTACATTAAATTCAATATTTGTCTATCATGTCAAAATCATCATATTAAAATCCAAATCAGTCAAGTAAGTATGTCAAAATTGTAAATAAGATAAATATAACAACAACATTCTGACGTTAGTATCCTGTCATAATTCGAAAAATTGCTCTAGTTTTCTAGTGCTGGACACGAATTATAATAGTGCCATTTTTATCATACAAACAACTTGTTGGCAAACATAAAGTTTGAGAATTGCAGAAATATTTCAATAACCCGGTTACGGTTTGATTGCAATAGAAAAGTTGATGTAAAAGCGAGCAAACGTGAGAATAGTTTATTATTGTTCAATAAAATAGACTCTTTATTATGAAATGACTATTTTCTATAATGAAAAATAAATAATAAATCTATTCTTCACTAATTTTGGATATTTCAAACAATTCCTTTGCTTGTATTTTCAAGATTTCTCAACTATTAAACTTTTATCTTAATTATAATTTTATGTGTAGCTAGATTGTTTGCCGTGCGTACAAGCACATTGTAAACAAAGAAACAAGTAAATGCCATCTATGTAATCTAATTTAGAAACGGTTATTTGAAAAGTAAATCTGTCTCAACACATCGACAAGACTACATCATTAATACACACTAAAACCTGTCTCTTGTGCATTGTTTGGTGATGAAACAATACACCGTGTAAATCACCTCGTCAAGTTAGCCGTCAACCAAGCATTATGATTATGACACTAAGTAAATTTACGCAAAAATTATTGCTGGGAAACGACTTTTTTTTGGGGGGTGTAAAATCATGTTTTGTGGTAGAACTCAATGTAACGCACTCAAAACATTGTGCTGATAGACGGATTGAATAGTACGGGGGTCGTAGAGGTGTTTAAAGTAAAAATCTTACATTAAAAACGTGTATTTAAAAAAATACTTGTCAAAAAGTTAGAACTTTGACCTATATCTTCGTAACTAGAAGGTTCCCAGGTATGGTGTAGAACAAAAAAAAATTCGCAATGACAGGGAGAACCAGCGCCTTTCAGCTTCGTAAAGAGGTGTTTTACACCCTTTATACACAGATTAACGCGCCTTACTTTGTCTGGCTTTGAAGGCACGACGACTCGTAAGTCGTAAGTTGCCACTGGGCTGAACTGAGATTGCCGCCATCAGATCAGATCAGGTCAGGTCGGTTAGGAGGAAATTTTTAAAATTAAGACCCAGACTTTTTTCCACCATTTTCCCATGTTACTTGGGGTCGGCACAACTCGTCATTCGTTATTTAAGGCCCAGACTAATAACATTTTTGTCTTCCAGCACTAGGTCTGGAGCCCGACTTCCTATACCCCTTGGAGAACGTGACCATCGCACAAGGCAGGGACGCGATGTTCACCTGCGTCGTCAATAACCTGGGCGGTTACAGGGTGAGTGGCGACTCCGCCACAGCCAGGGTGTGTATCAAACTGACTCATTACAGCTAGCCCTAGTGGAGCACCGTCACAGCACTTGTACTATGAGATCTATAATTTATTACTACTCAGACATGTAAACCTCTGGAAAATTCAATTTTTCCGTTTTCTACTTAGTTTTTAAACTGTAACTGATGTTTTAATTTTCTGTCTTTAGTTCCTAGTGGATATCAATTCTGTACTTATCTACTTACTGTCAATATATTTACTGTATGGGGCATGCGCGTTTCTTCCAGACTTTCTTCTTGGAGTTTTATTTTTTAAGCTCTCTTCACAATAGTAACTGGTCTCTGTCTATTTTTTTTTATAATCTTGCTCTAACTTTTATATTAGAAGTGAATAACCATGAAGTAGTCTATAATTTTTATTCAAGACTGCCCACTTAAACTCAAAAAGACACAAAAAAAAAATTATAGATCTCAACAAATAGTCCTTGCACCACTTCCACACTTCTTAGCACACTACCTTCAATGCACTTTCTTCAGCACTCTTCGAGACTCACAGCACCACTTTATAGAACCTCTCTCTATCCTAGAATAGAGCCACACGGTACTATATTTGCACAAAACTACTGTAAGTTTGTCCACATAGCCGTAGTGTTGGCACACTGTGCACAACTGCATTAGACACCAACACTTGCACATAGAAACTAAGATCCAAGAATGTGATAAAAACAGTGATTTATGCAACAGTGAACGAACGTTTCGAGAACTATTCTTGGATTTTAAACACTAATGCACAATTCCGTTTATTTTGGAACACAAGTTTTAAGCATGCTTTTTTAACAAAATGCACTTTACGCGACCTTTTAGTTGGAAAGATAATTTAATTTAGCGATGCACGTCGGACAGTTTTCAGTCAATCATTGTCGGAACAAAAACCGCACCCCACTATGATGGGATCACTTCAGTCCAAGGAATTTACGTTGCAAAACAGTCACTTTAGGAAATTAAAATAAAGCCAGGACAAACCCCCTCGGTCCCCGTTCAATCATTTCAAGAGGCGGTGCTCTCAAACTGTCCCGGGAGTTAATCCAGTACACTATCATTATGATATACGATACTGTATCGTATGCGATACATCCTGGCTTGGATAAACCCGATGGCCCGGAATATATACATTTGGAAATTTTTATTCATTTTTGTCATTTTCAAGTTATTAATTTGCGCTCCATTAAAATCCCTCCAAACATCATCTGTTAAAAATAAAAAATCTACATTCATTTTTTTTGCATAGCATTTTTATTAAAATTAATAATGATCACAGACAGCACGAGCCCCCGTTACATCTTACAAACACAATACCAAGTTAGACGTAACAACAAAAGCTCGTGTAATAAACCAACACTCAAATACTTTCGCGAATCTTTCCTCTACTAGAAACAAGATTCGATAATAGTCTCACTGGGACCGTTAGCTCAGGTCACTCGATTCTACACGGCCATCGATTCGTATCGATACATATTTGCTTTCTATATCGATCCCGCGTAAGTAATTACACAAGACTAATAACATCTTCGCATGTGTTTCTCAACAATTCCCACGTGTGTTCGAGATGAAAATCGTATCAACACGGTGGCTGTATAAGGAATAACCGCCAATTGAGTTGCTCCGCTGAAAATGAAATAGAACAACATAGTTGAGGATATAACTTGCTGTTAGAATATAATACTAATGTATAAGTTATACAAATAGACTGAAACTTAATAATTGGCATATTGTAAAGTAGTTGGGGTATAGGTAAAATCGATATAGAGATTCATGAAAAAAAAAACAATGTTGTAGCCATTAGCACAAAGTTAATTGTATAAGGTTCAAACAACACAAATACAATCTCAATACATAACACACAAATAATCAAAAGATTTTAAACACATCTTCGATATGCACCGCTGGTATGGATGAGTTCAAATTTTGGTAAATATAACTTATTTTCTACCCATTTATTTATTGTGTGTTTGCGCGATGCAATTTCTGAAGCGTTTTGAGACTGAAATTACATCGCCCAACAGCTCTGCAATCCTTTCTTCGCTTATTTCAATAATGCAGATAAAGCAAAATGCGAGAATTGTAAGGCTGTTGCTTCAAAACAATTATTGTGTTCAAGCACTCCGATGTTTTAGTTATATTTGTTCTGATTGTAGTTCCTAGGCACCTAATTAGTGACTAATTAGAGTTGCACAAGCACTATACGATTGTAGAACACTTTCTAAATCGCACCTCTATTAGTGCACTTCTTCTTGCACTTCCTCTATTCACTTACGTTACGTATTTTAATGTAATGATAATAAGTTCAGGCAAAAACGAGCATTGAGTATGTAACATCCTCGCTTGGGAAAAATATTTTGACTGCCAACTTTAGCAGGAACATGAAAAGGCTGATACCCATATAACTCTTTCAATGGGCCCATTGAATTGAAGTACTTACGCTCACATTCGACAGGAATTACGAAGAAAAACATAGCTCCAAATAATATTTTCAATAATAAAGTTATAATACCGAGGGCGACGCGTATCGTAGTCAAGTACAAACGCCGTATTTCTGTTTGTATTTTTTTGTTACGCGCGATGCAGGAAATTAGCTTCTATTGCGATGTCGACGCTTTTGGTAAAGCGGGTGAAACGAGGGCGTTTTCAGTGCGCCCGCAGCCCGCCTCATGCCGGCGACCAGACGAAAATGTAATTAAAAATTCCGAGAGCATTTTGCGCGGCGCTCGCAACAAGATAGTGTTGCCGGCTCCAGCATCGTTGTCGTGACTACCTCTTGGGAAGTGTTTAATAACTCGTTGGGTAGAAATAATAGTGGACTGTATAATAGGTATAGGCTGATGTATTGCCGATTAAATTTACAATATTTAACTGCCGCGGACAAACATGAAAATAATTTAGAAGGCGTTTGAGAGGATCGTCCGTCGCGGTGGTGTCCGAGGAAGCGAGTCTCCGCAGGCCGGCCGGCGCCGCCCGCAGCTCCCCTCGCTCGCCGATGACGTTGACGATGACGCGTAGGTCGGTCACGTCGCTTGCGCGTGACGCTGCTCGTGCCGACCGCGTGTTTGTTGGGTGCGATTCCCAACATGCTGCCCGGGTTGAAGTGAAAACTTCAAACATCTGGAAGGGGGCAAATATTATTAAAAGCCCTCCTTTTAGTGCCCCTCTTTGTCTTCACCTCTGCAACTCTTGATGCGAAGTCGCTGGCAGGGTGAAACTTCCTAAAAACCAGAAGACCGCTCCAGACGATTATCGTGGAAATCAGAGACCTGTGGATGAGATATAGAATTAAGTGGCCGTCCAATTATGAAGTGAAAAGGTGTCGGAGCGGAAAAGTCAAGGGGTTCTGAGGAGAGAGGAGTAAGAGGACGGGAGTTAAAACAGCTTATATTTGAGTAAGGCAAGTAGCCATTTCATCGTAGGGGAGATGAGTGGATTGCAATAACCTTTTGAGATGGTGTTTCATGGAACGAACAGCTACCTCGGCTAAGACGTTGAAGTAAGGATTACATGCAGGTATGAATTTTTAAATTCTATACCTTTTGATAGCCCATTGTAAGTGCCGACAAAGGTGGTACCGTTATCGGACGTAATACATTGCGGTTTCCCCTGACGCGACACAAAACGATTAAGAGGCTAAATAGGCTTCACTAGATAGTGCAGTAACGAGCTCGATATGACAGGCCTTTGTCGAGTTACAAATGAAGATTGCCAAAAACCTCTGCTTTTCCTGTCCGCTATCATCACTGGCCCAGCATTATCAACACTACATTGTAAGAAAGGGTACTGAAATTCAGTTCGAGTTGTCGGTAACTGTCCCTTAATGGGTTGCGTCGATTCCACCTTGTACCGACAACATCGGACACACTTATTCACAATGGCTTTGGCTAGGTTTCTGCCACCTAAGGGCCAATATGTTTGCCGAACGTTGGCTAATAAGAGCTGAGACCAGCATGTGAATAATTATATTAAGTGAAGATACTCAAAAAGTATCTCGGTAAACTGCTGTTGACTACATACCATTAAATCTATTGTTAATTATACTACTAACTAATAGGAAGAATATATAAGGAAGTCTGTTATTTACTACGACAGAACAAGGAACCAATTCTGGTAGATCGTGTCTCTCGTTGTGGTTGGGCATTTTTGGCCATAGATGTTCATCTTTCTTTAAGAAAGTGGGACCAGACCACCACAAGAATGAACGACTGATGGAATCAGCCTTCAGCCCGCGAGAAATAAGATCCGCCGGATTGTCTTTCGACGGTACGTAGCCCCACACGTGACACTCTGTGCTCCCTTAAATTTCGTGGACTCAGTTCTGAACGAAAATTTTATGTGAAGTGGGGGCTTTTAGGTATAGATAACCACCCTAGAACTATAGTCGAGTCACACCAAAATCTAGATTCACTTACTTTTTGAGTAAGAAAGGTTAACACTTTTGTACACAACCTTGCACCCTTGTGCCGTGGTAGGGTAAAAAATAACTATTTTGATGAAGACAGCCTGGCGAAGACTCCTTATCTTCTGTCATGTGACCCAGGTGTTCATACTCTTGTATGAACTCAACGTTCCTGCTTTTGAAGGCAGGGTGTCTAACAAGCTTACGCTCATGTGGCATGAAATTTGCCTTTGGAAAGGAATCGCCTAAGGCTGAAGAATATTTCTTCAGTGGCATGGTCACGACAAAGCGTCCGTCGTCTTTACGAGTGGTATGTTTCTTAAAGCTCTGCTCACAGGCACGCTCCTCGGGAGATAAGGAATGCTTGGCTGCAATGGTATCTAATTCCCAAAAACGAGTTAAGTCTGGGTTGGCGTCCTCATTTATAAAATGACAAACGGGAGATGAAGAGTGTGACTTATGACGGGCAACGTACCCTGACACTAACCAACCCAGTTTCGTTTCATATAACTTAGGTTGATTTTTACCTAAGTCTATAGAATTATTGCATAAGACGGACCAAAATACTTCGGCCCCAACTAAGATGTCTATAGCTGACGGTATATTAAATGTTGGGTCAGCTAATTTTATTCCCAATGGAAGAGGAATATGATCAATGTTTATAAAAGAAGACGGCAAAGCTCTACTGATCTGAGGCAGAATATGACAGTCTACAGTAATTTTACAGTCGTCATCATATTGGGACATAATAGTAAGGCTGCAAGATTGTGCACAATAAGAAGTATTATTATTTATGCCTGTCACGGTGGCGCTCGCACTACGTCGAGACAGACCCAGCTTACCGCATAGTGACTCATCTACGAAGTTGCCCGTACTACCGTTGTCCAGGAGTGCGCGTGCAGTGTGCACGTCACCCTTGCTGTCAACCACTCTCACGATCGCTGTGGAAAGCAAAACATTCGGAGGAGTAGTAAACTGCTGAACATTAGCCGAACCGACAAAATTATTGACGGGAATAATTGACTCAGGAGTAGGAGTTGTTTCTGCCTCATGCGAATGAAGCAGAGTACTGTGGCTTTTCTTGCAATATTTGCAAGGTACAAGATTGCACCTTGATTCCACATGCCCTGGTCGTAGACAGTTAAGACAGACCTTTGCCTCTTTGGCCTTTTGCATACGAGCTTCAACAGACAGGGCTCTAAAGGCATCACAATTAAATAAATAATGAGTCTGACTGCACATAGGACATGTAAATTTTGTTTTATGATTGTTGTTGTATTTTTTATTTTTACTGTTGTTGTCATTTATTTTTTGATCTGATTTTGTAGCTGTAAGTAAATTAGAATTATGTTTATAAGTGTCTGCCTGATGTATTTTATTGATATTTATTTTATGTTCTTGTAAAGTTTCTAATAAGTCAGCTCTGTTGCTAAGGAACTTTAAAAAAAAATCTAATGAAGGTGGATTATCTAATGTGTTTCGATGTTGTTCCCATTCCCTACGTGTGACACTGTCAAGTTTTTCGGACATCATGTGGATTATGAGGGTATCCCGTAAATTAAATTCAGTGTCCTGACCTAACGTTGTCAAGGCACGAAGATTTTTATTAGTGACGTCTATAAGGTCACGAATAGAAGAACATGATTCACTTTGCATATATTCAACGCTAAATAATGCACGAACATGATTATTAACGAGCAATCTTTTGTTGTCGTACCTTTTACACAATAAATTCCAAGCGGACTCATAATTCTGAGCTCTAAAATCTAAATTATCTATAACTAGTAACGCACTACCTTTAAGAGAAGCACGGAGGTAGTGCAACTTATTAACGTTGTCCATGTCCTTTCGTGAATGAATAAGTGAAATGTAAGTGTCTCTAAATTCAAGCCAGTGTTGATAGTGACCGTGAAAAACAGGTAAATTAATTTTTGGCAACCGAACATAATTTGATTTAAAGCCTCCTGCCTGTACATCCTCGTCACCCGTTACATAACCATCCTGTTGATTGCCAGACTGGGGGGGCCGAGCGCCGAGCAGACTCTGCGCCGTCGCCACCAGTTTAAAATACAGATTCTCAAACTGCTCACGCTCCTTGATCACGTCATCGGGGTGCTCCAGCAACATCTCGATGTCATACTGCAATTTGTCGAAATCTACGTATAAGCTATCAAATTTATTGTATCTGGTTTGTAAATCTAAAAGTTGTAAGCTGCTAAGTTCGTCGCAACTTTCAAGCATGTGAAGGTAGTTGCCAAAAATTGTGAGCTTAGATTTCATACAGCTGCGTTTTTTAACGAGTTTTTCAACTTTTTCGTCAGCCATAGCGATAAAAACACAAGCAATAAATCACAAACGAACTAATGAAAGATAAGAATCCAGTTTATAAAAATGCGAATACAAAAAAAAGTGTAGCTAGCTAATGAGGTATGACGCAACAGTGCGAACAAAGGAACACCTGATGCGCAGGTGTGTCGCCGAGCGATCAGCTGTTATAGACAAGATGCGAAATAATCGCAAGGGGTTATGTATATAAAGGTTATATTATGATGCTTTATAAGCAGAATAATTAAGATTTAAGAAATGCAAGGCTATGAATAAGAATGATTTGCCACTAAACGACTTGAAATAAAGTAATTGAAAGCACTCACTTAAATATTGCTATTTAAACATGAAATATGATAAAGAATAGGAAAAGATATAAGGGAAAAATTGGAACGAACTCACAGAATGTCTAAACCATCCACAGGATAACTGATGATGTTGCAAGTTCTTGACGATGACTCGAAGTTTCGACGGGGTCCAAAGTCCGCTGTACGGCCGACCTCTAGATAACTTCTTCTTCTCAGGCGTGTACGGTAGCTGTGCGTTGTTTCGGCAGGAAAAAGAAGACTCCTGCAAAACTGTCGCCGCTGAAGACCGCAATCGAAGACCTTTGAGGTTGAAGTTACCTTCCAAGACCGTTACTTTTCGTAAAAAACCGGCGAGATCCTCGAAGGACCAATGTTTAATAACTCGTTGGGTAGAAATAATAGTGGACTGTATAATAGGTATAGGCTGATGTATTGCCGATTAAATTTACAATATTTAACTGCCGCGGACAAACATGAAAATAATTTAGAAGGCGTTTGAGAGGATCGTCCGTCGCGGTGGTGTCCGAGGAAGCGAGTCTCCGCAGGCCGGCCGGCGCCGCCCGCAGCTCCCCTCGCTCGCCGATGACGTTGACGATGACGCGTAGGTCGGTCACGTCGCTTGCGCGTGACGCTGCTCGTGCCGACCGCGTGTTTGTTGGGTGCGATTCCCAACAGGAAGCATTCGCTTATAATTAGACTTGTTCGTTGAAAGTCTTCATCGTTTACAAGCAAAAAATCATACGTGTAACGGATAATCGTGACAGGAATGCGGCGTTTGTGTTCACTTTTTATTTTTCTTTGTACTTACGATGTTCTTTCCTCCATGCACACTTTGGGCGTACAATTTCGCTGACGTCTGTTCGCGCGGGATGTTCGCGGGGTAGGTAGCGTGGATCAAAGCGGACACGAAGGCGATCCTGGCGATCCACGAGCACGTGATCACGAACAACGCGCGGCTGAGTGTCACGCACAACGACTACAATACATGGACGCTCAACATTAGGGGGGTGAAGCGGGAGGACAGAGGACAATATATGTGCCAAGTTAACACTGACCCAATGAAAATGCAGGTAAAGTGCTGCTAATTTTAACCCATTAAAATGTTACCACGATTTATTTCAGAATGTGTATTTCGTTGACTGTGTATTTTTTGCTACTTCTGTTTTATGTACTGTGTTACTCTTTAATGAGAACTGCTGGTAGTTTTTAGGAACGATTCTTGTAGTAGTTTGTGAACGGCCTTATCGGCTTGCCCGTATTTAAATGGTGTCATTTCTTCGAAAGAGCATTGACGCTATAATCAGAAAAAAAAATATGCATGTTATTGTGAACATGCAATTCTTAAATCAACAAATGTGTTGAAATAATAATCGATGATTTCAAGGGAACCTTGAAATAATAATAATAGAGAGAAACTTCGTATGTGTCCTTCGTATGTATCAAATGTTCAATATTATTTCAGACAGCATTTTTGGAAGTAGTGATACCTCCAGACATAATCTATGAAGAGACGTCTGGAGACATGATGGTACCAGAAGGAGGGTCAGCTAAGCTGGTCTGCAAAGCCAGAGGGTATCCTCCTCCCAAGATTATATGGCGTCGAGAAGACGGAGGAGATATCATTTCAAGAGGTGGACCTCAGGGAAAGACGAAAGGTAATTTACTGTAATTTTTGTATTTTCATTTGATCCTGGAAGGGTATAGATTTTACTGCGGAAATGTACCAAACCACATCATTGAAAAGTAATGCATTTGAATAATAAGCACTAATCAAATCTACATTTGTTCTGAACATACCTTTTGAATATTTAAGATACTGAAATACAGGATAGAAATATTTAGAAGTTTGGATTATTTGACGCATTTCACTGAATTGATAAAAGATTGTCGGTTAGTTCATTAGGGCAGTACTACGTCCAAATAATCCATACAAAATGTTAAGAAGGAAGATAATAATCACTAGATCTTCGATATGGTAATTTCGGGATTCCAGGATTGGCGGGATTTCTATCCGGCAGCATGATTTGACGGTGTAAGAGATCCTTAACATGCTCTGCGGAATCCACAATCGAATAATTTGCGGAGACGAGCAACGCATAGAACAGCCGCGAACGAAGGGGCGAGACGAATGCGTGTTGCTCAAAAATCGGTAACAACAAAAAAAAAAAAGGGAAAGATAGAAAAGAAAGAAAGAATAAATATTTATTTGGCCCATGCCACAAGTACACACAATACAATGTAAAATGTTAAAAATATATCGAAATAGGAAAAAAAAAAGTTGAAAAGAAGTTGGAAGTTGGGAGTATTATAGTAACATTATTATGGACTTAAACATAACCGGTGATATGTGGGTGTACTATAAGATAGAACTCTGCCTAACCCTCCGGGGATTATATCTTGTTATCTTTTGGCTAGTTTCATTATTCAGCTGAAATTAGGTCACTTATAACCTAAAAATAACGCATCCTTGAGACTGCCAAGTCAATCCATATTGTTAAGGCTCTACGAGACGTCTTTACGGTTCTATAGGATATTGAATCCAGGCGTTAATAGACTAGTAACTCAATGCAGCTAGCTCCGTCGCAATCTATAAATCCAATATGTTGCCGTTAAATACGGCTTGGAGCATACTGACACACACATGTATCGAGGCTGCGTAGAAACTCCTTGGCTGAGTTTAATTCATCGCTAAGCGTAAGTCGGTAACTTATACGAGAACTTGCGCTAGTCTATTAGCACCCGTGAAATTTGCTATTTGATTTCAACGGTCTGGTCTTTATATTTAAATGTTTTCATATGTAAAGCGAGGTTTAAAGTTATTGGACCCTTTTTGGTAATCTGCGTTTAGAAAATGAAAAAAACATGTTTTTTTTTTCAATTCTTCATTTTTAACATTTTCATTTGAAACAAGTAATATATGTAGGCTCAATATGTTTACTGTTTTGCACAAACTCAATATGTTTACTGTTTTGCAGATTTTTTTTTTAAGTAGCTAGGTAGTAAGGTGCAATTTAATAGGTCAAAATGTTCTTTATATTCAATTTACACAATATTATCGCCATCTTCCTCAATCTCCTCATCAAAATCGTTTTGTTTTACAAAACCATTACTAATTATAATAAAGCATGAAATGTTTGAGCGAACATACAGTTTCTATTTAAAATGACATAATCCTATTTCAATCCAATTAATCAAATAACACTATGACGTCCACAACCGTTGTCAACACTAGTCGTTACCAAAATCCCTCATTTTAAATAAATTAAACTGTCACCTCGTTTGAGCTTCTGACCGATTTATTCAGCTATGATTATTCTATCACTATGAGCAACATAAAACAAACCTATGGCTTTAACAGTCCTCTGTTCAGATCAGAAGAAGAAGCACCAAAAATTTATTAAAGAAAAGTTCTAAGTATACCTATCTCGTATCTCACTCTGCCTGCGTCTGTGTTTCCGAACGCTTACAACCCTAATCTCTTCAAAGTTAGAGTGAACAGGCTTCTTCTGGGTAAGCTCGTACCATCGTCGTCTTAGTCTCTGTCATCTCTGACCTAGACTAGAGTCAAGAGCAAACCAGTCACAAAAAAAAACATACTTTCATAAGAGATATTCTTGATTGTAACTTCAACCACGACTTAGAAAATTCAATAGAATAAGGCATAATTTTTAAACATCTACGTTAAAAGAGAAATATCCAGAAACAACATGTATTTAAGGGCAAAAAAAGTAAACACCTGATTTAAACAACTATTTTGTTAGCGAAATCAAGCGAAATTTATGTTCTACTAAGGTCACTGCCGTTCGCGTGCTATAAGCGTATCATTTACTACTATGAGGGAACTTAAGGCCTTTTAACACGATAACTCCTGACTAATCTGTCGGGAAACTCACACTAAGAGAGAGGGCTGACGTTGTGATTGCAGTTCATTTTAATTAAAAGAGATTGGCAAAGTTTCACTGTAAATTATTTAAAAGATTCTTGGTTCTGACAGTTGTAGAACAGAGTAAATATCAAACATCTTTCTAGATAGATATGAAGAAAGTTAACAAACAAAATCGGTACGAAACGGCACTTTTCTGATGATATTTTGTTAAGTCGGCCAATCGGAAAAGTTACGATACGAGATTTAGCAATTTATTCAAAAACCTAAATATAATAATATATTTTTTGTTCATAAAACATCTCTTTACCCATAATTTGATTTCAACATTTTTTTTAATGATTCCCTAATAAAACAATTCTTCAAATCCGTAGTACTATTTCAGATTGACATAATTTGCTTATCAAGGGTGTAAAACACCTCTTAACGAAGCCGAAAGGCACTGGTTCTCCCTGTCATTGCGATCATTTTTTTGTTCTACACCATACCTGGGAACCTTCTAGTTACGGAGATATTAGGGGTCAAAGTTCTAACTTATTTGACAAGTATTTTTTTAAATACAAGTTTTTAATGATAGATGACTTTAAACACCTCCACGACCCCCGTACCTACTATTTAATCTGTCCATCAGCACAATGTCTTGAGTGCGTTACATTGAGTTCTACCTCAAAACATGATTTTACACCCCCCAAAAAAAAGTCGTTTCCTAGCAATAATCTTTGCGTAAAGTTACTTAGTTTCATGTACAGAATGCTTGGTTGATGGCTTCGTGATGAGGTGATTTACACGGTGTATATTATTACAGCCGTAAAAAATAGTTAACCGTCCATTTTTACAAAACAGCATCAGTTTTCAAACAGCTACAAAAAAAAACGAAATAGTTTTTATGAAACCATTACGCAGAGAGGTATTACAAAAGCGGTTTCGCTATTTATTTATATTTCGATTAAAACTATAACAATGCATGAAAATGCAGGCAGAGTTCAAAGGTTCATATAAGTTGGACGAGGTCGACCCTCCTCAAACTGTGGAGCAGAGCTAGGCAGAGCTTAACCTAACCCAGTTTCGATATTATCCGCCTCTAAACTATTCCAGTTTAAAATGTCGTTAAGCACATTAGTTTTAGAAGCATTACTTGCAAATATGATGACGGGAGTCGAAGTTTTACCTGAGTTTAGTGGCTAAACGCTTTGAAGTTTGAGATTTTTTTTGTGGAATACAAAGGAAAATTGATGATGAGATCTTTTTTTAAAGGTCTAGACTAAACTAACAAAGTTATCAAAAAGTTCCATAATGTATGTAGGCTGGGGTGTAGTTGTGCTTATATCTGGAGGACTGGAGAGCTAGAAAACTAGTTTTGTAAGTATATTCTAACTGCTTATATCTAAATCCAGTTCAGTTGTTGAAAGATTTCAACAACTTCAAGGAACGACTAACAAATAAATCAGAGCTTAAAATATTCACTATTGAATCTTAGCAGTAAATCACACCGCAGCACCTCAGGAACTCCTATTACCATTCACACCGCCCTTCCTAATCCCACCGGATTACAATCTCGAGACGGTCCGGGAATAATTACTTACCTACTCATCTCTGCACTCGGTCAAATAAAAGCTGGATATAGGGTTATCACTGAGCCCCCAAATTAACCACAGAGTTCATCAAACAATAAAACAGTTTCCATTAGAAAAAAACTTTTATGCACTTTTATTTTAGATATGGCAATAAAATTAATCGAGCGTTGCCTTTTCAAACCTCCATTCCATTTATGAAATTGAAAACATAACGGCTTATTTTTGGAATTCGAATTGAAGATGTACATGATAAATAAAATACTATTGGATTGCTCCATGGGAAAGTAAGCATAAAAATTATGCTAGTACGAGGGGAATTCGTGACGAGTGGCAATTGGAAACTGTACTGACAGGGTGATTAATCAGCAGGTCCCACTTAACCCTACCACTGTTCAGACCTCCTCTTGCCATCAGTCAATTCATTAAGCTAACAAAGTACTACCGGTAATGACTTTCACAACGAGCGGAGAACTTCAATACTACAGCTAAGATTAGAGCACACTTTAGATCTTTTCAATTCTGTACGTTGGAAATTAGTGTCAATGTATGCCTGCATTCAGTTGCTGTATTGAGTGCCAACTATTAGTGCTTTTATAGAATACATAATTGAGTTTTATCTTTTTAATGGTGATATCCGTTCAATTCATTTTCTTGTGATTAGTTAATACTTTTATGATGAGTCATCCTGAAAGTGATAAATTAATTATGTACCCAAATTAAGAGAATTAAGGAGAACGCAATACACCCAACGGAATAAAGTGAATGTGACTACACTAGCAGAACACAAAAGCCACGAACTTACCAAATTATCGGTAATTGAACGAGCGGCGAGGTGAAACCCGGCTCAACCAATTTTAAATTAACTAACATCAATAACAATCATCAATTTGAGTGAAGAAGTCTAATTAAAGAAGCCGTTACAAGTTACCTCCATAAATCTGAACAGAAAACAATACAAGCTATTCATTACTGAGGCCTATGTTTCTTCACGAGTATTCCAATGAGGAAACTTTGAGACCGGCCATGACAAATATAGTTTTTTAATGACTAGCACGGCCACTTTCCAACTTGTTATCTCCAGAGAGAGGCAACTTTAACCATATAAATCAAATTTAAGTGCAAGAATTTAATATTGCCATGATAATATATTATATTGCTGCATTGATGTACGTTACTAATAGCTTTGGCGTGACGCGGGTCTGTGAAACCACATTTTTTAAGTCATTTACCTCGTTATCTATTAGAACAAAAATCCATTTCACTTTAATTCTATTCCTTTTGTTTTTGGAAATCCTTTGATAAAATTTCATTACCTTTCTTTGAATTGTTTTGGACGAAGAATTTTATAAATCTCATGATAGTTAAACACATTAGCGGTCCGCTTTGTTCTGAATATAAATGTGGAAATCTCGAGACAATCGTATTTTAGTAAATCCGAGAAGAACAAAATACGTCCTATGTTGTGTAGGTAATAATAATGATAGCGGCGACAGAAAACAGCGTCGCCAACAATAGGGTATTATTCAAAATTTGCCCTTTATTGTTTCGCATAAAACATGTTCGTGGTGACAACGGCGTGTCGCATGCCTATTTGTTTCATGTTCAACACCAAATTATGCAGATAAGCGAATGAATGGTGGAAACTTAGTCGTAGACTGATGCAAATTAACTCCACCATCCTTCCAATTGACGCTTTTCACCGGCACCACAAAGTTTGAAACAGATACGACTACGTTCTACGATATTCACAATTGTTAATCCCAATTATCGAGTAAGTTGTACAGCGATGGTGTTCGGTTTCATAACAATTGTTTGCATGGTTCAGACAAAAGTTTCTACCGATCACACCAATTAATAGAAAGTCCACTAAGTGCTGTCTTTATGCTTATTAAATTCAAGCATTTCTCTGTGAAGGGTGGTAGGTACACCCACCCTAATACAAAATAAATAATTACCCACTCAGTACAGAACGTTTCGAATTCATAATTAAAATTATAACTTTGGAACAAGGAGTGATGAGAAAATGTTGGTTTTCCATTTTACTCGAGGACACTTTAGCGAAGTACTGGACTTTTGTCGCCTTTACCGTAGAGTTTAGCGACGACGCGATTAGTGCCAATATTATTAGAAAACTTTGGAATTAACTTTGAATCTGAAATGTAATAAATTGAAATACCTTTTATCAGTTATTTTATTGGAGAATGCTGAGCCAACACTTCATTAATTAAACACCGATTAATTTCAAGTTGGGTCACAATATTGTAAAAAGCTCTGTTTTATAATTTTCTCATTAAATATTTATGAACTTGTCTTATTCGCGTAACGATTTATCCATTTAATTCGAGCCAGACAAAAACGAAATTAAAGAAAATCTTGATAAAAAATTCTGAAGAACATATTTAAAAGGATTCTTTAAAAGATTTCGTGTCTGTGGCAAAACCACTAGGGGTCCGTGGGGCTCAAGCGTCACTTGACTTATGACACATCGACAGGCCAAGTTTATTCAACGGTCCGCTTCGAAGACAGCACAACAATCCGTAGAGTAGTGTACTAGCTGGATTATTATTGATTTATTTTAATTTTTATAAATTGTTTTTTAAAAAACTATTGATTTGTTTTATCGGACCTTAATTTTTACCCACCTAAGGGAAATAAGCTATTTTTTAACTTTCACATTTAAATAGCCACAGTTCTTTTTAAACAAATTAATGTGTTTAATTTACTTTTGTAAGTTTTTTTATATAAATACACAATGATTCCCAAGCTCATGGTTATAGCTATCTCTTTTTTATACCCAACCCAAAATTAATTAAAATGCAACAACAATCCTAATCCTAATAAATGAAAACCACAATAACGTCTAGCGACTCAACAGCCGGCCCTGTGCGCGCATTGTTTGCTAACGAAGCGTCGTCCCGGCACCGAGAGCTCTACACTTTAAACCATCAACGGTTCACAGAACAGCTCCTTCGGAAAATATTGCCCTAGCTTTTTATCCTCTTGTTTGAATAAAGGGTGTAAACGTACTTGGCCGCCATTCGAGCAAGGTGTCGGGAAAACAGCTCGAGTTCGAACCACTAACGGCACTTGTTTACATAACCCGTCAACTTTTGGCGGTTCACAAGTGTTTTCCAACAGTTACTGGCGAAATGTATAACTTCGACAGATAGTGCTCAAGTTTTCGTGAGTCTTTGCTTTGGTAATTTCGGTGTGTGTACGTAGGTAGGGTGGGTGTACCGATTTTGTATTAGAAAGGTATACACTGTTTTTATTTTCACTCTTTCTTAGTGCTAGTTTCTAAAGTTAGACACGTTTCAATAGATTTTTTATTCAAATTAGGTATTAAAATGTACATTTTTAGTTATTATTTTATAAAATATTACGCTTCTAGAATTTTTAAAAGAGCTGTGTTAACTTTTTTGGAGTGTTTCGTTTTTTAAATTGAACCACGAATAGAGCAAATTTTATTACAAAGAAAATAGAGAATAAATTAAGTCAAATCTTTATATTTTAAAGAAATACTTTATTCGTTATTTTTATGTTTTTCATAACACAGATTTGCTGTGAAAAGAAAACTAATAACCACTTTTTTGATAATGTCTACTGTTAAGCACATAATTAAAATAATCGGGGTATTTTTTTTACTTTTCATTCATACGCATTACTTACTCGCACCTCGTTACTAAATAAGAATACATTTTCTTAAATTTCTCGTTCAATAGTTTTTTTTTTTTTTTTTTTACGATTTTTGGTTTACACTAACCTAAGGTGCTTCCTTAATCTCCAACTCGCCTCCACACGGACGTACGACAGACTCATTTATTTTCAAGTCAGGCTCCAGTGATTGAATGAACTGAACTAAATGCTTTGATTACTTCACTCCTCTTCTTTCAATCAGTTTTAAACTTACTCGGGCAGTGTTTTCCTATACAAACAGTTAACTACACTAAGCCCTTGTAGTACGGGCGATTTTAAAACGACCATTGTTTTTTGTGTTTCAAATTATCTATACTGGGCAATAATGCCGATGATATGATGTTGTGATCGTTAATAAGAGTGTGTGTAAACCCAAATTTTGCCAGTTATGGTAAAGTCCCATGCTCCTACATAGGACTTAAACATGACTTGGGGGCGAGTATATTTCCGTCAACTGGGCGCAATTCCAGACTCCGTGACTCCTACTGAGTAATCCTGATGGAAAAACCCAATAACAATGGGCTCAATCTGAGAATCGAACCCAGGACGCGTCACCTGCTCACCGTCACCGTCACCGTCACCTGCTCACCGTCACCGTCACCGTCACCGTCTCATGATCTGCAGTCGCGCTTGTAACCACTAGACCAATGACGCTGATTTTCAGTTACTCTAATAATTCCTAACAAAAACTTTTTTGGCCCACAGTAACCTCCCTGGAAGGAGAGATAGTCAACCTAACGAAGGTGACGCGTTCCGAGATGGGCGCATACCTATGCATCGCAGCAAACGGCGTGCCCCCCTCAGTCAGCAAGAGAATTATGCTGCATGTACACTGTGAGTATTCATTACAGATAACGTTACTGATACTACGGGAGACAAATGTAGCTGTAATGTAGGGTAGGGAAATGAGTTATTATTGTTATTTCGTGTCTGTAGTGTCTTATGAAACTACGTAAGGAGATATTAAAATATTTAAAGGTATGTATTTTCTGTCCTTTGTGCTTTATGCATTTAAATATGTATATCATTTGTATCTACCTACTTCAAAAGAAAGCTTTATAAAAGATCAATGTTTTTCTTCCTCTCTATGCATAAAAGATAAAATGACATTATGTAATTAAATCGTGCACAATTAATTCGCTTTTAAAATAACTGTACATGACGAGTGCGTTTTATCCAATCATTTAAATGAAAGGCGGAACTAAATCAATCACACAAAAAAAATTACCTGAAAATTAATTTTCTAACCCAACTCACAGAGACCCAATCCGATTACGCATTCACGACGTGTATCAATTCAATCATCGATAAAGTCTACTCGCTTGCGTAAAGCACGAGCAAAAAGCGTTACGTTGCGAACTCACTTATCAAACGATCGTCCTAATTTATAACCAGGAGTTATTCAATGCTCCGGTGGTCTCAAGTTCTCAACTTAACACAAAGCGTAAAGAGTCAATGGAGTGCTCATTTAGTTCATTTACTGGTTATTCCATACGCTGAATTGGTGGCTAACAAAACGTATATCATTGGAAAATTGTTTAAATTATACTTTCAATTTCTATATAATACTTTAAAATGATAGGATTTATGTTTCTGTAAAAGTTAAAGACATGATTTTTGCTTACAAGTATTACAGTGTAGAAGGGACACCGACGTTAAAATGATCTATTCACTACATCATTTCAGAACCCCTCCCTCCACAGTAAAATTAAGAAATAGAAAACGGCTACAAAACTGCAATACCTACACGGTTGAAATGTTTGGAAAATCTGATCCTTTTTAAAATGACCGTTAACAAATTATTTAGCACGTGGTATATCGAATACATGGTAATCGATTTAGCGTCGATGTCCCTTCCAGCTTAGGGTTAAGCTTGTGATATGGGCTATCGCTCTAATAATAGCCAGACACACAAAATATACTACTAAAATTAAATAAAACGGAATATCTCTGTCAATATGGACATATTTTACGTCTAAATCTCTCAAGTTACCACTCCATTTGCTTACTACTCCGTGACTGTAGCACACCGGCCCCAACGGCACGAACACGTAAGCAATTGGGAGATTTTCGTGTTATCACGTATCATCTTCGGTGCGTGTCTTGCATCCGAATTACTCGCACCAAAGCGTAGAAAGTTACTGCCCCGTTGACTATTGGAATTTAGTTTTAGTACCGTTTTCAATTATAGATGAAATCGTCTGATAAATTTGAGTTACAATATTTTGTGCGATGTGTATTATCGCTTTTGAGAGATATGAAATGTTTCGTTGCATATCACTGGTATTGCTTGCTGTAGTTTCATGTTAATCTTTCATATATTAGAACAGGAATGTTATTTGAAAGTAGCGTAGCTTAAAAACCAGCTACGATATACGTAGCACGTCTACGGCGTAGTAGACATTAGATCTTTTGCTACAACGATGCTACGAGTGCTTTGTTTTCTAGTAACTTTGATAATATTAGCATACAACTTTTATTTTACCTTAACTTTTATCCATTAAAAAACAGTAACAATTCGTTTTACGATGCAGGTACTAAATGTAATCCAATCAAAGAAACACGCTACTTTTTCACCGACAGCACTTTTCTTCAGAAACCGACTGGTTTTTCAAATATAAACGTTTCGAGAGACACAATACATTACAGAAAAAGAGAAAAAAAAATCTGCAACTATGTTTAGATAGGGGCAGCACTCAGACAAATTAATCTCCTATCTAGCCGGATCAACCGTTCGTATTCGCACGCCGATCGCAAAATCACTGCTGGAATTATAGTGTGCCGCACAGGTGCATACGCCCATTTCCATTTGCATGGATACTGTTATTCTACTGGGAATTTACGCTGATCAGTTCATGAATCTGAAAACCGATGACAGTGTAACCATTTTGTATTAAAGTTTAGTTTGTAGGAAAAAGTTCGCTTTTTTTTTTCAACGTTGAAATAACAAGTGTTTTAACTTAATTTTTTACGAGCATGCTAATATAAAAAGGTTATGAAATAGTAAGTTTGAATGTAGGAGTTAATCTTCGGAACATCTGATCTGATCCCAAAAAAACATTGACAAATGGGAATTCTTTACCTACATATATAGGAGAGCTGCTTTTAAAACTTACTTCTAGATTCAACGAATGGAAACTCAGCTCCTCTGTCGCATGCAAGAGTGGTGTAAAAGACAACTAAAGCAACTCCTAATGAAAACTAATAACGACGAACTGTGAATACCAGGGCCTCATGAAGAAACAGAAGTCACCTGTGAACTAATAACATTGCCATGATTGCACATCCGCCGAGTTCATTATAGCATTATCCCCGAAGGAATGTTTTGCACAAATGACTTTGAGGATCATGTTCGGGAGAACAATTACGTGAGGCTTAATTATTGTGAGAGTGATGATAGTATAATTAAAGTGAGATGTACATGGTAAGGTCCTAGTTTTCGGCTCCAATTATAAAATCTAAACAACAAAAGAACATAAAGGTAGTCTACCTTTAATTCTATCCATTTTTTGATCCCATATTCCTTTTATACTGGAGGAGCTCGTGGCTAAATAATAACAGCCGCCCCGGTCGATTTTTAAGGTTAAGCCGTGCTTACCGAGGATGGTCCGTGGATGGGTGATCATAATTACATACCGAGTTTCCTCCGTGCCTCGGAAAGCACGTTAAACCGTTGGTCCCGGCTGTCATTTGTAGATCTTTGGCAGTCGTTACGAGTAGTCAGAAGCCAAAAAGTCTGACATCCAGTCTTACCAAGGGGTATCGTATTACCCAGTAACTGGGTTGTGGAGGTCAGATAAGCAGTCGCTTCATATAAAATACTGGTACTCAGCTGCATCCGGTTAGACTGGAAGCCGACCCCAAGATATTTTGTGAACAGGCTAGGCAGATGATGATTCCTTTTATACTGTGGGTTGCTAGAAAGAACTTCAGTGATTTAGCGACGTGATATTTTTATGTATCTGATTAATGTAATGAGTGTAGGTCCGACTACTTTCGAACCTACGTGACATGTACATAATGTGTGACTAATGATAATATTTGGTTTTGAACATTGTACATGGAGTTTCTACAGTCCTCCACAGTTATTTTGCCTTGTGGCTGGACTGTAGCTTCATCTTGTTGTTATTCATAATTCAAAAGTGTCTGTAACTGTTCTCGAGTTCGAACTCAAGACACACACCTCACCAATTTTTCAGATTAATGTGCGTATTGTATAATTATCAATTTCTTCGGTGAAAGAAAACATCGTACGGAAACCAGCACGCCTGAGAGGTGTTATCAATGGCATGTAAAGCTAAGTCAGAGGCCTATAGGCAGCATGAAACTCTGACACCATGTTAGGCCCTAACCAGACGGAAAAGGAAGACTGGTCAATATAAAATAAATGTTTTGAGTTTGACTTAATCGTGCTTAGTTACTATAATAATATTATCGAACAGATCCTGAATAAGGATAAAATTTATTCTAAATAAACTGCTATTTTTTTTTTTTTGAAAACTAGAAAAGAGCCGTAAGGTTTACTCCTTAACATGGCTTAATAAAATAACGAAAAACAACGACTAGCAACATAACAACCGTAACTGATGAAGTAGCTAATATTTTAAGAAACTGTTGTAGGTAATTCATCCTGAGGAATCATGTCAGCCAGTATTTAAGAAACTTGGCTTGTTACCGCTACCTTGTCTGTATATTAATGAAATATGCATGTTTGTATGGAAACATAAGGAGTTGTTTAAAATAGCAAACGATGTAAATCCTCGAAGCCGACGAGATCCTCACAGACTCGTACTTAACAGTGCTCCCAGGCTCGCTAAGTACAATAAAAACTGCATAAATATGTGTGTACGAATTTATAACAAATTACCTAGTCATCTAAAAATGTTAAACACGAGATATACTTTTAAAAATAAATTGAATGAGTGGTTAATTAACAACAACTTCTATAGTATAAAACAATTCCTTGAACAAAAATAGCGTTGTTGTAATATAATAAGAATTTTGTAAAGAATTTGTATGTAACTGAATATTTGCATGCTATGTTTAATCTTGGCAAAACATGTCTGCTTTATTCTTGTACTGTAAGACCTTTTTATACCATGTTTTACGCAAATAAAATATTATTATTATTATTTAAGAAAATAAAAAAAAAATGGGAACAAAAGCAAAATAACAAGCACCAGATAAAATTCAGTAAATGAAAGCTACTGTTGTATAATGTATGTATTTGCAGCGATCCATCTACGTTCATTGATAATTTATAAAAGGGTTTTTATTATTACAATGATCAAACAAAGCCTTCAATCACCAAAGCTGTCAGGCAAACATTCCATGCTAAATTGTGTTATCTTTTTTGTATAAATTATCGACTATTTTATTAAATTATGTATTGAATTTTTATCTGTTGATTCAGGACTTTTTGGCGGTATATGGGGATATACCATCTTTTAGCAGGTATATGAGCTGTTGTTCTTAGGATTAAAATGTAGGGTGCCAGTTATTACAATTAAGACTCTGTTTGCTGAGTTCAGTGAATTTGATAAAACTATCCTGTTCATCTGTATAGTTTACCCTGAAAACATAAAACGATATAAACATGTATTTTAATATGTTAAACGTATATTTATTTAATCATTCAATGTATTTTTTTCATGTGTTATGTAGTTGCTAAATATTTCAAATCTACGTAAGATTTCCTTCAGGTACTAAACACAAGAAATCTATCCAGCCAACAGAAACAGAATTGCTATGGTTTCTTACTTTGTATTACCACTTCAAGCCCAGACAATAACCGTAAAAGACGCAAAGGTAATAATAGTATAATTCCAGTTCCAGTGTCTGGTTTTCTCGCGTTTCGCTTCAATGTCGTGCCTATAAAAGTTTTTCGCGCTTTTACCGGGTCACTGGACGCTCTGACGCGTTGTCAACTACATATTTGCATTCTGTTATTGCAGTCCGGTGTAAACATTCTGATTGGAATACGAACGAACCTACTAAATAACTCAACAACTTATTTAGATTCCGAGTAACATCAAATACCTCAATTGAGTGAGCCGAGCCATTTATAGCAAATAAAATACTCGTTAAACATAATCCTTACCTGGCTCACATTACGCTCTATAAGTATACATTTTAGATACTTGACATTTCATATCTCGTATCTATAAAACAAATAAAAGCCAACGTCGCTTGACGACAACCGAGAGAAATTCACTTCATAGGAAACGCAATTTCAAGCGAACAAACAAACTACTGCCGTCTGAAACCCTTCCACTCAGTTTAATTACTTCACAAAGAATGCGTCGCGTTCGCTCGATGAGGAGACAAAATTAACGCTCTCAAATATTTAATTTAAATTTCCTCCCCCCGAAAACGAATGATAACAGTGGGCTGGGTGGACTTGCGGCCACCAACGTACATAAAAACACTTTTTCAGAAGCAGAAGTGAAGCAATTCATTTGTAGCAGTAAGTGCCACGTAACGCGATGAGTTTCTTTTAGTTGATTCACTGGAGCTCGGACGACGGTAAATTGAGTTTAGAGAAAAGAAACACGCCAAACGAAGTGAACAAATCGCGATCAATTTGCAAAGAGGATCCAGCAGTTAAGGATAATTAATTTTAGGATATATTTTCTCGTGTAGTGTTAATTCCGAGCTCGCCCTGATTTATAAGTTTGTCTGCGTTCAGATAGCGTAGTGAATGCAACGTATTTGTAAGGATTGTTAGGTTGGAACTGCAGCTCAAGAAATTCCAAAGTCAACTAAAACAGGTAATAGCTACAAAACGCCAAGAAATCCGAAAACGGCGAAAGCGTGTGCGCCGCTCGGTTAATCAAACTGTCACTTCAAGAATTCCGCGCGGAATCCTTCCCGAGAAAACTCCCCTAACTTTTGATTGCTGCGAGAATTCCTATCTACTTATACAGTTAGGGATTGCTTAATCACGTTCTTTAAGTTATATGCTGCGCACTCAGCACACGCGTTATAACTTCAATGTAAGATATTCTGCCGCTATAATTCTTATTTAATACAAGTGAATAAAACGCAATTGCAATTAGATTAACATCTCGACTGTTCATTATTCCGCTTTATTTAATAAGCAAAAGGCTACCCTCGTAGCCCCTTGGAGTTATTAATTAGAACAAAAATTCTGATCGTTCAGATTTTGTTCGCTAAATTGGCCACTCAAACTCGTAAAAGCCGTCCAAAGGAACTTAACGACGGTCAAAGAGAATAACCGCAAATAAGCTCCGATCTAAGGTCGTGGAAGAAAATTCCGTTTTCCTTAATTCACCCTAAATAGACTTTTGGGGATGCTGGTGCGATTGTTTACATTTTCGAAATAATCCGTTCGCTTTAAGAACAACTCGCCGCTTTCGTTCCGACATTTCAACCTTTCGGTATCTTTTCGAATCAAGGCCTTTGTTAATTGTGAAACATCTTTTGACTCGAATAAAAGCATTGTAAAAGTCCTTTAGCGACTTAATATTTTGTTCGATACAGATGAGCAAATATAATTTCCAAAGTTATAATGAATGGCGCTCTAAGCTGAAGTTTGCGTTAGAATACCATCATCACTTTAAAAACATGAATGTTTGCTGCAAACTAACCGTACCTTGTCTGAAACTGTAGTTTAATTGCGTGCAAATATCTAGTCCGTTAAATAGTTAATGCAAACAGAAGTAATGCAGCCAGGCGGGATGATATAAAGTGTAAACACCTGACAGACGCAGTGGAGTTTTACCAAAGTGGCGGAGCGAGGCTGGCAAATAGAGTGCGCGAGCGACGCCGCCGTAGCGATAGCGTTGCGCACTGTCAACAATATCACAAGTTGCCAACTAACACATAATTTTGGGGGAACTTATGTCTTGAAAACAAACTTTTCCTGCACGTGTCTTGCCATAAGCTTCGTCACATGTAAAGAGACTAAAAGATTACTTGAAAATACTTTGTCGACTTCGACGGCTACGGCGTCGTAGCAGCGGTGTAGCAGCTACGCCGCGCCGTAGCGATCGCTTAGCGGAATAGTTTTAGGTGCATTAATTTAGATCAAACATTGTATTTTATTTAAACAAAAGCATAATGCTTTTATAAAACATCTGAAATAAAACGGTTTTTGTATCAAAAATAGAAAGAAAATCTTTATTTTTAAGGCCTTTAACGTTCGGTCGTCCTACATTCAAATGTTGTTTTTTTTAGCTAATAGTATATCCACAAAGCTTAAACTCGTGTACGAAACACACTCAATTTACATATTTGCAACTGGATAGTCGAAACCATAACTCATTACCGGAACAGATTAGATCGTATCATGTTGAACGTTCACATTTACGTAAAAGTTTATTCGGAACTAATGCAGCTCACCCCGCAATATATTAACGTCATTTCATTTATTAACGCGAACGTTTCATTAACCACAGTTAATAATATGACGTCAGGGTGCAGTTGACTGGCAGTTATAATATGAATGATTATTATGTGCAATGGCAGTTCATTTTTTCCCGGTGCAGTACTACTATAAATGTTTACACTGATGTGCTTTCCTGATATCCTTTTGAAAGTTATAGATTATCCAGATTTAGTTATAGTTAGAGTTATATATTGTTCACCCATACATACATTTTTAGAATAAACTTTTCAGTACAGCAGAGTTACCTACCTGGTCCAATAAAACTAAAAACAGTTCAGGTGACCCCATAAGTAAACAAAAATAATCAATTCGGTCAATTTTTTTAAAAAAGATTTAAGAACACACGTACCTACACTAGGGACATTGTTTGTTTCTTACGGCTTACGGCGGAGTAGTTTTCGTAGCTTAACAAGCGTAACTAATCTGTGGTTGGCTGTACAAGAATATTGCGACGAACTTTTTTAAAAAGAATATTCATTACAATGTAATAAAAACTAATCGTTCTGAACAGTATACATTAATTACAAATTTTTACAATAGACTTACTCAATGAAGGCGTAAAAATACAATTGTCGGCCCTATCGCTTCTCGGCTATCTTTCCCAGACAACCATTAGTTTTCTAGTCCATACCAATTTTAGTCCATACTAGAATATTAGGGAAAAGACAAGTTTATATAATTATTTTCTGAACAAAAATCTGCGACATTTATGCTGTACGATCTTCTGTCCTGAGGGGAGTCGGGAACGCACAAACGGAATAAAAACATATCCTATATCATGGTCTACTGATGTGTTGAATTACATCTGAATCAATTCATCCGCATAAAGGAACCAGACGGACATACTCAGTTACTTTTGCATTTATAGGTTATAAAAGTATGTATAATAAAAGATGTGTTACTAAAAAGCTAAATTAAATAGTTACAACATCAGTTCAACAGATATTTAACTAAACCACTAACTTAAACATTACACAAATACTAAAATTCAACTTTGCGTTATTTCAAGCGTTTCGTTAGTACATTCCGCTTTATTAGTGCGAAAAGTTATAAATATAAAATAACATGTTCAGAAACTTTGCAAGCAAGCCGAATGTGCTGGGCGTATGCATACCGTGCTAAATGCAAAAGGCTTTGAATGCGTATTTATAAGCGGAAAGCGAAAATAGAATGTAATGTTACAAAAATGTGAATGGAACCACTCACTGCGGGTTCGTGCTATTTTTGGAATATTTTGTGCGAATAAATCTATTTGGTTACTTTATTTTCTTGCCGAGTATAAAAGTTTATAAATTAGCTGGAGGAAGTTCCTCGAGGAACTTCAAAGACATAAGTAAGGGTATCAGAAAAGTGAAGATATTTACCTAATTGTTAAATTAATTTTAAAGTAATTATATTTATGTTCCTTTATTTATTTCTTCACATATTCATTAAATTTTTAAATTTTCCTTACAAAAAATAAATAAAAATAAACATTTTTAAAATATTAAAAAATAATTATAACATTAAATATTACATATTTTTTTTCAATTTATCAAATTTGTTTTCAGCATCAAGAGATTTCTATTGCATTTATTAAGTTTCGCCTACTAAATTTAATTAGACCTATACACAGCGAGGAAATTAAATAGTTAAAAATTAAATAGTAATTGTTTTCCCGCAGCGAAATGATTTTGTTTTACACTACATTTGCAATCAAATCGATGTATAAATTAATTAAATAATTAAAAAAAAACTCGAAAGCGACAACTACCGGATAGGTAATAATACCTCGCCATAACTACGCAAAGCACGAGCCCGGGCTCCAGCGGACCGCGTGGCCGTTGACCCGCGTGCTTGTCAATGAGCTGATAACTTACTCTTGAGTTAATGAAACCTATTTCCCGTAATAAGCTTTATTCAACACGTTAATAAGTTTTTCCCATCATAGTTTAAAACAAAACATTTTTATTTTTTAATATTAACCCTATTATTCGATAATAATACTGATGGCAAGTTGACCTGCCGCGGGAAAACAACGATTACAATTTCAGCTTGTATAGGAGTGAATTTCCAAAGACCAAATTTCCGTAAAGTCAATGCGTATATTGAAATAAAATTTAAAATTTAAAAAACCTCAAAAGAACCAAAAATAAATTTATCCAAGCGTCGTAGCGTCGAGAGATCGCTAAGTAGACCGCTTAGAATAAGCACAAAACAAAGTGGACCCCCGACGCTACGACACTTGTTTTTTCTTAGCTTTGACTGTCCCACTCCTAGGCATATTATAAGTCTCCTCCCATTCCTTCCACTTTTCTTGGTGTTGGGCCTCTTCTCGCTAATTAAAGAAAAAAAGGAACGTTATAAATTTTGAAAAAATCCCGAGCTTCTAGGGGGGAGGTGGGATTGCTGCACCCCCCCCCCCCTGACGATGCCTATGGTGACAGTGATAAGATTTCAAATTGACCCGTAGAAGTTGTTTATATCCCTTCATCAACTAGAAAGGATGTGATGACCTTCAAACGGCTGAGCAAATTTTCTCGAAACATAGCTAAGAACACTCTCGATTAAAACATCTTTCAAACGAATCCAATTTCATCAAAATCAGTTCATCTGTTTAGGAGCTTCGATGCCACAGACAGACACATAGATACACATGTCAAAACAGAAAGTTATGAGAATTTTTTCTTGAAATAAGGCGTTTTAAAAAATCCCACCTATTTACTTAGACCTATATAAATTACTGTTGTAAACCGCAAATAGAGAAGAGGGAAACGCAGTGACCTTTAGCCAACAGTGGGACAATACAAGTTGATAGAAAAGTCTGTTAAATAAAATACTTTGACTGGAAAGTCATTCAATTTAAGCAAGGACAGTAAAAATATATTAAATCTCTCTTTAGTACATGTTTATTATCATTTTCATTTACAATGTTTTCAAATGTAAATTGTATACCTAACTAACTATCCTAATTTCGATAAAGAAAGAAGCTCTTAAGATTTTATCAATTCTGTAAATTAATGTTCACGATTTAAATCCCCTTTCAGATTCTCAAAATGACTATTTAGTTAGCATTAATTACATGATAAGCAAAAAGTTGGTATTTTAAAATCCTTCTAAACAATTTTAAAATACTTAAATTTTATCAAGATTATCTGAACAATGTCTTACAAAGTTCTCATGATAAGTAGGTACTATCTTTTATTTAATGTTTCTAATTATTCTCAAATGAGAGATAATAATCTTAGATCTATGGATCTATGGTATTTGTATAACAAATTAATTCTACTGCGACCACAGCAAGCAATATTGTGTATCAACGTAAATAAATACTTACGAGAGCAAGTTTATCTTGGTTGGAGATGGAGTACAAAGCAGGGCTTATCTGCAACGTTAGATAATAAGTGAAATACATTTTAAAATATTTTTATAAAATTAAAACAAAGCATTTAAAATATAAAAAAATAGTAGCCCACCGATATCGGAAACAAGCGTTAATTGGGTCCAAGCTGCCGGCGGTTAGCGAAAGAAACCTCCATACAATACGAGCCAATGATCGCTGAGTCCTCAACCCAATGTTGTCAACCTCACGAGCCAAGTCAAGATACTTGTTTTGCGTATATTTCGCGGCTTTCCAAGTGAAGTCATCATTACCTATAATTTCATAGTTTTTCCAAATGGTATCACAAGATACAAGCGATTATAGGTTGTGGCTCACCAATTATGTTCGACACAACTCTTATGTTTATTTTAATTATTAATAAACTTATTCCTTTTTTTTTCGTTTAAAAGGTGTTTATACTTTAGATTACCCTATTGCCATTTTGATTTTTCTGCAGAGTTTTCTGATTTGCACTCCTTCGTGCTTTTGTCCCGTGTTATTTGGGGTCGGCGCAACACGTTTTTTTTGTTCCATTCTCCCCTGTTATTCGTCACACTATCATTTACTCCTATTTCCTTCATATAATTTCTCACACATTCCATCTCCATCCATATATATCTTATCTTTGTTTACACTTTAAAAAAAGAACCAAGTTTATAGTTGTCTAAAGTGTGGCCTTTCCAAGTTATTTGAAGGCAATGATCGCCATATGACTTTAATTCCGTTAACTGTGCAACGTAACTCTGTAGAGCTTGTCTTTGGTTATTTTTTGACCGAACAAGTGTCCTCTTTAAGTATGCATAACAAATTAAAATTACGATGAGGTGATTACACCACTCTTGCTCAATGTCCTTTCACGATTGACGTTAATGTGTAACACCTTTGTTCCCAGTTCACCCATTGGTGCAAGTACCAAACCAGCTGGTGGGCGCCCCGACGGGAACCGACGTCACTCTTCAGTGCCACGTCGAAGCTTCACCCAAAGCCATCAACTATTGGACCAGAGAGAACGGTGAGAACATGCCTTAGCCTTTATATTCTATTTTTTTATATCACACGCTTGTACATACTTCATGAGTAGAATTATATTGTAATAATACGATGTTAGCCTTTTGTTACTGGTCAAAATAGGACCACTGTGCTGTCGCCACTTTTGGGTCAGTCTGGAACTTTGCGTATTTCCAAACGTTAGGTACTTACCAAACGTTTGGAAGTACGCAAAGTTTTAATCGTTTGAATATATCAAACTATTTGACTACCAACTTATATACCTAATTTCACAAAGTCTGTCATTTTGTGAGTTGAAATGGCACAGCAAGACGGGTATTTAGTCTGAACGGCCCAAAACAAATGGACCGCGGTCTATTCGTTATGGGCCGTTCAGACTAAATACCCAAATAGACGTAGGGTGTCAATTTGATTTACAATTATTGTTCCTAACGGTACATTATTCCCTACATATTTATACATTGTCTGGTCTCGTACATTCATGTAATTGTAGAATTACTAATTAGTTAGGCGCACTCCATTTTAGTCTATTAACCTTTAAGCATGATTAATGGCATTAGTTAATGGCATTACCTAAACTCAGCCCAAACTTTACCTTGGGCATAAAGGTTTCTATAATTAAACCTATTTTGATTTATATTGCCTTTGGGTAAAATGATTTTGGAGACAGATTTTTCAGACTGAATGGTCATCGCATAAAGTGCTACATGATTCTTTCGGCGGTTGAATGACTCTCAGGAGGGCGTCATTAATAAATATTTGTGAACATGTCTGTGGAAATCGTATTGAAAAAATAATGATCATGATGTTAGTTTCGAATAAATCCACGCGTCAATGATCCTTGTGTACAACAAGTGTAACAAGTGCTGCATGGTCTAAACCGGATCTATGGCTGCCATCTTGTTTTTTTTTAATACATTTCACATGTCAAATGTCAATGGCTGTTTGTGTATGTCGGTTTAAATGTTTGTAAACGCACCCACGATACAGGAGGAACTCCTAGTGTGGGACAACGTTTTTTTTTTTTAAAAAAGCACACTTATTTACAGTACCCTCCTGTGTTAGTGTAAGTGCTTATCTTTTGGTCTTCGAATGACCAAGTTCAATAATGAGGATTACCTAACATACTTAAGCACTCGCAGAGTGTTTAAGTCAATTCTTTTGTCTTAATCCCAAGTTGCCTGGCCTTTACCACGCCCACGCCTGAAAAATGCTCCACCAATTTCCTCAGAAATAAACTACCCACTTTAAAAGTTGAACACCTACTTCATAGGTAACCTACATAAAATTATGAATGAAAGTACCTAAAACTTAGCCCTTGATAAGGGCCTTAAATTAATTAATTAATTTGAGGCCACCACAAGATAGTCTGGTTGAGCAGCCTTGCAACCTTATAGAGTAAAACTGCGTGTGGCAAGGTCAAAAAAAGAGTATTAAAACATAAAAGGCGTAAAGTTGGTGCCTAAACCCAAAAGGCAAAGTTGAATAAGAATCTTGAATAAATCTCTTGCTATGTGTTTTATGGTGTCCAAAGTTGGACAGTCACCAAGGAGACTTAGCACAAAGTAGTGGAGACTACAAAGAAACACTCAACATTAGTCCGCTAACTTTGCCCTACATATTGCAGAATCAAGGCAAGGTAAGATGGGAGGCGGGATAATGGATAAAAGCACATAAAAGTTAATAAAGCATTGGCAAAAAGGCAAAGCTGATAGGTCCAATGGGTTTTTACAAAGTGAAGTTATTGTGAAAGCTGCAGAAGATTGTAGAAAATATATTTGCATTGTATAGATTCAATCTCTTAGTATTATATAATTGCATAGCACATGTGTGAGTACTATGTACAGTAAAGCCACCATTTAATGAGTACCTACATCTTTCATTGACATGAAATTACCCTGGTGGTTGAGTGAATGTCATACTCACTTAAATGTCACGCTGATGGTGGCGGGTGTGTCGGGTCGTTTAGTTCCCTTCAAAATGGTTGAGTTGAATGATGGCTGATACATGCGTCACGTTCGTGAACGTGAACTGTCAGTTGTGACTGGTCATCTCTTAGCTGCCACGGTTTATTTTAATTACTTTATTTTTAATTACTGATTTAATCTTTTACTCTAGACGCTCTTAACTTGCCCGTATTTCTACATCGTTCTCACATATTTGTAATTCTTAACATGAATGATGTAACCAAGATTTTGTAACATATTTTGATTTTAAAGAGTGTCCATGGAGTTTCTTGCCCGTTCTTCTCCATAGAGATCTACGCTACGGAATGGGCAACTACAGTACTTTCATAATTTATTATGCCTTGTGACTGGGACTGTAGCTTCGCGTTTTATTTTGTTTTTTTTTTACTTTCAAAAGTGCCTGTAATGGTCTTATTGAAATAAATGCTTTGATTTTGATTTTGATATAATATAAAACTAGACAATTAGAAAAAACTAGTATCGATTCCCTGATTGGAGAAATTCCGCACTGGCTGCTAAGCCGCGGAGCTTGTATTTATGCCCGGTTGATGGCAATAGGCTCGATCCCTATTACATGGGACTTAAGCATAACTAGCCTAATGTGAATGTACTACCGCGTACATCTCTGCCTAAGTTTTCGGGAGTTACAGACGTTACAATTTACATGCTTACCTACTGAACATTAGAGAGCATTCTTAAGCACCAGGTATAAGGCCATACGTAAGGTAACTGAAGATACTGCGAAATACGTACGCAAAACTAACTTTGCAAACACACAAACTGATTAATGCTCATTCATAGCACTGGTTGTCAAGTTGATATCTACAAATAGGCGGACTTAAAAAAAAAGACTGGTCGAAAGTATAAAGGGGTGATCGAAAAGTTTCTTCCTTATTTTCATGCTTCGTTATTACCGCCAAGAATCAGTTAACGCTAGCTATAATTAGTATAATCTCTGATTGTGTTCTAAAGATGTTTACGAGCGCCGCAACTCATAAACTCTATTAAGTACTAAGCACGAACCTCAAGAACGGAATAAGCAACTAATTTCATTATTCATAAAGCACATTGAAAGCGTTAAAGCAGTCATTAAAACGACCGTTATTCATGTTCCTACTATCCTCTTTGACAGGCCACGGGGGCTAGTGCTTGCTTACAAGTTATTGCCTTTTTATGGACGTATTTAAAGGGAAAAAATATGCGGTTATTTCATGTCCGTTTTTCATTTCGCAAAGATTTATTTTTACTTTGATTATATGGCGCCTATGTTACGGCTTATTAACGACCTCATAATTATAGCGACGATGACAACGTAAAATATTGCGGTGCTACGAATTAATAAATGGACCTTTTTTATTGTCTAGGATATAAATAGTTTGGTTCTGATAGAAAAACAAAAGAGAAATTGCGTAGTTGTGATTGATTATAAAATAAACACATTTATTTTGCGCCTGCTCTCGAAAGTTTACGTTAAAAAAAAACGCCATTTAAGCTAACCCAATTTCAGTCACAATTTTTTTACGTTGCCTTTACTATTTGTTGAAATAACGACTCAAAAAGCCATTTCAACATTATTACGTCGGCCGGTTAACATAAATACACACCGTCAAAAGGCGAACTAAATTGGACACAGTGAAATATAACCTGAGAAATACCTATATAAAAACACGTGCTAACTAATACAAATAAGGCTCTTAACCTAACAAAACATCAGGAAGGTCGGGAACTTCATTATTTCTCATTAAAATGACACCCTCAGGATAAAAGTTGCTTATTTAGTGCTTGGGTGACAGATGGACAAAAGCGTTCAGAGAGGAGTGAAGGGAGATGAGCCAGAGATAAGCTCAATATTTACTTTACGTTTGTTTTACGTATGTAGATGAAGGAAATAAAGATCAAATGTGAGAGATAATGTCGCGACTTTAACAAAACTGACCCAACGCCCGCACACGCCCTCGTAAATCCAGATATTCATAAAACTGACAATGCAGTGCTGGCATTTGTATAATTTTGCAATGTTTATGAAATAGAAATGCAGCAAATTGACATTAGCCGAGACAGACAGCGAACACGCTGAAATTAAAAAAAGAAACATTATCAGTGTTATTTTTCGCTTTTGTTGCGTTGAAGACCAACGCAATTGGAATCTAACGTGCCGAAATGCGTTTTAGTCGAAGCGCCAGTTTTCAAGTGGATAATGCGTTGCAACAAACAGCCAGCACGGTCGGCGGACAACGGCCGTCCACTAAAGTCGAGTTAGGAATGGATTTACGGGTTGCGGGCCGTCCGGCGGCGTCCAGAGCCGGTCTGTGCCGTTCGCAGTCATCTCCCGCCTGCCACCGCACCGCATGCCGCGACATGTGTGAACGGGCCTCGACCAAAGTCCGATAAAACGAACAAAACTTTTTCGCAATGCGGTCTTTAAACTTATATTTTTTGTCGGTCTAATCGAACAGTTTATGCGGTCCAATGCGAGTGCAGTCAGAGTTTGCTGCTGAAAGTTAGACACATGGAAATTGAGATTTCGAAATGTTTTTGGCGATGGTACTAAGAATTGAATACGAAAATTCCTAATAAGTAACATATAACGAAATGACATGTCTATTCTGATTTTGAACATGACGAAAATAAGTTAGAACAAGTTTGTTGCACTTGTTGTTCGCACCATTTCACCTAGTCTTAGGATCGTCGGGAGTGTCCTAACATAATTGCTCTATTCTAACTGTGCTCCCATTTTCTATAATTGCGTAAAACACGGGCAAGAATCTTCACACATTACCGAGTCAACTCTTGATAAATCATTTCCCTCATGTAGATCGTGGTGTAATAATATTATATCGAATACCCTGCTACCTGGATGCCGTAAAGCATCATGTCTGAAGTATAGAATACAATTGCTCCTAAAACTCATAAAAATAACGAATCATCATCATGTTAGAGGTCTTCAACAACGTCTTTAAATGAAATAAACACACCACGAGTCACCAACCTATAGATTTAGTAAAAAATAATTGGTTATACAAAAACCAGGCCGACGCATAGAGCAGGCAGATTTAGATGCAGTTACAAAGGCAACCGAGCCGGCTATTACGCGGTCGAAGCGACCAACCGCGCAAAAAGCGGACCAAATTCTATTACCACCCGATATGCAACAAAGACCGCTGGCCCGCCCGCTTCAAATTGCTTTAGGCTACAGTCACAATATTTACTGTCACGTACATACCACAATATTCGTACAAATCTAAATTCAATTTCAAATATAACTCGCCGAAACTAATCCCCGGATTTATGCAGTTTTAGTTTTCTATCCCGACTAAACGAAAACACGTAGCCGGTTAAAATTCGCAATTCTAAAACATAGGCACTACCTAATTATTGACTATGCAAAAAGCATTTTCTTTTGATCGCATTTCGAAATTCACGTTCTTGATCTCCCGCACTCTCCCTCACGCATTTGCACATTTAAATATTCATTACAGCATATTAATATTCATTATTTTGATAATATTCAATATTTTTTGTATGCACGACCATAATACGTATTTTTATTGGATTTTTAATGCAAATTGCGAGTTTTAGGTTTGTTAGCCTCAAAATTCGTGAATTTTGAAGTCGTTCACACGTTGTGTAACTGCAAAACTTTTAAGCAATTAACAATCAAATGCAGAAGTGACGTACGGCACATATGTCTGGGCCGTTACTAACAAACAGAGGGGGTAGACGGCTCTTCTGCGGCCCATAAATTGCGGGGACTACAAATTAAATTAGGTAATACACGGGCGTGACGAGATGGGACAAGCGGCGTGCCGGCCGCACCGGACATGGAATGGGAGTGTCCGCCATTCGCAGCCAGGCCTTGCGACAACTTTTTGTTGTAATTTCAATCGGGTTTTATTTAAATAAAATTGCTTACTTTATCGTCGTGATGTACAGGTTATTTTTCGATGGCGCTTTTAACAGAGCATTTTCGTTCCAATTTATAGATCTTTGTTCGTTTTAATTCTACGCTGAATATAGGCGTTTTATTGTTACAAAGCAACGAACTTTTTCGAAGTTAAATAAGCAATAATAAGTATTAGTATTAAGTTAAATTGGCAAAGAAAAAGACAACCAAGCAAAAAATTATCCGAACACACAAAAACAATATCATCACCAATTATAACATAAACAAAACAAAATTATCCAACAAATTCACAATTAATCTTTATCCAGCTCCTCCGCATCCATTCATTACCATTCGATACGCAATGGAACGCTGTAAACTGACAATTAATTAACAAAATTGTCAACAATAAACAAAAGAGGGCGTGTCAGTGGTGGCTGGCCACCGAAGAGGTGTCAGTTGCATCAGAGCGGGCCGGCCACCGCAGATTTGTGGTCGGCCGGGTCGAGTACCAAAGCCACGTCTCTTGACAGATCTCAATGTCTTCGGCTTTGACCGCAGTTATTAATGAAGCTATTGTGATCGTGTTGATATTAGTCGATAGCTAAAGTTAGAGATTATTTAGTTTAATTAAATTAAATTGTCCTTATAAGTTCTCTGAACTAAATCACCGTTCGCCATACTCACGAGTAAACTGTCCGTTGTGTGTATGGCAAACTCTATAATTTCCTTCTGTTTTTTTTATTCATATTCCTTTATTTATTGCTGGTATGTACCTATATTCACACAAAATCAGGACTGTCTCCAAAATTCCCTTCAATTCATTATTTTCTAAGAAGATATAGACATACAGTGCAATTCCCAAGTTGACTTGGAACAAACAAAGATTTATTCTCAATCTTAGCAGTTAAACTGTGTTCGGAGCAGTAATAACATATGATGTTTTGCTACCATTTGCTTTGAGAAGACAAGTACAATATTACACCAGTAATGTGTTGAGTTCTAACGTCTGATAGCGCCTGAGGAAATAGTGTGCTAGAATTCAAGCCCCAATTTCAATTCGGTACGGAGCAATTTTGGACAATTAAGGATATTACATTTATGCTTATGACTTAGGTGTGAGTAGTTGAAACTTATAGTTTTGGAGTACATGAAATATTGCAATTCATACTCAACTCTTACTTCACTTTTCAGTATTTGAATACCTGTGGTAACTAAAAAAGAAAGCTTGCTCCCTACCTACATAGAACTCAAATTTAACGTATCATGCTCTGCCGCAGAGCCACCATTCTAGAAACCGGTCAATTGGTGAAATATGACTGCGTAACACATCGGTGAAAGAGATAAAGTTTACAAAAAAAAAACAACTCGGAAAAACATCGTTAAAACACTTTTTTTCGTTCATCAATAAAAATATCTTAAAGTTATGTACCTTTTTTTGTACCTTGGTTTAAAACAGGAAACAGTTCAGATAAACAAAATGGCTGAAGACACAGATACCAGCTACAATAGCATATAAATAAAGTTTATTTCGAACTAAACTAATGCAATGAACTCACCCCAGTAATAAATTAATGCCATTTCATGATTAGAGCGACACCTTTACCCTTCGCGGGGGAATAATATATAATCATGAAGATACTTCGTGTACGTTCCTTGGGTATTGTTTTTTCTGACTATTACTTCCTTTATTCGTTTTAACAACATACAGTTTACTTTTTTAAATATTTTTACAAAATTATATACAAAAACATTTAAAAATATAAAAAATCCCACTGGCATCGGGAACAGGATCCGGGCTACCGGTGGTCAGGGCTCTTGAGAGAGAAACCTCCTAACAATACGTGCCGAGTCCAGAAGTACTGCTTTCTGAATCAAGCCCTTGATCCAACTGCCAAGCGAAAGACACCGTAGATGTTGGTCGAAGCTTTTGGCTATTAAGCCATTGGCCGACACGACTATCGGCACAATGACTGCTGTACTCACGTCCCACATCTTATATTTTTTTTTTTTTTAGCATTTCTGACTTATTGTTAGGGTACTGCTTCGTTGGTCTAGTGACTGCTGAAAATACGGTTCTAAGCTATTCTCGTCCTGCGATACCCAGGTCGGGCTTAATGTTATTTTGATTTTCCATCAAGAATTTCTCAGTAACAGAGAGTCTGGATTTATGCCCGGTTAGTAGCAATAGGCTCATCATCACCTGCCTAACATTTTTCCAAACTATCTTGGGGTCGGCTTCCAGTCTAACCAGATGCAGCTGAGTACCAGTATTTTACATGAAACGACTGCCTATCTGACATCCTCAACCCAAGTAAATGGGTAATACGATATCTCTTGGTAAGAATGGATGTCAGACTTTTTGGCTTCTGACTACTCGTAAGGACTGTCAAAGATCTACAAATGACAGCCGGTACCAACGGCTTAACGTGCTTTCCAAGGCACGGAGGAGACTCGGTATGTAATTATGGTCACCTATCCACGGACCAACCTCGGCAAGCACGGCTTTACCTTAAAGATCGACCCGGGCGGCTGTTATTATTTAGCCACGAGCTCCTCTCGGCTCTCCGAATATGTGTAGCAATTGCTTTGGATTGGCTTTGTAGTTACCGAATCATAAGTGCCGACCCGAACAAGCAGCTTCCTTACTAATAAAGTTGAACCCTCAAATGAAGTCTAACGTCAATTGAGGTGAGATCAACCGTCGAGTGGGTTTATCAGTGTGTAATAGAGCTCGGCGTCTTATGGCGTGACTAACGATCACATCAAGTCGGCGGCGACGTCGAACTCACTGCGTTATAGTACGTACTGCAAAGTTGGTCTAGTCACTGAATATTGAAAGAGAGATTTGGTGATATCAAGTACTGAAAACGTATTAAGAGAAGTGAAGACTAGTATTTAAAAACTTTTAAAATCTCATATCGAATGGTATTTATACAAAAAATATACATACCTAAATTCGAGATATTTTTGACGGATTGAGATTAGAATGTAAAAATACGAGAATTATCCTACTACTTTTGATGTACATTTGTTAAAGATGATGTTTTTCAATCGATTTCGATGTTGTTTTTTTTTGTTTCATTTATACTAGCGCAAAAGTACTTTTGAAAAATATTACTATAAGTACTGTGTTTTACAAATAATTTACAAACATAATCCACAAGGCGGACGCACCATTGCTGTTGCTATGATGGAATAAGCCTTTTTACAAACAAGTGATATTTTTGTTGTTTGTGAGAACAATATAAACCAGCTTTATCGAAATAAAGCTGGTTTGTATTGTTCCAATTTCATTCGGAACCAAATCCACATAGCATAGAATACAAGAAAGGACAACAACCAAGGTATATTACTGTAATTAAAATGCCTATAACCAAAATTTCAATTTCATACCAGGAAGCCATGGTCACTGGCTGGCAATAAAAAATAAAAAGCGGCCCACAAAATAACACAAGGCAAGAAGAATGCAAGCAATTTTTAATGTAGACTGAACGAGGCATCGCGTCGCGATCCGCCACGGTCTACGGTATTATTGTAGCTTGCGACAGATATTCCACGGAATCTGTATACAATATCTACTCACGCATTTTGAACGTTTTCTTTACTAACAACTACAACGTTTATTTTTGTAACTCTGATTATTTGAAAATTGAGGATACCAACTGGTAGAAGTAAATGGAACTAAAAATAAAAGCTTGCACAGAATAATATTATGAAAATTTTCAAACATTAAAAAAGAGCGAACAAATGTACGTTGGTAGATAAATCTTAACTCATGTATTTGTTCTATGAAGAAAAAATGCTTTGCAACTTACTTTGTAAACACTAAAAGAATGTAGAGCTTTTTACTTTATAACGTCACAAAAATCCGTCCAGAGAGTTCATCTGAAAGAACGTTAGTTCAATAATAATATCAGTGTGCAGCGAAAATCTCCTATGAATAAATTGAAGAAATATAAATTGGTAGTACAGTAGGCATGTACAGTTCAGATCAAACACACAAGCGCGCGTCGTTTCTATTATTCAAAACGTTGACTGTGTTTAGATCCGCACACCCGATTGTTTTCACTGAATTCACGGATTTTCTAGGCACAAATCCTGTAGAATGACTTCATTTTTTATTCAGTACGTTTTCGATATCATTGACCTGGGGTAGCAGGGTTGGTTCTAGTTTACAAAATTAGGACGTAAGAAAACTATTTTTAAGGTTCCGTACCTCGAAAGGAAAAAACGGAACCCTTATAGGATCACTTTGTTGTCCGTCCGTCTGTCTGTCTGTCAAGACCCTTTTTCTCAGGAACGCGTGGAGGTATCAAGCTGGAATTTATATAACTGTCCCTTAGAGCTGTGAAAAAATCAAACTTCTAAGCCAACGCAATCAAAAGATACAGCCGTTTATACCGCAAATTTCCGCAAATCTTCGACACTCGCAAGGGAATCAAAACCTACAGGGTACTTTCCGTGAACTCAAAATCTTGAAATTTTGCACTAATAATAGCACAGATAATGGAAAAATTACGAAAACCGTAAAGTTTTAGTTACATCATATAATAAAAATATTTTTAATAATTTCAAACTTACTACCCCTTTCCTCATGAACGCGTAGAGGTATTCAATTATAAGTCATACCAAATACTCAAGTCTACAATACCTTTAAGCTGTAACAAAATCAAACTCAAGGCAATAAAAAGAAACAGCAATTTAAGCCGCATATTTTTAAACTCGCAACTACTCGCAGGGGAATCAAAACCTAAAGGGTAGGTACTTCTAGTCGACCTATAATCTTGAAATTTGGCATGAAGCAATGTTTTATAGCACAGAAAAAAATCCCGAAAACCTAAATTTTTTAGTTACATCACATATTTTTTTTTATTTATTCTCTTCAGTAATTTTGGTTTGTACGGAACCCTCGGTGCGCGAGTCCGACTCGCACTTGGCCGTTTTTTTTTACATTAGAAATTGATTAGTACTTGAGTGAGTCGCTAGGAATTATGCCAAAGTAATAGGGTTTTGTAAATTTTCTTCGATTTAGGTGAGATTTGACTGCGCCTAATCAATTTGATGAATGTAATTAAATTAGAAAGTTTGAGGTGGCTGAACTTTGTAATCTTAATCCACCACTAATTCTTGTTTTACACACAAAACTGAAATAATAATCAGGGTATCTACTCTATTTATGATTGCAATCGTGAACCGAGCTAATAATAACATAGAAATCGATTCGGATAACGCTGAATAGAGAATCTACCCCATGAACAAATGAATAGCCAATATTCATAACAAGGCCCCACATTTTGATTGGCAAACAACATGTCCCACAAACCATGATTCAGTCGCGACATACACCACTATTAATGGATTAACAATCGCAAAGCGGCAGTTTATCCTTGTAATTACTATTGTTTTGTGAAGCACATTAAGCTTTCCGACTGACAAATTGTACACGAACGAATTATGTTAACACTTGCCCCAAAATCAACATTTGCTTGTTGACATTGCAACAGGGGATGGGATGAAATTGAATATTATTTTAACCGAATGCTGTATTGTTGGTACATACTGCAAAGTAGATACATTATGTGAACATATAGTGTATTGTTCCGCACACGACATGCCGAAACAATATTTCAATTCGATATCGGGCGGACAATGGTCGGAAGTTCCCGAATATAAATGGACGGAAAGGCTTGTGCCTATCGAATAAAGGGCGGTGAAACAAATGACTGTATCAACTGTAACCAAAGACTTTGGCGCTATGTAAACATAATTAATAGTTTGTTCTGCAACAGAACGCTTTTATCATTTGTTGGGTGTAAAGAATTTTTAATTTCATTTTAATGTGTTCATTAAAACTTGTTTGATTAATGGTAGGCAATTTCAATATGGTTACCACGTCATTAAAAAACCACGCATCCGCAAAATTATCTGAATAAAATTTAACGAACAATAAAAAACACGGTAGATCAGGCGTGTTAAATTATTCCAATAATACTACATTTACTCAATGTGGAAATACTGAGGATATCCAATAGTATACCTAAAGTACTCGCCAGAAAATGTAAAACCCTTTCTTTTTCAGGAGAAATGATAATTTCAAACGACAAATACCAGATGACTGAGATCAACAGTTCTGCGTACAGCGTGCAGATGCGCCTCGTTATCCGAAACATTCAGAGGAGTGACCTCGGAGGCTACAAGTGCATATCCAAGAATTCTATAGGCGACGCCGAAGGCAACATTAGGTTATACGGTAAGTTTGACAAAGGAGGAGCCATACCGTCTTTGTATTGTGAATGGAACTTTGTATGGCATGAAGCGATTGTAAGCTATTGACTATGTTGTTCTTGGTAGGATCGTTTCAAGGATGGAACTATTGTGTGCGTCATGTCTGTTTCATCCAAGTGAAATCTGGACGTAGAAGTATGATGTTACTTTCTACCAGGCTAAGATACAATATGGAAGGGACACCGACGCCGAAACAGTTGCTACTTATTCACATCATTCTTAACCCTCACATGAACATGGACATTTTTGGTCGGTTAAACAAAAAACTGTTTCCTTAAAAAGTTCCTACATGGTCAAAATGTATGGAACAACATATTTTTAAATTACCTATGAGATAATTTGTGGGGTTCAGAATGATGTACCGAATTTGTGGTAACAGTTTAAGCGTCGGGGTCAATTCAATATTGTATCTTAGCCTTATTACCAATGTCGCATAATTCTTATGAACCTTTCTACAGCATTTATGCGAAATGTCATGGTAAAAATTCCGCTATTCTATTCAAAATTTCAATACCTACTCGACTAAACGAATGGGATAGCTGATTCTATTTCGTGATTAAGATGTTGGTACTTTGGATAAAGTTCAGTTTGTGGGTCTGTACCATACCCTTAAATATCACCATAAGTTCTGATACACGTTGCATTTTATTTGCATTGCGTAAAATTCCAACTATATTTTCCTTGACACTGATTTTATTACAAACTAATTTGATCTTTCCTCACGTAATACAGAAATGGAGTTGCCAAACCGAAAACGCGACGATGACGATCGCGACTACAATTCAATCGAAGAGACGAACGACGTTCGCTCCAGCCTCCAGGGTCCACTTAGAGAAGGTGGACCAAGAGACGAGGATGCCAGTTTCTTAGGCGGAGGCGGGCCAGCCACCGCCGCCGCCTCCGCTCTCACCGTGAGCGCAACCTTTTTAATAACGACCTTAGCCCTCGCCACATGCTAAACTTTTACTTAAAGCCATGCGCAAAGTTAAGACTCTGAAAATATCGGAAAAGTTACTCGTTGATTTTTTATAACAGTCGTTCGGTCGTCAGTTGTTTTGCGGAACACGTGTACTCGAGTATTACGCGCGAAGACTAGAAGTGCAGACTGACCGTCACCACAATTCCGTTACTTAGTTTCAATTACAATTCGAAAGAGAAGAGAGAATTTAGAAAATTATAGCATTATACAAGGTGTTGTTTTACATCCTCGTCAAATTTCAGGAGTTGGTCACAAAAGACATCAATAATCAATTAAAATTACGATATCTAGTTAATTATTAATAAACGCTGATTTTTTTGGCTGTTTAAGTTTGTCAATATTTCAGAATAACCCCCTTGACGTGGTTTAGGGAATAAGAAATTATCAATTAAACGTTTGAGATTGTTTGTATGTTTGTAAGCGAGGTTATAGGGCAAGAACCAGACGGGCCGCGTTTAAAACACGGTTGGTTCAAACTTACGGATTTCCGAAAATAACAAAAACAATAAAAATTACCTACCAATTTTATTTTTGATTTGGGACGAGAATCATTAGCATAGTTACCTCCTTGAATTTGACGAGGATGCAAAACAACACCTTGTAGAAAGGAAAAAATCATCCAATCAAAAATTAACTAGTTAAGGTAATTACCTCGCGGCAGCGTATAACTGCCAACTAAGTAATTTAAAACCGAATTTTGTGACTATTTGTATGGTGATCGTAAGGAGTCACTGATCTCATTGTCCTATCGTTCACCAAAATATATAAATATAAAATCTAGGATTATCACTATCATCAAACAGAATGATAAATAAAAAGCCTTAAACTCTAGTCGACGGCAAATCTAAACTTACCAGCCAGTAACTTTATCAATATTCTACGTCGTCGTAAATATTTATTACGAAATAATCTCAATGTAATTTGTCACGTACACAGTTACACACGTATGGTATGACATAATTGAACTAATTCTTATGTGCTTGTCTTAAAATTGTGCATGGCTCAGCATCTTTCGGCAATTAGAAGTGTCTGTGTCTTACTAATTGGACGTAAGACAGTGTTTATTGCTTAGGTTAAAGACTATGGTACTACGTATAGTACGTTTTATAGCAAATGGTGAACGAACGGTAAATAAGTGTGTAACTATATAATAGTCATTAGCATTTCATCAGAAGTCAGCTTGTATTAACAATGTAAATGCTTCATAACGTATGGAAATAATATTATTGAGTTATGTGTTACAATACTGTTCGAATTTTAAAGTATTGAGTGTACTTCATCAGTTTTTTTTTTTTTTTTCATAATTACTTTATCTCTGAATTATGTTCTTGCTGTTGTACCATATTTTTAATTAAAATGCGATGATCGTTTATGTTGCGACGCGCGCGCATGTAACTACTCAGTGTCATAAAAATTGTATATCTTAAACTTAAATTAATAACTGTTAATGTACATAATATAACGTAGCTAAGCGGTTATAAACGTTAGTACTTTATTTGCTCATTTATATAATTTGTTATCTATTAAATTTTATAGCTGTATTTATGAAAGTGTATGTAAATCTGAAATGCTATAAAATATAGGGAAATTTTTGTAAAATTGTTAACGTTTTTAATATTGTTGAATTTATGAGAAATAATTTGTAAACTGTATCTAATATACTAAGTGGAAGTTTCGTAGACATATTTTATGCGGATGTGTTGTGTTGTATTTTTTTTTCGAACTGGTTAAGGTTTATGCATCTATCAGGCAGCCAGTGTTTCTTTACTTATTGGCCTTATGTAATTGTATGATATTGCCTGCGAAACAAATATAAACGAAGTAAAACTTTTGACATTGTTTTTTCTTCTATGCAGTCCAAATAGCCAAGATTTGAGACCATTTTGGTGGTTTTTATCCCTATTGAAACAAGCCCATCACACTACTCCCAAATCATTGCAACTCCTGTAAGCCAGAATCAACAGTAGCGACCACCAGAAAAGCGCCAAGACAATGAAGCTCGATGTAGTCCCAGAGAATCAACTGTCTTGGATCCTGCAGTGGAAATAAACAGAAAATAATAGCGTACCATTTTGGTGATGTAGACGTATGGTTATAATTACTTTAACAGACTCCTACCGTTCCCGATTCCTTAGGCCATTCGTACTAACTATCTACCTACCCCTTAATATTAACACTTAGTCAAAATATACCGGCGGGCGAAGGTCTGACAATATCCCGGGCGTGTGTCGACCCTCTTAATAGGTACCTTCGGGCGAAGCCTCCGTAAGAGCGTTGTAGATAGGGTGTAACCACTTGCATTAGCGAAATTACCTGAGGCTTTGTTATTTTCATTGCGACAACCGTAGGTGCCGTATATGTTAGTGGAATAGAAAGTTGTCTACTAGGAACAGTCGCCCTCTAGACACGTAACTATGATGAAATTTGCTTAAGTTTTATGTACTGAAATGGTAAAGTAGAAGTTGGTTGAATGTGTGACGTTAGATGTAACTGTTATAATGTATTCACTATTAGTCGTGCCCGAAAGGGATTTGCAAAATGACGAACTTCTATACAAAGTTAAACGTCCTAATAGGGATGATGACTGGGTAAAGAAAACGAAATTCTATTTTGTCCGTCAATCAGGTAATACAAAAATATTAGATACGTATTTTTTGTTTTATCAAGTTAACATAAAAATACTTAGTTAAAAAGCATTAAAGTTGGAGAGTGGGGGCTCACTACGTCACAACTAGGTATAAAATGTACTGAGCCGTGACGTCATGCGCCATTTCAACTCAAAATATCTCCGTAATTTTACGATTACGTAAAAAAAGAAAAAATACGTGTCAAATACTTTTTAATAATCTACCCGATAGACAAATAAAAAAAAATGAGTCACCATCCCTATTAAACCTAATAGGTAATGATTTTTTTAAACTTCTCACTTTTGTTGCATGAGGAACTTTTGTGCTAATTTCATCATCATCATCAGCCTATATTGTTCCCACTGCTGGGACGCAGGCCTCCTCTCTATGAGAGGGAATGGGCTGTAATCCACCACGCGGGCCCAGTGCGGGTTGGTGACCCTGACTTACATAAATCAGACCAGAAAAATTATTTTAGTTGTGAATAAAGTAAAATTTGCATTTAAATACTATTGAAGACAAACTACAAAAATATGTAACCAGAAAAATATATAAAAACCTCAAAAACTCAAAAATATTTTAGTTTTTTCAGAACTTCAAAAAAAACTGAAAAGTTTTTAGCTCAACCTTTCTAATACACATCAAATAGCCCTCAAAGAGAACACACAACCACATACTCGTGGAAGTCACCATTTTATTAATGGTACGCCCTTACTGAGGTTCCCTTTGCTGTCTTTGTCCAGTCTGTCAAAGCCGAAGTTTACTTCGACGGTTGATATTCGGTGATCTTTGTTCAGGTAACACAATATCGGGAAGTTACGTACACAGGTACATTTCTGTCCCCCGAAACTCCCTTGTGTATCACGATTTGGAAGCCACAGTTTGCATCTTAAGTGCTGGGACATCTACCTACGTATACAGAGTAATAGATGGGAACAGACTCTTCTTGTGAAGTTTTTGCGTTTCCCCTGCGGCCCAGGGTAGTTTTAGGCGCCTAAATAATGCGTAAGGTACAAAGGTGCGGCATTGTTCGGTTTGGTTGTATTCCCTAGAAAGATTACTTCCATGATTCAATACCGGGAATCGAATTTGTGGGAGAAAATCTCACTATACAATATGTTAACAAGTTGTATTGGTTCTCGTGATAGTATTGCCGCCGTGGAGAAGAACTCCACGACTATTTTCATTTTTATCAAGATTTGCTTTGACAAATCATACCGTAAACCTCACTCAAGTGATAGAATCAAAAGAATACGATAGCGAATTAACATTTTGCGCATTCGCACGTCCAGTTGCAAACTATTTTCATGAAAAGATGAAACAGTTGTTGATGGTGCACTCTTTCCTACCTTGCATATTCACGCATAACTCTACCTTGGCTGTTTACTGAGTAAATCATTCGTTAGCTGCTGCGAGTCATTACAATTTCAGCAGTTTCAGAACTCGGGAATTTATCTGGATGGAGAATCTTCACTCGGACTGAAATTAATCTTTTAAGGGGAAATACTCAAAAGTGAAATATGACTGCGTTTCATATTTATAATGATCACCTCAATAAACTATAGTTTTCTAATTGAACTTTATAAATAAAACTACATCATATATCACTCTTGAGTCACTATCATCCGGAAATATAAAGTAGTAAACTGCACGTTTTTGAGACACAACTGTTCTAACTCTTTGTTCCAACTCCGCAGCTTTCCACTATTGCGAAAAGTTACCTAGTTTCGCATTCAATGGAATATATAGGTTACAGAGAGGGGGACTTTCACTGCATACGAAATGTTAATGTGGTCGTTTTGACATTAAATCGTGCTGTAAACTCACTGAACTATGTACATTAAGGTGTGTGTAGTGTTTATTCTAACTGCGGAAAGCAGAAAACTCAGTCTTGGTTGGCTATTTTCAAAGCAGACTAGATTTCATTTTATAACGCCTTTCTCGCTTTTAAACAAAGGGTTTTCTTAGATTGCCTTCGGCGTCGAGTATTTTCATACAAAACGTGTAAACATTAAATCGATAAAAAAACCTTGAATTTGAATGTTTTATTTTCGTTAACTTATTAAAGGTATACCGTACAATTAAATCTATTGAATAATTATATATTGATGCTAGGTAATGAACTGTAACTAGTGAGATCTCTGTCTGAGAGGCTTGAAAGGAGAAAGGGGAAACCTTTGCCCAACAGTGGGACACTTGAAAATGTAACAAAAAAATAAAATCATCATGTACTGTATCTGGTAAATGTATCACAATTGTCAATTTGAGACAATTATTTAAAAAAATACTCGTTGTAAGACATTTCATATCGTGTAATAAAAAGTAGTGAGTTGACTTGGCCTATGTGCGGTAAAATGATTCGTCTTCTGACCCTAACAAATCCCTTCCATCATACTACAGCAAAATCTCCCTCTAACAGTGTCAATGCACTTCACTCTTTGCACAACTAAACTCACTTAAACAAGACAAGGGCTTTCAAACTTCATCACCAACGACGATCACAATTTGCATACCCAAGAACAATTAGTAACAAGCGGTTATTATCGATGTATATTTGTTTGCAAACATCTCATATTGGAGGGTGGTGGTACGCCGACGTCCGGCCACAATCTGCATAACAATGGTGGTCATAGCTACGTACTCTCCAGACGGATGCTAATGCCCTCCATTCATAATTCATGTCTTAATGAAGTGGACGAACGAGCCTCAGCCATAAGATGACACGACCCTTTGTCTGGAGACCAGTTTATATTATATCTTGTAATCGGATTTGTGTACGAAATATGACGGAGCTGACTATGGAGATGGCTCTGGAAACGATGAATGGAAATATTGTGGGGAAACTGGCATGATCTTGGACAAAAAATTTGAAGACATGGTGACATCTACCACCTTGCAATGTGCCCGCAAGGTGTATTTACAGGCTGTAATACACTGGAGTGGACTGTAATTTATAGCACTCTCATAGAACAGGCCTGTGTCCCAACAGGGGCACTATTTTAGCCTGATTATTATATAAAATACTAGCTGTCCCGCGCAACTTCGTCTGCGTCACATTTTCCCCGTTTTCGAAACATTTTTCGTTGCTGCTCCGCCCCTATTGGTCATAGCGTGATGATATATAGCCTATGTCCTTCCCCTAGTTGAAATCTATCTTCTTGCCAAATTTCATTAAGATCCGATCAGCCGTTTAGTCGTGAAAAGGTAACAAACAAACAAACATACAAACAAACAAACAGAGTAACTTTCGCATTTATAATATTAGTATGGATTATCACAAATCACAGGGAATTGTTTCACACACATTCTCAGTATCTACCAGAACAGACCATCATCATCTGCCAACGCTTTTCCTGCTACTGCAAGCCGACCCCAACATAGTTGTACGAGTATGTTGGGGTCGGCTTGCAGTCTAACCGGATGCAGATGAATACCAGTATTTTACATGGAGTGACTGCCTATCTAACCTCTACAACCCAATTGGTAAGACTACCAGAATAGACCATTCTAAACTAATTTTGTAATATTTTCTGAAATTCTCAGTATTTTAACCTCAATCAATTTTCTGTTTACAATCATGAAACTATTGACGTTTACAAATAAACACCTGGATTAGCCTGCTAATACAATACCTTACTATGGAAAACAGATCCAACCCATTTATACTAGGTAATAACGATGCCCCTATTGAAGTACCCTGAATTACAACATTTTGATTTGAATCTAAAATAATGATTGAATGATTCTACATGAAATCTTTCATGTCACAGATATAGATTTACCTAGATAACGCGTTGTTGTTTTAAACAAATCAGCTTGCTGCGTCAGTAGGTTAAGCATAAAATGCTTAAACTGGGAACGCGAAGTAGGTAATCTTGCGTTATCTATTTATATATCAATATTTGGGTTTCATATCCATTCACTGGAACTTAAACCGTTATCTGGTTCGAAACTAGCCTTAAATCACCACCAGCTTCTACCAAATAATCCTTTAGGAAAGGACTTTATGGTTAGATGATTAAAAAAAAGTGTTAAGCAAGTGCCTCATAAAGTCATAATACATACACTGACTATATTCAGCTTTAGATAATGCAGCACTTGCACTTTAAAGATCGGATTATATCTAATCTACTTTATGAATAACAGTAAACGAGAAGTATAACATTTCTTTAAGTACAAGGTGTTGTTTTGCATCCTCGTCAAAATTCAGGAGATTGTCACGAAAGACATAATTTATAATCAATTTAAATTACGGTACCTAGTTAATTAATAATAAACGCTGATTTTTTTGGTGGTTTTAGTTTGTCAGTTTTTCAGAATAACCCCCTTAACGTGGATTAGGGAATAACTTATTATCGAATAGACATGCGCAAAACAGTGCTTTTGAAAGTAATGTAATATGGCATTACATTTCATAACGCGTAATATTACTTTAGAACATCACTTCGAACATTACCTGAGATGTCGCGCTATGCGACGGCCCACCAACAGTTCTGTGATGTATGTACTGGCGGCCTGTTATGATCTAATATCACTAGATAGACATGAGATAGCGAATTATATTGCAATGCGATATCGAATTGTTGACATGCGTTACGACATGAAACCAATAGGAATATGTATCACGATTATTTATATCAGGCATTAGGAACGGGGCGGTGCCAAATAAATTTAAACCTTATTGCATGAGCAATACTATCAAAGTTGCATTGGAAAGCGGGCGTCCAGAGAGTCTAGAGTCCGGCGCGGCCAGACTTCGAGTCAGCGCTTCGGCGGCGGCGTGCGAGAATGAGAGGGAACAAGTGTGCAATGCGTAAACATAGTTCGAACCCTGCCGAATACGGCCGAACGAACGAACAACGAAATCAACCGATCAAGATTCAATTCAAGAACAGTGCGCCGCCGCGCGCAGTCAGGACTTGCGCCATTGTAATGTGATGTGATGTGTCATGCTTATTTTGGTCGAGTAATAAGTAATGTTACATTACTCGGTCGGGTAATATTACGCGTAATGTATCAATCGCATTACTTACACATGTCTATCGAATAAACGTTTGAGAAGAATGTATGTGTGAAAGCGCGGTTATAGGGCGAGCATCAGACGGGCCGCGTTTAAAACATGGGTGGTCCACACTTATCGATTTCCGTAAATCAGGAAACAAAAAACAAATACCTACCCATTTTATTATTGATTCGGGTCGAGAATCATTAGCATAGTTACCTCCTTGAATTTGACGAGGATGCAAAACAACTCCTTGTATATCTAAAACTCTCTTTGTAATGTATTACGATGTTCAGTACTGGTGTAATACTATGATCAATATTTCCCACCCTCCTTTTAAACTCCCATCTCGATATGAGTTGCTTAACCTGGAAGAATAGACTTCAGACCTGATTGGTCGACGCAGACCAAATCGTAGCCAAATCCTAGCACGACTCAATTTAGATTACCATTTATACCAAGAAGAAAAACTGAAAATTCTTATATTCTTCGGTCGAAAACGCCATCAAATACGCTCTTGTTGGTAACTGAAACCCAGTCACGGCCCTGCCTCGCTGCTGATGTATTTCCAATAGGTGGCAAAGTGCTCGATTGCCTTTTGTTTTCCGCTCCAACTCTATATATCGGTGAATAGCGAAGTTACGCCGATTCTCTCCAACTTCCCCGCTTGTAGTAAAACAGAGGAACACTGGGCTAGAAAACATTTCACAGGGTAACGAGTTGAGTAAAATGGGCCTGTGACATAGTGAACCTCTCTATGCAACATAGGCCTTCTTCAGAATAAATAAGTATGAGAATATTTAAAGGTTATAGGTATACTGCGTCGTTTGTCTATTGATCACAAGCGCAGTCGCTATTGCTGGGCGTGGGTGCTTCAATCACGGCCGACTAAACTGTTATTGGGTTTTAACATAAGGAATTCCAGTTCGGACTTGAGGTTTTTGGCCGGGTGATGGTATAGCATCGCCGTCTATTACATGGGATTTAAACATAACTGGTGAAATTAAATGTGGGTGTACTATTAGTTACACCTCTCCCTAACCCGTAATACCGGCTTATAAATGTCCTGTTCACGTTTTCGTCAAAAGAATAACTGAGGTAACTGAAATCTCTTTAATATTATTTACCTCACATCTTCAAGATTGTAATCGAATACCCAATAATATTGATCTACCTTAAAGCATCCTAGCGTGGAATTAAAGAAAGCAATATAGGTCATTGTAGATACTTAAGAATGATCCTATAAGAACTTCTTGAAAAATACGCAAAAATATTGCTAAGGTTTTTTTGTTTTCTTTTTCTTCACCTATCCGACCCACGATAGCATTACACAATTCAGACCTTTTCTAGTAAAAAGTGGTTTATTGTGTTCTTAAATAAAGTTATTCAGTTTACTTCGTGGGGGTATTGTGTGGGCCCATTGTTGGCGGGCCCAGGTGCGGGCCCTTACACATTCGCCGACAATAACGTTATGAATGTCAAAAACACGTTATTTTTATTTACCTTAAACGACGAAATTGAATTGTTATGGCCGATAAAGTGGTACAATGTTGAACGATACAGTTTTAAAATTATGTTTTCTTATTTGGAAGAAAATGGAGTATTTTGAGAACATGGAAAAATCGATGGGTAGGAAAGCCTATCAAACTGATTGTTTATGTAATTGTAAATTCGCATAGTACAAATACAAGACTAATCATTAACCCCCGACCAAAAAAGAGGGGTGTTATAAGTTTGACGTGTGTATCTGTGGATCTGTGTATCTGTGTGTCTGTCTGTGGTATCGTAGCTCCTAAACGGATGAACGGTGAAAGGTGTTTTAATCGAAAGTGTTCTTAGCTATGTTTCGAGAAAATCTGCTCAGCCGTTTGAAGGTCATCACCTCTTTTCTAGTTGAAGGGAAATTAACAATTTCCACAGATCTGGTCGATTCAAAATTTGAAATCTTGTCACTTTTCACCATGGGCATCGCCGGGAGGGGGGGGGGTTGCACACCCCCTACCCCCAGAAACTTTTTTTTGTTTAAATTTTGCTCTTTTCTTTAATGATACAACATTATAAGTTTAAGAAGCATGAAATAAAAATTAAATTAAAAATTTAAAAAACCCCGGCACATAAACCTTTCAGTAACCAAAAATAAAATAATCCAAGCATCTTAGCGTCGGGGGACCGCTAAGTAGACCGCTTAGTCATCTGCCTAGCCTTTTCCCAAACTCTCTTGGGGTCGGCTTCCAGTCTAACCGGATGCAGCTGAGTACCAGTATTTTACATAAAGCGACTGCCTATCTGACCTCCACAACCCAGTAACTGGGTAATACGATACCCCTTGTTAAGACTGGATGTCAGACTTTTTTTGGCTTCTGACTACTCGTAACGACTGTCAAAGATCTACAAATGACAGCCGGGACCAACGGCTTAACGTGCTTTCCGAGGCACGGAGGAAACTCGGTATGTAATGATGGTCACCCATACACGGACCAACCTCGGCAAGCACGGCTTAACCTTAAAGATCGACTCGGGCGGCTGTTATTATTTAGCCACGAGCTCCTCGTAAGTAGACCGCTTAGTACAAGCACAAAAGTTGTGCCGGGGGTTTTAATTTATATTTTTTATTTATAGTTTAACGTGCGTTCGGCCGTACTACTTTCTGAGTAGTATGAGACTGTTTAGTTTTGTATACGTGACAGAAGCAGCAGGTTTTGGGGCTCAGAGGGCAGAATGAAGGTGGAACATAGTCTGGTGATCTCTAGGCTGCTGCTGACGACGCTGGTAAACTGGCCAAGTTTTCGCCGACAAATAGAAACGATCATGTCAGTTTATCTGGACTTCTGGAGTGACAAATTTTGTCTTGCATCAACGTTTATTTTAAAGTAAAATACATAAAATAAAGCATTTTCAAAGTTATGTGCACATGCAAAACGATCCATTTATTAAAGACTAGCTGTCCCTCGCAACTTCGTCTGCGTCACATTTTCCCCGATTTGGCAACATTTTTCATTGCTGCTCTAGTCCTATTGGTCGTAGCGTGATGATATATAGCTTATGTTACTTCTTATACCTCCAAGAATATGTGTACAAAGTTTCATGATGATCGGTTGAGTAGTTTTCGCGTGAAAGCGTAACAAACCAACTTACTTTCGCATTTGTAATATTAGTTAGGAAATAGCGATATAATACATTTAGCGATTGTAATACCGAAACTAAATTAAAGGGTCCCCGCTGTGGTTTTTTTTTTTTTTAAAAAAAAAAACGTTGCCCCACACTATGATTTTCTCCTGTATCGTGGGTGCGTTTACAAACATTTAAACTCACATACACAAACAGCCAGACCCGGAACAACTATCTGTAGGCCATACAAATATTTGTTTCGAGCGGGGATCGAACCCGCGACACGTAGCGCAGCAGTCGATCGCTCAACCACTGCGCCAACCGAGCCGTCGTGGTTATATCAGCAAACCGTCAATGAGCAATGCATAAATTACAATAACGGCGGAATGGTTTTGGTCAGGAATTTTTCAGTAGCAGCCACGGAGCTTAGATTTGTGGCTAGCTGATGGATATAAAGGGTGTAAAACACCTCTTAACGAAGCCGAAAGGCACTGGTTCTCCCTGGTCATTGCGATCATTTTTTTTATTCTACACCATACCTGGGAACCTTCTAGTTACGGAGATATTAGGGGTCAAAGTTCCAACATTTTGACAAGTATTTTTTTTAAATACAAGCTTTTCATGTAAGATTTTTACTTTAAAACACCCCGTACAATTCAATCCGTCCATCAGCACAATGTTTTGAGTGCGTTACATTGAGTTCTACCACAAAACATGGTCGTTTCCCAGCAATAATTTTTGCGTTACTTAGTTTCATATACAGAATGCTTGGTTGATGGCTTCGTGATGAGGTGATTTACACCGTGTAGGCTCGCCCCCTATGACATGGGACTTATATATGTGGGTGTACTATTTGGTACACCTTTGCTTATTCCTTCGGGGATGACCGGCGTGATGTTATGAAATGTTGATTAACAGCATCTATAAAATATTAAAAAAACAAAGCACCATTTAGGAGCCACTCTTCAGTATTCCATTTCCTTGAATAAATGATAGGTAGCTTATTTTTTGTAAGGAACCATTCGAGGTGGGCGCTTAAAAACATTGATAATGACTTTTTTTGGCAATGTCACGAATTCCTTTGAACAAATTAAACTTGGCTGGTCTCCCTCATCTAATTAACTTCTTGAAGCACACTTTAAATAAACAACCTGTTGGTTTCCGCTACTAATTTAGAAGATAGGGCGGTAAGTGAACAAATATCTCACTAGTGGAGGTAAAGACAACTTTTGTTTTTAACTGAACGTTTTTTAGAAAAGGAAAAGAATAGCTATTCTTCACAAACTTAAATCTATGTATCTACGTATAATTAAGTTTCTGAAAAATAGCTATTCTTTCGCTAGTCTTTGATTTACCTTAGACAAGACCCTTTTTATTAAACGGTTTTATTTAGCTCACCCCGTTTGTTTTTTTATTTATTCTTGGGTCATATTTAGTAATTCAAATTTCACCCTCTTCCTGTCAACCGATTAATCTGAAATTTTGTATACACTTTGGATTTTGGTGACAATACAATTATGTTTATTCATTATCATTATAAATTCAAGATGGCCGCCGCTACAAAATGGCGGATAATTTATGTTTTATTAATCCCATCAATATGGGTATCAAATGAAAGGGCTCAACAAGCAGAATACAATGTACTATATAAAATTAAAATCCAAGATGGCGGCCTCTACAAAATGGCGGATAACTTAGGTTTTATCAATCCCATCAACATGGGTATCAAATGAAAGGTCTCAACAAGTAGAATACAATTTACTATGCAAAATTGAAATCTAAGATGGCCGCCGCTACCAAATGGCTGATAACAATTTTTTATCAATCCCACCAATATGGGTATCAAATAAAAGGGCTTGACAAGAAGAATACAGTGCACTATACAACCTCAATATTTAAGATGGGCGCAGCCACCAAATGGCGTATAATAATAAGATTTAAATTTAGAAATTGAATCTGTAATTTAGGTATCTGATTAATCCAGCCTGAATCCACCACCCAAGTCAAGATTTTGTATCGTGTTGAGGACTATGTGGCGTTAGGGTGGCTAAAAATGATACGTCGTTAGCGGTACACCACCCAAGTTAAGGTGAAAGGTTAAAACGCGCCGAGAACTGTATGGCATTAGGGTGGATAAAAATGATATGTCGTTAGCGTTTTCCCCTCAAAACTCAGGCGCATCTTGTTGTACATAGCCTTGCCCCTTTATTGGACCTCTGGGGGGGTCGACCGTTTAAATGTCCATTACTCGTGGGAACAAAATGGTAAAAAACCTAAAAACAAGAAAATAAAAATAGGTAAAAAAACTTTTTAAGTTAAACGGTTTTATGTTAAACATACATTGCAATGTTTAAGATAAATGTACTAAAAACCAAAAAATAATAAAATAGATACAGTCGTGGGAATTATAAACATATGCATAGACTAGACTAAAATAAAACCGTGGGGCACGTCAATTGTCTACAATCGTTGATTAAAATGTTTGTTTTGTAATTGACGTGCCCCACGGTTTTATTTTAGTCTAGTCTATGCATATGTTTATAATTCCCACGACTGTATCTATTTTATTATTTTTTGGTTTTTAGTACATTTATCTTAAACATTGCAATGTATGTTTAACATAAAACCGTTTAACTTAAAAAGTTTTTTTACCTATTTTTAATAACTAGTGGTTGCAACGGTGACTGCTGAGTATGGAGTCCTGGGATCGATTCCCGGGTCGTGCAAATTGTTATTGGGTTTTTCCATGACGAATTTCTGAGTAGCACCCCCGGGGTTCGTGTGGTTGATGGCAATAGGCTTGCCCCCTGTGGGTGTACTATTAAGTACACCTCTGCCTAACCCTTCACGATTACAGGCGTAATGTTATGTTATTACTCGACAATAATCTAGCTTGCCATCCAACCTAGTCACATTTTCAAATCTTCACCCATTTTCAATATCTGACGAGTGGTGCCAACATGTAGACACTGATGCAGTACATCGCATGACCCATCAAATGCTACTACGCATATCATAATTGACTTACACGGCTACTAATCCTTGTCCAACGGAGCGATTGATGTATTGTTCTGGTACTAGTTACACTTACTTATATCTTCAATCTGGTGATAATGGTGGTGCTGGTGTTTTGATAGTAGGCAGGATTCTAAGGTGAAAGTGAGATTTAATTAGTCACATTTTTTGTATGGTTACTAACATCTATCTTACACTATTGGTGGCTTCGATCCCCAGGGCCTGCAGTCTCGACAATCGTTAAAAAAAAATTAAGAAATAAACGAAAATGTCCGTTCTCGCAAAAGTCTGTTCGCTCAAAGGTCCTGTCGCGCAAATTTCCAAGTCAATAGGCTCAAGCCATAACTAGCAAAATTATTTTGTATGTAGGTGTGAGATACACAGTGACAAAAAGGGTGGGTCCGATTTACAAGTGTGAGTCGGATCACAAAGGGTATCATCGTACTATATTTAACACTACTTATTCGGTAATGTGAAAAAAAAAAACAAAAAAAAAATTGATGGCCATCGATTGAAAGTGCGGAAACTAACAGATAAAGTAGGGATTTTAGAAAGTGATAACATCGTACCTTGACGGAAAATTAAGAAATGATAAACTGCGCCCAAAATGGCTGCAACGATTCTTCGAAATGGAACAAAATTGAGTGGTAAAGATGTTCCAATGGATTTTTCGCAAAAAACAGGGCAATGAAGCAGAGTTTTAGAAAATGTACATCAAGTTAGACCGGGTATTTCTGGGACCTGCCCTCTTATCAATCTGTAACAATGATTGTCATTCTAATAATAATAATTCTTGTGTAATATCGTGGAGTATTTTAGCTTATTTGGTATGGTTGAGGCTGGTGACGTATTTTAGTCCTAAAACAGTGGGGTAGGTTAAAGCCGAGCACTTTAACAAGCCGTCAATTACGTGCTCAATACAAAGTTTAAAAGCATGCATTATCATCCGATGTCATTAGTTACGGACCGCAGTGCATTAGTGTAATTAACCAGATCGGTTTTGCTTGATTATAATAAGATATAATTTTGCTTGATTATAATATTTTCGTTACTGTAGTGTAATATTATAGATATTTCGATTGGTAGTAAGATCGTTTTTATGCAGTAAAAAGTAAGTAACATGACACCATCATTATTATCTCAATTCATTTGGGATCGGCGCAGCATGTGTTCGTCTTCCATACTTATCTGTTACTCGTCATCTCATCAGACACCTCCTTTCTTGCCATATCATCATTCACACAGTCCGTCCATCGTTTCTTTTGTCTTCCTCTACTCTTATCCTATCCACATTAAAACTCAAAACTTTTCTCACGATATTTACCTCATTTCTTCGCAACACATACCCCATTTTAATAACAGTAGCAGTATTTAATATTTTTCTTTTTTTTTGGATTTTTGGCAATTTGGTTTCCAATTTCATGATCCTATAAAAATAAACTGCATGAGTACATTCAGCAATACGTTGCAATACATTGCAACTTATTGCTGAATTGATTAAGTAATTGAATATAACGAATTATCACACACTACTTATTTTTTAATTTTTGAATAGAGTGTGCATTACTTTGAAGAAACACCTTGTATTCCAAGATCCTAAGGCCACCACGATTATTTATTTTTAAACTAACAAAATGTAATGTTCGACTAGTTTTTATACTCAAATCAGAAATTGGTAGTTAATCTTTTTCTAGTTTTAGTATATCACTGAGAATATTTTAATTTCGCATAACTTTATTATCCTCAAAACATTTCATTTTTTATCGACTAAGTGAAGTCGCAGACAGACACTTGTTACAATAAGTCCTTGCAACGTAATTGGAAGTAGTATGCCATAGAAATATACGGCGGTATAAACAGTTCTTTTGTCGGCAGCAACTGCGTACTGCAAGCCATAGGCATGACGGCGCGCCGCACAGCTAGCTAGCGTGCTCATGGCTTCACTTGAAAAAATCCATGCACTTAGCGCTAAAAATAAGCGCGGCTTTCGACCGCATTCACTTTTAGCGATGTAGTTTTTCTCCTTTTACACCCTCCATACCCATTCTCCCAGCTGGCATCCCCCATCTCACTCCAACTTCGCATCTCTTCAACTATACTCGGTTCGCTTTAGCGTTCGTGACACAAAGCAATATGTGAGTTAACTTCAGTGTAACGGTTCTTGTTTGAGTTGCGATTTAATGCCTCCTTAAACTGAGATGGTTTACGGGTTAACCGGGTTGAAAAGGATAAAAGTATCCGCAGTTGTTTACTTTTTGGATCTGCTTCGTTTCAATAAAAACTTTGAATCCGTTAAAGGCAATCGAGCGCTTTAGACATGTACGTTTTATTATAACGAGGTTTAGAAGAACTTTTCGCTTAGATGAAAATGGAATAATGATCCGCTATACAGCTTTTTCATTAGAGTTTGAAAAATGTTAAATTAAATACAAAAAAAAAGCGTTTGTTATGGAAAAAATTGTTAAACTTTCTCCGGATTATAAGTCACTTCTTTATGTAAGAAGTTATTAAAAGAAGAAACTCTTCTATTGTGTATACAGAAACCTAATTAACATTATAATTGAGTAACCTTCGATGGCCATGTCCATACCTGCGCAAGAATTACAAAAGCTACTTGACCCGAACGAACCCGTCCCACCGCAAACCGGACCCCGTTCATCTGGAAACAATTTCATACGAGAATCGGTCAGATTAGGAGCTAATCTATATTTACCAATGAAACAAGCATCAGTGTCGGCCACAACTTGTCCAATTTACATGACGAAGGTGGCGATATCGCAAAAGAAAGTTTCCGACAACTTTTATCAGATCCCAGCCCACTGCGGCTGATGAGTTGGCACCGAACTTTATTTACTGATACGGCGATTCAATTTAATGGAGACGGAAACGGAAATCATTTAACATGTTTATTTTTTTAATCATATTTTATTATGCCACTTAATACTTAAGGGGTTTAAAGTTAATTTGAAATGCATTTTAAATTCTACGCTCAATAAAGAAGGCGGTGCCACTAATTATGAAAAACTGCACGACTAAACTGCAAGTGCACGTACGTTTGAATAAGATTTAAAATTCTAATTAGTCAGCTGCAAAAATGCAGACTGACTATCAAAGCACTTTGGAAGTTGAATATAAACGAAAATAAAGAGTCCCACTCCACACTAGGCGAGCTCGTTCGAGATTCGACAACTGGCTCGGAGGGACTGGGATTAGGCACTGCCTACAGCCGAGTACGTATTAGACGAAGAGATTTAAACTGAATTAACCGTTCGATCGTAAAATTGGAATGCCACACAGATAATTACCTGACACTCACAGAAAAGGAAGTCGCTTAGAAAGGGGATTCAAATAAGCGTGTACGAAGGACCAAGCGAATCGGCCACCCACAAAGATTGGGCGAGATCCGATCACGGCAAAAATAACTGATACCGTGCTATCACAAAGTGATCGACTGGAATCCGATACTTGCAATTCAATTGGACCAAAGTGTTTAGAAATGCCAACCGAACTCTCTTGGTAGAAATGTATTTTCGGGGTAAATCTGCAATGTTTTTACTCCTAGTTAATAAATGAATAACATTTTAATATACTACAAAATTATTCACAGTGGAAAAAAAAAACATTACATATCCGTCATTATTACAAATAAGGTAAATTAGTGCCCTTATAGTTTTGAGTTAGTTAAGTGTTAGTTTAAGTTAGTTAAATAAGTAACTTTTCGTATTGTCCAAAAATCAAGAAGCCTCTGTAATCAGATCAACATCATTTTATCTACTAATATTTTCAGCACTATTATCTCAGTATACATAATTTTATGTTTGACATCCAACCTGTGGTTACGATGTATAGGAAAATCCCAGGACGCATTTCACGAAAATAAACTAAAACGCAAGTGGCAAACGACCGCTACAGCTGAGCATTGACGTCCCTAAAGACCAACGGTACGAGGAAACAAGGCATTGGAGAGTTCATGCTATAATCAACGCACTAGTGGTGGCTAAGCTTTATGTATGTGTGATATTATTATGGAAATGGTATAGCATATACCACCTTACTGTTTCTTCTTATCTTTATATTTTTATAAATGAAGTTGAGCAGGTTTTAAGAATAATGCAGTCACCTACACGGACACTTAACGCGATTATCTATACTTGATATTATAAAGCTGAAGTTTGTTTGTTTGTTTGCTTGAACGCGCTTATCTCAGGAACTACTGATCCAAATTGAAAAATTATTTCAGTGTTAGATAGCCCATTTATCGAAAAAGGCTATAGGCTATATATACGCGACGATCAATAGGAACGGAGCAGCAATGAAAAATGTTGCGAATACGGGGAAAATATGACGCAGACGAAGTTGCGCGGGACAGCTAGTAATGTATTATATGTTTAGAAAAGATATAAAAATTAATAGAGTATGTTGTAAAAGTTTTCTTCAATTAATAAAGATTGCTGTTAACTCTATAAATTAATTAGACCATTCAAGTAAATATGGAACGCTCAATCCGGATTTGCGTGAATATAGAAATAAGTAAAGCACATCGCAAGAGCTCTCTAGTTCTATTGACATTTACCTAAGGGGTATTACACAGTTATTCAGATCGGCACATTCAATTTGCCAGTATTTGTTGAAAAAGCCGAACTGAAGCAATTACTACACATTTTTGGCTATATATATCACATATCGGCTTCTGCCGATCGGTAAATTTCGTTCGGCTCCCGTTAAACCAAGTAAGGATTGGCACGGCAAAATTCAAACTAAGCCGCTTTTCTCGAACATGAGGTTTATTTAAAAAAAGAAAAACATTTTTTACGTGCCATTTTAAAAATCTCATAGATTTTGCCGTCGGGCTATGCCGCCGAATCTTACCGACTCGAACTGTTGTGTAGCACCTCTTACTTGAAAGCGTTTCATACTTTATGTTTTTCTTTACCATATCAACACAGAATATTAGTTACAGTATCGAAGCTGGTGAACTTTATTTAGCTGCTTAGTATAAAACCAACTCGTACTGCTTTAAATTCTTATTTGTATGTGTTCTAGAAATTAAAACTCTATACCAACACTACTTTTGAATCATATCTTGTAAGTTTTAAGATAATTTTGTTGAGTACGATTTCTCAATAAGTGGGGTAGGTAAATATTCTTGATAGGTAGACCTGTACATAAGGCGTCACATCAAGTTTCTTTAGGTCAGTAGCTTTCTTCTTTTTGACTGGCTACTCTTTATCAAAAATGCTTGCTGCAGAAATTAGTCTTTATAAAATTAATTAATTGAGTCCACACAGTGGAAAAAAACAAAGAACTGATTTTGACAGAATATGCAAAAAAAAAAGAAGTGTAAAAGCAACAGACCTGTGAAAGCAGAAATGTAGACGACGAAAAAAATAAGAAGAGAATGAAAAACTTTGCACGAATACAAAACTAATTTCTTCTTTCGCACATTTCAGTACAGAGCTAAATAGTTTTATCATGTTAATTGCTAGAGTAACAGAGAAATAGAGAAGTATGGAAGAAGAAGACATGCTGGGTCGACCCCAAATTAATTGGGATAAGGGCAAGAGAATGATGATGATGTTGATTGCTACAAAAAATTGGGAACAAAATAATCCTCTTACTGTTTATAAAATTCTGTTCACAGAGCATACAGTAACGAACATGACTACCGGGACCCAGTGGAAATCATCCCACGAATACGTGAACTACGATGGTTTCATTGCCTTTGTCTAGGCCTCACTATGACGAGACAAATGACTGACAAGGATTAATCCTATGGCGGAAGAAACAGCAATTTTGAGTAGCACGTATAATATAGGACGTAGCAGCCATGGAGTATGGATTTGTGCCCAGGTGATGGCAGTGCGCTTGATCCCTGTTACATGAGACTTTAACATAATTATGGGTGCACTATTATCCTTCGGGATTACAAGCGCGATGTTATAATGTTATGTATATATGTATATTATAGTTCTGTTTTTTTTTTTTAAACTAGGGTCCCGCCCCAGCTTCGCACGTGTGCAATGGCGACAGGTCAAGACAACGATATTTCTTTCATAAACCGTCCGATACACCTAAATTCTCTAAATTATGGTGAACACCACATTCAAATTCAGCAGGAACTGAACAGTAACTCAGACATACAAAAAAAGCTTCTTTGTTACATATTATTTATGTGTACCTAGAAGTTTAAAGTCTGTAAAAAAAATGTTAATGTGAGCAGTAACCAATTTAAAAATCTAATAAATGCCTTTGGTTACAATTGCAGTATTGTCTTTAAAAAATAAATGTAATTAATTACATATGTTTCGATATTATTTTGTTGTGTTTTCCCAAATGGTTGACTGGTAGAGAATGCCTTGTGGCATTAAGTTCGCCTATGTACCTCTATTCTACATGAAGTTTAAATACATAAATAAATAAATACATTTAAAGATTGGAAAAGAAAAAATTGGTTTAAGCGAAAATTTAATTTGTATTGTTAAACATATTAAAAGTAAACTGATGTTCGAAAGATAGAGATCTACCAACAGGAACTGTGTCTCATCTAGCAGGTTTGCTTTTCAAATCAAAATTATTGACGCTATAGCCACTTGATGGACTCAACAGTACCAAGGCATCACTCACACCGGTACAGGTGTACTTGAGATAGCACAGCAGCCCGTATTACTGAGGGCACTTGTACGTTAGAGAGGTGCCATACGATGCGTTGTCGCCTGAGCGGTGACGCTGCGTCGTTGTACATACAATCTGAGCGATATGCCACACCGTACATTTTAAACCAATCCAGCATCCCCTTGCTGTCAAATACACCCCCAGCGACGCCCTTAGCCGAGGTCCGAACCCAACAGGGACTGCCCTTAGAGTGTAGTCCCGTAGTTTTTATGCCCTGGCTGGCACCCACAGGATAGCCAAGTTAAGCAACCGACACCGAGCACCTATCAGGTTGAATAAAAATACAAGCTGTGTAGAAACGGCGTGCGGTGAGGGTATGCCAGCGATGGACAAGGGGCGAGAGACACAAAGCGTGTGTTGTAAATTTTATAATTTTGAAAAACAAAAAGTTTGGTGCGACGTAGTAGCAACGTCATTGCGTTTCGACGCCACGCAGTGTAACACTCGGTGCGTTGAAACCATAATGTCATGACGGCGCAACACACCGGCAATGCACGTGTGGCTTCACTCTTACCCATTCGATCTCTCACGGCCTGCCCTCGACAGCACGCTGACATATGACGATAATTCAGAACAACCAATACATTTTAAACCAGTGATGCGCACTGCTCGATGGATTGCGACTTTGTCGATTACAGACGCGAATTGAATGAACTTAATAGGCGTGAATCATTCGCTTTGTGTTTTGATTTGGTTTTGTATTTACAGATTATGATAGGCGTTGTTGTCGTAGAACATGTAAAATATACTGTAAATATTCCTTCTCATAGAGAGTAGGCCATTGTCTCACTAGTGAGAACATTAAAGCCTGATTATGCTTATGCTATTTCGTAAATACAAGATGTAAACGGACCCTGCAAAAGCCGTGAAGCATTCTACATAAAAATAAGTATAACCCTACACAAACATTATTGCAGGAAAACGACTTTTTTGGGGTGAAAAATCACGTTTTACGCTAAAACTCAATGTTATGCACTTAACGCATAGTACGGATGAATGCATTGTATAATAAACGCATCATGGAGGTTTTTAAAGCAAATTCATAACCATTAAAAAAGTTGGAACTTTGGCTTACACCCTTCTAATCTTATAAGTGCCTAAACAATTTAAGTATTCATTGCATTCAGAAGTACTCCAAACTAGTATCTATAGGGACTTTTTCTGATAGGTACTTTTCAAACAGACCATACATAATATTTCCTATATCATCCACAAGAACATGCAGTTAAAAATTCTGCCTGAAATTTTTCTACGTACACAAAGGTAAATAACTCGTAGGTGTGCTTACCGATACGAGCAACATGCGTTTTTTCCTTATTGCTGTATGGAGACTCTGCTGAAATATAAGCTAACCAATTTTGCACACACCATTTTCCATGTAGGGACAATGTTGTAAAATATTCTTCTTCTATATGAGAATAAATTCTCATAAGTTTTAACAAAAACACAAGTGTATTATTTTAAAATGTTTGTTTAAATTTTTTTTTTTTTGTGTCCGAAATATTTTACTGTCCCAGATGTGTGGGTTGACGCTTGCCTAAGTTGGCTCGTGTATGGGTGACAAACCATTACATACCGAGTTTCCTCCGTGCCTCGGAAAGCACGTTAAGCCGTTGGGCCAGTCTGTCATTTGTAGATTTTTGGCAGTCCTTACAGGTAGTCAGTGGCCCGAAATCCTGATAATCAGTCTTACTAAGAGGAATCGTATAACCCAATACTAACCCGGTTGTGGAGGTCAGATAGGCAGTCGCTCCATTTTACATGGAGCGTGGCCACCGGACTACTGGACGGTTGGGTCCAGTGGTCACCAATGGTTCCAGTGGAATCCAGTGGCCTTTGGGCCACGCGATTAATATTTGTTATAATTACTATCAATTCGAAAAGAAGACAATATTTTTTAATCACAATAATTAAAAAGTATATAACAAAATTGTTTACTATTGTAACATATATAAACTTAATCAATCTGTATAGTTTATTACTGACTTAAATTCAGTAATTATTTATTTATTTATTTGCAACATTGGGCAGGATTTGATCCTTATTAATTTAAGTAAGTAGGTACCCTCAAATCCCAAAGAAAACTTCCATACGCAGCAAAAACAACTTACAACCAAACTTTCAAGTAACATGTGAACGGGAATATGTTAACTATGAGGTATTAAGTTAAAGGGACCTACCTTCCATTGAGTTACCTTCCGAACAATTAGGGTAGTTAGATGTGAGGTACCTGATTAGACGGATGCCCATATCCTCGCCCAGGGCTACGTCCTGATATTGTTTCAAACAAATGAACCATACACAGAGGTTTTAATAAGCTACACTTGCCATTTATATGTGGAAAAGCGGAGGAGCTCGTGGCTAAATAATAACAGCCACTCGGAGCGATCTTTAAGGTTAAGCCGTACTTGCCGAGGTTGGTCCGTTGATGGGTGACCATAATTACAAACCAAGTTTCCTCCGTGCCTCGGAAAGCATGTTAAGCCGTTGGTCCCGGCTGTCATTTGTAGATCTTTGACAGTCGTTACGAATGAATAGTCAGAAGCCAAAAGTCTGACATCTAGTCTTACCAAGGGGTATCGTATTACCCAGTTACTGGGTTGTGGAGGTCAGATAAGGCAGTCGCTTCATGTAAAATACTGGTTCTCAGCTGCATTCGGTTAGACTGGAAGCCGACCCCAAGGTCGTTTGGGAAAAGGTAGGCAGATAGGGCGTCCATTAATTCCTTACGTCGTGTTTTTTAGTCCTTCTCCCCCTTGGTGAGATCATGAGATATCGTGAGATTTGACTTGACCCCTTCACCCCTCCTAAAACCACGGTTATACAACCACAGATACATTCTGACCTTGAAATTCGTATTTTTTTTTCACAATTTTACTTCACGCCTTACAATAACAACAATACCTTATAAAATAATGAAGTAGTCTCAACAAAAAGGTCCGTCGCTTTACAAAATCGTCATCGTCAATCACATTGCAGATGAACGATCATGGGCCAGGACATCGGCATTTGACGTCTCCCAAGCATCGCTGCTTACTTACTTGCTTACGCTTTGTAGAAAATATACTGAACTATTCCAAGAGATATCACGCCACTCGTTACCCGTGGTCCCGGTCGGTTGACCCATTACCGGGTCCATGGGTAATTTTAATTACCCGTGGGTGGTCCTACGTTTTTTTAAAAGATACGTGACATGTTCACTATCATCCACTTATAAGTTCATCGTACGTTATAACAAGACTTAAACCCCATCAAATTAACGATTCTACGAAAGATTTTTCCTGTAGTAATAACAAAAGAGTGCTCTATATGAACGCAATATAAAGCTTATATGTGAGAGCTTACGGCTTTTGAGTTAAATTTTATTTGATTGCAGCCTCGTCACGCCAAGGCTGATTGATGTATGGCCGTTGGGTGGGCCTCCCTGGTCAAAGATTACTTAATTGATGCATCGTGTTCGCAGATATTCATATTAGGTAGTATATCACTTTTGTAAATGATTACTGTTTTGCATGTGTTTTAAATAGTGTTGATTTATGTGTTGAACAGTGTTTGTCGTTACGTTTAATTAATCTTGATAAATGTTTCAGCACAGGGTTAATGTTTTTGCACCATATTTTTGTACTCTTTTAGAAAGTGATGATGTTTCAGAAGCAATGGACAATGTTTTTCGTTGGAAAACGTAAGTATTCAAACAGTTTATTCGTATGAGGTCGATCACAGTGCCCACTTAGATATTCACACTTGGAAATTCTTACATCTATGGTTCGGCATACCTTAGTACCACCACTCGTAAATAATTACTCCTGCAAATCTGCTCTACGTTGTTACAGTTCGAACAAACAAAGATTCGCTAACAAAACCACCGTCCTCCTTTGCCAACAAACTCATAATCCCGTAGCTAATAGATCAAAAGTCACACATCCTACCACCAATCACCGCACTCCCTAAAGGCCACGACACACGAATCCGCGATTGAGATAAAGCAATAGCGCCCCTTTCATACGACATTAGCTGCGTTAGTAACGCCACATTTCCTAACAATCTGCACCGAGGCCCATTCGCGTGTGAATCCTTAGATACAGACGCTCATTTCCTCTTACGTTCGCGGGTTAATATTGTACATGAAACACGATCGAATTTGCGATTTATTCACTGTGAGACATGGTATTAATAATGTGACAATGTATTGTTGTTATGTGTTATATATTGTAAGGCGTAGGTCTTCGTTCTGTCTGGGAACGAAGAACTTAGTCAAAGATAAAGCATTTCTTTGGGTCATAGTAAACCTTTTGGAAAAACTATCGGTTTTTAATTTTTGATCTATATGGGAAGGGACAGACAAACAGTTCCATCCATTGACACTCATAGATGGTGGCATAAGAAGTAAAACTCGCTGCTCTCATACTGGGCACTGGCCTTTGAACCAGTAGTGATGTTTTCAGTATATGTCCAATGGTACTCGTAGATGATGAAACGAGGTAGATAGCACTTAATTTTTCATGAAGAAACATTCTTTGGCCGTCCGTAAAGGTAAGCTATCGCTTATTATTTGAATTGTCTTACGTCCTATCTAATTCTGCTCTATGTCCCCGTTTTTTTCCTATCTGTTACACAATTTTGAATACCTCTTCCTTGTGCTCATGTGACAACACAAAACTTCCTTCCCCAATTTAGAGACATTTTACTTCAAGTTAACTTCGACGATCCGCGACAACGTGTAAAATATGGTTTTACGTACATCCTTATTCGGTGAGATCGTAAATTCCACATATTTTGTTTCATGTACACTGTCATATTAGGCGTCAAAGAAGTCATTTTGTAAAGCATATCCTTCGCCCGATACGATAGTTATTGCCGGTACGTTTGCACGGCAGTAACGTGTGTGAATTCCGTGAAAATTTTAAAGAAAGCAATAAAATTTCATAGCTTTACTCGGCGGGAGTGACAATAAAACTGCATCTCGATTCTGATCACACTCGTTTCAATATGTAGATGCGGGAACACCTGAGACGGCGGCCCGTTTGAAATATGCTTATTATATTGCTTTCCCGTAAATAAATGTACATATACGTGTTTACTTGAGGAAAGAAATGCCCCAATTATCATTAATTTTGCCGCTTTGCACTTCAGGCACGTCGAAATGGTTTCAGTTGAATAGTTTTGTTACCGGTCGCGCTTGGTAACTAATATAATAAGTATTCTCTAACTTGAAATTACTGTTACATTCGTTTTATTTTGCTACTATTTTATTTGAACTACTACTTGAATCAGAAGCTTCCATTTCAAATAGAAAAGATATAAAGTAATAAGACATTAACTAAGGTTGGGCAAGTTCTTATCCCAATAAATATTTACTTTACCAACGTGTTACAGTCCAGAATTAATCACGTAATCTCAATAATGTAGCCTCCTCGTTAGTTATGGCATATCATTAATAATTAATTATAATCAGAGACTAAACTACACTAATACGGACATAGTATAATCACCAAATCAAATCTACAACTACATGGTCTTACAAAAACATCAAAATACAGCATAAACGAAGAGTAAGGAGCACTTGAAGTTTCATATCGTAATATCGACTAAGAGAGATGGATCGATACAGGAATCATGCACTTACATTAATGGTTTCGAGGAGAGCGACTATTTCTGTACCACGTTTTTTGACGGCCAGCAGATAAAAAAAATCATATGATCAAAATGCACGGGAGTCTTGCCCCTATAACGGGAAATATAAAGTTCAGTTTCAAACTCAGGGTTCATTCGATTTTCTCTTAAAAGTTTAAATTGGATCTCAGTTTTTGGAAATAGTCCGTAAGCAGAAATAACTTGTGCTACTAAATTGGCGTGAGATCCAGTCACGTTAAGATTTCATCGATGGCAATATTATAAAAGGCAATAGACGAGTGAAATTCTATTTTAGGATATAGTTTCAACTGATAATAGTAGAAGGACACAGGTAGGGCACTGATCTTATATGATGTTCTTCAGAAGGGTCAGGGGCGTAGCACTTGCAACCGGTGTGCGGGTATGATTAGATGTAAGAACGTGGACAGCAGAGATACAGCTCAGCGTCGCCGTTATATGGTTGAAGTCCCACGGATCCTGAACAAAGCGCTTTGCACATTTATTGTACCAACCGCCTGTCTGCCGAATTCACTACCGGCTTCTCTGGTTCCCAATCATTATAATCTGGATCTCTTCAAAGTTCCAGTTTATCGGTGTCTTCTAGGCTAGCGTGCTTCACCATAAGCCGCTTCATCGCTGCACATCAGGCGAGTTGCGGCTAAAGCGGTTAAGCCTATTTCGAAATTAAAAAAAGAATCTGAAAGGTAGCAGGCGACGTTCTATAGTTTTTGCTTCCCTCATGTCAAAAAGGCGTGTGTGACGTATGTCTACGTTTTTAACTGTTCAGCATTTAACGATTTGGTAAGATATGAATTATTACGATGTCACTGCTTTTATGAAGCTGGATGTTTCGCTATAGTGACCAGTATGACGGCCGATACCAAATTTAGTTCACACGGTATCTATCCGTTCCCCACATCGCATTTGAGAATGAGGAAAGTTACAGGATAAAAAAAATACTGTCCGTATTTGGCGTCCGCAGCCGTGTCTGCAAGTTTATATGTCCTAGCATGGACTCAACAATCCGCAACACTCAACAGTGTCAAGTGTTGGCTGCTATTGACAAGGTTTTGTAGTTTTTAATCTCCTGCTTGATTATGCATTCCGCACACGCCTATTCCTTGTTGGGTTGGGTGCGTTCGCTTCACTCGCCCGAAGCGGAAGCACAGCTCAACTTTTCCAGCTAAACTTAGTTTTTGGATTTTTATTGCTTTTAAACAACGTGAGATGAAATAATATTATTTTAAATTTTAGTATTAGGTAGTGTAATATGTTTTAATTTTAACCCTACGTACCTACTGTATACTAACATTTCATTAGTTATGTTTTATAAGTTCATGTAATAAAGTACGAACCTATTGCCATCCGTCGTGCTCAAGTCTCGACTCCAGGCTGCTTTTGAGAAATTCCCGATGGAAAAATTAAGGTAGCGATTGTTTTACCATTAGACCAAGAAGGGAGTCATTATGGTCTCTTTCAGTGAATAAAGTTTTATGGAAACTTTCATACCTTAACAATCATGAAAGAAAGAAAAATAATTAAAAAGAAACCTTTCGTTTGCAGGCAGAGTAACCTATAAAATAGTAGGTTTTTTATTAAAAAAACATGATTGGAATACGAACCATCAACCTCCAAAATCAATGAACATCCACACCCACACAAAATCAAATAGCCTCTTTAAATGAGGTTAAACGATATTTTAAAAAAATCTCGTAAACATCGGTGTCGATCCACGTCGCGGCATCATTCGTCTCTCGCACAATCCGTCTGCACAAGACGTGCGTCGTACTTTCGCTAAAAATGCAAATTGTACGTCGAACAGACACCACGCCCCGGGGTCGTGGAGCTGACTTAGGGACTCAGCGGTAAGGGAGGCTGAACATTTTTCACGAAACGAAAATGAGCAAGACACACCCCTTAGGACTCGTTGTGTGGAGTACTCCTTTGTCAGTATTTGATTATGTTCCGTGATATTGAGCTGACTCCTGTTTGTATTTTTCAGCAGGTTTTGCAGGTCTTATTTTTCTTCGTTTCGGTGATTCCCATATCAAGGCCTTGTGGTTCTGGAGTGGTGACTACGTATCAGAAGATTCAGCATTGGAAAAACTCCCACAAGATAGAACGCGAGAATCTGATAGAAGCTAGAAACGCAGGACCAGTCGATGCGGCTGTGTTTGGGGCCTATGTAGATCTTGCATAACATCCACAAAAGAGTTAGATTTCTCGAATGTTGTATTACACTCATATAATGCCAAAATAAATAGATACATATTAGGTACTTTTATTTCTATCAAAATACTTGCTTACTTTTATGGTCGTTAAATGACCAACACTTTGTTTATACAAATGGTCCAAATTTTAACTAAGGAACCGTAACCCGCTATTTCAGCGACAACACAAACAAACTTTTACACATGTTGTACATTATAAACTCACTTATAAAACAAGGTCTGTGCACGTACATTTTGTTCACTTATAACTTAACCACGACTTCAATTTTCTTGCGGTTTTCTTTATTATACGGAGCGGCTACGAAACGCCAGTGACGCCATCTAACAACCTTTATACACTGCGTTAAGTATCAAAGTTGTTTGTACAACTCATTTAAACAATTTCTCGTATGAAACAGACATGCTTTGTACAATATTGCTGTGTTACTGATATGATTAATTCGATATTTTTAGATAAAGAACGGTGAAAGAAAACATCGTGAGGAAACCAGCATGTCCTAGAACTAAAAAATTGAAGACATGCGACTTTTACCAACCCGTACTGGGCCCTTTCGCTGTTGGATGTCGTGAAAGCTACACGCCAATAAGCATTGTGTAGAACTTTGTCAGTGTTTAATTTAATGACCGTTGGCAACCTATGTGTACATACTTAAAATAACTTTGTACCGTTTTGATCTTTTGCTGTTACATTTGAGATAAATGAATTCAGCTTGAATCAACTAAAGTTAGCATTCCACAGCGAGGCGTGTTAAAGTTTCAATTCTCACTAACCCTACTTTGTATTGAGCGCATGGTAAATCTGCATAGTAAATTTTAATCCTGGTACATGCATGACTAACTTTCTAACAAAAGGTGGGTACATAATAAGAATATTTTTTTACAAGCTTATTTTTCTATTTAACTTGCCTTGTTATTTAAATTAACTGTTTAAATAACTGGCTTTTATGAATTAAAGATAGTTATAGAATAATTCAAACTATAGTTAGTATGTATTAGTCACATTTTGCTTCCGAATTTCCAAAAAGTTGAGCTGCTTTGCGACCTTTATTTCTGGAGACAATACATTTTTATGACAGACATTGTCTTGATCCGGCTGCCAGGATCGCCTCCTCACCAGAGAACTCCTCAGCGGTTAATAGCTCGCACACGAAATACTAACACAAAGGGACAACTATAAATATCTTGTTCACTTAGACTTATTGAAAATTAGTACAAGTTTCTGCTCAACAAAATCGAAGAACTTTAATTCCAACTATTTTTATAAACAGCAATCAGTATAACAATTTCGCATATAAATTTGATTGTTAATTTTCTAAGCTATTAACACATTAGGAGTGCACAACGGACGCTATCGTAAATCAGAAGTACAAACAGTGTATTAATTACAAATGCAAACAGCGAGTGTGGTCGGCCGCAGCCGTCTCTATCCTGCTAATGATTTGCAGTGTAGCCGTAGCCTAACGCACACATGGAGAAGCGAATACTATTGTATGATACACGATCTTTCTTTGTATAGTAAGAGTACTCGTATTAGAGAACTTTGAAAAACGCTAAAACATGTTTATACGGCGGATATTTATTTTATAGCTATACTAGCTTTGTCGAAGCTGTGTGCCTACTGGGTCCAATTATAGCAAAAAAAGCATCCAGAAGACATCACAAGTACACAACAAAGCGAGAGCGCGTTTCATTGACTAGAGCTTGACAATAAAACTCGCTCTTGTTGGGTAATCACGTGTTGACCGATGTCAAGCCGCTAAGGAGTAATAAAATTTCAAAAGCAGGTTTTTTATATTAAAATTTTAACCAATGAGTCTTTTTGCCACGTTCACAACCCCAGGCTAAGAGAAGGCGCGTGTGTCGCTAGATTCCCTTGCGTGAGAACTGTCATGAATCGTACCATCCTTTTAGCTATTTCATTCATTTTAATCTCCTCAGTTCTCCTGTCAATTAAACCAAGATCCCATGAACGCCAGACGTACGTAAAAACTAAAAGATTTTCTTCGAAAGTAAATAACTATACAAGGTGTTGTTTTGCATCCTCGTCAAATTCAAGGAGATAACTATGCTAATGATTCTCGACCCGAATCAATAATAAAATGGGTAGGTATTTTTTTATTTAAGTGTGAACCAGTCGTGTTTTAAACGCAGCCCGTCTGATCATCGCCTTATAACCTCGCTTACACACATACCAAAAATCTCGATAATATCTTATTCCCTAAACTACGCTAAGGGGGTTATTCTGAAAAAGTGACAAAATCAAACAACAAAAAAATTGTTTTTAGGGTTCCGTAGCCGAATGGCAAAAAACGGAACCCTTATAGATTCGTCATGAACGTCATTCTGTCTGTCTGTCCGTCCGTATGTCACAGCCACTTTATTCCGAAACTATTAGGACTACACAGCAGAAACTTGGTTGGTAGATGTATTCTGTGAACCGCTTTATGATTTTTGCACGAAATAAAATAAAAATATATAGATAAGGATATCCCCCCCCCCCCACACGGAACTGAAACTAAAAAAAAACCATCAAACCTATACGTGTGGGGTGTCTATAGATAGGTCTTTAAAAATGACATTAAGGTTCCTAAAACCATTTTTTTTAAAGTCAATCTTTTGAATGATAGCGACTTACAAAGTGGTAAAACGTGTGTCCCTCCCCTCTAATTTCTAAAGTAAGAGGAGAAAAATTCTGAAAAAATATTGGGATATAGAACGTAAAAAAAACTTTCAAGGAAAATTGGTTTGAATGAGATTTGATATTCAGTTTTTGAGATATGGGACTTTTTCACCAAACTGCAACAGTAACTTTGTTTTTCATTAACTTACTAGCAAAAACAAATTTAATTTTGCGGTTGAGCGGAAGTTTACTAATGAATGACCGTTTAAAATATTGTTATTATATTGTTTGGGGCTATGGAACCCTGCGTGTGAGTAAGACTCGCACTTGGCCCGTTTTTTTAATAATTAACTAAGTACCCAAATTTATATCATTATTTACACAGTCATACACAACAAAAATAATCAATTAATAGGTACCTAGTTAATTATTAAAAAACGCAGATTTTTTTGGTTGTTCAAGTATGTTAGTATTTCAGAATAACCCCCTTAACGTGGTTTAGGGAATGAAAAATTATCGAATAGACGTTTGAGATTATTTGTATGTGAGAACCCGTGAAAGCGCGGTTATAAGGCGAGAATCAGACGGGCCGCGTTTAAAACACGTGTGGTTCACACTTACCGATTTCCGTAAATAAGAAAAAAAAAATTACCTATTTTATTATTGATTTGGGTCGAGAATCGGTAGCATAGTTACCTACTATTATGATACTTGTATTTGACAAGGATGCAAAACAACAGCTTGTATATAGGTAAAAAGCTAACAACAAAACCTGGCTATAAAAAGTCGGCCACGGTTCCTTTGGCATATATCAGGTAATAAAAGTGAAAGCTGGAAAATAGCATTCTTGTTTAGTTTGGATGACCAACACGGCAGACTCCAATATATAGCGGACTAGTTATTTTTTATGTATTCCCATGAATCAAATGAAAGGGTTTGCTGAGAAGAATACGAGAAATAAAATCGCTATAAAGCCTGTTTTTTTTAGTTTATTAAACTAATTTAATTTAAATCTTTGATTAAAATAAATAGGTAACTTATTATTTCAATCACTTTAGAAATGGAAAGATTATGCAATATGATTTAGTATTTCACATATAAAGTTTGGTGATTAAGTAGAAACCAAGAATTGGGTAACCTTTGGGTTGCATAAGTTTGGACTGTGAACGATTTCGGTGTTTAATGTATATATGCATTTAGCATCTGACCGCAGCGCAGCTCCACTTACGATGGAGGTGCGAAATTGTCCACGAGAACTTACTACCGAAATAAACCCAGAACATCATCATCATCAGCCTATAATGTTCCCACTGCTGGGACACAGGCCTCCTCTCTATGAGACGGAGTGGCCTGTAATCCACCACGCGGGCCCAGATGTCAAAAGTCTTCGAATTTTTAGTTCTAGGACATGCCAGTTTCCTCACGATGTTTTCCTTCACCGTTTTTTTTTATTACTTAAAGAAATGCGCCTGCTTGGGTTCGAACCCACGGCTTAGTGCTCGTTAGTCGGGGCTGCCACAACTGGGCCACCGCTGCTCTCAGAACATGGTTATGAACATGGAACCCAGAACATGGGCTATCTGAATTCCGTTAAGGCGTGAAAAGGTAAGAGACGGACAGACTTTCTTTCGCAATAATATTTAGTATGCATTATATGTGAAGAACAAACAGTACAACTGTTGGGCATGAGATCCTGGGGCGATTCCCTGGTGGGGAATACTGTTATTGGATTTTTCACAAGGAATTTCTCAGCAGCAGCCAGAAAGTCTGGATTTATGCCCGGTTGACGGCAATAAGCTCGCCCCCTTTTACATTGGTCCTAAACATAACTGGCGAAATGTGTGTCTACAATGGCTACACCTCTGCCCTACCGTTAGATGTGTGCGTGTACAAACAGTAAGAGTGATCTGGCATGCCCATAACCATCTCTGTGGCTACGTATAGATCAATTACTTGTAATTCGCTTAAAGTAACATTTTGCAGCTTGTTTTACCCCTTGACAGATTACAGTTGAATTGTTGTAAGCTTCCAATTATTGTCAATTTTATTAGATCTTGCAAATTATTATTTCATACAACAGACTCGTAGTTGCTGCAAAAAATACCATGGATATCTAATGATTTTAATAATATTAGATTATAATTAGAAACTCGAAATCGAAACCTTAATTTCACTTCATTAGCGAGAGCAACCGACGACACACGCGCGCCTTATTTCTGATTCTGTACATAATTTTGGATATATTTCTCAGTTTATTTTTTAGTTTTTTTGTGTGTGTGTCCAATGCTTTTCATTTAAAATCAAGTTAAGACCCTAACATATTGGTGATGGCAATGAGGCCATTAAAATTTCATGGAATACTAATTATTTTCAATAATAAGATACAAAAGTTCAGTAGATCGATGCAAAATCAGCATTATACTACAAAGTAAATGTTGTAGGTATAGTCCGCCAGATTATTTGGCGACACCACAAACAAACTAACCTTTTTGACGAAACATTACATTGAATTCCCCTCAAAATCCACAACATTTCAACCACCATCACCACCAATTTACCTTTTGACGTTAGGATTTAAATATATTCTGGTATGAGCATTTTATTCAATGACTTACGGCATAAATGGTTTGATAGGCAGCTGATACGCTCCTTTGTTTCCCACCGAAATGAGTTTTTCACTGATTGTTACTGTAACGACTATTTATCGAGCTTCAGGCAATTCGTTGCGATAATTACTCAATTGAGTATCGTTGAAAGGAAAGGGGGAAACCTCATGCTTGTTGTTTGAGTAAGTATTAGTGATATACAACTAGTGGAATAGCAGGCAATGCTCGCAACTCCGTATTATGTAATAGAGCTAGGCTTACTCATAATCTGTCGAACATGAGAAAATATCCCCCCAGTTTACACTCGACTCTGCGTTTAGTTACAGCTCCTTTAATCTGCATAAATTGGAGCGTTACGCATATTGCGGAATGAATCCCGCTCTTTAATGCAGCCGTTAAAAGTGATTCAGTTGACGCAGTAGCCATTTTGAATAGGAGAAATAGGAGAATAAAATATATCTTGAGAATTCAATTAAAATATCCGATTTCTTCCTGCTTCAGTGAAAGTAATGTTATGGACGTCTATAATGTTTCTCTGACGGGATCACTTTTTAGGGATCCGTAGCCGAACGGCAAAAAACGGAACCCTTATAGATTCGTCATGTCTGTCTGTCCGTCTGTCTGTCCATCCGTGTGTCACAGCCCTTTTATTCCAAAACTATTAGGACCACACAGTTGAAACTCTGCTGGTAATTGTATTCTGCAAACCGCTTTAGGATTTTTATAGAAAATAAAAAACATAAAAGACTGACCGAAACTGAAACTAAAAAAATTAAATTCAACAAACGTATATGTGCCAGGTCTATAGATAGGTATTTTAAAACGACATTGAGGATCCTAAACCCATTTTTTTTATTAAAGTTAAAAAAATAAAGAAAGAAACGTACGAAAAAAATCTACGAGAGACTTATTTATAAGCGACTCAAAGACTTCGCCGAGGCTAAGAGTCTCATCCCCAACGAGTAGTTCAGCTTCAGGACCGGAAACTCTTATATACAACAGGCCCACCGCATCGTAGAACACTTGAGCGCTGGCTTCCAGCGTGGAGCGGTTTGGCACAACGGCTTATTAATAAGCTGTACAAATTGGGGGTGCCAGACCGTCCCGTGCTCATCTTACGAGACTTTCTGTCGGATCGCACCTTCCGCTTTCGCATCAGGAAAGCACTGTCTTCCCCTCACCCCATTCGAGCCGGAGTCCCTCAGGGCTCCGTCGTCTCTCCTCTTGCGTTTACTTTGTTTACCAGCATTATCCCCAAGAGCAAGAAGGATCAGTTAGCCTTGTTCGCGGACGACACGGCCATTTATTTCGTACGCCGTCCGAGGCATACACTCGTCACTCCTGCTGATGCTATCACACTCCTCCAGGAGAGTAGCAAAGAAACAAGCACTCTTAAAAAGTTCAGACGCACACCGCTGTCTTTCCGACCTCACCGTCGGAGTACGTCGCGACGTCCCAGTCCTTGCCCTCCCCGACCCTCGCTCGAGCCAGCCCGCGATGCTGTGCCAGTACCTTTAAATCAGCCCCTAAACAGTGATATCATTCAGATCCAGCCCGTCTCCATGCTGTCCTCCCCTAGCGACGCCCTAAGCCGAGGGTCGTACCCCACTAGGGGTGCCTTTAACGTGTAGTCGCTTAGTTTGTAAGTAGTTTTATGCCCTGACTGGAGGCCTTACACTGAAGGCACCCACGGGATAGTCCGGTTAAGCAGACGACAACCTCCGAGGTTGAACTGTAAGATGGCATTCACAAAAAAACCCTTTTGTTTTTGTGGAATGGTTTTTATTTTTTATGAATGTCATATATTCATAGAGACATTGTCTTAGCACTTATCTCAACCACTTCCAAAAATGTGTAGGTACCCGAAGATAGCTCAATTCAATTTCCTATATTCCAAACTGAACCAGATGACAAGTGAGAAATAAGCAGTAACACTACAGATGTGCTATCCATTACCGAGATGAGAAACGCCTTAAAAATAATATGCTCTATAAAAGTGGAGGTAGTGCGATATCGTTACGACGAAACGAACAAAACGTTCGACTAAAAGCTCCAGTTTAATTTCATCACCATAACTCAGCCGTGTAAAGATACGGTTTTTCATGAAAACTGAAATAAAAAAGGTGCAGGTACGACGTCGAAACAATAATGCACGATTGTAGTTGCTTTTACAATGGCAGTCGGAGACATGCGGGCGGGGTACACCGCCGACGTAAAGTGAAATCGGTCCTTTCAAAACATTTTACTGTGCGAGCTTGAAAAATAAAACGGTGAAGCACTATTCAACTACCCACAGTGGTCGCGGGTAAAGTGTCCGCGATAAAGGGCCTTCACAAAAAAAAAACTCGCCTCTGTAAACTGGGCCGGCTCGTACAGTAATCAACTTTATTCTAGCTTCTGTTTGATGGAAAAAAAAATTGAATGGCTTTGTAGTGACGTCGGTGTCAAATCTAGCCGCGAATGTGAGGTCTGTTGTTTGATTTGGCTTCTTGTAACGGATGAAACTGGCTCAGATCGTCAAAAGTTATGTAATTAAAAGAAGGTTGATACTAAGTCGAGAGATAACGTAGAGTTAATTATTTATGGTTTATTTATATAATTGTTTTTGTTTGTATGCTAACTAAATATACCTAACGAACCTGAGTACTAAGAAAGTTTCACTGAAAGATTCCATTACCTATAGTTTCAATACTAAAACCACGACTACCTCGGAACTAAAAAAGTTATCTAGAAAATATACAGTACCTACTCGACAAATTCAGGTTCGACTGTCCTACGCGATTCCAATACATTTTTCAACATCCAAATTCGATGTATTCGCCAGAACACTCGGTTTAAAAATACGTTCCACCTAGTTGCACCAACTAACCTGTATAATATCCGAATTCCGAAATCGAGTTGGAAGTCTCGTAAAGGAACCGTCACAGAATAAATGGGATCAGAAGGCCAACTGTGTACAATAGTGCGAACAGTGATCTTAGCTAGATGTCGCGATTTGGGTGATTCTACACTCGCTGTAAGTTGGCGCGTGTCTACAAGGCTTCATTGAATTATAATAAATAATAAAAATTCTTTATTGGAAAAAGAGGAAATACATTTAACACTTATCACAATATTGTCACAAGTACAGTAAGTAAATAAGCTAGTGAAACTGTGCAGACTTGATGGGTATCGATACCTAAATAGATACAGAATAAATCTTTTGGGTCAACACACAGCATGTAATACAAGTTTAAAAACAGTAAGTCTGTAGTACATTTTCGTTCGTACAACAATCGACCACACGACAATGTTTGACAAAACTGTGACCTTTAACTGACGTAGCGCACAGCTTATGCTGGTTTTATTACCACCGATATGCGGGTGACTGTTGTCCTACCAAGGGGTATCGTATTACCTAGTACTAACTGGGTTGCGGAGGTCAGATAGGCAGTCGCTACGTGTAAAATACTAGTATGCAGCTGCACTCGGTTAGACTGGAAGCCTACCCCAACATAGTTGGGAAAAGGATAGGCAGATGATGCTGGTGACTGTACCACTGGAGTCGGCCTTCTGTTACTTTTTTATTCTATGTAACCGAGGTCGCATTGCCGAGCCCCGCGAATATTCGATTCAATCGTCTCCGCCTCACCTAGCTTTAAGTGTACGAGGACTATTTTCGTAACGGTGTGATAGCGACACACTGGATGAAGAAGGTCAGTATGTACCAAACTATTTTCTCGGTACAATTTAAATAGTAATGTTTCTCTCGGTCCGTCTGATCGTACGATGAGGTTTACTTCAACGACCTTCTCTCTTTGCGGAGCTTATATCTGATTTCCAGACACGGTCTTGGTAAAAATTTACCATATTTTTTTACAATTAATCAGTGCATAATGCATCAACATTGGAGCAAAATAATAGTAAACACTAACTTTCAGTAAAGTAGACTTACGACGGATAAAAGATTTAACTTTGATTTTTTTATACGCAAGTTGGTTTAACTATTAATGCGCTTCAGCTATTGCAATGCTCACAGGCAACTTATTAAATTCATACACTGCGTATTTCAGACAGAATATTAAATAACATATTTAAATAGCAATGCCATGTTTTAAGGAGATTTTGTGTTCGCTTAAATTTAAATATTATGCCATAGCTGGGCAGCTTTCACGGTATTTGTGATCAGATAAACAGATCAAATCCATCTTCTTTATGTTCTTGCTGGTTGTGCGTTGTTTCGTCGCTAATTGTTTCATCGAATTTCGTTTCACATAAATTGTTTCTCATATTATCATTTCATAGAATAATCAATACGCAGAATACTTACTTTTAAGAAATTTAAATCATCTATTTTTGTTTCAAATAAAGTTTAATGACTAACATTAAACTTTATTTGTCTGCGAAACAAGGTGACACCGTAATTTAAGCCCGCGTAGGCGCGGAGGGATGAGGCGGCCCGCGAGCTGAGGAGCAGGTGGTATCTATCGCTTGCCGCTGCGGCTGAGGCTGGCCGGCTTGCCGGCCAGCAAGCCGAAGCTGCTGTGGTGAGCGTTAATACCATCTGCGACGATGAACTCGCGGGCCGCCTTCTGCGTATTGATTATTCTATGAAATGATAATATGAGAAACAATTTATGTGAAACGAAATTCGATGAAACAATTAGCGATGAAACAACGCACAACCTTAAATTACACTCTAGGGGTAGGACAGACAAGACTATGTGGTGTCTGGTTTGCAGCCATGCGTTTTTGTCGGTGTCACCTTGTTTCGCAGACAGAAATTTGACAGAATTTCGTTTCCCAGAAAATGTTTCACATAATATTTAGTCCCCGTATTTTTATTTCAAATATTTTTGTTTCGACTACTATTTACTTGAATGAAAAATATTTTACAGAAACACAATTCAAAGAATTTTACAATCACATTTTATTATTTGACCAACTTATCAAACAGCAGAATTATTTTTCAACGAATATTGTTTGTTCGATGTATGTTTCCATGGTATTTTATTTCAACGAAATTAATAACCTTAAATTAAAATATTGTCTTTAAAAGTCAATATGTTGTACTACAAAAGTTAGTGACACAAACGAATGGCTGCAAAACAGACTCCACGTAGTCTTGCTTGCCCTACCCCTAGAGTGTAATTTAAGCCCGCGTAGGCGCGGAGGGATGAGACGGCCCGCGAGTTGAGGAGCAGGTGGTTTCTAAAGATCGCCGCCGCGGCTGAGGCTGGCCGGCTTGCCGGCCAGCAAGCCGAAGCTGCGGTGGTGAGCGTTAATACCATCTGCGACGATAAACTTGCGTGGGGCCGCCGGAGCCCCGCAGTGCCGGAGCCGTGACAGAAACCTTGCCTGTTGCATGTTACATGCTTGCATGCATGCTGCAAGTTGCATGCATGCTGCAAGTTGCATGCTTGCTGCAAGTTTCATGCTTGCTGCATGCTGCATGCAACAGGCATGGACACCATTAGTGAGAATAACAAGATTGTTTTCCTGCTTGACAATAATTTACCCGCATTATTTTTGTGAACCCGGTGTTGTAATTTTGTAGGAGGGTATATATTTTTCAAAGGTTTGAATTTTAGAAACTGTCAGTCGATTAAAATGTTATTCTGCGTAATAAGTTTTATGTGAAACAAACAATATGTGGATAAATAATATTTGATTTGTTATTCTATGATATGAATATTCTAACATTAAATTTTATTTGAAACAAAAATCGATGATTTAAATTTCTTCAAAGTAAGTATTCTGCGTATTGATTATTCTATGAAATGATAATATGAGAAACAATTTATGTGAAACAAAATTCGATTAAACAATTAGCGATGAAACAACGCACAACCGTTTTTGTCACTAACTTTTGTAGTACAACATATTGACTTTTAAGGACAATATTTTAATTTAAGGTTAATAATTTCGTTGAAATGAAATACCATGGAAACATACATCGAACAAACAATATTCGTTAAAAAGTAATTCTACTGTTTGATAAATTTGTTCAATAAAATAATGTGATTATAAAATTCATTGAAATGTGTTTCTGTAAAATATGTTTAATTCAAGTAAATAGTAGTTGAAACAAAAATATTCGAAATAATAATACGAGGACCAAATATTATGTGAAACATTTTCTGGGAAACGAAATTCTGTGAAACTTCTGTCTGCGAAACAAGGTGACACCGTTCTTGCTACTAGATAATTGTAAAGATTGGAAGCGATTTTAGACATTATCTTTCTTCTTTGAAATTTCACAAAAGTATATGTTGAAAATAGAATAACTAAACTGGCCAATCACTAATCTACTGGAACGGGATCCCTTCTTTTCGCATAATGTTCTTTGTCCTAATATACTTGGCATAACGATTTTGGCACAATTTGTTTTGGCATAATAATACTTCGGCATAATTGTTTTAGGCATACATTTTATGTTGGCACAATCATCTTAAAGACTTATTTGTTTTGGCATACATTTGATTCGCATAACGTTAGTAGGCCTAAAAATTAAACTAACTAGGTTAAAAATTTAATATGCTGTGCAACAAAAGTTAGTGACAGAACCGAATTGTTGCAAAATCGACTCCACGTAGTCTTGTTTGTCCTACCCCTAGAGTGTAATTAAAAATCGCGTAGGCGCGTAGGGGCGTGTTGGCCCGCGGGCTGAGGAGCAGGTGACTGCGAGCGAGCCGAAGCTGCGGTGGTGAGCGAAAGCCGTCTGCGACGATTAGCACGCGTGGGGCTGCCGGAGCCCCGCAGCGCCGGAGCCATGACAGAAACCCTGCCTGCTGCATGCTTGCTTGAATGCTGCATGCTTGCTTACATGCTGCATGCTTGCTTGCGTGCTGCATGCTTGCTTGTTTGCTGCATGCTTGCTTGCATGCTGTATGCTTGCTTGCATGCTGTATGCTTGCTTATAAAAAAAGTTATGCTTTAGAACTTTATGCTTCATAAATTTATGCTTTAGAATATTATGCTTTATGATTATTATGGTTAGAGAAATTATGCTTAAAAAAATTAGGCGTAAGCTGTTATGCGTAATTATATTATGCGAAAATATAATTATGCCAAACAAAATTATGCTAGCTTATAATAATATTAGGTCTTAAAATTTTATGCAAATGGATAGGGAACCTACTGAAACACCGTAAAAATAAGTAACTTAATTTTCACACTATACCATCCCGAAAGTACATGTCGCTGGCATTACGAAAATAACCAAGTTGAAACCTGGTGACGGAGTGGCTTTTCTGTTTGCGAGCTGCGTCTGGTCTATTTTTATCTCGCGCATGCCAACTGTGTTTATCTTTTGAAAACGATCTGTACGGCACACAAGCGAAAAATTCCAAAAAAGTCAATCAGATCCATATTTTTATGGCATATCTCTCCATGCATGACACAAAAAATACGTACAAACGTTTACAAAGAAACTTTCGAGTCGTTCTGTTAGTGTATGATCGCTCCTTTCCATGTTTCACTTCACTGAAAATTCAATTTAGCAATAAAAAATGGATAGGCGTTTTGTTTTAGTTGCTCAATTTTATGACTTACTGCGTTGTCTTTTACTGAATAATCGATCATCGTTTTTCCCGAGAGCTCACTGTTCGCCCAAAAACACGTTGGCGTAAGTGCTCGATATGAAATTGCATTTAAGCCAATAGGTGCAAGTATTCATCGTCCGTCATATTATTTGTCACCAGCCGTCAGCGACAGGCGCCGCCGGGCGTCGAGTGCGACCGACGTATAGCGTATATCCAATTACCCATTCGCAATATTTTCTATGCGATGACGCATGTGGAAAACGCAATCAATCTACAATACGAATATTGTCTAAAATGATTTGGGAAGAGGGAGAGTTATGATAAATTGTTTTTTTTTTACAATTTTTTTAAAATATTTAAATTGTTTTAACATGTACGATGATTGTGAAGTGTGTTCGACATCGGTTTTTTTTGTATTTTAAATAAAGAATTAAAGATATTTCCAATGTTTGCAAGCATAGCAGGTACTACCGAGTTCACTGACGGTCGACCACTTTCAATCTTATAACTTTGAGTAAAAGGGTGAAAACTGGCAGACTGTCAGTGAACTCGGTGGTACCATGATAGATGCTTAGAGAAATTACAAACAAGACCAACTAAGTCGATTCATCGAATTGAAAAGGGGACTCGCGCTTATTCTCCACGGTCACTTCCTAGAAAAACTCTGGAGAGGTTCGTAAGGAAATTGGTTTTTTGATATTATTGTTAATATTGGATTTTACTGTTAGTTATTCTTATTGTCGACTGCATTGGCCAATCATCAGGCTTACAATTTTTTTTTTTTAAGTAGATGATCTAAAATTATAGTCAAATTATAACAGAACATCACGTTTGAAATCCCGAGAGATTATGCAGAGCCTAGAGTACCCCCTAATCTTTCTTCTTCGTGTGTATCCTGGTATCAGAGTTTTTATGCCACCCGTGGGCCTCTGACTTGGCTTTACATGCAGTCGAGAAATAACTCTCTGGCATGCTAGTTTGTTTTCCTCACGATGTTTTCCTTCAATCCGAAAAATCAGAGGTACGTGTTTTGGTTTCGAACTGGAGACCTATAACCTCACAGTACACCAAAATTTAACGAGTTATATTTAAGATCCATGTGATAATAACCGCTACTGAAAAATCATGATGGAAAATGCCGATAACACTTTGGCAAAACCGAAAACCAAATTTTGTATAGTATTCGTTTAGAGATAAGTGGCTAAATAATAACAGCTGCACGGGTCGATCTTTAAGGTTAAGCCGTGCTTGCCGAGATTGGTCCGTAGATGGGTGACTATAATTACATACCAAGTTTCCTCCGTGCCTCGGAAGGCACGTTAAGCCGTTGGTCCCGGCTGTCATTTGTAGATCTTTGACAGTCGTTACGAGTAGTCAGAAGCCAAAAAGTCTGGCATCTAGTCTTACCAAGGGGTATCGTATTACCCAATTACTCGGTTGTGGAGGTCAGATAAGCAGTCTCTTCATGTAAAATACTGGTACGCTTGCATTCGGTTAGACTGGAAGCCGACCCCAAAATGGTTTGGGAAAAGGCTGAGGCAGATGATGATTCATTTAGAGATAAAACAGAAACACGAGTTCAATAAGCTTAGGATATTCATAAAAATATACATGAATAAGAAGAAAACACGGAACATTAGATTAAAAACCCACATAACAACAGTTTTGTTGGCACGGCTTATGGTTAGGGAACTTACTTAACTTATTTTTCCACTTGGACTCGCTCCAGAGCTGGTATGAAAGTGATCAACGTTATTATTGGACTTGATACTTCATTTGTAAAATAGGTCTTTACACTTTGCGCGCATAATAAATGGTTTGGGCGAAGAACGTCAGATACGCAAAATGACAGATTGTCTCTTGATTTCTTAAAACTTCTTTACTGGGGGCTTGAAATGGCCGCTTTAGCAGAGTAGTTTTAAGAATTGTCTTAAAATTATTTTTATTCATTTCATTATCCTATTATGATTCGTCTAAAAATTATTGGGTTGCTCTAGTCACCTGGACATTACAGCGGTTAGCCGATTGAAACCAGATTATGGCCCCATTATGTACTTATTAACAAGGAATTGCTTAATGGTTCGCCAAAAAGTAGTACCAACACGTCTTGAGCGGGACGATTTCCATCAGCTTTAAAGAAAAAATAAATAAAGATGACTAACTCAATTCCAATACAAGTTCTTAATTATCACAGCAACAACTATATTACGCTAAATCAATAAACCTCTCTCCACAGCCTTCATCAAACCCTAATTCAATCCAGCACTCCTAATTCACATCACCCATTCATTACCGCCCGTCTAATTTGTTAGTATTCTCCTAATACGACCCAATTGGTGCACATTCTCATTTGCACCGAATCTCTTACATTATTAAGGCAGAGTTACAACTAGCATTCACATAATCGTCGCAATCAGTAAACACATGTATTGTCCCTGTCTCGTCGACGCACCAAACTAATGAAATCGTAAATCAACGAGCATACATCGACAGATTTTCAGCGTGCAAATATTTTGCTTTTCAACATAACTCTCGACTCGAACTGACGCCTTGTTAATTAATAGAATTAAAACCAGACTTGATGAACAGCTCAACAGTGTACCAATTAAGCGCGGCATGTATATTTTTTTCTGGCTCTTTAATCTAAGTTGAAATATTCGAGAGGCGGAAAGAGTCTATTGTTATGTGTAGTGAACATAAAAAAATATCACGCCTGAAATCCCTGAAAGGTTAAGCAGAGGTGACTTACAGTACTCCGACATTTCGACAGTTACGTTTAAGTCCCATGTAATAGGGGGCGAGCGTAGGTTCGCCCCCTATTGAAGGCAGGAGTGCCTTCTGAGCAAACATTGCTGCATGTCATTCTTACCAAGGGGTCGTATTACCAAGTAACTGGGTTGTGAAGTCCAGACACAGATTCGCTCTATGTCATTTATTTAATTACTAGCTGTCCCGCGCAACTTCGTCTGCGTCACATTTTTGGCAACATTTTTCATTGCAGCTCCGCTCCTATTGGTCCTAGCGTGATGATCTATAGCCTATGTTACTTCTAATACCTCCAAAAATATTTGTACAAAGTTTCATGATGATCGGTTGAGTAGTTTTAATTTAGCGTGAAAGCGTAACAAACAAACTTACTTTCACATTTATAATATTAGTTATGATTACGGACAAATAAACAATTCAAAATTATGTGTCGTTACAAAAATAGGTAAACATATAAGCCACACCATTGTCCACGAAATTTTGAATCACCAAAAAATGTTGTGTATGAGCTGATTAATTAATTTAAGATTGGGATAAAATAATATTTAAAGCCAGTGTTTTATTTTTTTAAATAGAAAGACAGAAGATATCTATGTCCATGAAGTGAGTGTTATAGGTTTTCACAAGTTGTCGAAGAGGAACTCGTGCGTAAAGTGTAAATGTAAAGTACGGGTATGTAGCTGTGTGCAGGTAGGGCCCAGCTTGAACATTGTTGGGACAAAGCTAGACTTTACTATAAAGCGTGTAAAACGCTTCTTAACAAAGCCGAAAGCCACTGGTTCTCCCTGTCATTGCGATCATTTTTTTGTTCTGCACCATACCTGGGAACCTTCTAGTTACGGAGATATTAGGGGTCAAAGTTCCAACTTGTTGACAAGTATTTTTTTTAAATACAAATTTTTAATGTAAGATTTTTACTTTAAACACCTCCACGACCCCAGTAATATTCAATCCGTCCATCAGCACAATGTTTTGAGTGCGTTACATTGAGTTCTACCACAAAACATGATTTTACACCCCCCAAAAAAAATCGTTTCCCTGCAATAATTTTTGCGTAAAGTTACTTAGTTTCATGTACAGAATGCTTGGTTGAAGGCTTCGTGATGAGGTGATTTACACCGTGTATGTGATGAAACCTAAGAGTCTTACATATCATCCTGCCTGTAATCCCCAAAAGGGTTCAAAGGTTTACCTAATAATAGGTACATACACCAAAGAGAAATATCTGATGCAAACACTCAGGACCTTTAGCTTTTATCTTTAAACACAGTGCAACTGTAAGATTAACAACGCAATTCTTCCACAGATATGGACGTGCCGTAACTCGGTGTCGACTTTTACGATGACCGTCGCGCCAGACGGTGCACATCCTACTTACTTCTTTTAATCTTGTTCCATCATTTAAGTAAATATATTGTATTATGACTGAATAAATGATTTACAAAACTTACGGGATGTCTTCCGTGATTTTCAATTATTGTGGGCTCCCGATATTTCAAGGCAGTAGCAAGCGCCATGATCGCTGGATGACGCACGGGAAATATCCCGTTAGACAGTGTAAGTTCAGTTAAAAACAGTGAAAGCTTAAAACAGTAAATGATTAACAGCTGATGCTTTCATGTGAAAAAAGTATTCATAACAAGAGGGAAAACATTAATAACTCGCTGTGCGTTTTTGGCAATGAAACAAGTAAACTCCTACGTTGTCCCGCGCAACTTCGTCTGCGTTCACATTTTCCCCGTTTTCGCAATATTTTTTATTGCTGCACCGCTCCTATTAGTCGTAGCGTGATGATATATAGCCTATGTCCTTCCCCAGGTCGAAATCTATCTTCTTGCTAAATTTCATTAAAATCCGATCAGCCGTTTAGTCGTGAAAAGGTAACAAACAAACAGAGTGACTTTCGCATTTATAATATTAGTATGGAAGTATAATTATATAGGATACATACAGTTTGTTTGTAACCTATAAATAAACTAGCTTATTCTCAAAACCTAAAAGTGATCGCCGTTGGTCAGACAGACGCAAATACTTTGCGTGGAGTCCTAGGTTCATTTCTAAGTTGGGGTACGCGGTAGGTATTTCCCAGTTTTTATCCGACTTCTTACAAAGGAGAGGATTATGTATTCCACCAGCAACTTTATTTTTCTTTTCTCATGAACTTTTACTGATTACTGGTCCTAGATTTTAGTGATGCTAATATCATTTGGTAGAAGAAGCTCGCGCAGTGGTCCCATATCAATATAACTAAAAACTAATCTTATGGAGTTCTGTGACAAAAAAGTCAAACAAAAAAAAGTTCCATTAAAATGATAGTAAGGTAACAGGGAATTCATCTATGTTTGTGCTGACACTAATTTTCTCGTGCACCTTATTTCCTACACCAATGGCTACTCTCCTCGTACATTGTCCGCCATGATGGAAAGTTGGTCAGAAAGAGGTATTTAGATAAACAATTAATTTAATTAGCTTATTAGCCAAGTTACCCTGAAATATTTTCAAGTTTCTATGGTAATACAAATTCCATCTAAATAATCTACATAACAATTTAATTAGGAGTAGGTTAGTGTATCCGCGCGGGTGAGCCGGGGATAACGCGACCACAACTCTGGAGAGTCAGACAACCATTTTGTTCAGCTTTAAATCAACTACTCGCATGTACGATTAACGTAGTGGATTATTTATATCGGATAGCTCTCCACACACACAAGCGCCTGTCTGTCGGCACTCGGCCACTACATCAAAAACGGTGCACTCAAACTAATTGCATTTGCTATTGATGTGAGCCTATAGCCCACATTGCTGAATACCTAGCCCCCGCTCTACCCGCCTCCCGACTCTGCCTGCCCGGCCATCGCATGTCGACTATTAGCAATATAATTTCAGGGCACCGTGTGTATATTTGGCACGGCAAAATAGAGGAAGGCATTCATTTGCTTTGATTTGATGCATTAATATCTGCCCGATGTCATTAGCAAAATGAATTGATATTGGTCACTAAGTGCGTTCATATTATCGGCTGGAATTACGCGTATTACGTTGCATAATTAGACAAATTAGGTCAATAATCAGTACGGTAGTGACTGACCTGTAGAAACACAATATAAAGGGTGCAAAAAGACCCTGAACTTAAGCCGAAAGGCTCTCATTTTCTCTCCGTCATTGCGATATTTTTTTTGATCTCGATCATACCTGGGCACCTTTTTTTTTTTTTTTTGCGTATGGGAAATCATCAAATGACTTCTCCCGCTCTGGGCGGAGCGGGAGGGACTGTCAGACTTGACTGACTAAAACCCACCCATTTTCCTTCTTAGCCCTTTGTGTTCCAGGGCCGCGGTACCTCTTTCGAACAACCCGCAGCCCTGGCAGGCATCGGCCCTTTCGGACCCCTTCCGGTTTGCTGACATCTCCTTGAGGCGCGCGTGGAACACGTACGCGCCGTCGACACGGCCTGTCGTCATGAGACGGACGGAATACCTGGGAACCTTCTAGTTACAAAGATATTGAAGGTAAAAGTTTCGCCTTTTTAACAAGTTTTTAATGTAATAACGTTACTTTAAATACCTGTATGTTTCGAGTGCGTTGCATTGAGTTCTACCGTGAAACGTGATTTTTCAAGCCAAAAATAACCTCGTTACCCAGCAATAATTTTTGCGTAGTTACTTTGTTTAATGTACAGAATGCTTGGTTGAAAGCTCCGTTAAGGGTGCGTTTACGCTTTGTATGTACTATCATCAAACTGGGTATCGGAGCACGGTAAGGACTATCCTGGCTTGCAGAAGTATAAAGTTAAAATATAACAGTTAAAAACTTTCTATTCCTTGGTCACTTTTTTGTTTTATTCCTATTGGTTGAAAACGATGGTCAAACATCTGGGATCATTAACAGAGCCTGAGATTCTTTTTTAAACAAAAGGGGCGCGTATTTTTGTTTAACTACCTACTATTGGTCCGCAAACAATTTGTGCGGACCAATAGTTAAGTAGCATGGGTGTTAAACAGATGTGGTCATCGTGTGCACGGGATTTTGTTTGAAAAATTACCCTATTCCCACTTTTCCGATAGTACTTACCAGGGAGGTTACTATGACTGTATAGCTCTGTCTCTTTTTCACTCTGGAATAAGAATGGAACAATAATGTTTTAAGACGTCATGGTATGCCACCTGAGCGCGCTTTAGTTTAGCGGATAAGCTGAAGCACTTATAAGCACGTAAGTTCCAGAAATTATTCTTTGTATAGTGATTATTAGGGTGCTTAAATGCATTTTGGTAAGTACAAAGTAGGTAGTTTGCGGTGGGTATTTCCAAATGTAAAACACTGCTATTGTGCAGTTTTAACTAAGGTATGCCCTATTGATGCAACAAATTTGAAAACAGAGACACTACCATCGACGGAGACTTTCTAATTTTCATCTGCTAAGCATTTATTGTTGAAAATACCCGAGTTTGGTATTCAGGTATTTTCCACAGAAAGGTTTTTTAACGCTTAATAAACTCATCCCAAACTAAACTATAACAACTGCAAAGTAAAATCCATACACACAAGTAGTTGCAATCGTACACTAATATCGTTTCCATGGAAACGTAAAAAGGTCCTAAGCGTGCCGCAATTCGTACCTACCTGCCCCTCAAATTACTTAGTTAATGCTTATTCAACAACCTATAAAAACAAAGAGCCAGCCACGACAAGGAGGGTCAGAAACTCTATTGTATATTAATGTAACCGACGCCATTTTCCCGCTAGTTTTGGCAAAGATGCAATTTAATTTGAATATTGTGCAAGACTGTTATACTGCGTTATTGCGAGTATACTGGAACACTTTAAATACAAAGTGGTCATAAAAGTAGTGTCTAAGTGTTGCTCTTAGATGGTGTTAATTGATATTGGTGTGCTAGTGTTGTAGCTGTGATGGAGTTGAGTCGTAGAGCTTTGTAGCTCAACGACTGAACATACATGGTGGAACGAACACAGACGCACAAACTGTTAAAACGTATTCAGTATAATTATCATTCGGAACCCATACATTTTACCCGTACCCAAAGCGTAAAACGGAACCCTATTACTAAGACTTCTCTGTTCGTCTGTCACCAGGCTGTATCTCATGAACCGTGATAGTTAGCCAGTTGAAAAATCTACAAATTAAGTATTTCTGTTGCAATGATATAACAAAAAATACAAAAAATAGAATAAAATAAATAGGTATTTAAGGGGGCTCCCATACAAAAATGTGATTTTTTTGCTCGTTTTTATTAATAATGGTACGAAACCCTTCTTGCGCTAGTCCGACTCGCACTAGGCCGGTTTTTTAAAAATACCCCGGTTTTTTATAAATAATTTCTATGTAGGGGGGGATTCAGAATGATTTACTTAATACGTCGTATTCGTGGTAATCGTTTGTGCGCCTGCGTCCTTGCTATCTTGTATATCCTCCTACTTGTGAATACCTCTTTGCGTACTAAGGTCAAGTTGTGTAGAATAATGACTCATGAGAACCGTTGTTGGACAGGTAACGTTATTATTATAAAAAACTGAGAGGAGTGGAGCGGAGAGGAGATGTGTAAGATTCGAACAATCACCGGAGAGAAGAGAGACACTATGTCCATTTCAACCAATGTGGTTGGTGCGTTTCCGCTCGTATTCTCTCCGCTTTGGTCGAATCGGGACCTTAAAGAGGCCTTGAGCTGGAAGTTGTTTTGACATTTGTTTTCACAGGAAAAATCCCAAAGTATTTTGAAAAACCGAATTACTTATTGTTAAAAAAAACGTGCGTGGAGTCCCTCCGCGCGGAAGAAGTGAAACTTCGTAATACTACACGCATGCGTTCGAGGGTCACGCATTCACTCTCGTTATTTTAGTGGTTTTCTAAATAATATTTTATTGTTCTATTGTTGTACACTTTTTATTACATAAGTTTATCGAGGTTATTCTACTCATGGAAATTGAGCGAAGGCTGGTCACACCGAAGAGTCAAATGCATGACTGTTTGCACGCCATCTTGCGTACCTAGTAGAACTACGTAGTCACAAATCTTGTAATAGCGCCATCTCTTAGTGGGTAATAGAAAATATTCCCCCTCCATTAGAACGTTAAACTTGTTGGAAGTCGCATATGAAGCTTCACTTCAACTAGCTCACCGAACATACTTTGTCCTGTCCCGATTCCCAAACAAAAACCTATAGCGGTTTTTATTCAGTAAATAAAATTACCATTTCTGTCCCGCGGTTCTCAAGTGATGCACTAACAACGAACAGCATTCAATTTTATATTGAGATAGACGGTAACCTTCTCTAAATATCATTATACAAACGGCAACACCTATCCATATTAGGTAACAGGGTGATGTCGTAAGTTCACGGCGAGACAATTAAAAGGAAATTTTAGCTCTTGTGAGGCGCACAGAACGTATATGTGTCTCATTCCGCGCGTAAGTGCGCCTCGACTCGTCACGGTGTCTCCACGATTTATGCGAGCAGTATTACACGCCATTCGACACGTTGCCAGCTCAACGAGGTAAGAAGATAAAAATATGTAAGAACTGCGACATTCAAAATTCCGAAAAATTAAACGATGAAAGTTTTTTTTTTTGTAAAAGGTACTAGCAGGATTTTTAGGCTGTAATTTATGCAGCAGATTATGTGCCGTCCCAACGAGGAAATAGTTTCGTGCCTGACCACCCAGGAAATTTTCCATCGCAACTAGTTGCCAAGAAAGAATAAAAAAAAAATTTCACAACTGGTTGCGAAACTCAGATTGCCATGGCGGCCGAAAGGTTATTATCGTCAACTTGGTTTCAAAAATAAAAAAAAAATAAAACAATCATTACATTAGTGCTACGCAAGCGTTTCAGGATACATTAACGTAATGTATCCTGAAACCACTCGTTCAAATCCTGGAAGTCTATAAAAACCGCATTAATTCGCCAAATTATTGTTCCTCCTTTTTATGGTTGTAATTCATACCCGCGCATTCCCTATAGGATACTTCCACATAATTGTATGGAGCACCGTTTACCTGGGACTTAGTTACCGGGACCGTCCCTGTCATTCCATGTCCCAATTACAGTAATTTCATTTCGATTATTGTCTCATTCATTTGATTTATCTTGTTTCCCATCCCTTCTACACGGTATTCGTAAGGTTGATAGGTGTCAATGAACTTTCATTGACCTATCCACCTCGCCTGCATCTGAAAGTGATAGGAAAATTGTTGAGAACTTATAACAGAACATAATATTGCTTAAACAGCTCTTTGGATGTCAGATATAATAGAAAAGTGGGTAATTAAATTATTGCGACGAGTGCGTAGCCGGCGTAGCAACGCGCGACGCAGTTGCTACGTCTCGTAGCGATCTTGCATATTTTTAAAAAACTAATGAGTACCTTACTGCCGTTGTTTCTTTGTGACAGGACATCACATCAGTGCATGTTCCTTGATTAATAACAAAGGTCGTAAGTAAACATAATTCACTAAATAATCCGATCTTTGAAGTAAGTTAACTTAAAATATAGATATCTTAGCTACTTAAAATATACCATATCCAAAAAGTTTCTTCCCTGTGACTTCTCTCCGCCACCTCTAGGATGATTGTGCCGCTTGTCTAATTGTTTCTTGCAACGCCGCTATATTAAGCAGTGAGATGCCGCCGACTTTATGACTTCTTGAATGAGTCATTAAGTTGTCGAATCAATTCGTCTTCGGCCTCAGCACTCGGCATTCGGTATTATTTCTGTCGAAACGAGTTAGGGGAAGCATTATACCTCAGTTATTTTACAACTATCGTCGACGTTGAGTTTGATACGTTTATTTGAGGGAATAAATCAGGAGAATTTATGTTTTGTAATATTTTATGTGTCGTTTTATTCAGACATTTCGTACTTTCATTTTAAAATATATTTTTTGAGAGAGAGGAGACTATGGGCACAAACTTAAGTATGAAAAAAAATTGAATGCTCTGTGCATAGAGTACAAAAGTTGAGCTTGAAAGGTATTATGTCTGTAGACCGCCCGACTTTCGAAATTTTTGGAATGCAGTTTCCATTCTACATATTTACAGAAACAAACCTCATAGAAGTAAAAAGAACGTTACACTTGCCTTATAAAGTAAGCCGCTTCAAAACGCTCAAAATGTATATGAATTAACTTTATTGGGTGAATGCAACTCAAGAAAAATTAAATTAAAAATTTCCGCTTTGTTAAGTGTTTGTGCTAAGCGGTCTACTTTGCGGTCCCCCGACGCTACGACGCTTGGATTTATTTTATTTTTGGTTTTTTAGAGGTTTTGTCTGTCGGGGGTTCTTTAAATTTTTAATTTAATTTTTATTTCATGCTTTTTAAACTTAAATTATTTTTTCATAGCCTTGACTGTCCCACTCCTGGGCATAGGTCTCCTACCATTCCTTCCACTTTTCTCGATGTTGCGCCTCTTCTCGCTAATTAACGAAAACAAGGAAAGATATGAATTTAAAAAAAAAAAAAAAACTTGAGCTTTTAGGGGAGAGGGGGGGTGTGCAGCCTACCCCCCTGGCGATGCCCATGGTGACAAGTGACAAGAATTCAAATTTCCAATCCACTAGACCCGTAAAAGTTGTTTATATCCCTTCATCAACTATAAAAGAGGTGATGAGCTTCAAACGGCTGAGCAGATTTTCTCGAAACATAGCTAAGAACACTCTCGATTAAAATACCTTTCAAATGACACCAATTTTATCAAAATCGGTTCATCCGACACACAGATACACTGATACACACGTCAAACTTATAACACCCCTCTTTTTTGGTCGGGGGTTAAAAAACAGAGCTAAAGAACTTGTTTATATTCAAAGTTGAGTCGTAAGAAAACTTAATTAAAATAGAACATTTATATAAATAAAATGTAGAAATTACTGCAACTAGTTCAGCAGTAACAGCATTTGACTATAACTTATAACTTAAACTTCAACACTGGACGATAGTCACAAAACTTCTAGAAAATATTGAAATAATTTTGTGTTAAATAAGAACCTCTTTCTTGAACAGTTTGCGGTCAGTAGAAGTTGCGAAGTAATAAATACTTAGATATAAAATAAAATCTGTACAATACGAGCTGATCCCTCGTTGTGATGTCCTTTTCTGGATGTCGTCAAACCTTAGCCTACCGAGTACAATTCTAGGTAAGAACCTTTCAGGTGACCCCAAACGATCAAAGGCACAAAGATCACACGGTCCAAAAGTTTTTCCTATCATTCAAATCAAATAAAATTATTTCTTATGGTCTCCGATACAAATGTGAATAGCACGTGGTTTTCAATTAAGAAAATGTTACCTTTCAACTCTCTTCATTTATTTCATTGGTTTCTTTTAGGTCCACATTAAATATTGTATACCTACGTTATAAAAAGTATCCTAATAAACTATATTTTCGATAAAACTCTAGACTATCAGCCAAGATTTACTTTTCAAACTTTTATTATAACGATCACAAAGAGGCCGGTATTAATTAAATATACCTTTACCCCCATGTTTTCTTTTACCCTCACCTCCACTCGATGTAAGCGTGACCTTTACCAAAATAAGCTTACACTGACCTCCTGCCCAGTGGCGTAGCTACCAAGGGGCTAGGCGGGGCAGTGCCCCGGGGCCCTCAAGCTCAGGGGGCCCTCGAATCCTTACCAGAAAATCTCGATCGAACTGAACTTTTTATTTCTCTTATTTTCAAAATTAATATGACAGGTTGCAAAGTACTACTATCATGGCAACTCAGTTGAGAGAAATTCGAAATTTATACCAGGGGAATTCCTCTAAAATCTTTCTGTGGGTTAACAGTGTTGTCAATTTGACGGATAGCGATATGTGCGTTATACTATTCATCGATGTACGTTTTATTGTTAATTCGAGTTAAGATTTTTTTGAGAACGGCTAAAAAATTAATGCTGCATCAGGAGTAAGTAAGCTAATGTCAATAAACTTTTTAGTACTGGTCAATATAGGGGTTCAATTTTATTTGATTTTAGTACCACATAAATTGATGTCCGTTACGTCAATAAATCATGTCAAATCTATAGATTTCGGCTACTCATTGTATAACGCTAAAAATCGTGAAAAATATTCAGGTCACCTGCAGTAGGTGCATTAATTACCTAATCCTTAAGTTTATTATGGTAATAACAAGAAATTATATTCTATATTTTCTTAGAAAACAAGCTCAGTTATCCATCGCGATATATTGCAATCGACGTCTTCTTGATTCGTACGCCACATCCACATCATTCTTGTCTAGGTAGGGCTGCTCCATCATCAAAGCCGAATAACTTGGCTATTGGTTTAAATTTATGTCTTGTGCCGCGAATGCACATGCTAGTGGCACGGATTATTGAGATGATGATTCTTGATATTAGCCAACCCATCACTACGCAAAATGTTTTCCGGGGATTCCCCAACCACGTCTTGTAGCGTATCATTCTCCTTCCTTTTACTTTTAACGTCGTCAGTAAACAGTGAGTACCTACTCAAAAACAATCAAATATAATTAAATAAATATAAATACATTAGATAAATAAATTAGAAAAATAAAATTATGGACAAAAAGAAGAAACCCAGAGGTGCATTTAAACGCAAACAACGCCAAGAAAGAGAAGATAGTATAAATAAATATTGCCCAAAATTGACAAAATATAGAAATATTTTGTAAATTGACAAAATATAGAAATATTTTGTCAATTTTGTATTATATTCAGATTTTATGATTTATCTATATATATAAAAGAAAGTCGTGTTAGTTACTTCACTTATAACTCAAGAACGGCTGAACCGATTTAGCTGAAAATTGGCAGGGAGGTAGTTTAGAGCCAGGAGAAGGACATAGGATACGGTAGGGTAGGGTAGGTAGGTAGGGTAGGGTAGGTAGGTAGGGTAGGGTAGGTAGGTACGGTAGGGTAGGTAGGTAGGGTAGGGTAGGGTAGGTAGGTAGGGTAGGTAGGTAGGTAGGGTAGGGTAGGTAGGTAGGGTAGGTAGGTAGGGTAGGGTAGGTAGGTAGGTAGGGTAGGGTAGGTAGGTAGGGTAGGGTAGGTAGGTAGGTAGGGTAGGGTAGGTAGGTAGGGTAGGGTAGGGTAGGTAGGTAGGTAGGGTAGGGTAGGTAGTAAGGGTAGGGTAGGGTAGGGTAGAGTAGGTAGGTAGGGTAGGGTAGAGTAGGTAGGTAGGTAGCGTAGGGTAGGGTAGGTAGGATAGGGTAGGTAGGTCGGATAGGGTAGGTGGGTAGTAAAAAGTGCATTGCAACGCATGCTGGGTACAGCTAGTTAATAATATACTAGAATTTTATGTTGTTGTCACTATGGTGAACGCTGCGTATACCTATAATAGGCGTACATACCAGCACTTTAATTTTAATTTTATTGTTTTTTGTAATAAATTGTATGTATTGCTGTTGGTGTACCTAATAAATAAATAAATAAATATTTATTTATACTAGATTTGACATACATTATTTGAGTCTTCATCAATAGAAATTGATGAAGACTCAAATAATGTGGTATCTGCAGTGTTGGTTGAGAAGACTACTGAAGAAGATTCGACAATTATTGCAGTTGGAGATACCTCCGCCACCGATCATGTGAACGTAGATGATGTTTGCAGGGCACACAGAGCGGAGGATTTGAAGGAACCACAGACCTCTACATTTTTCGAAAATGTGTACGATATATCTTCTTATGACTTGGGAAACTTCAGGAACCAAACGATAACGAAAAACGTCAAATTCTTGATATGAGGCCAGAGCTGATGATAAAGTAGCATAGCATTTTTTAAGTATTTGTATATTTTTACTTGATAAAACCTAGAGTTTAAATAGCAGTGCCAGACAAAAAAAAATGGGGCCCATTTTTTTATTTGCCCCAGGGCCTTTGGCTACCTAGCTACGCCACTGCTCCTGCCCTTACCAAATTACGACAAAGAAACTTCGAGGTCTAATCAACTTTATAATCATTCTCTTCGCCATCGAACAAGCAAATTGCTCCAACAATCAAACCGAATCGGCCAACAATATCCTGTTAAACTCAATCACAAGAATTTACAACTTTCAACGAATTTCATAACACTAATTTATGAAGACTGCCAATATTTATTTTTGGTATAAACAAGTTAATTTTTGGGGAATTATTGCTGCCGTACGGTATAAAAAAATAGGAAGTGGAATCGGTTTTTTTGTGTGTTTCGAAATATGTGACCGTATGTCAACTGTCAGTGTCTACTTGAACTACAAAATTAGCATAAACCATGACGCTTGTAATCCCTAAAAGGTAAAGTAAGGCAAAGGTGTACTAGTACACCAACCAGTGGCCCCCGGCCACCGTAGGCGCGAGCCTGTGGACGGTGAGTAATGGGCTAGCTCACCGTCCGTCCGTCTCATGACGACAGGCCGTGTCGACGGCGCGTACGTGTTCCACGCGCGCCTCAAGGAGATGTCAGCAAACCGGAAGGGGTCCGAAAGGGCCGATGCTTGCCAGGGCTGCGGGTTGTTCGAAAGAGATACCGCGGCCCTGGAACACAAAGGGCGAAGAAGGAACATGGGTGGGTTTTAGTCAGTACAAGTCTGACACTCCCTCCCGCTCCGCCCAGAGCGGGAGAAGTCATTTGATGATTTCCCATCCGCAAAAAAAAAAAAAAAAAGTTGTACTAGTACACATTATGGAATTTAAATAAAGATATGAATAGTACACCCACATTTCGCCGATAATGTTTTAAGCCCCTTGTGACCGATTGATAGTAATAGGCTCGCCCCCAATTGGGGGCGAGCCTATTACTATCAATCGGTCACGAAACCAAACTGCTACTGAAAAATTCCTTACGAAAAACCCCATTTAACACTTTGACCGACCTGCGAATAAAAACCAGGTCCACATGCTCAGTAGCGCTTCATCATCATCATCAGCCCATAATGTTCCCAATGCTGGGACACAGGCCTCCTCTCTATGAGAGGGAGTGGGCCGTAATCCACCACGCGGGCCCAGTGCGGGATGGTAGATGTCACATGTCTACGAATTTTTTGTTCTAGGACATGCCGGTTTCCTCACGATGTTATCCTTCACCGTTTTTAAGGGCAGCGGTGATGAAGTAAATTACACAAAGTAATGTGCCTGCCTGGGCTTACTGCTCGTAAGTCGGGGCTGCCACCACTGGGCTACCGCCCCTCTCAGTAGCGCTTGCGACCAATTAAAGAGTGTTAAAACTTCAATGAATTTAAAAACAGACTTTTACAATTATTGTTCGAAAAAGTTTATTATTCTGTTAGCGATTTCTGAATGACAAACTGTTGTAATGTTGAAATTTTATTTAGTATTCCTATTTGCTCAAACACTTATACATTTTCTTATATTGACATAACTCGGACATTTTATGCATGTAATTTGAATCTTAAAGCTAACATTTTATGTAATGTAATGTTATTTGTTCATTTTAATTATTTAATTAACGAAATTGTATTGTTGTTTATTGAGATTATGTATTTTCTTGATGTAAATTTAATTTCATGCACTTACCCAATTTGTAGAAACATTTGTATGTTTTACGGCGGAACATAGATAGTTTCTGAATGTTATATATTTTACCACCAATTTTTTACTTATGTTCAGAAAATAAATTAATTTGAATTTGAATTTGGCCACTAGACCAACAAGATAGTCAAATGAAGTCTACAAAAATTCATTAGTAAAATATTCTAATTAATTCAGTCGAGTTATAATAGTAACGTATCGACAACAGCGCGCTAGTGGTACCGATCACTAATCCTGTTGGCTAAGCGTGGTTTATGGTAATATGAAAGGGAGCATTGCAATCGCAAGTAATTTAACATACAATGGTCTTCCATCAAAATATGACGCAAATATGATAGTAATTATCGCGGCGGTGTTTTAAATTCTAGTTATATATGAGTATAAACTGTCATGTAATAATCAGTTCAGTTTATTTTCAGTTGTTTTGCGTATTTAAAACTTAAAAACTATGTGAGTAACACATCAATAGGACGTTGTCTTTCGATTAGCAATAAATATTTTTGGGTTTAATCTGCTCCAGATTTCCACATTCGAAAACTGTATGGACTTATAAAGTTATAACTGTGTAGATTTATTCGTGAATGGACTGGTATTGCAGAAGCCGATGGGTGAAAAGGTTACTTATTTTGCTAATCAAAAGAGACACTTCTTCATTTATTCTTCCTGTACAACCCTTCAGAGATAATGGGCGCGATGTTATGTAATTTATCACGGATATTCAAAGCATGTCGTTACGTTTATTCCCAAATAACGTGTAACCATGCGAACAAAACTATCACTGTCATAGGATTGGTTTATTGAGTTTATCTATTGGTAGTATCTCCGCGGTCGCTTGCCTGTCCATTAAACTTGCTACCACTTCTTATGTTTTCCTGGTATACAAGGTAAACTATTGCAGTTTTCAAGAGAAGAGTGAAAGAACATTATCTTTCCATTCCGTCATAGTTGGATATTTTATTATTGTATTTATTTTAATTGTATTTATATTATAGTTATATATTATTTTGTTTTTGTATGTACAAGTAAGTTAGTATGTTTTTATATTGTATTTTATATTTGAACTAGTTATTTGCTTTATGTTTTATGTTTTCCATTTTCTCTTCTTCTTTTACACACTTTGTCTACATCTCTTTTTTTGTATTATTTGCTTTCGCAGGTATGCTGGAAGAGATTTCTTTAGAAATAAGCATTACCTTTGTACATAAATTGTTAAATAAATAGATAAAAAGCTGGCTATTGACATTGGAATTGGATTCTATTCCCAGGTCGGGCTAAGTGTTTTTGCCTTTTTCCAGCAGTATTTCATAATTACCAGCCACGGAGTCTGGATTTGTGCCCAGTTGATTTTAAAAGGCTCACCCTTATTTCATAGGGCTTATACATAACTGGCAAGATGTTGGTGTACTATAGGTACACCTCTGCCTAGCCCTTCCGGGACTACAGGCGTGATGTTATGTGATGAGACATTGAAATTTATAATTAGAGCTATCCTAACAGTAAATGACAGTATTCGGCTTTAATCGGAGATTATAAATTTTGAGATTGTAACGATTATAATTATACCTATTAATATTTTAAGCTGAAGAGTTTGTTTGTTTGCTTGAACGCGCAAATTTTAGGAACTACTGATCCGATTCGAAAAAAGCTTTCAGTGTTAGATAGCCCATGTATCGAGGAAGGCTATAGGCTATATATCATCACGCTAAGGCCAATAGGAGCGGAGCAGCAATGAAAAATGTTGCGTAAACGGGGAAATTGTGACGCAGACGAAGTTGCGCGGGACAGCTAGTAATCAAGAAACGTGAACAAAGTTTTAAAAAATACCTAGAAACATTCTTGTTGAAATGTATAAAAATGATTCAAGATATATTTATAAACTTTTGGAAAGAACTGAAGAATATACCCGACGCCTTCCGCTGTTGTTACGAAGTATTTAATTGGACGTAAAACATTATAAAAACCCGAAATCTCCTCTCAGAAGTGCTGTTATACCATCCACTTCCTCATCATTCTGTCAGTTACGTTCTTGAAGCTTCGTTAGCCTTCGTTGGCTCTAAAACAAAGTGTTTCTAAACCCGTAAATAATTTACAGGTACAAATATATCACAAATTGAATTTAGCTTCATGGACCCTCATTCATGTAACAGCGATTTGGGAACGGTTTTTTCATTCAATGGGCTTTTTCGGTCATTAACTCTGACGTGTATACAGATGCAAATTGATTAGCTTCCAAAAGATATAATAATAAAATTGTTGTAACGATGCAATAACGTCCCTTTGTATTTACGCGAATTTTGTTTAACAGAACAAAGGCATTTATTGTAGACAATTTTTGTTTTAAAATGGCTGTTTTTTGTCTCATTTTTTTGTCCGTCTGTGAGACCGTCTGTGTTAAAAGTTAATAGTTACGTTAACTATGCATTGTATATTTATATGTACATATTTAAGGAAAAAGAAACCTTTGATTCGAGATTTTTATAGTGTATTTGATAGAAGTTTTTTTTTCCAAATGTACACTTTTAACAACAACAGTTACAAACACGATAACATGGTGTAAAATATAAGAAACTAGCTGTCCCGCGCAACTTCATCTGCGTCACATTTTCCCCGTTTTCGCAACATTTTTTATTGCTGCTCCGCTCCTATTGGTCGTAGCGTGATGATATATAACCTATGTCCTTCCTCAGGTTAAAATCTATCTTCTTGCCAAATTTCATTAAGATCCGATCAGCCGTTTAGTCGTGAAAAGGTAACAAACAAACAGAGTGACATTCGCATTTACAATATTAGTATGGAAGTATAGACTAGCTGCTGCCCGCGACTTCGTAACCGGGGTTTTGTTTTTTGGGTGTGAAATATAGATGTTGGCCGATTCTCAGACCTATCCGATATGCACACAAAATTTCATACAAATCGGTTCAGCCGTTTCGGAGGAGTACGGTAACTAACATTGTGACACGAAAATGTTATATATAAGAAGATAATAATACTTCTGCTATACACTTGACCATTTGAATGTGACTAGACAACATATTAATTCACGTGCTAACTTCATACAATACACGCATGGTAACCCTACCTACCTATTTACCCTCGAAATTGCAACCTCAAGAATTTTACACAAATGAACTGCCCCCTAAACTATCCTAAGGTTCATTTGCCATGATTACAACGGCTTGGATCGTTGGTATTTGCAGAAATATAAAATAACAAAACAGCTAATGTTCTACAGGAACCGAAAATAAGTTTTTTATAACTGCAATTATGAAGGTTCATAACCTGAATAGTATATGCGAGTTTATCTTAGAAACGAAAAATTATAAGATATTTCAAAAAATGTATATGTTACTGGCGAAAACCGATTACAGACCAAACTAGTTTGTCCTAGGCCAAACCGGTTCACTGGTTTATTGTGTCAGGATTATCATCTGCCTAGCCTTTTCCCAAACTATCTTGGGGTTGGATTCCAGTCTAACTGGATGCAGCTGAGTACCAGTATTTTACATGAAGCGACTGCCTATCGACCTCCACAACCCAGTAACTGGGTAATACGATAGCCCTTGGTAAGACTGGATGTCAGACTTTTGGCTTCTGACTACTCTATCGACTTATCGTGTCAGGATAGGTATACAAACCTAAACAAAAGAAGTACACTGCATCTCAAATGTATGATGAAATGGTCTCGGTTCTAAAATAGTAAAAGGTTTACTTATACAAAAAAAAACAACATTTATCGTAATAATGAACGGTCTCAAAACGAACAGCCTTTTCAGTATGTATGTAAGAAGAGATCATTTACCAATCAATACTATTATACAGACTAATATAACGGACAGGCATATTCAATGAACATACAAGGACAAATTTAGGTAAAACCAGAAAAACAATACGACGCATCGCGTAAACCGAGCATAAGTCTGGATATAAAATGGTTTAAATTATGAAAACATTTTCTTTAAAGCTTTTATTCGGGACCGGGGAGTAGGAATTAATAAAAACAGGGCGGGAGAGTTCATAAAGAAAAATGTCACTGCATTGCAAAGTAATGCTCTCTCCTTCTAGCGTCGAATAAAAACGCGAATTTGCAAACCCTTGTTCGTAAATATCCGAAACGAATTAAATTTTATTCTCTCTTTTCATAAATTATGCAGTTCTCAGTAAGCGTTGCCGTTTTGTTTTAATTTACAAATGATTAAAAAGCAGTTTTATCGTTTTATAACTTTTCATTACGCTATTCTAATAATTTCATCTAAATAAATATCAATTTCATCCAACAAAATTAACAAAGAAAAAACCTTAATTTACTTACTAACAAGTCTAAAATCCATATCCAGCTGGTAACAACTAATAGAAAATGAAAAATCAAGAAAGTAGCTTAAAATCTCACTCGTTTCAGACTATTCATGGAAGTGGCGTTCGAGAAACGCGCCCCAACGGGCTGGATGTCAGTATTTTGTTAATATATGAATACATTACAACAAGTTCGAGGAAACAGTTTCTCGCTAAATTAAAATCTCTCACGGGCGAATTAAAACTCGAAAGTTTTTAAGCTTACTAGGCGTAGCCGTTTAATGATATTATACTGTTGATTTATAAACAACATCGGTATGAAATACGAGGTGCTTGCGCTAGTTTTACTTGCTTTTACAGAGAAACGAAATCTATGGTGGAAGTTCTTCGATAAAAGTGAATAAATCATTTTCTGTGCAGGCTTCTCCGGTTTTCTTGTTGTAAGCGGAAACTTGTTGCAATTCTATAAGTCTTCATGCAAATATAAGTATATGTTTTATTTGTATGTTGTATTTACACTATAATACAATGTACATTTTAGAAAGGCGTACCATACCAAAAAAATAGCCACCAACCACATTACTAAATAAACAGGGATTCGATGTTCGAACCCATTCAAAACCTCAAAACTTTTCCATTTTCATATCAGACAAATTCACCGTTGATTCGCACATCCAAAGCTCATAGCTCAAACACTATATAAATTCACTTTTTCAGTCTGTTTAGTAGGTGTGGTGTGTACGCTAGTTTATAAGACCAGCGGGGTACGGGCGGCGCGGCTGCGGCCCGGTCCGTGCCGTATCTGTCATCTCCCGGGCGCAAACACGCCGTTACCTCGGCTCATTTTATTAGGGGCCCGTGCCGACAAGCCGAAACCACTAACGCGAAGCGCTAATAAAATTGAATCAGCCTTCTTTCTACTTCGGAAGCCGGAATAGTAATGGAATAAGATGGTTTAATTATGTTTTTTTGTTGAGTTTCAGCGATGAGCTGGGTATTTGAAGGAGGATTTCGAAAACATCGTGGCTAGAGCTTTCTGAGGGTTTAAAGGTCTGCTTTAAAGGTAGGTTCTAACCTAGTGTATCGGACTGTCTGCTGACACCAGAATTTAACAGATTTATCAGACTTATCAGAAAAAATTGGACCGGTCTGGGTTCACTGGACTTCAAACACTTGTGTTCGGACTTTTACATCCAACAGGGTTGATATTTACGATCATTTACAGAGCTGTACGTCCTATTTTCCTTCTTGCACAAAATACAATGACAAAGCATTCCAATCAATTATGATTTTCCAATAAAAGCTCTCAAACAAAACGCATCGGTTTGCTAAGATATTGAGACATTTCTCGCGTACAAATAATGTAAATTGACATGCTATCCAATCAGAACGCTATTTAACCGAATATAAATGGGAATTTGTGACATCCACGTACAGTATATACCGACAAAATTACTGTACAATAAAATTCATTGGCAATATTTAAGATGAAAGCAGCGGTGGCCCAGTGGTAGCAGCCCCGACTTACGAGCAGTAAGCCGTGGGTTCGAACCCAGGCAGGCGCATTACTTTTTGTAATTTATTTCATCATCGCTGCTCTCAAAAACGGTGAAGGAAAACATCGTGAGGAAACCGGCATGTCCTAGAACCAAAAATTCGAAGACATGTGACATCTACCAACCCGCACTGGGCCCGCGTGGTGGATTATAGCCCACTCCCTCTCATAGAAGAGGAGGCCTGAGTCCCAGCAGTGGGAACATTATAGGCTGATGATGATGACGAGAAAAAATAAGGTAGTCATGGTTAAATGATTATCCTGCTTTTCATCATTAATGGTCACTTTACCATGAGATTTGACTTTGTAACGGATTACGGATATAGTGTATGATTCAGAAAAACATGTACATTTCGTCGCGCAGGTATTCAAATTTTGTATGGCACAATATTTTTACATATTTTTTCGCGATTACTATAATGGTCTCATAGACAAAGTTTTTCCATTAATTCTTAAATTTGACAACACCTTTCTGTTACTGATGCAGATCATAGCCTCTCTATCAAAGCAAAGCCACAAGAATAGCTAGTATAATACATTCCCATTAGCACAAACTTGAGGAGTACCCTAAAAGGACATACACTGACCTTTTTGGCGCTGTCCCCTCAAAAGGTCACGTGTTTCGCACTCGCAACTAACACGCATTATGTTAATGCATGAGTATGAAAAAGCAAAATTATTAGTATCGCTTTCTTTGTAGTTTTTTCACTGTATCATACAGCACGAGTAAGAGTAAACCCACAGAACGCAGAGTCGCAACGCTGTAATTTCATTCAATGCAATGTCGGCCAATGAGAATAACCAGGGAGGGGTGCTCCGGTGCGATGCCAAAGTGCAATAATTATTGTTTATTCTAAGGTTTTTGTAACGCTACCACATATTACATCGTTGTTGACGCATAGTGCGTCATCGCGCTGACAGGCGCAGAGGAGAAATGTGTACTGTGTAGGTAGTGTTGTCAAGGTATGATGATGTCGTATGATCGGCGGCGCGCGCGCGGGCGACTGCGACACTCGGGTGGGGTGGGGTGAGAGCGAGACGAAAACAAAACACGCCATCATAATATCTATGTTTATTTTTGTTTAGCCTGCACACATTCCTTTATATTTTTGTAATGTTTATTTTATCTCTTATAGTTGTTTTATATCCAAGTACTGTTTGTGTTATTTTTCTTATTCATATAATACTATGTTTACGCTGTCTTGATTTCCGTACGTTTTTTCACGGGTGACCACTGAAAACCAGCGCTGTGATGTGGGCCCCCCATAGCACAGCATCATGCTGAGTGGTAACCTACTTGTCGCAGTCACGACGTGCAATCTGTCAACTTGTTTACTTTTATTTTATTTTTTATTTTTTAATCTTATTGTTGTATATTTTATATTATTGTACTTTCAAATGTTTGTTATGCTTTGTATGTATATTGTGTTCATTGTTATTTTGTATGCACGTCATGTCCCTGCGACAAATAAATATTTTTTCTTTCTTTCTTTCTTTCTTTATTGCGACATCAACACATGCGTTGCGCTGGTTGCGTGGCACTCATTGCATTGAATGAAATTACAGCGTTGCGACTCTGCGTTCTGTGGGTTTACTCTTACTCGTGCTGTATGATACAGTGAAAAAACTACAAAGAAAGCGATACTAATAATTTTGCTTTTTCATACTCATGCATTAACATAATGCGTGTTAGTTGCGAGTGCGAAACACGTGACCTTTTGAGGGGACAGCGCCAAAAAGGTCAGTGTATGTCCTTTTAGGGTACTCCTCAAGTTTGTGCTAATGGGAATGTATTATACTAGCTATTCTTGTGGCTTTGCTTTGATAGAGAGGCTATGATCTGCAGCAGTAACAGAAAGGTGTTGTCAAATTTAAGAATTAATGGAAAAACTTTGTCTATGAGACCATTATAGTAATCGCGAAAAAATATGTAAAAATATTGTGCCATACAAAATTTTAATACCTGCGCGACGAAATGTACATGTTTTTCTGAATCATACACTATATCCGTAATCCGTTACAAAGTCAAATCTCATGGTAAAGTGACCATTAATGATGAAAAGCAGGATAATCATTTAACCATGCCTACCTTATTTTTTCTCGTCATCATCATCAGCCTATAATGTTCCCACTGCTGGGAGACAGGCCTCCTTTCAATGAGGGGGGGACTGTGAATTTTTTCTCGTACCTATAATAATATTATTATGTCCTATGAGTATTGGAGAGGCTTTTACTCATGATGTAGTGGATAGATTAGCTAGACAATAAGGTTGATGGTATTCGTTCTCAGAAAATAACATAACATAACGTTTATAAACCCCGAAAGGTTTGCAGTGGGGTAGTTAATAGTACACCTACATTTCAACAGTTATTTTTCAACCCATGTGATAAGTATCCTAATTTTTATTATAAAAAAATGTACAGAAAGGTAATATTTAAGTTATATTAACATAGTTACCTACATGGCATGAAATAAACGGCTACACAGAGGTTCCCTGAAAAATGACACACTCTTAAGAGAATGAAAAATATTGGCAACTCATTGTACCCGCGTTATTTGTGGCCGATTTATATTTTACTACAAATTTTTACCCGTCTATCTTTTGTATTTTGTACTTGTATTTTATTATAGAGAAAAGGTGTTTAGAAAACGTTTTTTTATTTCTATTAGAGTGAAAATACATTTAGATAAAAAAAAAAAAAACAGAATAAAACTAATACAGACTTCGATCAATAATACAGATCATAAGGGAAGTAACGGACTATCAACAAAATCATCGTCATTCTATAGGGTTTCGTGAATACCTGTTAGTAGTACAAAAACATGCACTAAAAATTTAAAAAACCCCCGACGGACAAAACCTCTAAAAAACCAAAAATAAAATTAATCCAAGCGTCGTAGCGTCGGGGGTCCGCTTTGTTTGTATATATATTTTTATGTACTAAGCGGTCTACTTAGCGGTCCCCCGACGCTACGACGCTTGGATTAATTTTATTTTTGGTTTTTTTAGAGGTTTTGTCCGTCGGGGGTTTTTTAAATTTTTAATTTAATTTTTATTTCATGCTTTTTAAACTTAAATTATTTTTTCTTAGCCTTGACTTTCCCACTCCTGGGCATAGGTCTACTTCCATTCCTTCCACTTTTCTTGGTGTTACGCCTCTTCTCGCTTATTAACGAAAACAAGGAAAGATATGAATTTAAAAAAAAACTTGAGCTTATAGGGGGGAGGGGGGGTGTGCAGCCTACCCCCCTGGCGATGCCTATGGTGAGAAAATGACAAGAATTCAAATTTCCAATCAACTAGACCCGTAGAAGTTGTTTAAATCCCTTCATCAACTAGAAAAGAGGTGATGAGCTTCAAACGGCAGAGCAGATTTTCTCGAAACATAGCTAAGAACACTCTCGATTAAAATACCTTTCAAATGACACCAATTTTATCAAAATCGCTTCATCCGTTTGGGAGCTACGATGCCACAGACAGATACACAGATACACACGTCAAACTTATAACACTCCTCTTTTTTGGTCGGGGGTTAAAAACATAGGGTCACATTGGATCGCTTTAGTTATATCAGAATCATCATCATCATCTGCCTCAGCCTTTTCCCAAACTATCTTGGTGTCGGCTTTCAGTCTAACCGGATGCAGCTGAGCACCAGTATTTTACATGAAATGACTGCCTATCTGACCTCCACAACCTCCACAACCCAGTAACTGGGTAATACGATACCCCTTGGATGTGAGACTTTTGGCTTCTGACTACTCGTAACGACTGTCAAAGATCTACAAATTACAGCTGGGACCAACGGCTTCGTGCTTTCCGAGGCACGGAGGAAACTCGGTATGTAATTTTGGTCACCCATAGACGGACCAACCTCGGCAAGCACGGCTTAACCTTAAAGATCGACCCGTGTGGCTGTTATTATTTAGCCATGAGCTCCTCCTCTTAGTTAAATCAGAATATGTGAGAATAATCACTATACTAAGGCAGTTCAGTAGACATGACACCTGATCACATCTAAAAATACAAACAGAATTTAACAAATACGAAATAAAACAAAAGGTCACTCAATCAACAAACATACCTCATAATAAAAACAACTAAAAGAAAATACGATACGAAAATGAGACGGTGAAGAAGTGTCCCTCGAGGTGACATAGCGCGATACGCGCTGCAGTCGACTGCACGCCTGAGCGCTCGAAAGCAGTGACGCTTCATCACACCCTTAACCGTCACTGCCACACTGCCAGTACTTGGGTCACATAATTTTTTGACGTATCGTCCCCCTGAGTGTACACCTTTTTTTTCTTTGTCTTCTACTGCTCGCAAATAGGGTTGCTTATTTTCTTCTCTGATGCTATCAGTTTTCTTTGGCGGTTTTTTGTTGAAATATTATGTAAGCTGGGTTTCTAATATAAATTAAAAGTTTGAGATCCACGTGTTCTGAGAACAATTAATAGATTATTTTGAAATGGTTTGACAACCAAGAAAACGTACTTTATTTTAAATTTATTTTTTTATTTTATGCGTTTTAAACTTATCTTATTTTTTCTTAGCCTTGACTATCCCACTCCTGGGCATAGACCTCCCCCATTCCTTCCACTTTTCTCGGTGTTACGCCTCTACTCGCCAATTAACGAAAACAGCGAAAATTAAAACTTAAAAAATGAGCCTGAGCCTGGGGAAGGGGGGTACAACCGCCCCCCCCCCCCTGGAGATGCCCATGGTGACAAGTAACAATTTTTCGAATTTCAAATCTATCAGACCGAACCCTTCATCAACTAGAAAAGAGGTGATGATCTTCAAACGGCTGAGCAGATTTTCTTGAAACATAGCTAAAAACGCTGTCGATTAACACACCTTTCAAATCAAACCAACATTATCAAAATCGGTTCACTCATTCAGGAGCTATGATGCCACGACAAACTTACAACACCCCTCTATTTTGATCGGAGGTTAAAAAGCAAACTAACAATAAATCGATATGTTTGCGTTGGTGTACGCGAGGTATCTGCGGATCAGCAATTATCCGATGGTTAAGTGTACACAGCTCAACCCTGCAAGAGCCGATTGCGATCAAGAGCGGCTCCGTGGAAATGAGAACGGGCGGCCGGGGACCGCACAGATAAAAACTTTCACTTTTTCCGACAACTCTCCGCGGCGACATTCGCTGGTGACAATAACGCCGGCTGCGGACGCCCTTATTACGTTATTGTTTGCGTAATTGTGATAAACAAGTTTCGACATAAATGTGGAGGTGTCGTTTCTTAGTTGCTTACTATTTTTGACCAAAAAAAAAAATATATATACATAGCGTATGTAATCTTCAGATCCAATAACGCCGCACTGTACTTTTTTACACATCTACTTAATACTTTACGAACAGCTTTCGTATTCAAATCTTGTGAAAACATCTGAAATTATGAAAATATCAATATCTGCTTCCGCCGGAGTACCTACTCAACCCGAGTCTTCTTAAGGTGATAAGTGGAGCTTTCGCACCGAGCGCGGGTGGTTTACCGCGGTGGCAGTTTTATTTACGATCCAGAGCAATATCTGGAGACGGCAGCGTCGGGTATACTAATATCGGTCGTGTGGGCGCAACCGATAGCCGCTCGATAGAATAATATGACGGGCGCGCGACCGGCCCGCTGGCACGTAGGCAATAAGCCGCCGGCAGCGAGCCAGCGAGCCGCCCGGAAAAATAAGATTGCACCCGGACGCTCCTGACCCACCGCGCGTGCTTCCACTTGCCCGCCGCGCCGCTGCCCGCCACTGCCCGGCGTTGCCCTGCCACTGCCCCGCACTGCCGCCGCTGCCCCACAATGCACGGCCGCGCTCGCAGGGTTGTCTACGTACTCCACATTCCGCTTGTAACAAACGACTATTTTAAAACGTTCCAACTATCTTGTTACCAAAGAAAAATACCTAACTTCAAAAATGCCAGACAAAGTTCAGCTCAGTAGAAAGCTTTCTAATGTTTACAGTTATTTAATTGTGTTGAGGTTTACTGTTGAAAAACTTCTAAATCGAAATTAACTAATACTTTTTCCGCTCGCCTATTCTATTCATAAGATAAAGTAAGTCCATTCCAATAACTTAAACCCGAATCTAATATCAGAAAAGTATTCAGTGCCAAAAGCGCAACTGTAAGACACGGGAAAATGAGCCAAGTCAAACTTTCACATTTTACATCCGTACGTGGGCAATGTAACTAACGTGTAACATATTCAAAAAGAAAACGTCCCGCCGAGGCGCGCCTTGTTTCATTTTACGATCTTATCGAAATAATCCGATCTCGCTTGTTATTTACTGCCGCCTTCCCTCGATTCCGGCTCTCACGGTAAACGTGACTGCCAACCCCAAATAATTATCGACCTTATTCCCATAACATTCGACGCTAAATGCGTTATCCTAATCCGACGGCACGACTCCTTACACTCTCGACTTCATCCAGGAAACGACGACCCGAGAGCGATGTAGAAAAGTCTATACAGTCGGACTTAGTTCCCGGTAAATATAATTCATTTTCGGAAGTTTCTTTGAAGCTCATACGATCTTTTTGGCTAAAATTTTCCGTAGATGTGGCTCGTGAGATTGAGAGGAAAAATCTAGGTGTTTTATTTCACATGAGAGTGTGGTTGTGAAGCCAGGCGCGCTATCACAATAAACACTTTGCGGTCGCGGCGGTCGTGTAAATTATTCATAGGCCAAAGGTTTGTGACAAGTCTTGGAATAGATACTGCCAATAAAGATGCTTCCATCTAAGTGTTGGATCGGGGAAGATAGTAAAGCATCGCTTTCAATGTTAGTGTGGATTTATTTTTATCTTACAATTTACTTACTAAAGCCTCATTTACACGATGCAAGAACTTGCATGCAAGTTTAATGAAACTTTCTGACTTGCGAAACTGAATTCATTGCCCGTCAATAGTCTGCAATGTAATGACATTGGAGACTATTGACGGGCAATGAATTCAGTTAATCAAACAAAAACAGCAATGTAGTGAAACTTGCATGCAAGTTCTTGCATCGTGTAAATGAGGCTTTATAGGTACTCAGATTTGAAAAATTCCATTATTTTATCCATCCTCGTAAATAAAGGAATCTTTATTTACTTTTCACTAGCTGCTGGCTTCGTCCGTGTTTATTTTGAAAATTACCCCAGGTAAACGTACCTACCTACTATTGGAATTAAAAATATACCTTCTATGTTACCATTTACCTAAGACAGGCCATGGCCATTCATCAAATAATACAATGTATAAATTTATCAGTTGTCGGTCATTGTAAGTCAAAAGATCTTTTTTTTAAAAGCAAAATCCAACACGTAACAATAATACGAAAATGACTATTCCAAACAAGACAAAAACAACCTAATTCATACCCAAACAATAACGTACTTAGGGAATAACCCTCTGCGTCCACCACACAATGAAAATACTATTACTTCAGTGTATATGTGACGTCACAACGTGTTGCAGCAACATCGTCTACGTGACACCGAGCCGAGGTCGGTTACTTTTTAAGCTGAAACAAGAACAAAACGTACCGTTCTAATGCTAAGGCGAAAAATTCAATATGGCAGTTGCAAGACTCGAGTCTCTTGGCTTGCCACTACACGTCTAGATGCTCCTAATAAGAGACGAAGAATGAAGTAAAAATTCTCTTCATTGTCATTCTTATCGCGTAGCACTGGTAATGAGCTAAGTTCGCGGTAACGCCTCGTAACTTACATACCAATCGGTGGGCTTCTCACCACCCGACGCCATTGGTAATCATGCCACAAACATGGAAAACACGAAACTTCTGGTCATGTTTTGTACAGGATTTGAAGGCTATTAGTTTGGTTGGAAATTTTTTGTAACTTTAAATTAATTTTCAGAACTGGTTTTTTTTTTGGGTGTTTTGCTTACTTGTTATTTTTAGAATAGGGGTGAAAACTGAGTAAAGAAAACGACATTCTATTTTGTCCGTCAGACAGGTAATAAAAAAATATTAGACGCATATTTTTTGTTTTGATCAAAATATCAAAAAATTATTTAGTTAAAACTCATTAAAGTTGGAGAGTGAGGGCTCACTACGTCACAAGTAGGTATAAAAATCGTAGTTCACGTATTCGTGGGATGATTTCCACTGGGTCCCGGTAATCCTGTTCGTTACTGTATGCTCTGTACAGAATGTTATAAACAGTAAAAGGATTAATTTGTGCCTAATTTTTCGTAGCAATTAACATCATCATCATTATTCTCTTGCCCTTATCCCAATTACTATGGGGTCGACCCAGCATGCCTTTTTCTTCCAAACTTCTCTATTACTCTGTTAATCTAGCAATAGGGGTGAAGACTGGGTAAAGAAAACGAAATTCTATTTTGTCCGTCAGACAGGTAATACAAAAATATTATACACGTATTTTTTGTTTTATCAAAATATCAAAAAAATACTTAGTTAAAACTCATTAAAGTTGGAGAGTGGGGGCTCACTACGTCACAAGTAGGTATAAAAATTACCTACATGTGACGTCATACGCCATTTCAACTCAATATATCTCCGTAATTTTCTGACCACGTGAAAAAAGAAAAAAGACGTGTCCAATACTTTTCAATAATCTACCCGACAGAGACAGAAAAAAAAATGTGATCATCCCCTATTTGAACTTCATGATGATTTAAGAGTTTCTTACAATCGGGTTTTATTAAGGTATATTGTTGGTAGTACCAGGTCACTGCCTTGAATAATTTTAACTGAATTAATACGGTGATGAACAATGAAAACAAACATTTTAACAACAAAAAAACGGACTTCCATTCACTTTTACATGAGTATAATATATCATAATCGTATTGATTGATATGAAAACGAACATTTTAAAGGACCCACTTTTCCGGTTATCGCTACGCATCATAATTACTAAACTAAAAATATGGAACAAAACCCGCACGACATGTATAGAATCCTCAACAATTTTCCTTTAAGCAGTCGTAGTACATAGCAAACCAGATTTTCAATGACCCGACCACAATCTAGGTAACTAGTCAGCTCTCGAAGCAGACAGCCACCAGCTTCTTTTGACGCCAGGCCGCCGACTTTGTAAATGGAATTTGCAAGTAATTTCGCCACCACCCCGTCCCTTCACCCCTGCCCTTGCCTTGCTCTCTTGTCTCCGCGTGTCGCTTCCATTACAAATTGTGTTAGAATAAAAATATGGCCAGATTTATATGGAGGGGTTGTAACCCTGTGTTTTAGTTGTTCCTGTGTCTAAAAAATATTTGATAGATTTTTTTACTATCAAATACTATAGTTAATCTTAATGTTTATTAGTGGTTTGGACTATCTGTTTTTGCCTATAATCACATATGTACAACGGGATTGACATACTGAGAGTAGTGCGAATTTAGAAACTCTGTTACGCTGGGTATGCTACCCAGTGAAACTTTAAAACTACGGAGACCGTAACTTTTCATATTAGTTTTGGGCACACCAATGGTCCACTTTGTTGTTTCATGAGAGTTAACTTCATTCATTGTTAAGTTTACCTGCCAATGAACTTATGAACATTTACTTAAAAAAAAAGGATTGTGTGGTTTTATGAAACCACGGTAAAAGTGAAACTTTATCCCTACTCTGCGGCCCACCGTCACGCGACATGCAACACACAGATGAAAAAGTTTGAGACGATGTAATAAAAGTTTCACTTTAAAAAGACAAAAAAAGACAAAAAACTTAATCTTAAATATCAACCCCTACTTGGAATCCCCGAGCAAATCACTCTATATAGATCGGATTCGTTCACGGAAAGAAGCGGGCGTGTAATAGGAAATGTTCCGCATATTGACTCCGGCGACGTTCCCGAGATCTCTAAACAATGACACACGGATCCAACTTACACCATACAGCATGCATTGATTTGTAATCTAAGTCATCTACTTTTGGTTTTGATTGAAAACTTTCGGCTATTTTTTTATGTGATTTAAAGATTGGTGTTTACGCCTGCGTCATCTTCATTTTAACTTTTTTAGGAAAACACTATGTAAATAGCTATCCGATTTTTTTTCTACAGCTTAGAGGTATTTTATTTGTACAGCAAAAAAAAAGGATTGTGTGGTTTTATGAAACCACGGTAAAGGTGAAACTTTTTTTTACACTATAGACATTAAAACTAAAAATTTTTGGGAGCGCCTTTCACTTTATCCCTAGTCACAATTTCACTTTAAAAATATAAAATAACTGATAAAAGTAATTTCAGAGGTCTATGGGAATTTATTTGAAAAAAGTATCGTGTTGCTATTCTAAAACGGTTAGGCGCCTTACTGCCTTTTTTATTGTAGATGCATTTTTATTGTGGTTGGTGGAGTGGCTGAGCGATTGGCTGCTACACTGCGTGTCACAGGTTCGATCCCCGCACAGAACAAATTTGTATGACGTACGGGTAGTTGTTCCGGGTTTTGCTGCATGTGAATGTGAATTTATTTGTAAACGCACCCACAATATAGGAGAAATGCCTAGTGTGGGGCAACGTTATTTTATTGAAGAGAGAAAAAGAATTTCAACAGACAGGCAATATTATGCTGATTTTGATACCACTGACGTTCGACTTTACAGTACATGAGAGTGTTGTTATTTATTCAATAGTAAATATTATAAGCATTTACGTTTTCGACTATCTTCTTCTTCCACAATGCTGAACCTAACCATAATCGCGTTACAAGCAGCTTCTAGAATTTATTGTGTCTCATGTTTATTCTCTATTGTTTGCGACTTCGGAGTCGTTTAATGAATAAATCTTTGGAGTGAATTTAAAACAATTCACTTCCGCGTGGTTCTTGGACAATTTCTTGTGATTTGCATCTTTTCAGCAATGTAGAATTACGGCACAGCTTGCGAATAAACCTTTGTACGGACTTGGAATCAGTTTATTTTGAAAAAGGTTACTTACTTCTTGAACTGTATAGAGGCGTGGACAACGGACTTTTCTTTCAAAGAAAGAAAAAAATCTTCTGTGAAAGAAGATTGGGTTGTTTGTGCGTGAATATGGGGCTACGTGTACATTAGGTTAAAAAAAAGGTAAATATTTGCAATTAACAATATATTTGAAGGAAGTAGTAAATTGGATAATACAGGAATCATGAGTAAGTAACTGAAGTTTCCTGCTAAATTAATAAACTCGCCGCACAAATAGTGCAAACATGGTTTAAATGCTTTCTAACGTGTGACGACTCCTTTAAGTTTTTATTTACCGTCATCTAAACTGCAGGAAAAATAATTATATTTTATGAAATGTAAATAATCTATCTCGTGAACAAAAACCAACAGTGTGTGAATTTAAAATATAACTTCATGGACCATTAAACTAACAATATACTCGTACGTCTTGGGGAAAACATATTCGGGAACAGCGAAAAGAAAAATTTATATTTGAATAAAATTGTAATTTGAAACAAAATGGCAAAAAGAAAATCATTTTAAGCAAATGAAAACCGATGGTTTAAGAACATGTCAAAGTAAAGTTAGGTTTGGGTGGTTCTTATTATAGAGAAAGATAGAGAATAAAGAGAAAATAAACCACTCAGAACATCATTGGTTTGGTTCAAATGAATTATTGTGATATTACACTAGCATATTTTAATCTTACAAGAAATGTAATAAAATTCAAAATCTCTACGGCAAAACCTTCAGTGACCCACTTCTCTAATATAACCCTTAAAAAGTTAAACTCGCACAAAAAATAAGCAGCTAATAATCCGTGCTGCTAATAAGTAAAGTAGAATGTAATATCCGAAAAAAAAAAAAGTAAAAGTAGCAACCTCTGTAGACAGAAGCTTTGAAAGATAAACAGATTTTGATGAGCCCGCCAAAGCGGGAAGATAATTCGAAAATCGCTACCGCTGCTTGGTTAAAGCAAAGTTAAAATTGGAAAACCGTCTTGATGATCCGAGAAATACCTCGGGGCGAACTTTAACTTCAAACCCTTTGAAAACTGTAAAGCTGATCTACACGATAGACGTTATTGGAGAGTGTTTATGTTAACCCTTATCAATATATCTTTACGAACTACTTACTGGTCTGTTACAAGCTTACAGATCAACCGTGATACGGAAGTCAAACTTGCCGGCTACAACAGGGTTAACACTCTGTATATAGAGCAGAAAAGTATGTTGAAAACTTTTAAAACATCAGATAAAATAATATACTTCTCACAACGATTGTAGACATCAAACCAAGTTTATCTTAAAATAAAAACCAATTCCACGTAACCTTTTTCTATTCTCTAATACATATTCTATTCTACATTTAAAGTGCCTGTGAAAAGGATTTCCTAGGGTAAAAGTTTAAATAAGTTTAGGCGAGTTTCTCAGACCCCTTTTACGAGTGCAAAAGGGCAAAGAAGGCAAATGTTTATTCAAAGATTTTATAGATTCTGTGGAGTGAAAGGGAGACGAAACTAAAGCTCATAGATCAGTTGAGTGAAGAGCACGCGTACTTACCGATACATGTGTGTTACTGTGTACAAGTACATGTGTAAGTACGTATATGTGTACTTACAACATACGCACGTAAGCATGGATTGTAAACCTTTGGGAAATTGTGCTAAGCAAAGTTTTTCGATATTGCTCTCATCTTTATGATCTTTTGACGTAGCAAAGAAAAATTGATAACGATACTCCCTTTGTACTTTACAAATTATATAACGGAACCCCACTATTATCTATAGGTACAAAAAGAACGTGATGCCACAATCAACATCCCAACTTTCTTGACACAAATTACGACGGATATAATTTAATCTTCGCGAACTTCGTTAATTTTATTTTTCCTTTGAATTAATTTAAAAATTCCTGCTGAGATCCTGGCAGTTATCGAACTCGGTACGTCGGAAACTTTCAACACTAGTAATATTAGCGAAGTCATTTCGAGAATTTCCGTCTTTAGAATCTAGCATTGCAGACGTTAATTCTTTCACACGTTGGCGGAAATCTACTACAGCTTAGTTTACACAATTTGAATAACAAAACTTTGAAATGGATATCTCAAAATCTGATTGTATTCTCGTCCGGAAATACGATAAGCACTTAAGTTTGGGATATTCAATTCGGGGCTCTATTCCGCTAACGTTTTTACGCGCCGCTTTACGCGGCAGTAATGCGAAACAATATCGTAAACGTAGTGTGTCGTTGAGAATCAAAGCTATAAACTGTACGTCGGTAGCAAATCGGTGAACGTGTCGTAGAGCGGGAGACAGTAAGAAGGCTTTAGGACAAGCGACGTGCGACAAAGTTTTTATTTCCCTGGGGACACACCGATCGTAGTGCCGCCCAGGTGCTCCCCGCACCGATGGAAACCTATATTATTTGTTTGAACGAAACTTTCTGGTCTCGCGTGAGATAAGTAAATTATGTTTGCGTCCCGAACGCCGCGTTCTATTCAATGTTTCGCGTTGTGATTTGCTTATTTAAACTATAAATATTTGTTTGCAAAAGTTCTTCGAATTAAAGTTTTCGAAAGTTAATTAACTGGCGGATAACTAACCTTGACATTATGTGTTCTAGTTTCTCGGTACCTGAGGGGGTAGTATGCAACGCCGACATTAAACTTGAGCATTGGAACAAGCGAGAGACTGAAGAATTTTATATTAAACAAACAAAGAAAAGAGATTATAAAATATAGTCCGCATTCTTCTACCTAAGTATAAATGAAAAAAGTTCTCAAAGAATGCGAGCAATAAAAAATTATACAAACGATGGCCATACATTACCGATATTAAGCGTTGATGAAACTGTTTAAGCGGTTCCGCACACTCCTGATATTCGAGGAAATATTGCTCAAATAAAATATACAGACTGCAAATTATTCCGACATAAAGAAGCTTGAGAGGTTTATGGTTATGCCATGTAATCGCAATTTAAGATGCTGGTATAAATTTGAAATGCGGTAGGAATTGTATCTTGTGGTTTAGGCGATGATCAATCAAATTGATTGGTGGAGTAAATGATGCACTTGTTTCTTTGTTACATTCATTAGTTATGACAAATTAATGAAGTTCGGTAGGGCTGGTGAGCTATATTTACTTATAAAGAAGTTTACCCATCTTATTTCACTGTCAGCTTAATATCCTTGTTAGCTACTTGGGTTCGGCGTTTTTAGGGTTCCGTACCTCGAAAGGAAAAACGGAACCCTTATAGAAATCACTTTGTTGTCCGTACGTCCGTCCGTCTGTTTGTCTGTCAAGATCCTTTTTCTCACGAACGCGTGGAGGTATCCAGTTGGAATTTATATCAAATACTCAAGTCTACTGTCCCTTAGAGCTGTGAAAAAAACAAACTTCTAAGCTAACGCAATCAAAAGATACAGCCGTTTATGCCGCAAATTTCCGCAAATTTTTGACTCTCGCTCAGGGAATCAAAACTTACAGGTTACTTCCCGTGAACTCAAAATCTTGAAATTTGGTACGAAGCAAGTATAGGTTTGTACGGAACCCTCGGAGCGCGAGTCCGACTCGCACTTGGCCGGTTTTTTTAGCATCCTCCCCAATCGTGGGTGTACTATTAGGTACACCTCTGCCAAAGCTTTTAAGGATTACAGGTGTGATGAAATGTTATTATATTCACGACAAACTTCGAAAGTCGATCATCTGCCTGAACCCTTAATAACAGGTCATTTACATAACACACAGACGAAGCGTACCTACATGCTACAGTCCCAACATTAATACTTACAAAGCAAAATGCAAAGTAACAAAAGTTAACATCACATTGTTCACGCGCTCGTTACGAACTCGAATCGAATTGGTAGCTTCGAGAATGTTTCGAGCCAAATGTGCCTGGAAGGCTGATGAATCTAATTTTTGTGTCGGGGCGTAGCGGCGCGTTTCTTATGAAAATTATGCCCCATTCGAAGGCGCGGAACAAGTTGAGAAGTTGAAATAAACTGTCCCGCCGTGACTGGCACACAGATCGGCGACCCACGCTCAAGGAGTACGGAACGCGGCGATTCGAACGCTTATTTAAAATTCGTTTACATTGTTACCGCGACGTGTGCAACGTTCATTTCTATTGGGTCAAATTAAATGACGAGTCTAAAATCAAGAAAGAATTCTTAAAGGTAAAATTTCTGTTTACACAAATTCTAAAATAACTTCTAACGTGGAGTTACTCGAGCAGACTCGTTTTTATTTCGTTCTGACTTATTCTTCAAAAAGATTTAAATTCTAGAATCTAATTTCCTAGAAAATAATACCTGAATTTCTACATTTATTTGGAATTTCCACTACTACCACTAAATGGTATAATTCTTATTAAACCCTAACAGGCGCGGTGCAGTAAAGCAGACGGACCGCGAACATGCCATTATCACTGAGGCGGACAAAAGGCTGAAAACAGGTGGCCCCACCTGAGTGGAGTGAACCGTGCAACCGCTGATAACGAGATGAAAACATGCCAATGTTGCCTCCTCACAAGAGCAGAAATAATACAAACATCTTTGCTAAAATCTATAAATAAACTCATTGAATTTTCCAAGTTAAAATTAACGTTTTGGGATGGAGTTATGAATTATTCAAAGATAGCCTTTGTGAACATAAAGGCTACTTGTATTGAGGTAGGTTACGATTTATTATCAGGTATAATTAACGAAACAAACCCAAGGGGTGGATATCATGTAAACAATGACAAATAAACACCCAGTCTTTATAATTTCATTGCACATTATACAATGCTTAGCTTTCTGCTCACACCGCACACAAATCTAAGCCATTCACATAATTATGGGCACAGTAGGCGATTCGGCATGTGATTCACAAGCGGGCTATGTGTTAACGCGTTGTGCAGACAAACGCGGCACACGAATCGACCGCAGCTAACGTGGGAAGTGTACATTTATTATGTCGAGTCACGGTACTCATTTGGGTATTAGAGATAAAATTAAAATTTACGCTTTGCCCAAAGCAATTTGTAACCGCCCGCTTTACTTCGCGCAGAAAATAGGCTTTGGTTTATCCTCGCTTTACATTAATTTTCATAAGTGGCTTACATTCAACGAATGCGGCTAAGGTCCGGTTAGAGGGACGTCGCGACGGACCGGGACGTCCTACTGTCGTCGTGCACATTACATTACACCGCTGCGCTGTGTTAGCCACTTAGGTTTTATTTTACGTAGGAAGTTCATTTCTAGTAATGAAATTAATGCAGGAATACGTTATGAGGTTTCCGTGTATCATTGTTGTGTGTGGCCAGTTGAAGGAGCGTTGTATCCAAACACAAGAAAGCTAACCTCACCTATTAAGCGTCTATTTGTCAAAAGAAAGGACCGTAGAACAAGAAATGCCAAGACAATTTGTCAATGAGAATTCATTGTTGTTTGGTTTAGTGTAACCCGCTAGTGAGACTGATAAATGTCCTTTCAGAGTGCGCCGTCAGTCAAATCGCGGTTGCCTGCCCACAAGATATATTGTGGACCCAAGGCTCGTCCTTGTGGAACACCCGACCCTGGCGTTACTTTAAAATTAACTGTTTCAGTGATTATTTACTAAATAAGTATCTATACTTTACGGAAATGTCGAACAGTTACGTTGAATACACAGTGTGGACCAACTTTCGTGAGACTTGGAGCGAATAAACCGTACTGAAATGTCGAAATAGTTAATATCTCTTACGATATCATGTGTTTATTCTTCACAGGATACCAAGCTGTAGTTAGAAAATGATCTGTGGGTTGATAAGGTTTTACGTAAGCATTTTTTGGTTCGTTTATAATGTAGTTAATTTCGTCTATCATAAAACATAGGTACTTGACATTATTCCCTAGAAACGAGTTGTGCTATAAAAGTCTGGGCTGAGTGGCCTTAACGTGTAACATTACAGGTTGACCCACCTTTCCATTCCCGTTCCAGGACAAAAGCCATGGGTTGATTGCCAATCAATCACCCAAATATCGGCATCTGACACTTACCTCTTCAGTGGCCAAGCTTTAATTATTTCGTTGTAAACATAAAACTATTCACTCACTTTGACGTGGGTAACGTTTAATTTGCGAATGCTAACAGTTTTGGAAACGTTTTCGACTTAGGGCGACCGCAGCAAGCATCGGACGCTGAACAAGAACAAAGTAATTAAACACATCAAACGTTTGAAATTGAAGCTGTGACTCAAAGCTGGCTGTTGTGGAGAAATGGCAACGGTCACGGTTCATATTACAAGCAGGCGGGATCACAAAGCACGTAACTATTAGACGAATTATGAATGGCTGATAGAAAACCAAGCGCTCCTCCGCCAAACGAGGCTCATAAACACATTCGGAATTTGTTAAGCGGTTTTGCCGAATGTCTGGTTTAGTTTTGGCTTGGATTTAGAATTGAGTGAGCCTTTTGCTTCTCGGTACTTGAATACTGATACTGTTAGCCTGCGTCATCCCACTGCTGGGCAAAAGCTCTCCCCATGTTCCCACTTCTAGTTGTTTCGATTCAGGGCCCCACATTGGCCAGGGGACCACTGGTTGCTGGTCTTGTCCAGCTTGTCCCTTGAAAACAAAATTTAAAACGCGAAAACTTATTATTTACTTAATATACTTTATGCTAAATTTCAAATCTTTGAGTAAAATAAAGCAGTACTCGTTTTTGAATACATGAGAAAGTTTATTTACGGTATTCTTGAAAATAACTCAGCTTTACTTTTCGTAAAAAAAATTACCCGTAGCCAATACAAAACTTATTTTGTCTGACAGTGTTTTTCTTTAAATCAGACCGATTTAAAAATAAAATACTCTAACTGTGGCGCAATTTGGTCAGAGTAAAAGATACGGCGAGAAGCTTAATGGTTCTAAACACGGCTTCAACAGAAGCTGACCACAACGAACTAAATACATAGACTTGTGTACATCCTGCAACTGGCTTTACTAGTTCTACCTAAATATCGACTTTGAAAAATAGTAAGTATCAAATCCATTAAAGACAAAATCATAAATTGAAGTCTACAGTGATGAAAAACAAAGTCGCTTTTCATTCGCAAGCCGCAAGTACGTAGCGGAATTTGATTCAGTTCTCGCCATAATTTAGAAGATTTATTCCGAAAAGCTTATGTGTATAATACATTTATATTGACTGTATGATTCAGTATGAAAATATAATGAAGCAATCTCGATGCTTTATCATGTCGTAAAAATCCGTGCAAAGTTGGAGCGGGTCGCTAGTTAAGTATGTAAATAAACTATTATAGTTTAAAAAACTAAAAAAACACGTTTTCTCTATTACTCGCATTATTTCTTTTCTCATCAAACCCTCTCATTTGATACCCTTTGAGTATTTTTATGCATTCCCATCACATGTAGGGCATGCTTAAAAAATAACTTACTAGTTTGCTATCTTTGGGTGTTGCCATATTTAATTTAGAATGACTTCACTAAGCTAACCATGCAATGTCATCCGAACTAAACATGTACACGCATCAGCTCAATTGGAAACCGGGAATTGGATCAAAAACTTCAAAGACTTTTTTACATAGTTAGTAACGTGTGAAGCTAAGAAAAACGTGTTAAAAATGCGTATAATTTCTAGCTCCTTGCTAGTGGACTATTTTTAAGTCCTTAGTCTTGAAAAAAAAAAACAAAAAATTGAGGCCAAAAACGATAGCCTAAAATTAAAAGGAACGTTTAGAAACAGCTACCAAACTAGTCCATTCAAAAACGTATTTATGCAGAGATTCGACAGTCGATAACTACGATTAGGCTAATGGCAACATTTTCACTATTAAAATTAGGTTGAGTACGTATTTACTATTAGCTATTAGCATAATTAAGCGTTTTTGATAGTTGTATTAATACTACAGAAAACATAATAAAAGAGCTTCGACCAACTCATTAGAAGGCTCTCATTGCGCTGCTGAGTCACGGGTTTCATTCAGAAAGCAGTACTCCTGGACACGGCACGCCTAGTGAGGAGGTTTCTCTCTCCCCCCGCTCTGACCACCGGCAGCCTGGACCTTGTTCCTGATGCCGATGAGCTATTATGAGATAAGTGTTACATCTGTCCATCAAAGACTTGCAAGGAGTTTCTCGGAGTCTAGATTTTTGCCCGGTTAATAGTTAAAATAGGCTCGACCCCTATTACATTGGATTTAAACATAGTTAGCGTAATGTAAGTAGGTGTGCTATAGTGTATAGTCAACTCTTTCGAGGATTACAAGCTTTATGTTAGATACTTAGGTATTTAAGCAGGTGATGTAGGTGTTTATAAATCGAAGCCATTGCGGGACTTTGCAATTGGGTAAATACACAGAAGCATCATATTTAAAAAAGTTTACTTTTTAATATTTACTTTGTGTTTTTCTTCCATTTTGAATGAGAATTATTATAATTTTAACTTTTCGTTATGCACCAGTTCTCATTACAACAAGGTTGTTAATTGCATGTTATGGTGATGTAATAATTTATTCAGTTTTACATGCATTTTATACTATCTCTTTTTGAACACTGAACATTATTCTCGCCCATTTTATTAAATATTTCTCTTTGTTTAATCCGCCAATTGCTTTGTCGGTCAAGTGTTCGCAAACACGACTGCTAAGCATGAGGACCTGGGTTCGATCCCTAGGTATTTTCAGTAGCATTATATTGCATGGGACTATACTTAAACCGGGACTTAACGCACCGAATCAAACCAGGGTGGATGAAATGGCGACAGATCACTGGAACAACGTGTAACCCACGGATGCCCCTCAAGTTAAAGGGGAAAATATACAAGTCCGTGATACGACCTGTTGTATTGTATGGATCGGAATGCTGGGCAATGAAGAAGACGGATGAAAAAAGATTACATGCAGCAGAGATGAGAATGTTGAGATGGATGTGTGGAGTGACTAAAATTGATAAAAGTAAGAAATGAGTATATAAGAGGAAGTTTGAAAGTGGCGCCTGTTACAGAAAAGATGAAAGGGAGTCGTCTGTCTTGGTATGGACATGTGATGAGTAGGGATGAAACACATGTGACTAAAAGAGTGATGAATATAAATGTGGATGGATGGAGAGGGAGAGGAAGACCAAAGACAAGATGGATGAATTGTGTAAAAAATGATATGAAGGAAAAAGGAGTGAATGATAAAATGACGAATGATAGAGGAGAATGGAGGAAAGAGACGTGTTGCGCCGACCCCAAATAAAATGGGACAAAGGCAGGAAGATGATGACTTACTTACACACTTAACTGTCGAAACGTGGGTCCACTGTTAGGTACATCTCTGCCTAACCTTTCGGGGATTACAGGCATGATGTCGCATTGTTATGTTATGTTTAATCTGATTGTTCATAAACGTATAGTGAAATATAGTATGCGAATCCGAATAACGATGATTATATTCGTACCCGCGGTCGCCATGACCAATCCGTTAGCTCTGCATGGTAACTGCGGCAGTGGACCCAACTGCAATATGCTGAGTTGATTGATTGATTCTAGTCAACCATAGGCCACATTTACAACGAACAGTTCTATTTTTTTTTAATAATAATTTTACACCCTAGGGGTAAGTTGTGGAGATGCTTTTTAGTGTTTTACCACCTTTATATTATGTTACCCACTTCTTCTTAGCGTGTCGATAGCTAATTTTAATTAAATATATTTGGCCAAAAAATTCAGTTACGTGAACTCCGCTCGCTGATACTGTCTTAAGATCGTTACCCACTTGCAACAACACAAATACACGAGAACCGATCACTTTTCCGAATTTTGTTTGTTTGAATTTCATTTTACCGAACTATTGACCGACGCCGACGTCTCTTTTGGTATATGCGTTATTTGACATATTTTTAGATCATCGAAGTATCATGTGTCATATGTATTATTTTACCGAACCTTCAAACCATCTGCGACGATAAGCTCGCGTGGGGCTGCCCAAACCGTGTAGCGCCGGAGTTGTGACAGAAACAATGCTTGCTGCATATTGCATGCCTGCTTGCATTTGCATGCCTGCTTGCACGCTGCATGCCGTTTGCATGCCGAATGCCTGCTTGAAACAGTGGTCTTATGAATGTTCGGAAACATAATACTTCGAACAAATGTTATTTCGGCTAAGTGTACCTTCGGTAAAAAGTTTTTCGACCAAATGAAACGTTGGAGTGACGAAATAAATCGAATGATAATGGGTCAACTGATACAGTGGCAGACGTGACATCGATGAAGTTAAAAAAAAAACGTTACGAAAATAGTTGAAAAGTTTTAGGTAAAATGAAATTCGGTTAAGAAGAATAATTGTGTATTTAATACACAATTATTCTTCTTAACTTTTTTAATTTTACTATTTTCTTAGACCTGGCAACAGAAGAAAGTCACAAATTCTAAATTAAACTTCAGAAATAAAATTGAAACATTCGTAAATGGCCAGTCCATACATTTTATTGGGGTAAACATTTAAGCCGTGGTCAGACCTGCTCGAGGGTTGGCGGGATGGACCCACAGACATTTATAAGGCATTTGAACCACGCCCCGACGTCTTGACCGGGCATTGTGGAAATGTTTACTGAGAATTGTAATGAACCCGTTTTATCTGATAATTGAGCGAAGTTCTGCGAACATGTACCAACCTACATACAATTTTCTCGCATTTTCCGAAGTAATTGTAATGATTTTGGATATTAAAGGCTAATTAATTTTAAATCTGTTACATATTATGAGACTGATTTGACGGAATAGTAACTTGAATGTTGCATTAGATTGACTTACTCGTATTAGGCTGAATTAATAAGAGACCTGAACCTCTTATTAATTCAGTTTTGGCTCCTTAAGGTAAAACTCCGTCCAATTGTGGTATGGGGTTGTAGGCGGATTTTTAAGATATGTTGGGCGCGACGGAATATAAGCACAACGAATTATTATTCGTTTATCTAGTTTACACGAGTGGCGAGCGGTTTTTTAACGCTGTGACATAAAAATGAAACACTAACTAAACTCTACGTCACACTATCAAATAATATAAAAACTTCGTTTAAGATGTCGAGTAAAAGCACCTAAATAAGTGATAACAGTAGTTAACCAGTATCAATGGCAAGCATCAGAAAAAAAAACCATCAATAGGACAGTCATAAGTTTGATCTTAGATATTCACAGGTTGTTGTAAGCTAACCTAATAACAACTTGTAGGGACATTATATTTTGTATAAAAACATCAAAAGTGATTTGGTCTTGGACTAACAATTTGCAACTTTGAGATTCATCATTATCTGCCTAGTCTTTTCTCAAACTATCTTGGGGTCGGTTTTCACTTCATCATCATCAGCCTACAATGTTCCCACTGCTGGGACACAGGCCTCCTCTCTATGAGAGGGAGTAGGCTGTAATCAACCACGCGGGCCCAGTGCGGTTTGGTAGATGTCACGTGTCTTCGAATTTTTAGTTCTAGGACATGCCGTTTTCCTCACGATGTTTTCCTTCACCGTTTTAGAGAGCAGCGGTTTTCACTTATATTCCTCATAATATCGGTTCCAAAATACTATATAAAATAACCGTAATAACATAAATACAGTAAGTTAAAATCACTTTTGAAAGTTGCTACGAGTATACATATTAGTGCTCCTGAATATACCTAGATGATAATGCGCTTTATCCATAATTTGAGAGATTGCAGGACAAATCCTCTTCGACCAACTGCTTAGATTGATGGTCATCTAAATTTAACGTCTAATCCCTCAGTTTCCTAAGCGATATAGCCATTAACGGATAATTATAATGGGTGACGCAATTGAATAGTTTATGAAACTCATTGTCAGAATTATGATGTAATGACCACACTGAGCTTGAAAGGTGGAAAACCCTACGATGAACAAATAAATTATAAGCATTTAAGCATTGCCTATAATGTTCCGACTGCTGGGACACAAGCCTCCTCTCTTTGATAGGATATAAACCACCACGCGTGGCCAGTGCAGGTTGATAGATGTCACCATGATGTGTTCCTTCACCGTTTTGAAAACTTATCCGTCCTAAAACCTTACGACTAAACCAATTAAAGGCAATTCCAATTTCTGGCGTTAATAAATTATAAATAGAAAAAACAAACAATGAATATGGTTTCTTTTTTCTTCTAAATAACACGTCAAAACATTAGCTACTAACATTTTTGTAAATTACCAGATAGTGTAAAACAGTCGTGCCTATATACATAATACGACAGTTTTACGTGCGTATATACGCAGATAATGGAAATGTATCCTAGACCACTCTTTCGCTGCGGGTTGTTCGAAAGAGATACCGCGGCCCTGGAACAAAAAGGGCGAAGAAGGAACACGGGTGGGTTTTAGTCAGTACAAGTCTGACACTCCCTCCCGCTCCGCCCAGAGCGGGAGAAGTCATTTGATGATTTCCCATCCCGAAAAAAAAAAAAAAAAAAAAAAAAAAAAAGACCACTCTTTCACCAAGTAGATCATACCAAAAGCGTAACACACACAGTATAGTAGTAATTACAAATAACGAGGCATCGTGGCAAGCAATAGGTATATTTTATCGGATTACACACACGTTATCAAGCTGGCACACACCCTCAACGTTCGTCGATGTACGCATTACAGCGTTACTTGTCGTCATCAAATACTGATCGTCTTAAGGATAAAGCTGTAAACTGGTTGCCTGTTTTTATTTATTTTTCTTCCTATTTTGGCAATAATGATTCTATTGACTTATTAATAAAGATAAATTTACATCTGAAATACCTGAAGTATCAGGTAGAAGTTTACCTATTATATAGGTACTATTTAGTACTACCCACATTTTGTTAGCCAAGCCTGTTGCCAATAACCGGGCCCAAATGCAGACTCTCTCTCCAAAACTGCCCGTCATGGCAAACGAACCCAGGAGCTCATGCTCAGTAGTATTGTGCTCACGGTCACTAGATCAACGAGGCAGTCGAAACTTATTCATAATGGGTGTAAAAGAGTCTTCACGAAGCCAATGGGGCAGACCGTTAAAAACTAATTTTATATAGCGACCTAGCTATGGTCTGGTTTCAAAATAGCTTGACCTAATTGAAATGTAAAATGACATTACCAGATTTTCAATCAATGACGATGCTTGGAACCGATTTTGCTAGCGCCATTCGTTTCACAGTTTCCTTCCCCATTGATAATTACGTCATGATCCCCAGACACCCCATCATCTATTTTGCGGTTTATAAATTCATGTTGCAATTGTACTTAATGTGTACCGAATTAGTAAATACTAAAAAAAATAAGTACTTTAACAGGTTATGAAGTAAAGGCAACTAAATTATGGCTTGCTGTAGAGCATCTCCCCAGCAACCCCAAGTAAAACTTGAAGAAATTACACGTAGACAAAATTACCTCAAACAGCTTTTATTGACCACTGATCTAGTAGTTGGCCGATAGTATAGTTTGAAGGCAATCGTGTAACCCATAAACTAATTTACGATGTAATATGCGCACTTGGAGAGCAGCGGTGGCCCAGTGGTGTCAGCCCCGACTTACGAGCAGTAAGCCGTGTGTTCGAACCCAGGCAGGCGCATTACTTTGTGTAATTTATTTAATCACCGCGGTGGATTACGGCCCATTTCCTCTCTTAGAGAGGAGGCCTGCGTCCCAGCAGTGGGAACATTATAGGCTGATGATGATGATGCGCACTTGTATACATGTTCATACTGATAAGGAGCCTGACTAAACTATCGGGCGATAGAAAGTGTGCAGTCTGCGGGGACTTTTTATGTTATGCCAGGATTCTGATTACTAAGATACCGAGCAAGAGCTGGAGGACGAACTATAGGTAATCTAGTATTTAGTAGCCTGGATTTGAGCTTGGTTTATAGCTTTAGCAATAAGTTAGTATTCTATTATATTATTATGTAGTTGGTACAAAATAACTTAAGGGCGCCCCCGCTAAAACACACAACATGCTCGCGTGTCTGTATTGAAAACTAGTAAGGGCGTCCGCTAAAGGCCACGTCCGCTCGTTACATGGGGCGCGCGGAGCGGGTGCCTGCTGTCAAAATACATATAAAACGTAACACGCGCCCGCGCCTGCTTTCGACTAAGCTGCGCTATAAGGCGCGGGCGGGTGCTGGCGCGTGCGACGTTGTGACTGATCTTAGAAGGCTATTTTCGATTCTGAAACTTACCTCCGAATCTCTGCCGAATGAGCCGCCGACCGAATGTTTCCTTTATGAGTTTTTCAACAACAGAACCTTTTCACTACGAACGTTTCGCCGACAGCATGAAGTTGTATTGTATAGCGGGCTGGTTTCCGCAACTCCACGTCTAAAGCGCGTATTTTGCGTACGGCAGCATGAAGTTACACATCTATGAAAGTTAGTGTAGCTGTGTTTCGATATTGTGCAAAAACAAGGACTGTGTCATACTGTCATTATGTTTTTTTTATATTTCATTAACAACAACCAACATTCTGTAGGGTCTTATACAAAATCAATGCAAATTCTAATCGAATCGAATCGTTCTGTCGGCGAAACGTTCGTAGTGGAAATAGCCCAGGAATAAAACATTCTGTCGGCGGCGGCTCATTCGGCGGAGAAACGTTTGTCGGAGGTATGTTTCAGAATTATTTTTTCTTGCTCATCGACTTCTGGTTGTGATTTTATGACGGATCACAGCAAAATATCATAGATTATACAAGATTGCACCTGCAGTTGCAATGCAACGGATATCTAAATCGTAGACCGTGAAAAAATTATAAGTAGGTCTCCCCAGTGTACAGCAAGGATTTCATAAACATAACACATAACTTGAAAATAAAGAAGCTACATCGCAAATAAATTTTGGGAAAAATAATGATAGTTGACACTGACGTGTTTAGACAGATGCTTTTTTTTTCTTTCTATTATTTGTGGAATCCAGCTTTCTATGATTATTAGAAAAGAGTTAAGTTACAGGTACAGTGTTACACATGTCATGCTCATTACTAGCACGAAAGCATGCCTATTGAGCATTAAATTATTCAAATTTATTTGGGAAGAGCTGTGCCCGCGACTTCATCCGTTCGAGATTTTTTCTTCTAAGAAAGTTAGCCTAAGTCACTGCTTATTACATCAGCTATCTGCCAGTGAAAGTCCCGTTAAAATCGGTCCAGCCGTTCTAGAGATTAGCCGGTACAAACAGACAGACCGACAGACAGACAGACAAAAATTGTAAAAAAAAATATTTTGGTATATGTATCGTATATACATTGATATGCGTGTAGTAAAAAGCAGTTATTTTAATATTAGAAACAGACCCTGATATATGTATGTATAGATTTTAAAATGAGCAACATTTGACAAATGAGTTAAATATGGTGCTCACACATTCATAAAGCCTAAATCACAAACAAAGCGGGCGCGGGACGTCCGCGGAACGGGTGCGGGTCGTGCGCGGGACGGACGTTGGTCGGGAGATTTGCAGGAGACGCGCGGGTATGCGCGCACGCCTTCGCCACCACAAACAGAGGGTCTCGTGCGTCAGCCGCCATGCACCCAAGACCCGACCTACGCCCGCTCCCTGTGTTTATTGCGCTTTAATATTGCATGACATAGCTGGAATTTTTACAAACATTTTAACAAATAATAGCATGCCGGAAGCATCAGGATGCCACGTGTCTTGTGGCTCCCTAAGTGCACCCCCACTCGCACTGCAACTATTCTGCCATCGCATCCACCGGTGCATACCGTCGCATGCTTTCTTATCTGTTGCAGCAGCTGTTTACTCCTGCAACATGCTGCCCCGTCTTTCCGCATGTCGTTATATCCAACCGCGGTATCCTCCTTCGCGCTCTGCCACAGAGAGAAATCCCTTTTGATGATCCGTGGTTGGTCTGTGAGCTTTGGAATCTTTATCTTGTTACCATTAGATATGTACGAAATAATGTTGGTAACTTTTGAAACCGCCCCGTCGCCGTCCGTCTATGTGCGCTGGGCTTAACCTTGACCGAAAAAAGAGTTCTTATTATGAGTTTCAACTCATATTATGAACTCTTTTACTTTTTGTTTAGAATAAATTATTATTTTTTTACCTAGAATAGTATTGTAACTGTCAACCTCGTTTTAAAAATAAATATAGATTTTTGGCATTCTTTATTCAAACAACAACCGAGCTGTCTTGTAGAATGCCGTTTCTTCAAAAGGTTAGTACAATCAAATCTCTCGTGTGGTACACATAATTATAATAAAACTCTTATAAAACTCCCAAAAAAACTTCTAAGATTTAAGAAAATATTAAATACAGTGACTAGTTTCAATCTTTCTACTTCGACCGGTTTTAGGCTTCTTAAGTACTCGTTTACCTTCCAATAATATAAAAATGTAAGTGCAGAAATCCTTTGATTACCATTAAGTTTGCGTGGGGCGGTTTTCATTGGACATCTTCAGTGTTTTCATGCTTTTCGTGCGCAGCCAACTTTTAACTTTTATTCTTCTAACCTGCAGGTGCGGAGGCTGCGGATGTTGCGGTGGCGGCTGCGGTGGATGCTGCTGCCCTTGTATCACCATCTACACGTGCTGTACGAAGATTTGCTAGTAGCACAGAGGAAGCGCTATTCCACGCAGACAAGCCATGTGTCTCCGTTGAAGATGCGCACTCAACTACTTCGATGTTTGTCACTTCCGTGCCGTTTTGTGGGATTAAACTACCTATAAGCGTATTTTTTCTTTTATTCTAAATGTGCCCCACGGGCCTCCTCAAAATAACTGCGAACTCCGACCCTCCTCGCACTCTCACGGGCGTGAGGCGGCGACCCTCCTCGCACTCTCACGGGCGTGAGGCGGCGACCCTCCTCGCACTCTCACGGGCGTGAGGCGGCGACCCTCCTCGCACTCTCACGGGCGTGAGGCGGCGACCCTCCTCGCACTCTCACGGGCGTGAGGCGGCGACCCTCCTCGCACTCTCACGGGCGTGAGGCGGCGACCCTCCTCGCACTCTCACGGGCGTGAGGCGGCGACCCTCCTCGCACTCTCACGGGCGTGAGGCGGCGACCCTCCTCGCACTCTCACGGGTGTGAGGCGGCGACCCTCCTTGCACTCTCACGGGCGTGAGGCGGCGACCCTCCTCGCACTCTCACGGGCGTGAGGCGGCGACCCTCCTCGCACTCTCACGGGCGTGAGGCGGCGACCCTCCTCGCACTCTCACGGGCGTGAGGCGGCGACCCTCCTCGCACTCTGACGGGCGTGAGGCGGCGACCCTCCTCGCACTCTCACGGGCGTGAGGCGGCGACCCTCCTCGCACGCACACACGGCGTGAGGCGGCGACCCTCCTCGCACGCACACACGGCGTGAGGCGGCGACCCTCCTCGCACGCACACACGGCGTGATGCCGCGACCCTCCTTGCACGCACACACGGCGTGAGGGCGCGACCCTCCTCGCACGCACACACGGCGTGAGGGCGCGACCCTCCTCGCACGCACACACGGCGTGAGGGCGCGACCCTCGCACGCACACACGGCGTGAGGGCGCGACCCTCCTCGCACGCACACACGGCGTGAGGGCGCGACCCTCCTCGCACGGACACACGGCGTGAGGGCGCGACCCTCCTCGCACGCACACACGGCGTGAGGGCGCGACCCTCCTCGCACCCACACACGGCGTGAGGGCGCGACCCTCCTCGCACGCACACACGGCGTGAGGGCGCGACCCTCCTCGCACGCACACACGGCGTGAGGGCGCGACCCTCCTCGCACGCACACACGGCGTGAGGGCGCGACCCTCCTCGCACGCACACACGGCGTGAGGGCGCGACCCTCCTCGCACGGACACACGGCGTGAGGGCGCGACCCTCCTCGCACGCACACACGGCGTGAGGGCGCGACCCTCCTCGCACGCACACACGGCGTGAGGGCGCGACCCTCCTCGCACGCACACACGGCGTGAGGGCGCGACCCTCCTCGCACGCACACACGGCGTGAGGGCGCGACCCTCCTCGCACGCACACACGGCGTGAGGGCGCGACCCTCCTCGCACGCACACACGGCGTGAGGGCGCGACCCTCCTCGCACGCACACACGGCGTGAGGGCGCGACCCTCCTCGCACGCACACACGGCGTGAGGCCGCGACCCTCCTCGCACGCACACACGGCTTGAGGCCGCGACCCTCCTCGCACGCACACACGGCGTGAGGCCGCGACCCTCCTCGCACGCACACACGGCGTGAGGCCGCGACCCTCCTCGCACGCACACACGGCGTGAGGCCGCGACTCTCCTCGCACGCACACACGGCGTGAGGCCGCGACCCTCCTCGCACGCACACTCACGGCGCGGCGGCGTGAGGCCGCGACCCTCCTCGCACGCACACTCACGGCGTGAGGCCGCGACCCTCCTCGCAAGCACACTCACGGCGTGAGGCCGCGACTCTCCTCGCACGCACACTCACGGCGTGAGGCACACACTCACGGGCGAGAAGCCGCGACCCTTACTCAATAAAGTTTAGAGTGGAGCTTTCAACAAGAAAATAATAAAAATCTTGTCGCTCTCCAGGTAGCTTCTGAGCTTGGTATCAGTTGCTATGAGTTCTAAATCGTATTTTTCAGTTTCAGGATCAAAATACGTCTAGTGAATCTCTAGTCTAGGGCTGTTGATAAGGCAAGATATGGTTTTAGGGATGTGATTAGTGAGATCAGTTACGTAAGGTTGATTTCAACTGGTCTGATTCAAAAGTAATTAAGTAGCCCTGGCACAAAAACGCCGTGTGTTTTCAGATTCAGCGTAGGTAGGGGTTGCACGACATTGGTCAAATCAGAGGCGATTCAGACTTACTGAGAATAGATGATATTTGTAGGCGTAGGCAATGTATGCGAATCCTGCAAGACCTCCACACCACCACATAGCTACCAAATAACTTGTGACGGCTATACCGACTATATTACATCATGAGTTACTATGAATTTAACAGAACGCCTAGTGTAAAAAATACGAGGCCTATTAAATAAAAATTGGCTTTTTATGCTAATGTGCAATACCAAATAATTATTCTGTTAAATTTTATTTTTTACAATTTCGGAACAGCTGATGAAATAGTTTACACGCCTATAGCCATCACAACGTGTAAGTGTGTGTAAAGAAAAGAAAGAAAATACTTTTAGGTCCAAATGTTTTTAATATTGACTGTCTCATTGTTCGAGTGGTTGCAAGTGCGACTGATGAGCGGGCGCGGTCCTGGGTTCGATTGCCAGGTCGGGTAAAGTGCGTTTTTCCATCACAGTAGCAGCCACGGAGTTTGTCAGGATTCGTGCCAGGTTGATGGCAATAGGCTCGCCCTCTATTGCATTGGACTTACATACTAACCTAATCCTATAGGAATCACAGGCGTGTGTTATGTTATGTTTATTTTTAATATTAATAACTTCAATGCGTCAGCCCTATGCCAAAGCCCTGCGGCTCTCGCTTTGTACGGCCTGTGATTGGCACACGACAATCCAAAAATTGTTTTAAACAACAATTTTATTGACGTCAAAAATATTCCACTTTGGCTTGCCGAATTAATTTTATGAAGGGTATAATATAGCGCTAAGCTTCTAAGTTTCAAAGGGTTCTGGATAGTGATTTTGATAGTTGAATTTAATATTGTATTATTTTAAAAATACCTAACAAATGAAATCTAAAAGAGCTGCTGACAGAATAAAACTAAAAAAAATTAAATACATCTTTTCACTTAATTTGACAAACGCAAAAGTTTATGAAGATGTTGTTTGTGACTCTTTCACGCAAAAACTACAGAACGGATTTTGATAAAACTTTCACGAAAATAGCTTGTCAATCAGAATAACACAAAAATAGGTTTTAGTTTATAGAATATAATAGTTCTTTATTTGCACTGAAATTATATAGAAGTTACAGAGTTAAGTTTAAAAAGATGTTGTGTAAATAAATTAATTTACGCGGGCGAAGCCACGGTTGGAAGCTTTTAATAACTAAATACAGGTATATGCATATTAGTTCTTCCTGAAAAGCATCTTGGCATAAGAAAAATATTTCTTTCAAACCTTAGTTACAAACATTGTCTTAATCTAACATCATTAAGAATATCGGTAAAAAAAAAAAAAGCAAAATTAGAAAACAGTGGTCCCCAAACTAGGCTGCGCCTGCTTTCTAGGAGCCCTAGAGTTGCGACAACCTTAAATTAAAAACATATCGATGTGATAACAAAACATTTTGGTAAGAAGGTTGACTTACCTTTTCCATACTAATATTATAAATGCGAATGTCACTCTGTTTGTTTGTTTGTATGTTTGTTTGTTTGTTACCTTTTCACGACTAAACGGCTGATCGGATCTTAATGAAATTTGGCAAGAAGATAGATTTCAACCTGGGGATGGACATAGGCTATATATCATCACGCTACGACCAAAAGGAGCGGAGCAGCAATGAAAAATGTTGCGAAAACGGGGAAAATGTGACGCAGACGAAGTTGCGCGGGACAGCTAGTATAAAATAAAGTGAGAAAACAACAATAAAAATAATGCCTGTTCCCGATGCCGGTGGGCCACGGTTTATATTTTAAAATGTGTTTTTTTTTTTGTTTTAGGAATATGTAAAAATTATAAAAATAATTTATAAAAATAAATAAATGAAAATAATTCAAATGTTTTGTAAAATTGTCTCGGTGTGTGCGCGTGTGCGTGTGTGTGTTTGTGGGTCAGCACTCAGCAGGTAAGTGTGGTGAAGGTTTAGCACAAATTAGGTGATATTATCTGATAATATCTTCGGTTTCTGTGTAAGGTAAGGAGAGAACCAATTTTTGGGTCAGTTTTACTTACATGAGAGATTTCTGTAGGCCTTTGATATCACAGCATTTGTTTATTTTGTTGCAGTCATAAATGTGAGAGTAGGAAGGACAGCGTCTAGCCAGAACACTTGTTGCATTGCAAAGAGGGATATGTAAAATGGGTTTAGATAGTATGTTTCGGTAATCAGGCCTATTTTTATGGATTAGCGAGTACGCTACGTAGTGTGGCATTTAGAATGAATAATTGACGCACTCGGAAAACAGAAAATCCTAACTAATATTATAAATGCGAAAGTAAGTTTGTTTGTGACTTTTTCACGACTAAACGGCTGATCGGATCTTAATGAAATTTGGCTAGAAGATAGATTTCAACCTGAGAAAGCACATAGGCTATATAACATGAAGATGCGCGGGACAGCTAGTTAAAGAACTAGCTGTCCCGCGCAACTTCGTCTGCGGTACATTTTCCCCGTTTTCGCAACATTTTTCATTGCTGCTCCGCTCCTATTAGTCGTAGCGTGATGATATATAGCCTATGAAATAAAAATAAAAAAGCCATTCCGATTCAAAACGGACTTGTTTTATAAAGATAAAACAAGTCCGTTGGGAATCGGAAAGGCTTTTTTAGCATTGCTTTGATAACGACTCTCTGAGCTCTTTCTATTTCTATGAATGTGGTTTTGCCAGCACTGCCCCAGATGGAAATTCCATACTGTATAATTAGAATAGTAAGAGTATACTTGTTAAATTCTATATAATTATATAAAAATGAATCCCTATTTCCCTTGGTCACGCCATAACTTGAGAACGATTTTCTTGACCGATTTCATTCATCTTTTTTTTTAATTGTTTCTAATACTTTGTAGGTAGAAGGTATTTAGATAGGTAGAAGGTAGGTAGGTATATAGTGGGTAGGAACAAGTGCATTGAAGCCGGGCTTAGTTAGTCAAATTATAAATTTTAAAATATATTTACTTCATGTCATTGACATTGCAAGTAAAACGTGCAATATTATCTCCAAGCACACAATAGAGACCGATTCCAACAATACAACCATTACCATCATATAAATATTGACAACAAAATCCTTACAAAGGCGCACTATAACTTAGTCGGACCGCAGCACCACACAACAAGGATCTAATCAGGTTATATACTGCAGCAATATTTACCGACAATTTAAATATTGGACACCGGCCACTTTATCTTGGCATACGCTGAAATAACGAACTAAATTCAAATGTACTGAGTTTGACGTTCCGTTGACGTTTCTGTCACAAGTAGCGCCGCCATGTTGGTTCAAGTTAAACTGGCCGTTCTGTAGGCTTGTGGGTAAGCTGCGGACAGCGATGCGAGTCCGAGGGTCCGCTGACACGGCTCTACCCCTGACTAATGCGAGGCATTAATATTCCCGGTAATTAATTGTTTGCATGTCCGCAGAAGAAACGTCCCGTCTCATGAATTCTCTCGTATAATTTAAATTAACGGACTGAGGCTACTTCACACGGACGCAAACAAAAATAATGATCTATCTGTCGTGGAACAATTGTTTCTAATCCGTTGGTAATGGGTTACAGTTATTGTGTTTTATACGAAAAGGATCACTTGAGTTTTCGTAAATAAACTTGGATCTTGTTGATTAGAGCATGCATTTAAGCTGGTCAAACTCCAGCCTGACAAAACTACCTTAAATTCGAAAACTAAAATACAAGTATTTTTTTACTATTGAAAAGTTATTTTTGTAATATTTTTTGCAAAAGGCTTGAAAGCAATCGGCAGATTGAATTTCCTTGATTTTTTTCCATTATTTTGCCACTTGTGTATTTTCAAAGTAAAAAATTCAAAACGGAAATCTCGTTAGTAAAGCTCTATAACTAAAACATTATTAAAACGAAATCTGAAGAAATGGTTTAAGCAAGCCGATTAAACTTGTAAAACACGATGAAGGTAATTTTGTCCACTCGATACGGATGTTCGCCCATTGCGTCCGTGGAAGTACCCTCGAGCGGGATGGATCGTAAAATATACGACACTTCAATATGTATAGGGGAAAGCAGCCCGTTTACTGCCCACTTAGAAAAAATGCTGGCTTAATACAGCACGTCATTTTCCCTTCCCCTTCCACCATAAATACGAGCGATTCATGCGATTTGATGGCCATACACTTGAACCGGTAAAGACTCCGAAGGGGTAATTAGCTTTTACCTCTGTTTTTTACTCTGCAAAAAAAAATGTTGTTCAGAAATCATTCGATTCGCGTCCGCGATCTCGTCAGCATATTTTCTTTCGTTGTAGGATGTTTGCGAAAAGGGGACTCGCATTTCTATTAACATTAGCATAATTTGAAATGGAAACGTTACTTCTTTGATACTTTCATTTCTATGTAAATCGTATAATCTTAAAGCTTTTAGTATTAAATTAATTCTTGTATCTACTTATAGAACCACACTAAAGAAATAAAGTGCTTGGGGAGCGAGTAAAAATAGAACTTCAGTATGATGTGAGGCAACGAGGCAATGTTCCTTTCAATAACACGTTATATTCGGTACACGTCATCGATTTCCTACTCGAGCGGCGATCTGGACAATGAAAGGAAGAAGTGTGGTCCCGAGGCGAGCGAGCACAAAGGAGTACATACCTGCCGTGGAAAAATAGTGGCGGTATGAAAGTGTACGTCACGTGGTCGATCATATGCGGCCCTTTGGCGCACCGTCCGCAAAAACACCAACCTAATAAAAAAGATTCTTTCTATTTTTCTGTTCATTTTTGAACGGTTTTGCGCTAACACACGAGGATCGTGGAATATTTGTGGTCGATATCTATTTCAACGAGTGGTATTTGAAATTCAATGTACTGGATCTTTTCGAATACATTGAATAGTTTTTAAATGCAGTAGTTTTAGTGTAAGTGTCATAAAATAGCGTGTCACTACGTGTGTTTAGAGCTAAAAGTAAGCACTCAATGTTTATTCTCTCGGCTCTTAAGAGCTGTTTTGTGTTTGGATAAAATTTACGAGCTGCACTGAACATTGGAGTTGTCTGATAGTCATTGGTGTATTAATCGTATATTGCTTAGATAAAAGGTAGCATTTTATTTCACGGAAAAAAAATATACTTACACACAGCGCGCTTTTCAAAGTTTTTTTTTTCGTTTAGTCTGACACACAGTACCACAACTGTTTTTTTTCAGTCGCTGTCAATGATCGGCGTCAGAACTTAAAAGCCTCGATACAAAGCGAAACACACATCCGGCCTCAGGACTATTGTGGGCCGACCTAGCTCTGCAGACCTCTTCGAGACGCCACGTCGCGTTCTTCTCAATACAGGTTTTATAAAAAAGTGGGTACCTACACCAGTTTATTGAACTGCTTCGAAGTCACATTCAATTTTTTGGTGAATAACGACAGACGTACATATTCAGATCTCACACAATAAAAACAATCCCGTGTTTATTGGGTAAAGCCAGCGGTCAGCTTTTATACAGTTCTGGTGTATTAATTAAACACGTCCGAAACGTTTGGTAAGCCACTAATAAAATTCATATTAAAACCCACAGTGTAACAATATACGGACCTTTTGTCAACCTCAAATATTAACATCGAAAACATTTTACTTTTAAAGCAAACGCTTTTTATTGTACCGTGAAAAAGTGGCCTAAGCATGTATACTGTGTGTCAATAAACACAACAATCGCTCAGAACCTAAACAAATGCCAAATAAACTCAATTAAATAAACATCACATATACTTTATGCCCATTGAACATGAACTGGCCTGCGTATTTACAAAACTCGACCTCATATGAGTACGAATTCATTTCAAAGGAATTTCTAAACAACCGGATCCCGACTTCCCAATGGTATTCCAACAAAGCCTGGAAGTTGTAGAGGTATTCCAAATTGTTTACAAAATTCAATCCTAAAGCTTCGAGCCAGATTAAATCTAATTTCAACTTCAAGGTAAGTCTGAAATAAGTCTTCATAAAAGCGGAACCCTTTGATTTAACCCTTTCCGAAGTTGAGCTTGCTGATTGCCCGAAAGTTAGTCTCGCTTGTATTTCGCGTTGTCTTTTTTCGCAGGAAAAAACAAATCGAAAACAAGCAAGTAAGTAATGGCTTAAAAGTGACTTCAGGGATCGAGACCGGTGCGTCGCCGATCCGAGGTTTAGCGGGAGTCTCTCGAAACGTCTTAGCGTAGCGATTACACGCTGCCCCTCCAGTAATCACTTTTCCTTGTTTATTGTACAGTTATACCTTGCTAAACTTGTTTGATATTTTCTTTTTCTTGACTGCACAATGCCAGAAATATTGTCTGTTTATTTTTTGTTTTAATTTATTGACAGTTGTTGGACGGCATAGGAACGAAGCGCCCGCGCTGTCTTTTAGGCAAGCGTAGCCCCCCACGCCGCATCTCCAGGGCACGCACTAGTTGCCGCTGTCGCATACGGTCACTTTTTACTGTCTACCAAACATTATTGGTACACCATACATCGTCCATTCGATGAAATCTGTTACCTGTCCCACTACACAGAGTAAAAACCGCAAACTTTACGTTTTATTACTTCTTCAAGCTTCACTTAAACAATAGTTTCTTACGACAATTTAAACAGCATCTTCGAAGAAAATGATTCGCATTCGCTTTCGAAAACCACTGGTTACTCCGCGGTCCAAATAGGGCCCAAAGGAGCGTTCATTTTTGTAACGGTTCATTTGCAACACAACTTTTAAGTAGTTGAAGCTCGCTCGCTACCTGTTTCCTCAAAACAAATACTTAGTAGGTAGGCAGCTTTCTACTCTATCCTCAACTAAATGTTACGGGGAAAATTTATTTCGCAAACTTATAAATAAAATTTCCAAGTAAAAAATGAGATGAAGTGAAAGAAAGTAGTTAAGAGGAACTTTTTTTTGCTTCTTATTTAAATATTAATAGTGACACATGAGATCAACACATAAAAAGTAAAATAAATAATGACCAAACCAATCGTTAACAAACTAAAAACTAAACCAAAAAAAAAGTATTTACTAACAGCTGCAAACACTTTTGTTACGTTATTTCTTTCTTTTTAATTATAAAGGGTGTAAAACACCTCTTAACGAAGCCGAAAAGCACTGGTTCTCCCTGTAATTGCGATCGTTTTTTTGTTCTACACTATATCTTCTAGTTACGGAGATATTAGGGGTCAAAGTGCCAACTTTTTGCCAAGTATTTTTTTAAATACAAGTTTTTAATGTAAGATTTTAAACACCTCCACGACCCGCGTACTATTCAATACGTCCATCAGGTCAATGTTTTGAGGGCGTTACATTGAGTTCTACCGCAAAACATAATTTAACACCCCCCAAAAAAAGTCGTTTCCCAGCAATAATTTTTACGTAAAGTTACTTAGGTTCATGTACAGAATGCCTTGTTGACGGCTTCGTGATGAGGTGATTTACACGGTGTATATTTATTATATGGTTGATCTCGATGGTCTAGTGGTGACAAATACTATTCCTGAGCATGAGACCCTGGGTTCAACTCACTGATCAGGCAGTGTTATTGGAATTTTACATCAATTTTTCACGGGGTCTCGAATTGTGCGCGGTTGATGACAATAGGCTCGCCCCCTATTACATGGAACTTAAACATAGCTGGCAAAACGTGGAGGTACTGTGGTACACCTCTGCCCAACCCTTCGGGAATGACGGGCGTGATGTCATGATGTTATTTTATAAAAAATAATTTATCACCAAGTGTATATTGCAAAAGACATCGTTACATCTACCCAAAGACGATAAAACCTACACCGACTTCCTATAACAAAAAAACAAACGCTGCCAATGCACCTAATAATTCGCCAAACAAAGAAAACTAGCAACATAAATATTTGTGGAGTGCGCTCGTATTTTACAGATGGGTGCCGACAATGTTCTAAGCATCGGAGTTATGAATCTAAACCGGAAGTACACTGCCGGCAGCCCGGAACCGGATGGGATTCAGCAATTGACGCGAGAGTCCCGCTGAGAACCTTTCTGATCATACTCGTATATATTTTTTAAAAGGAGATATTGACACTGAGTTTATATGACATTCTTGAAGTTTTTAATTTAAAAAAATGGTTGGTAGGTATTTTTTCTTCTGTGAGGTGATGTGTTTTGACAGCATGTTGATATTTTGCAAAATATTTGAATGAAGCCAACGTATTAATGACTAACTTTTTCCCGTGGCTTCAATCGCGTTATGATCGGGAATTGACCCCCGAGAACATTTTTAGGGTTCCGTACCCAAAGGGTCAAACGGGACCCTATTACTGAGTCTTCGCTGTCCGTCCGTCCGTCCGTCCGTCCGTCTGTCACCAGGCTGTATCTCATGAACCGTGTTAGTTAGCTAGTTGAAATTTCTACAGATTATGTATTTCTGTTGATGCTATAACAATAAATACTAAAAACAGAATAAAATAAATATTTAAGGGGGCTCCCCTTTAAATATTTATTTTATTCTGTTTTACCCCCATACAAAAATGTGATTTTATTGCTCGTTTTTATAAATAATGGTACGGAACCCTTCGTGCGCGAGTCAGACTCGCACTTGGCCGGTTTTAAATATTACTTATGAGACTCGGGGATAATGTAGTTTCCTATTAGTGAAAGAATTTCGAAATCGAAGCCGAAGCTGCGAAGATTCCTGCATTCATTCATTCCTGCTGGGAGAGGGTATAGTAGTAAGTAAGGTAAGGGTAAGTAGTTTCTAAGATTTATTGATTGTTAAGTAATATTAGTAGCATTGTTTTTTTTTTAAATATCGTTCCGTTCCCACAGACAAACTGTGAAAACAGTTTTGTGGGGCTTAGTTTTTAAATGAAAGTTTGTATAAAAATTGTTTGATAAATAAATAATAATTCAATCTTTCAAATGTTCAAACATACGAGCTTACAGACTTTACCTCTTTACAATATTAGTAAATTAAGATATTTTGTTATTGTCGACAATTGAACATTATCGATTTTTTGCCAAGTTATTGTAACCATGTTCAAAACATAGCAACACGCAGACTGATAGGTTCTGTTAGTGTTGTGTTTATTAATTATAAAAAGTTTACAGTATTTTTCCAATATAAAATAAACAGGCTTTTCTGGGTGAGCTCGTACCATCGTCGACTTTGTCTCTGTCATCTCTGACCTAGACTAGAGTCAAGAGCAAACCAATCACGAATAAAAAACAAATTTCAAGAGTTACAAAAAAACAACTTTATTTCGACGCTGTTACAGATAATAATTTCGGTATCTCGGAATTCACAATCATAACTACATGAGGGAAAAGTTTATTTATGGTAACTTTACTGCATGCTAACACCTGTTTGATGACGGCAACTTCAAAGAAAAATAAACGTAAAAAGTTTGTTTTTTGTAATTTTACTACCAGCTGGGCAGAAAATCATAAAATATTTCTGTCTGAAGTACCTATGCTGAAATAAACAGGTAACAGGAAAATATCTCGGAAAACGGAAAACTTTTTTTAAACAATTGTTTAAGTAGTTGAAATTCGGTCTGAACGACATGTCAAAACTAGCTAAAAATCCATTATTGTGTACTACTCTTGTGCTACGAAGCTGATTGCTACGAGAAAATGAAATTAATAATTGAAGCGTGAGCTACACACAGACAATACATGGCTGGATACGTATTCGATTTTGCCGTCCAGTCTGTTCCGTGACATGCTGAATCAAACATAATAATTTAATATGCACCTTTTACACTTGCTTAAACGTCATTGAACGCTACGAAGTTTGCTACGAAAGCTCCTACGAATTCGGCTACGAGATGCCGATCGTAGCAAAATATAGTCTTCTGCATAAAACTCAACCACTTCGCAGGAGTTGTTAACCAGCGCAGACAGACATTGGTGCCGCCGGTATTATCCTGAGCACGTGCTCATCGAGCGTGACACATCGGAACTGGTTACACGTAGAACCATAAAGTAAATAATACCAGCAAACAAGGGATGATGGTGCGTGTGACGGTTCCGTAGCGATAACAAAAAACATTTTTAACATTTTTTTTTGGTTGTATTGTTTACCTATATTTTTAAAGGAGGAGGTAATCGTCGCTAAATAATAACAGCGGCACGGATCGGTCTTTAAGGTTAAGCTGTGCTTGCAGAGGTTGGTCCGTGGATGGGTGACCATAATAACATATCGAGTTTCCTCTATCGCTCCGCTTTGGAAAGAGAGGTTTTGTCGAACAATGCTTAACTGATTCGGTCTGCCACTTAATGTTATGGCTTAGAGGCACGTTGATGGCTTCTGGCTGAGTTTATATGCAGTTGCGTGTGCCAGACAAAAGAATTTTCAATAAGGCCTGAAAGTACTTAAGGGGTACTAAAAATCAGGACTTTGCTTACAGGTTCATGAATATTTAGCGTCTACAAAAAAAGGCAGAGTACTCGTATCTACTCGTATACTACAATAATTATAAAAAAGTAAATTTTGTTAGTTTGGATGTAGAAGGTAAACTTCAGAACTGCTAATCCGATTCCGAAAATTCTTTTACTAATGGGAAACATTTTATAATATTATAATCATTCACAAATTAATATTATTTTTAAAACTAGATAACTAAAACTAAAACAACAACAAATTATAAAAGGGCGTCAAAAAACTCCTTCTCAAAACGCTGTCAACTGGTAACATGCCCAAGAGACTAGCGGCGTTGCCACGTTGTATGGCAATACTTAGCATCTGGCCAAAGTAAAACCCAGCCCTTGGGTTAATGGGAAACTACATTATCCCCAAGTATCATACACTACATTTAAAGCGTTCATAACACCACCGAAGACGTGTGCAATAGCTAGCTATTAATACAATATGATACTGTTTTCAGCTACCCTCAATCACACGCATTCCATTCTATTTTTTGTTATGGCAACTAATGCCAATGTCCATTATTCTGCCAATATCAAAGTGTTATGGCAACATGGTGAATTTTAATTAATCAAATTAAAGTTTGGAATTTGAAGGGGAATTATAAATCAAACAGGATTTTTATTAAATTTGTCATCGTTAGGTAAGTTCCTATTGAACATATTTGAATGTCCAGTCCAACCAAATTAGCAGAAATTGTCAACCACCTAAAACATGCTTAAAACCGTATTTTACCCCTGCCATAGCCCCTTCACTCTATTTATTCTTACTATAAACAATACCCCGTTCTGACGTTTTTGCCGAAGCGCACCTCCCATCAATAAGGGTCAATAATTTGCCTCTTATTTTATTCGCAGCCCTACGGTCTTGTACTGACAGATGGGGTAATCAGCCCGAGCCAGGGTGATGCTGACGCAGACTTCACACCAAGGTCTCACCCCGACAGAGGAATTTATTTATCACGTTGTAAATCCACTCATCTTGTTTATGTGCTACAACCTACTTGAGTAAACAGGGAAATTCGATTTCTTCCGGAGTTTTAGATGAGGTATTGCGGCGTCATGGGTTGGAAGAGAAGACTTTTTAAGCCCTTCTATAAAGTTACTTTCTTAAATTGAGACAAAACGATAAAGAAAAAGTTCTTGAAGAGTCCTTAACTGGAACTCCTTTAGAGGAAACCTCGAGTCAAAACGAATTAAATCCATCTATGCGCCTAGCTATGTGTTTTACACATACTTATATGTATTAAATTGTTTCCACATTTGTGCGTTTTTTTAAGCTTAAAGTACCAACAATGCTTTGTCATACTTATACTATTTGAAATGAATATCGATTTGTCTTTTTCTCATGGGGAAAGGCAAGAATTACAGAACGTGACCTACTACGATTCTTATGGGCATACACGCATGCCGGTTGCAAATACTTCGCACCTGACCAAAGTCAATATATATCCTTCATTCGACGTATAAACTTTACAACAGGGCATCTCTAAATCCCGAAGCACTAATCTTTATAGGAGAACGAATCAAACGAAAGGAGAGTTATCACCGAACGTGTGGGGGGTGACGATTGCCCTACCTGTTTCCGACAAGCTGATTTAAAGCCATGGCTGCTAATAAAATAAGCTGCCTAATAAGAGCCTATAGCATCCGGATAAGGATAATTTACACAGGTAACTACAGGTTATTTTAATTGTTGCAGATTGTTTACATTGCCGATTTTATGCATACATATTACCCGTCAATTTCTGCCAAAAATATTCGTGGATTTTCATTTATTTAACATTTTCAAGTACCAAAATAATTAACAATATCAGCTATGTTTCGAATATTTAGAATTTGGATTTATTGTATAAAACGACTGCAAATTTATTGATTTATTTTCTTTTCACAATTTACAACATATCACAAAATAATAACAATACAACTTTTTTTATGCTTTTTATTTATTTTGCTCCAAGCTGAAACCAATATTATTCAGGTTGCTTCGGTATTCTTTTTTTAGTTAGGTTTTTGTTTTTATTTAGGTAAAACATAACAACAAGTACTAGGCTATCATGCGTTCAAGGTGGTATGTATTTTATTAACGTTAGATCCCGTCTTTCTATTCTCCAACCAATCATCAAATTACCGTCAACAGCCAACATTCACTTAAACCCAGGGCATGTTTCTCGAATGTTCGATATCGACACGGCTCGTCACTCGTGATCCCAACCCTGGATCAGGAGCACGTCGACAGTTTTCACCCCATTTGGGGCGGTTTTTACGACACCCACTCATCCGGGTGGCCCTTTCACAACAAACAGTGCGATCAAACGTTTTCGTCTGAATACGATACTAGTCGGACGATGATTGTCGTTTTGAAATCATTGTCGTGGTGCTTGCATTCTGAAGAAATGTTATGGTTGATTATGTTGTGAAATATGAACAATTTAGGTGTATAATGAAGTATATTCTATCTATTTAGATAACAGTTTTTATTTGTTTTCTAGGAAATTGACCAGCAGCTTAATCCATGCAGCTTTGTACCCAAAACGAAAAACGCCACTCATTGACGTTGTACAAATTCCATGTGGCAACGCCAAGACATACACAGACCCTAGAAGGATATGCAATATGCATTGACCTTATTGGTGTGGTTCTTCAGTATGGTGAGGTGCGTAGTATTCGCTCGTAGCAGGTGGCTCTCTGTGGTTTCTGCCTACCACCATGGGAAAAAGTCGTGAGTTTACACTATTAATTACGTATATTGGTATGTAAAATCTTGTGTGATAAAAAACTGGAGATATTTTATTTATATTTAATTTGATTTTATATCGGGAACTCGAAACAAATAATAAACATGGTAAATATCCCGTAGTAAATGTTATTAATAGTGGAGATATTTAACCTTTAACAAAATCGAATTTTTTTTGTTCTACACCATACCTGGGAACCTTCTAGTTACGGAGATATTAGGGGTCAAAGTTCCAACTTTTTAACAAGTATTTTTCTAATTACTTTAAACTCCTCCACGACCCCAATATTCAATCCGTCCAACAGCACGATGTTTTGAGTGAATCACAATTCATCTCAGTTTGAATGTAGCCTGCTTTGAACTCTATATCATAGGTTAGGTTCACAAAAAGCTCCTATTAGCCATAAATTCAAAACGTTTCATTATGCCGTCGCGTCTCCACCGTCTATGGTGTAAAATACAGCATAATTCACGCCTAGTGCATATTTCTATCGCACAGACTACAAAAGAAAATAAAAGTTTGTTCTACGTATCAGACCGGCATTTTCGTTGCCAAGGAAACGGTTTAACTGCTTTCTACATAATTATTCTTCTTCTCCAATACTAGACAAAAATGAGCACTAGTAAACATGACCCCTTTTGGACTTCGCCACAGTTGGGTGATACCTACACCACAGGATTAGCGATTGGTTTTAATTTTTAGATATAATTCAAATTCCTATTTAACTGTGTCCTATGATAGGTATTGATTCATATTTAATCGTTTAAAAAAAAAAACGTTGGCCCACGCTAGGATTTTCTCCTGTAACGTGGATACGGCCAGACCTGGAACAATTAGCTGTAGGTCATACAAATATTTGTTACATGCGGGAATAGGGGATAATCCAATTTTTTTTTCTTTGTCCGTCGGGTGGTTTATTGAAAAGTATTGGACATGTATTTTTTCTTTTTTCACGTGGTCATAAAATTACGAAGATATATTGAGTTGAAATGGCGCATGACGTCACATGTAGGTAAGTTTTATACCTACTTGTGACGTAGTGAGCCCCCACTCTACAACTTTAATGAGTTTTAACTAAGTAATTTTTTGATATTTTGATAAAACAAAAAATACGTGTCTAATATTTTTGTATTACCTGTCTGACGGACAAAATAGTATGTCGTTTTCTTTACCCAGTCCGCACCCCTATTGAATCCGCGACACGCAGCGTAGCAGTCGATCGCTCAACCGTTACACTAACCGTGCCGTCAATATCATTCAAATGATAAGATTCCACTCTAAACGTGACATAATAGCCTGGGGGGTGAGCCTATTGCCTCCGGGTACAAACCTAGACCCCGTGGCTGCTACTGACAAATTTCTGCTGAAAAAACTCAGTAAACTTATATTTCAATATTCAGAATACTTAAGTAACAAACATCACACGATTTACTTTCAAATTCACAACACCTATTTTCAGCAACTCTGCAAAAACTTTTGAAACATGTACATACCAGGTAGAGGAACCTATGTAGGTATATTCCGATTGAATTTGCAAATGGTAGAAGAATATCGTAAAATATCGTCGCAAACATAAATGCTGTTGGTCGCGTTATTTATACGCTGGTTTTGAACGGTGCCCCTTTTAACGGCAGGCTTTAAGTGCTACCCATGGTCCGGCAGGATTGGAGATCGCAGTAAGTCAACTGCTTTGAGCGATACACAAAGGTGATTTGCATAAACCGACTGTAGGTGGCATGGTAGATGTGTACTGGCTTGATATATCGCTGCGAAGTTTGAAGAGAGTCAATTTAAATCGAGAAAGTTCTTTGTCTTTGAGCTGTGAGCGCGTTAGGTTATGCTGTATAGAGTTTGTGATCGGGAGATTGTCGATAGCTACTTAGAGTTCACGATATAATATGTAAGTATTTTCTAAATGCTTATATTTACAAACAGGGCTCACGAGATAATAATTCATTAATGATTTCAAAACTTTGCGACCGATAGGATTTCCTGCCGAAAAAAATCATGAACATCCAATCAAACTCTTATGGCCTATTTAATCCTATTATTCGAAGAAATTTCCAAATATCTTCTTGCAAAATTTCACTCTTATGGAACCAGCCATTTTAATTACATTATTATTTTAGCAATAGAATATTCATTATAAAATTTGACGTTATAATATTTGACGTTTGCTGGGTCGCTCATAACTTATGACTTCCACCATAATTATCAATTCAATGAAAAAATTTTGTAAATAAGTACCCGTACCTACCTTCAACAAAATTAATATTTTATTGAGTGTTCTTGTTGGTTTTAACAATAATCCCTTTAGTAAAATTGATACCATCGCTATGAGAATATTGCGTCTTTCGTATGAAACGTGGAGATAAACCTTGAAGAAATTAGGCAACCCGCTCAACAAAACATAACGAACTTCTAATCATTTCAAGCAACATCTGTGTCAATAGTATATTGTGTATTAAGGGCGGTAAGTAAGGAATTACGATCGAGGCTCTAGTAGAAGCCCGAAGTCGAAGACTGAGGGCTTTCTGAGTCGAGGTTCGTAATTCCCGTACCGCCCGTGAAACATACAATGTTTTTCATCACACTTGCGAGTTAATAATTATGAATATACACAAGTCAGCACACATATTATTACGAAATACGTGAACTGATTTGCGGATGGCGGGCTGTTTGCCCACACCACAGATTATACAAATGTTTTGTTCAGAAACTTTAAAGGCAAAATACTTACCTAGGTATATACAGCCATGACGGAGTGTAAAAAATAAAAATTTCGACGTTTGGATACAAAAAACTATCGATTATTTAGATTTTAGAACATTAGTTGAGTAGTTAAATAACATGTAGCGAGATTGAATGAAATTCCTGTTTAGATAACATTTTAAGACAATTTTTCAATTGCGTGTAAACTCCTTGCTTGATGAACTTGCATGACCTGTGTGCTGTCAAGCGGTGCTGTAAATTAAAAAAAAATTACTTACAGCCCTAGGGTTTTATATGGGGCATTACAGCCAAGTGTTTACGTGCAAGTGTGATGAAAATTAAAAAAAAAAATACTTACCGCCCTAGGGTTTTATATGGGGCATTACAGCCAAGTTAACCTGTATGTTATGACACTGTTTACGTGCAAGTGTGATGAAAAAATTATTTCGGCAAAAATATAAGAAAACTAGCTGTACCCAGCATGCGTTGCAATGCACTTTTTACTACCCACCTACCCTATCCGACCTACCTACCCTATCCTACCTACCCTACCCGACGCTACCTACCTACCTACTCTACCCTACCCTACCTACCTACTCTACCCTACCCTACCCTACCCTTACTACCTACCTACCCTACCCTACCTACCTACCCTACCTACCTACCTACCCTACCCTACCTACCTACCCTACCCTACCTACCTACCCTACCCTACCTAACCTACCCTACCCTACCTACCTACCCTACCCTACCTACCTACCCTACCCTACCCTACCGTATCCTATATCCGTCTCCTGGTTCTAAGCTACCTCCCCACCAATTTTCAGTCAAATCGGTTCAGCCGTTCTTGAGTTATAAATAGTGTAACTAACACGACTTTCTTTTATATATATAGATATCTGTCACCAATCTACAGGGTGTAACATATGTGGGTGTGAAGTCTCGCCGACACTCCGTCGGCGGCGCCACTTCTGCACTTCCAGCCGTGTCCGACAAACTCGTTAAAAGTTGGCGAAACAACGGAAGCACCGTTACTTGGAGACACCGAGACTCCGACACACTTGCGACTCGACGTTAAGTAGAAAAGTATAACACGACAATAATATGAAACATTTTGTTGTCAGACAAAACTAACGCCGGGGATATTTAAGCTGATATGTACAGTTCAAGAAGTTTGCACTTTTGTATTTTTCATTTTGTTGTTTGTTGGTGTTGTTTGTGATCATTTGAGATAGCTTTGTGATCGTACAAATTACCTTAAAATATCATACAGACACTATTTACTGAAGATCAACGATACGTCACGTTGTATGACCATGGACGTGAGAGGACTGGAGCATTTCAGTGTCTTGAGTGTTGGTAGAATATTCGAATGGTGACCATGTATTTCCACACATCAGGCTACATTATTTTAAAATTCGTTCATTTTCTGGAGCCCTGACAGCCAGAAGGCGTTGCGACAGACCTCGTAGAAGATGGCGGGACGAGCTAGACAAGACCAGCGACCAATGGTCCACAGTGGCCCTGGTTCGAAACAACCCGTATCACTTCATTAAAATATTCTATAGGGGGTATCGAAAATTGACTAAACAAATTTTTCATGCAACTGTATTTTTAAGCAACAACAACTACGCAGTTGAAACTGTTAAAATAAAATATTTTAACGACACAAATAAATGCGTAGGTATTCCAGCAGTAGTCTAAAGAACAATAGCGGTTCAGTGTGGTCGTCGTTAAAATTATAAATACCCCCGGCTCACTAACTGCCCCTGTATTCCGTTAAGAGGATTCCCAAAGCTGTAAATTGCGTGCGCGAAATATTTACGAGACAGGCTTTCGCGGCATTACAACGACTATGTGCATACATTACGCCGCGCGCTTGTTGCAAAAATGCAACAACATGGACGGGCTATTGCAATAACAATCCGCCACCAACTAGATAACTGCGCTGTTTATTGGCCATGACGCTTTACTACGAGCTTGCACCAATTGGCACTTACCTTTACGATAAATTCTCTTAATAACTTTACATGACTATTGCTGTTAGCAGTTCAGACTATTAAAAACTATGCAGCTTTTTTATTTTGCCTCCATTTCACCGCATTTCTTTGTGTTTTTTAGTAAAATAATAAATTCTTTCTAATAAAAGCTAATATCATCTGCATACGCTATTACCAACACGCGCACGAACGAACTCGTGAAAGCTTGCAAAAAGAAAACAGTTTTAAATAAAAAAAAAAGTTCAGATTTTTCTGTTTTTACACTAGTCTCGCTGCAGCAGGAGTACGGTCACTGAAAAAAGGGGAAACAAAAACGATTCGGCTAACCGCCAAGCGTTAATAAATTCTTCGAATTTGCGGAGAGAGGGCTGCGCTGCGGAAAACGCTGTGTCCGAGCACGACCGGCTGTCCGCCAACACTGGACATAGCACAGGACACACCACAGCACTAGCATTTAAAAAATGTGTGTACACTTTACTTTTATGTCAAGTGCCATAGAATACTGTCTTACAAAGAAGCTACCTACTTACATTAACTTGAAACGGGCACGGGCAGTTCTTTACATAAATACTGAATTAAATTGTATTTTTGACCAAGTATTATAAAAACCAGCTTTAACCGAGACATGTGCAGACCACCAGCATAACTTAAAAATTGATTCCTAAATTAGCCATTATGCAATCAAGTTTCCAATGAAATTGTCGAACAGACTGAGTTTCTTGCAAAAAAAAAAGGATTAGCGAAAAAAATATGTTTTTTTTTATTAGGAAACCTGTGGCATAGGTTCTAAATCAATCAATCTGTGTCCGCGCATCAACTTTGCAGTTGATCTAAAGATTTTGTATAGGTGATATATTTACCGTTTAGCTCGTAGGAACCAATCAAAAAGAGAACCCGCGGAAGACCACAGATTCTGATGTTCTCAAAATATCAAAAATACCAAATGCAAAGCTAGTTCGAGGTAGGTACGCTTCGAAAATATCAAAATATTACAGTTTAATGAGTGCTATAAAAAGCCACAATAAACCTTCAGTGTCAAAGCAATCATCTTTAATATCTTCTACTTCAGCATTAGAAACTGTCCAACTTTAATGAGACCTGTCAATTTTGTTCCTCTTGCCGCGGTGTCAAAAGATCACAGATTTAGCCAAGGAAATCTTTGATCTCATTTCCTATCAAATCAGAGCATCGATTAAATTTAAAACTCGCTAACATTAGCTGACAGAAAGAATTTTAAAGTTAAAATAAGTAATAAAAGGAGCAGACGTTGTTCTGGGAACGCTTATTAGGATTGCTGTTTTTGTCTGGAAAAATGTGAACCGTGTGAACGTCAAAATTAAGCAGTTCTTTGGTGTTTCAGCGGTATAATCTATACAATTAAAGTGTCTGTTTGCAATTTCAAAATAACAGCTTATTAGGGTTCCGTCAAACGGGACCCTATTACTGAGTCTTCGCTGTCCGTCCGTCCGTCTGTCACCAGGCTGTATTTCATGAACCGTGATAGGTAGCCAGTTGAAATTTCTACAGATTATGTATTTCTGTTGATGCTATAACAACAAATTAATACTAGAGCCTGAATAAAATAAATATTTATTTTATTCAGGTTTTAGTATTAATTGTGGGGGCTCCCATACAAAAAAGGTTTTTGCTCGTTTTTATAAATAATGGTACGGAACGTTTCGTGCGCGAGTCCAATTCGCACTTGGCCGGTTTTTTTATTGAATGCATATGAAAGCATACGGTACTTATAACAAACACAACAACATTTCATTAACTTTTGTCGGTCTGTTTGTTCCGTGGCTAATCTCCGAAACGGCGGAACCGATTTTGACGGGACTTCTACTTGCAGATTTTAGAAAAAAAAACCTCTGCAAACCAATAAAACCCGATTCAAATAGGGAAGTAAAATTTTTATAATAATTTCACGCGGACGAAGGTCGCGGGCGACAGCTGGTGCTTATCATTATATGAGTAACAAACTATCATAAGTAATTATAAGTATATAAACCTACCCCAAGTAGACCTGCGTTTCCCAATATCTAAAAAGCTACTACATCAAATAAATCATCTACGGTACATCAGGAAATCTATCTACGGTCTTCGATTGTAGGATAGGTACCTAGTTATGTACCTACCTACCCAGTACATTCGACGTGACTGTTTCATCCTACTTTTTCCGTTTTCTTTAAATCATATCTTTTGGCGTCTCGATGTGTATCAGGAGTATGTACCTATTATCGATGCTAATGGTAATTTTTATAAAATAGAAAGGCATTTGGTTTTTTTTTTATGTAGGGTGGAGTGGGGTTGTCACGATCGCAAATTCGGCTGCGACTATGGGGTTTTAGTCTTACAAGAGCTCCTGAAATATAAACTTGGGATTTTTCGTTGTATTTTTACTTATTCTGACAAGTTGATCTGGGTTTTGCAAAAAACTTCAGACGTCTACGATGCTTTTTCAGCGGGAAATCTCATGCTCAGTAATCGTGATTGCTACAACTACAGCCACGATAGCAAAAAAAAAAAAAACAAAGTATTATAAACATGGATTTATTATCAACAATTACCTCATATATTCTAATCACAGGATATCAAATTACATACAATCAAAATATTCTATCAATCACAATACATTATAGAAACTTACATTTAAATTAAAAAAGTCAAATACAAAAAGCATTAGAAGTCAGCCAAACATTAGTCATCATCACGAAATACAAGGATCATACTTGAACTTTGGCTACCCTTGAAATATTACAATATATTATACTAGTTTCTCAAAATTAGATTTAAAATATGGCGATTATTCAGTTGAATTTATTGGTCATAACTTTATTTACTGCACCAAAATCATAAAATTGCGTCAAGTTTTAGAGAAAATATTTTGTTACGGTTACGTAAAATAAACTACTCATTATTTCGTTTGTTACGTGTTTTAAAAACCACCAAGTTTTTTATCAAGCCCTAGTAAAATTGAACGAGATTTTAGAAATCTCAATAAATTAAAATGTCAGTATAATAGAAAATTACAATGTTCTGTTTCTTCATGTAGCACATTTCATAGGCAACATAACAAGCTCTATTCATAAATATAAATCAAAAACAAGATTATTGTTCAGAAATAGTGGAGACATACATAAATACACATTATATTACTACCTCGTCAATAACTTTTAATTAGTCTCATTGCTAAAAAATTACGTCTAAAAATTAAAACTATTTCTAAAGCTAGCAAACAAACCAGGTACCTAAAACAAACCTGATATCAAATTCAGTCCTTTGCCACAGAACGCTAATAAAACATCGTCAATACAATCATAATGCGTCATATGACATAACATACTGTTTACACTTGCACACAAAAAACGTTTTGCATAAACCTAGGAGCTTGGTGGCATTTTAGCCAGTTCATAAATAGTTTCGCCTCTCAACTGGTGCAGGCTGGATACTTTGGCTAAGGATGTGTCTAAATATTTGTTGTACACTGCCCTATATTTTGAGTTGTCTACATTGATGACAATTTTGGCTAGTTTCCTGATGATGGGGTCAATGTGTTCTAGGGAGTATCCTGAGTAGTAGGAGAGTGTGGGTGTCCATACCTCTTCCAATCTCCTGCTCGAAAGCAGGTACAAGGACAGGCATATAGCGGCGGCAGCTAGCTCTGATGGCCGGTAGTGGGCCATCGTGTACTCGACGAGACAAAGATCTACGAAGTATTTGGCTAGGTGGTGATTCTTTGATGTCCCATGTGCAGCTTTTACAAACCTGGAAAAAGTATCATTGTTGTCAAACTACTTTTTGGTTAAAAGGAAATTAAAAAAGGAATGCCTAACTAAGGCCAAGATTACTATGACTATTAACTGCAATGAGAAACCACACAAGATGTTTCTTACAGGTGGAGGTTACAGAGTCTCTAGATAAGTATTTATAGGACGGCTCATACAAAGCGGCCAGTAAACTGACTAGTCACATCATATCGAATCAACTATACAGGGTGAAATTGAACAGATGCGACAAATTTAAATATACAATAATACGTGTTGTCAACAAAATTTAGAACATATCAAATGTAAAATTAAAAAAGAATCTAACAGTGTTACGAAAAACGTTAAAATAATTAAAGTATCAAAGAATGTCGCGTAGTGGGCACGATTTAGGTATACATTCTCGCTATGAATGAATCGCGCCGCCCCCGTCCGCCCGGCCGCCCGCGCATCTCTTTCCCGCGCGCACGATTAATAAAAATTTTGTGAAACCAAATTTCCCTTCATACTGTGTCGGCTGAGGACGATCAAAAATACAATAAAAGTAAATAGTAAAACAATGTTTTAGTAAGAGCTTATTCCTGAATAATGTTTGTTACAACAACAAATCAATCATTGTATTTTTGGCGTATTTAAAAAGTTGGAATCACAGTATTTACAATAATTATTAAGTATTTACACTAAATCAAATCAGTACACTTACGTGTATTTTAATAATTGTTCAAAATGTCCACCTCAGTTTTGTAAACACAATTGAGCACGGGCGCCGCAAATTGTCCTTAAGTTTTATTAGTTTTTGTGATTTTACAGTTTCGATTGCACTCCTGATTTTTTGTTTTTTAGCTCGTCTGTCCAGCATGTTTTGAGTGATTCTTAGAATTCTTCCCAATGAAGGTGGGACATTAGGATATTTTAGCCGAAATCTTCGCTGCGTTTCACGTAGATTTCTTACGGTGTTGTACCACACGACAATATCAAGATACTGTACGTTTGTTAACGGTTCACAACTATTTCGTCTCGTCCTAGGCATTGTTATGACAAACACAAGACAAAAATATAAATTATTCGCAATACGTAAAGTAGGATTTGCGGAATGCGCGCGCGACCGTGACCTACAAACGTTTTAGGACGACTAATGAACTAAGGAAGGGTAGGTGGCGGGCGGGGCGGTCGCCGGGAAGGGATGTCGGCGCTGGCGCTCATGCGAGGTTTGGCAACGTCGCGCGATACTTACACTAGAAAATAGGCAAAATTAGGTAAATGACCGCTATGAACGGCAACGGGATTATTGTGCACTGCGATGAGTAGGACGAGATTTTTTGATACTTTAATTTTTCTTATTTATTTTGCATATTAATTTATTTTGCTGGAGTACCGATAATTCGTACTTAAATAAAGATAATAACATCAATGGACCATTTTAAAGCGATAATCACGTAATTTTTTTAACGATTTAGATTGTAGAAAAAACAGTTTATAATTACTATGTTACTGTAACTGAAGCTGCCATTTCTTTTTGTCGCATTTATTCAAAGTCAGCCTGTATATTAGGAATTTAAAAAGAAGTTAGGGTGTGTGTTGAACGGTTAATACATACCTTCTCAAAAAGCTGAGAGGAATAGGTCTAGCAAGGCAGAAGCCAAGTTTCGACATGATGTCCCTCTCACACTGGAAGACATCGGCTTTGGAGTAAGCGTTGTCGGTCACATACACGAAGTCGCCGACGTCGGGCGAGTAGATCTCTTCGTACTTGCTAGCTATGAACATCGCCGTCACGCCGACTAGCTGCAGCTGATTCCGTTGAACGTTTGGTACCGCCTATAAATGACAATTGATTAGTTTTTTATGGGCAAGGATGAAAAGTAAACCACAAACTGGAAGAATTGAGCTGACTTTTTCTACATGCATATACAAGAGCTCCAGAAGGCTTGGTTTGTAATGCTTTCGGGCGCAACATAATTGAGATTTTAGATATATAAAAATCTGCCAAAACTTTTACCAATACAATGCAGATAATAGGAGATAATCCAATTTATTTTTTCTTTGTCCGTCGTGTACGTTACCCCAGCAAGAAAGTATCTCCTAGAGTTATATGAGTAGAACGTATAGTTGGTGCCTTATCTGCTGTAAATGTGCCCCCACTTAAAAAATGTGTGCCCCCTGTCGTTTTGAAAAAAAAAGGTAAAAACGATTCTTGCTGGGGTAACGTTTTTCTAGCAGGAAAATTCTAAACGAATGATCGGAGAGAGAAAAATTGTGCATGGCCAGAGAGCTTATATGTGTGCCAAAATGTGCCCCCAAAAATAAAATCTGTGCCCCTTCAGATTTTCGAGATATTGCATTTCTTGCTGGAGTAACGTTTTGATGAATCGTATATCTCTAAAACCATTGCATGTGCCCCTGTAGAAAAAACATACACGAGTAGCTCTTAATGTGTGCCCCTATGTGCCCCAATTTAGATTTAAGAAAATATTTATAGTTTTCAAGTTATCGCGGTTTTATGAAAACCCGAAAAAATATCGCAGCGCTTAAATGAGACAAGGTATAAGTTCGCTGAAAACTGTATTCGGTCCTTCTTGGCGCTAATAATAACCATACAAAGTTTCAAAACTGTTCATGCATGCGTTTTTGAATTATCTTGCTAAAAGTCAAAACGATGGTGTCATAACTTTGAAGGCAAAATACAAGGAACTGGCTCAATCCCAGATGTGTCGGTGTAAACCAAAATAGTGTGCCCTTAGTCAAAAATATATGGTGAAAATATTGAGCTTGGAATGATTCTCATTAAGTAAATATAAACAAAAAACCAAAATATGTAAACAACGGCTGGTTATCCGACCAAATTCCAATGACTACTAAAAAGCGACGGTTTCATACATATCGATGACCTTCTTTACTTTACACACGTGTTGTTGTGCCTGAGTACACTGAAGTAGAAAAGTAATAAGAAATAAAATAAAGTTGGTATTGAATTATATTCTACTAGCTGTTTCTATGACCTTACACATGTTTAGTACATTATAAATAGTAGCCTAAGTGCTATTCCAAGGTAAGCTATCTTCTCCATTCTAAATTTCATTAAAATACATCCAGTAATTTGCCAAGTCAAAAAGAGGTAGCTCTTTTTTTGTATATAAATAAAAAAACCCGTATTTGTCTTTAAATATATATATACTAGCTGTACCCAGCATGCGTTGCAATGCACTTTTTACTACCCACCTACCCTATCCGACCTACCTACCCTATCCTACCTACCCTACCCGACGCTACCTACCTACCTACTCTACCCTACCCTACCTACCTACTCTACCCTACCCTACCCTACCCTTACTACCTACCTACCCTACCTACCTACCCTACCCTACCTACCTACCCTACCCTACCTACCTACCCTACCTACCTACCCTACCCTACCTACCTACCCTACCCTACCCTACCTACCTACCTACCCTACCCTACCTACCTACCCTACCTACCTACCTACCCTACCTACCTACCCTACCCTACCTACCTACCCTACCCTACCCTACCTACCTACCCTACCCTACCCTACCTACCTACCCTACCCTACCTACCTACCCTACCCTACCTACCTACCTACCCTACCTACCTACCCTACCCTACCTACCTACCCTACCCTACCGTATCCTATGTCCGTCTCCTGGTTCTAAGCTACCTCCCCACCAATTTTCAGTCAAATCGGTTCAGCCGTTCTTGAGTTATAAATAGTGTAACTAACACGACTTTCTTTTATATATATAGATATATTTATTGATAAGCCGTAGGTTAAAGTAAGTTTTTCATCATTATGTAGTTACAGAATTATAATCATCAAAATCACCAATACAACCCTACAAGGCTACAAGTTCATCAAGGCGTAGGAACAAAAAATAATAGAAAAAGTCATTCCTACAGCTTTATAAACTTAGAGCGTTGTATTGACGATTTTGAGGATTATAATTCTGTAACTACATATGTCTTACAGCCGCGAATAATATTTTTAACCGACTTCTAAAAAAGGAGGAGGTTCTCAATTCGGATGTTTGTATTTTTTTTTTTTTTTTTATATTTGTTCGCGCATTACTCCGTCGCTTGCCAACCGATTTGGAAAATTCTTTTTTTGTTGGAAAGGGTATACTTCCCAAATGGTCCCATAGTCATCAACTCGGAATCTGATGATGGAATCTTGGCGAAATCGAGGGAACTCTTCAAATTTTATAGGAAAACGTACAGTAATTTTGGTATTTTCAACAACAAGTGAAGCATTTGCGTCCAATAAGAACCATTCTACCATCAGATCTGATGATGAATCCAAGAGACAGGCTTCGGAACTCAATAACAAGGCAATGAATCTTAGCTGTGTTTGGGCTTGTTGGAATTGTAACGGTATGAATTTTCCAGGTGTATACACCGATTACGCTGAGATTTATGATCCGATTTGCGTGATTCTTCTTTAGTTTGATGTGGAATACCTGCCATTTGGTCCCATAAAAAATTTATATAGTTTGGCCATATAGTTTTCATTTTATTAAAAAATTTGTTATATGTAAATTTTTCACGTATGTACACCGATTTCTCCGTGATTACTGGACCGGTTTACATGATTTTTCATTCATTTGGTAGAGAAGCTTGCCTGGTGGAGCCATATGAATTTTATTATCTTTGCTTAGGTACTTTTTGAGTCATCCTCTTAATTATACATTTTGTCCTTTGTCGTATGTATGGACGATGTGCTGGTGTCTAGTTACAATGTAAAAATTATACTTGACTAGGATTAAAGTGAGATACCACAACTGAAAAGGCTAAAATAAAAACTTTTTTACAAAAAAAAATAACCGACTTCCATAAAACACTAAAAAGTGGCAAATAATTTTAGTTTCGGAAGTCGGTGGCAAAAAAGTAAATGAAACAAACAAGTCACCGACTGCCGAAACTAAAATTATTTGCCACTTTTTAGTGTTTTATGGAAGTCGTATTATTAGATAGATAGATATCGTATTTTTTTTTGTAAAAAAGTTTTTTAATCAACATACAACCTAGCACTGGCCTGCTCGGTGGCTCCGTGCATAGCGATTTGGTCTTTGGACGGGGGCAGTCTGCCGTACCATGGTCGCCTAGACACTTTACGCATCTGTGCGGCGCATGGCATTTGGCTTGGCTGTGTCCGTACAGCTGGCAGCGGTGGCACTGCCCTACTACGGTTGAGCGGTAAGGCTTCTCTATTGAGATGCCTGTGAGGGAGCATACCGACTTCACTTTGAAGATCGGGTGGTGTCCTTCTACTGGGTCACAAATGACCAGTACCATGTCGTACTGGTTGTGTATTGAATGCGCCGCTCAACACACATTTTGGACACGTCTGTCCATTTCCGTTTGTCCTGAATGAACAACGGGGGAGGGGGCTTCAGCCTCACTTGCTGAAGAGTTAGCCTTAGGGGTGGTTGACCTGCTGGTATGAGCAGCGGCGGACTTTTGGAGCGGGGACCGGGGAGGTGGGGCAGGAGGCCTCGGGAGAGGGGATGAGAGGGAGCGCGACTAACTTTTTGGCCATGGCGGCCTGAGAGTTTTTGGCCTTCTTCCTGTTGCTCTTTCCGACAACTTGGTAGTCGTCTTCAGAGGACGAGGAAGCGGAGCAGGAATCTATAATCGATTACACAACGTGCAAATAATTTCTAATATTTATAGGTAGGAAATTTGATCTGTGATTTGATGCAATAATTACTTTAAGAATTAAAATTAAGGGAATATAAATAATAATTTCCACATCAACAAGCTGTTTCATTAATATAGTCACAAGGTGCATTTAATATATTTTTTAATTAGCCCCCAAAACTTTTGAACGCGACTGTACGAACAACAGCTTAGGTATAATACGTCCAATAAAGAAGGTCATCGATATGTATGAAACCGTCGCTTTTTCGTAGTCATTGGAATTTGGTCGGATAACCAGCCGTTGTTTACATATTTTGGTTTTTTGTTTATATTTACTTAATGAGAATCATTCCAAGCTCAATATTTTCACCATATATTTTTGACTAAGGGCACACTATTTTGGTTTACACCGACACATCTGGGATTGAGCCAGTTCCTTGTATTTTGCCGTCAAAGTTATGACACCATCGTTTTGACTTTTAGCAAGATTATTCAAAAACGCATGCAGGAACAGTTTTGAAACTTTGTATGGTTATTATTAGCGTCAAGAAGAACCGAATACAGTTTTCAGCGAACTTATACCTTGTCTTATTTAAGCGCTGCGATGTTTTTTCGGTTTTTCATAAAACCGCGATAACTTGAAAACTATAAATATTTTCTTAAATCTAAATTGGGGCACATAGGGGCACACATTAAGAGCTACTCGTGTATGTTTTTTCTACAGGGGCACATGCAATAGTTTTAGAGATATACGATTCATCAAAACGTTACTCCAGCAGGAAATGCAATATCTCGAAAATCTGAAGGGGCACAGATTTTATTTTTGGGGGCACATTTTGGCACACATATAAGCTCTCTGGCCATGCACAATTTTTCTCTCTCCGATCATTCGTTTAGAATTTTCCTGCTAGAAAAACGTTACCCCAGCAAGAATCGTTTTTACCTTTTTTTTTCAAAACGACAGGGGGCACACATTTTTTAAGTGGGGGCACATTTACAGCAGATAAGGCACCAACTATACGTTCTACTCATATAACTCTAGGAGATACTTTCTTGCTGGGGTAACGTACACTTGTCCGTCGGGTAGTTTATTGAAAAATTTTGGACTCGTATTTTTTCTTTTTTCACGTGGTCATAAAATTACGGAGATATATTGAGTTGAAATGGCGCATGACGTCACATGTAGGTAAGTTTTATACCTACTTGTGACGTAGTAAGCCCCCACTCTCCAACTTTAATGAGTTTTAACTAAGTAATTTTTTGACATTTTGATAAAACAAAAAAAAAAAGTGCGAATCTTGCTCGCACACAAGGTTCCATAGCCCCAAACAATATAATAACAATGTTTTGAACGGTCATTCATTAGTAAACCTTCACTCAACTGCAAAACTAAATTTGTTTTTCATAGTAAGTTAATGAAAAACAAAGTTACTGCTGCATTTTGGTGAAAAAGTCCCATATCTCAAAAACTACATATCAAATCTTATTCAAACCAATTTTCGTTGAAAGTTTTTTTTACGTTCTACATCCCCATATTATTTTCAGAATTTTTCTCGTCTTACTTTAGAAATTAGAGGGGGGGACACTTTTTACTACTTTGGAAGTGTCTATCTTTCAAAGATTGACTTTGAAAAAAAAAAGGTTTCGGGAACCTCAATGTCATTTTTAAAGACCTATCTATAGACACCCCACACGTATAGGTTTGTTAGTTTTTTTTAGTTTCAGTTCCATGTATGGGGGGATATCCATATCTAGTTTTTTTTTTAATTTTGTGCAAAAATCATGATGCGGTTCACAGAATACATCTACCTACCAAGTTTCAGCTGTGTAGTCCTAATAGTTTCGGAATAAAGTGGCTGTGACATACGGACGGACGGCCAGACAGACAGACAGACAGACAGACAGACATGACGAATCTATAAGGGTTCCGTTTTTTGCCATTCGGCTACGGAACCCTAAAAATACGTGTCTAATATTTTTGTATTACCTGTCTGACGGACAAAATAGAATGTAGTTTTCTTTACCCAGTCCGGTCCCCTATTACCAACCCACAAGACACCAACCACACCTCAGTATGTATACCTAATGGACTATACACACCAAAGCCGGCGACATTGACGGCACGGTTGGCATACTAGCTAAGAGATTGACTGCCACGCTGCGTGCCGCGGGTTCGATTCCCGCACGAAACAAATATTTGCAGGAGCTACAGATAGTTGTTCTGGGTCTGGCTGTTAGTGTATGCGAGTTTTAAATGTTTGTGAATGCACCCACTGAACCTGACGAACTAATTGCAGACGAAAGTGTCCGACATGGCCACCTTTGGTGTGTAGAGTCCTTAATAGGGCATCATATTAATTTTTAATTATACATATTGCGCAGTTGAATATTGATCATCTAAAAGATAAAACTCACGGCACAGAATTACGCCATTCTGCACGCACATACTAAGCGTACAAAATGGAACTGGAATGAATGTAACGGAGTTTATTTACCTGTAAATATCGGTCAATTATTCCAACAGTCAAATGGAATGTCTCCAGCACTAAAGAGAACTGTCTCTGTACCTCCACAAGCCAATCAATAAGAGTTGCCCTCATCTTTCCAGTGATTACAGTCTGGAAGGGAAAATATGAACAAAGTAATGAATAAGAAGGCGAATTCTGAAACAACTCAGAATTATGTGAACACAGATTACTTATATTTTTATGACAACTGAAATTAGTGGATCTATACAAACCTGTTTCCTCAAATGTTCGGGCTCAATAGGATACTTCACTTCTAACTCAGTCAAATATTTGTAAATATCCTTTATGTAGATGGACATAAGTAGCGGGCTATTATTATCTCCAGCATCAATATCTTCAATGTCATTAGGGAGTTCAGGAGTAGTATTCAGGTCATTATTCAATAAGGCTGCATATCTTTCAACTTTGTTCCTGTCAATGATTGAAGTCTTCTCGTAACCCTCTTCAATTTTTAACTTTCCAAGTGATTCGGTCGGTTCTTTTAGGATTGGTTTCAAAGCTTTAGATTCTCTATTTTCTTTTAGCGTTGGCAGCTTGGATGTCTTCTTAGTTTCTTGAACTTTCTTGGTCTGAATGTAAATGTTAATGGATTCTTTCAGTTCAGCTGGCTTGTTTTGAGCGTCTTTCAGGATAGCCTATAATTGAGTTTTGTTTTAAACTAGGTAGAATTAACATTACTGATTTTCATCAACCACATGTAATTGTATTACATAATTAAGTCCCTTACCTACCATGAACTTATAATCATATTAGTGTAAAATTCTTAGGTAATTACAGCAGTGACAAGTATTTCCTTTATTTTATTAATTATAAAACACCATGTGGTGTTAGTAAAGTATTAAATAGAAGCTAGAGAGAATATTGAACACAAGCTAGTTAGTAGTTTACAATGAATGGCCTGATTTTAAGGCCGACAAGATAAGCATTATTATCATTATTAAATTCCAATCATATCAACACAATCATGCTAATTTGTTGATGAATGATGAAAAATCTTAGTAAGTGAAGAAAGCAGGTAGGACGTCATCAGCTGCGGAATTACATTCAGATACTAGTATGGACCTGCACTTTTGAGGACTTCAGTATCCATAAAGACACCAAGGACTCACAATGACCTACTGCAGCTAGTAGTAGTTCATAGTATCATCATCTGCCTAGCCTTTTTCCCAAACTATCTTGGGGTCGGCTTCCAGTAGTAGTTCATAGTATATATAGAGTTAATTTATGGCTCCAAAATTATCATGAGAGAAATCACTTGCCACCAATTACAAAAGCTGCCAATCACATTTTTATTTCCAATCAAGTCCAAGAATTGTTTCTACATTTTGGTGAACCTAGACAAAGAAAAAGTTAATAACATACCCTGTTGCGAGCAGCAGCTCTAGAGGCAAGACCAGCAGTACTCTCCTCACGGCGTAGCGGAGGCCTAGACGACGGCTGCACCGCTGCAGCCTTGGCAGCCAAGCCTGTGTCCACTTTCGACTGCACATGGCTGTAATTACTACAATCAAAAACTTTTTATACTTCTACCTACATGAAAAAAAAAAACTATTTTGACTAAATTGAACTTGAAACAGTAAATTGAACTTGAAACAGTAACTTATCATGATATCATCCTTTCGCGCCCATCATAAAATATTGAAGTTAAACCAACAAAGAAAATAAACCAGCTGACGAAAAATCAAAATACCTAGTATAATGTGGGTTGCGAGAATGAATCTCATTTTTTTACCTTTTAATAGCTGCCCGGCTTAGAGTTGCTTTCTTCTCAAACTCCGCAGCAGTTACAGCTACTTTGCCACCGATTTCTCGCTGCGGTTGGACGTTTGTGTTGATATCTCCCAAAGCCCCTCGAACGGTTAAACCTTGCTTTTTAGTAGGAATCGCCACGTTAGCTTTACCCTTGATAGCATAAATGTTTTCCTGGTCCTGGATCTGCGCCTAAAATGTAAATGACCACACCACTAATTGTAAATTCAAACATAAAAATCAGTTAATTTTGTAACGTAACGAAAATTTCTCACCGTTCGGTGTCTCCTCATTTGGATCTCCATAACTACGCGTTTCCTTTTTTGGCCCGTACGCAACTTAATAAACAGTCTCGGGCAGACCCTTGTTTCTGCGTACAGTAGTTAATTTACATCCAGCTGTTCCGCCACGGTTTGAGTTTCAGTTTTAATTTAATTTTAAGTTTCGATTGACGCTAGACTCCACTCAATTCCACTCAAAAATAACGGCTATTTTTTTTATCAATTTTCAACCTTTCACTATGGTTCGCTTCGATTGGTTGAAAATCTTCAAGTGCTGATTGGTCCATGGCCATATCCGGAAGTTCAAACAGAGAACTAATAATTTATACTCATAAAAATCAACAACTTTGGTAATTAAAAAACTCAAATTGTAAAATAAATGTTTGAAAAAGGTTTTACAAAATGACTTGCATTCGTATTTTGGTAAAATAATGTTATTTGCATTGTGTTGACCTCAATTTCCGCAGAATTCTTGAAACTTTTTTTTTGTCTATGGTGTTTTGGATGATATTCTCAACTTTGTGTGTTGAAGTTTGAGCGAAAAAGCTGTGGGACCGTTTTTACATTAAAAATTATTTCATTTGCATTATCAGTTTTTGGTCGGTTTGGTCCCGTGGTCGGAAACAAAAATGTGAATTGTGAACATAGTTAATCGTCGACTTATAATAGAATAAACAAAATATAAACACATCCCAATGCTTTCTTCAGCAATTTGTGACTCCTCTTGGAAGGAGTTTTCCGAGTCGTGGATATGTTGCTTTGTGTGTGGCAGCTATGTTTGCTGCCCAATAACTTTGGACAGTTTTTTCATCGGTTTTTGTACGAAAATTAAAATAATAAACCATTCACTGACGTTCCGTTTTTGACAATCTTCTGATTTCTTATTTTTCTGCTTTACAAAGTTTCGTTTTACGCACGAAACAATTTTGACATTTGACAGAACTTTTTGTGCACTGCTGCGCGATATACATGTGTAATGATTTCGTACCAATATTAAATTATAGCCGGGTCGATTTTCTCCGAGAGCTCTAATCCAATAAGTTCTATTATCGTTTTCCACGACGCTTCTAATAAGATGTAAGATTTTTCTTTCGATATCCATTCAACATTAACCTGTGCGGCTTTTGTAACAATATAATTTTATTTCTTCTTAGATTTCTCAAATATGGTGCAGAAAGGTCCTCGTCCTTTGGTTCTTTGTGGACCTTCGGGGTCGGGTAAGAGTACGTTGCTGAAGCGCCTCTTGAAAGAGTTTCCGGATAAATTCGGGTTCAGTGTGTCGCATACTACAAGAAGCCCACGTCCTGGCGAGAAAGATGGTGTACATTACCACTTTACAAACAAGGAAGACATGACCGCTGCTATAGAAAAAGGAGAATTCCTAGAAACCGCAACTTTCAGTGGCAATATGTATGGGACCAGGTAAGCAAATTTGTTTTATGAAGAATCTCTCTTGGCCATGTGCTTGTTGTTTTGGGCACATTGGCATGTTGCCAACAATGAGGTGTTCTTATTCATGAAGTCATTGTTTTGCTAATTGTATTTACTGCAATATATCAGTTATTCCTCAGTAAATACAAATCATTGCATCAGATTAGGCCTATTCTATTAAGTTACCAGAAGGTTAAACCATGCTTACTATTCTCAACCTTTTTATTCAACCCATTAACAAAAGTTATTTTGATACTTTCAGTAAACAAGCAGTGAATGAAGTATGTTTCTCGGGAAGGGTCTGCGTTCTAGACATTGAGATTGAAGGAGTCAAGCAAGTTAAGAAAACTGATCTCAACCCACTGCTGGTGTTTGTGATGCCACCTTCGATTGAGGAGTTGGAGAGGCGGCTGCGAGCTCGCAACACTGAGCAGGAGGAGGCTTTGATGAAGAGGTTGGAGACAGCTCGTAAAGAAATAAAATATGGTATGTGTGTTTTTATATGACAATATTATACCAATAGCATGGAGGCAGATAGAACTGAATACCACCTGAGCATGATCTGTACATACTCTTTATGCTCTACCCATGTCCATCAATAAGTAAGTCAACAAAGGGATTTCAGTGGATTTATACAAAGGATTTTATTTTATCAAACTTTGAATGCTTCAGATCACTGGGCTATCACTATAGCCCAGTGATCTGAAGCATTCAAAGTTTTAAGTTAGTTTAGTTTTAAGTCAAGCTATTTATTCACACTGGCCACTGCCAGTGTGAATAAATAGCTTGACTTGATTGGAAAATTCATTCCAATCCATTACAATTTGAAAATCAGATTAAACACTTTCAACTGCAAAATACAATGCCTATAGTATTTTTGGTTGTGTGGTCTTAATGATTTCTGGAACAGTTTCCATTCAAGTCAATTAGTTTGTTTCATCATACATTAGAAAAATGGCAGCTGATCCCAATAAAGTTGGGAAAAGACTAGGAAGATGATGATGAAGTTAGAAATGGCATCACTGAGCTACTAATATTGCGTTTGAACACAAACCTTTCAAAGTGACACAACACAAATTCTTTAAAAAAAAAAAACTGTTGAAAGTAGTATTATTGAACCTGGGTGCTATAGTGACATCACAAGTTTTTAAGATTTCAGTGTGCATTTAAAAAGGAAAAAATGTGTTCAATTGTAAAAACTGTATTTATGAATTACAGGTTTTAAAAAATGTGTGTAAGAATGTGGTGGAATGGATAATGTTCATTCCCAAAAACATTTTTTCACACTGAAATCAATAAACAGTTTCACTTACTAATAATACAAGTAAACTCTTAATTGTTTACAATAATAATATACATTGGTTATACAACTCATGTAATTATCAATTAAATAATGTATGTTTACAATCAGTGTTAAAAATATAACACATCTGATGCAATGATTTCAGGTCAAGAGCCAGGGAACTTCCACATTACTATTCTCAACGATAATTTGGACAAGGCATACTCAGAGCTGAGTGAATTTATATCTCAAAACATGGAGGAGAAAGAGCGAGGTTTGTGCATTTTCTTTGTATGAAAATGGTTTTTGTTGAAAACAACTAATAATAACATTTTGTAAATAAGACTGTGACTCAGCCTGTTTGTTCAGGTATATTGAGCGGATGTTAATATAATGTGTGTGTGAGTGTGTGTGTTTTTTCATGTTTTTTTTTGTCTTGTGTGTGAGGAAACTTCATGAAGAGTTTGAAAACTTGTAGCCAGGTTTCTCTATAGTGGTTTTCTTGATAAATATTATTTTCCTGGTAATATTTTTAACAATCATTATATCTTTCACACATACAACTCAAAGATAAGTTAATGTTTCAAGTTCACCAAACAAAGCACTTTAAATGCTTTATCAATTAACCTTTCCACATATAATAACAATACATAAGAACACTGATAATAAGTTAAAGATATAGAAGCAGTTCATTATCAATTTATATTACAATAGATTACTGGCACAATTTTTTTTTTGGCTATGGTTATTCATACAAACTGTGAATTCCTGATTCACCTGATGAGGGTGTAATTTTCTAAAATTCTCTTAAAAACAGCTGTTCCATATATTTTGACCATGTATTGCACTTTTTTACTGAATATGTGGTAACCATTTGTGCGCCAGTGCTGTAACCATTTGTGCTTCCACCCTATATAGTAAACTACCTGTCCCGCGCAAATTCATCTGCGTCACATTTTTCCAGTTTTCGCAACATTTTTCATTGCTGCTCCGCTCTTATTGGTCATAGCGTGATGATATATAGCCTTCGTCGATAAATGGGCTATATAAGACTGGAATAATTTATCAAATCGGACCAGTAGTTCTTGAGATTAGCGTGTTCAAGCAAAAAAAAAATACTAACTCAGATAATATTAGTGTAGATATACAATTATTGTGTTATCCTGTTTCCATATTATCCCTTTTGGCATGAGGCGTGTTAATAACTTCACTAACATTATTCAACAGATATCAAGGAAGAGAAAAATGAAGACGAGAAGTGAATAGCCTGTGCATGAAGCATGATATTATCCATGGGATACATAAGATAAGCATACCTAAATGTTATCCTCTGTTTTTGATATTTTAAACTTATTGGTGTTAGTTGTGTGTTTGACACTAAAATATGGCCCCAATAATCATAAGCATTTATTATACATATTGTAACATGGTTTAAAATCAAATCTATGAGAAACTACCTCCTATTAAATGTTTAAGTACACAGTATTGAAAACCATGAAATGGTGAACTTCAAGAGATTCAAATCAAACTGATGTTAAGTGTGTAGAAATTGCTTATAATGATTGTTATTCGAGTTTATTAATTAATGTTATAAATGAGAAAACAATCACATAACGCATTCTATTTTTGAAAATGGTTAATCAATTGTCTGTCTTGACTCACTTTGATGATGAGTAAAAAGCATAATATTTATGGAATATACATAAATGCTGATCTAAGTGAAGCTTCAAAACCCTCCGGCCGTGATGGCAACTGAGTTTGGCAACCAGTTGCTTAAAAATATTGGATATTCTTTTTACTCAAGCAGTTGCCAAAGACGAATGTCGATTCTTGATACGCACCTAGTTGCCAACTAAGATTTTCTCAAAAGGTTACTTAAGAAGAATTACCACTCTCAGTTCGTAACTAACATCAGTTGTGGAAATCAAAATAAGGACTAAGGTCTGTATTATATTAAATTAGGATGTTTTCAATCAGATGCATATAAAATTTTGTTTCTATTGAATTTGTTTGATTAAATTTCTTAAGAGTTGCGTCATCGAAAGGGAACAAGGGTAGGTACATTATGTTTCAAATAATAATATCGTGAAAACAACATAATATAGGTGTATATGCCTTTATTCCATGTAATTACCTAACTACAGCTTAAAGTTACTGAAAATTAACAACTAGGTTCCCCATTTGCAACAAAATTGAAATTATAAGTACACTTCGAATTTAGTAGGTAGTTAATATGTCTTTAGAATGGGATAACAAATGGACTGATAATTTCGAGACAGTGTCCGACACTAATTTTGTTTTCATTTAAAGTTTTTATCGCTAACCCAATTTCCTCATCGATCTCCTCGTACTCCTTCTTTTTTTTAGGTGTAATTTTTTTCAAATCATAGTATGTCGCTTCAGATTCTAAAACATCGAGTAGATGTGCCAACGTTGGATTTTTCTTACCAATAAAACTGTTGATCTTTCTATGCCATCCCTCTATATTGTTATTAGTTCTAAATTTTTCAGTTTCACAACAACAAGATTCAGCAAAAAAATCTTTATTAACCCACTGCTTTTGGAAATATTTATTAAACATATTGATTTCCTCACCAACAGGTCTTTTTGCCATTACATAATCATATCCTTCTCTTAAGTATTTTTTTGGTAACCGTGCAATTCCAATACATCTCGCCACATGCCTTTTTTTTACTCTAGTTTTTATTTGTAAGGCCTTCGCCTTTTTCCATAACGCATGGTTGAAGTGATAGTAACATCCCTTAAAAAGTATACCAGGAAATATGTCTTTAAATGCATTAATTGCTGCAATTTCGAAATCCAATGTAATTTTTTTTGGACTCCAGGTAGGAATTTGAGATTTAATTATACTGAACAAAATTTTATATGTGTTATTTCTTTTATCGGGAAGAAGTGCGAAAAATAATGGAGTTATGATATTGTTAATTTCATCATAGCCATGAATGGTATACAACTGTTTAAAGGCTTTTGGGCAACTTCTGAAAGTGCCATCAGCAAAGAAATGATTGAAATTACTCATTTTTGTTGTCACATCACGAATACAAAATACAATGATTCTAAAATCTCCATCTTCATATTCACAAAGATAAAAATGTTGGTACTTCATGGGTATTTCAACGTCCGTAGCATTTGAGAAACGCATTTTTGTGGTACCAACTACTTTGTTTCGCCCATTGTAAAGGTCACTTTTCACACTGCTGAACTTTGGTATATCGCCGACGAAATTATATCCATCGTTTTTTAAATCACGAACCATATTGTCGTATTGTTTGGGGATTGATTCAAAATTGCAACTACTCACTCTCTTGAGATCATCCAATTTTTTCAAAAATGTGGTTTTCGCAAAAAAAATATTTCGCATATAAAATTACGTCTGCAATCGGTTTCGTGTGCTCTTTGCATTATTATCTCATTACGAGTATTTAAAGTAATATTACCTCTGCATCCTTTTGTAAGGCTACATTTCCAAAATGAGTTTTTATTTACATATATTTTTTTACGGCTGTAACGCCTACCATCGTACAACGCAGAAACACCTCCTCTTCTTGAACTAATGAATTCAATGTTAGATGTATTTGGGTATACATTTAAAGTAGACATGTTGATGTCTCCGGAACAGACTATTATACTGGTCTTAAATCGTACACATACTCGTGCAGTAAATACAGTAATCTAATGTGTATTACACATATATTGCAATTAATCGATAACCTCAAGAGGCAAATAAAATGATAGATGTCAACTACTTCAGTAACAAAAGAAAATTTATTCTGAACATCTGAAAAAAGTTTGAATTCTTAGCAGATTTGGTTGAGTAACAAGAAAGTTTTTACTCCTTAGTTTTACTCCTTCGGCAACTGGTTGCGAAACTGCAAAGGTAAAATATTATAGGTGCGTATCAAGAATCGACATTCGTCTTTGGCAACTGCTTGAGTAAAAAGAATATCCAATATTTTTAAGCAACTGGTTGCCAAACTCAGTTGCCATCACGGCCGGAGGGCTTCAAAAGGCTTTAAATGTTTCAATTTTAGACATATTACCTTGTAAACTTGTAGGATTTCTATGACCTTCATATAGTCAAAATGTGGAATATTATGGAGACTATTTAAAATAATTTCCTTGTCTATTGTCCTTCTTACCTATGGACTAAAGTTGTGTACCAATTTGGACTTTATGCAACCTATTCTAAGCTTTACCTTTTATTGTAAATGATGTACTTCAAATTTATATGATGTGTTATTTATGATAAGTACTGAAATGAAATGTCTTGTAATTATATTGTCAGCATGCATTTAATAAAAATACATATATACATTTAATGAATCTCAGACCAAAACATAGGTACCTAGCCATATTTTGACATGATGTTGCACTAAAGTCTTGACTAAAACATTTTATGTTACAGTAAAACCCCAGTGCAATATAATATATGCTTTACATTTAAGACATTCCAATAGAGCTTTTATCACTTATATATGATATAAACAGTAAGTTGCAATATTTAATTATCAGTAAATGTTTTTTTTCTTAGTCGTTAGAAGTAAATCTAAGTTAAATTATTGTTTTTTTTCTTCTGAATCCACTATTTTTCGTGCCAAATTATTATACCTAAAATTTCGCCCACTTTAAAATATTACAAGTACATAAGCAATTTTGCAAACAGTGCAAATTAATTGTGTACTAATAAATTTAAAGTTAATGAAAATATTGTGTAATGCATAGTTATATTTTCTATGTAAAAATAATATTGCACCAATAAGGATTTGCATTTTCTTTTATCTCTCAATGTATCTTTCATAGTATTCAAGATTTTAAATAGATACTTTAAGTAGATCTTAGACCTCAAACTTCTTGATGTTAGGTCGTACATGAATATTATTTGTACTGTAGCTAATTTACTAAAAATTAACATTTTGTAGTTTTGTTTGTTGCTAATTGAAATGTAAATGAATGATGAAACTAAAATGTAATTTTTGCTTTTAGCTGTTCTTCGAGGATTCGTAAAGGAACCACGTGCTGAAAGATTCGACTCAACAATATTTATTTCTTAGTATTATTGCTAATCTTATTAAAATACTCGTCGGATAGAATGTATCACCTCGAAAAGCAATTTCTTAAAACGTACTTCTAAACATTTGATGTTTATGATGATGGAACTTTATGAGGAGTTACATTCTACACTTAGTGTTATATTTTTATGGGGCTTATTTTTGTATAACTATCTAACCATCTCCATATATTTTTGGTGTTCAATTTTAAACCATTCCAAGAGCTAGCAACGCTATACCTACTGCTATATACATGAAATTCTATTGTGATTTGCATAATATTTATAAACTTACCTGCTATTTATTCTAAAAGGATTTGTTGCGTTTGCAATTTTAATGCAGATTGTATGTATTAAGTGTTGTCAGTGTAGATAATAAAACGATTGAAATAAATGCTTTGTTTTAATTTGATTAAACCTATAATGAATGTCTTTAGCGATCCTGCAGGCTGCAGCAGTGCTTATACACACCTCTGCCGCACCAATTCTCGGATATCATTGTGAAGGAACAGTGCTACTAATTCGTTTGCTATTATTGACAATCTAGATTCTAGGCGACACAAATGCGTGAGGTTATTGCCCTAGTCGATTGACGCCAGTCGACGTGTGCGTTCGCGCAGCGGAATGTTGTTGAATTTAAAGATATTAATTATGCAGATATTTAGTGTATGACGTCGTATAATTGTGTATGGTAAAAAAAAAATTGTGTACGCAGCCATTGTGGAGAAATTCACCAAAAACTGATTCCGCTGGGCGAACGTTGTCCTGGCGGAACTTATTTTAATCCATAGACTTTAGAAGAAAAGAGGTGTGTCCAAAAATTAGTGTGTATTTGTGTGTAATTGTGTATGTATGAATAAAATGAGTGCATGCATAAACTTCGGAGAAATTCAAGTTTCCGCTACGCGAACGTTTGGCCATTAGCTAGTTTTCATATAAAGCGCTTACATAGAGAGCTGTAGATTTTTACATACGTTGTTTTGAATTTGTTTATATTTGTTTAAAAAACAGATTTAGAAAAAATCGTAGGGCTTAAAAGATAAAAATATAAACGTAAAATACACTTAATAGGTCTTAGTTCTTAAAGTATGCACTTTGGGGTCTAGATTTTCACGTTTATACAAACCTTGTAAGTATCTGAAACATGTTGCCAAGTATCAATGATGTTCCGTTAGTAATTAAAGAGTTAAAGGACAATTTTACCATGAATAGATCACTGTTTACAAAACAGTCAAATATCACGACGTTCTAAAGGAATTGCATGGTAAAATGTATGCCAAAAATTAGTTTATTCATTCAACTATTCACATGCAAAATTTCATGTCATTAAATTTAGTAATTAAAGAAATCAATTAAAATACTGACGAAGCATCGAAAACCTACATAACCCGACCAAGTTCGGATAGCTACAAAAAAGCGTCCATGCAATATATTTAGGTAACATCCCAAAATTTACCGTATAATACCGGTATTGAATTGGTATAGGTGATAACACAATTGTTGTTTCGATATAATTTAAAGGTCATTTATTTTTGTACACCAAATTTTTGTTCAATTGTTCTGATTTTTCAGCTCCAGAATTGACTGGAATAATTCCGGAGTTCCGATAGGTATTCACATTTTTTAAAAGTTAATATTTTGATTTAATTACATTCTTGTGAACGCACGTAATTTAACGTCTGTGGAATATTCCACAAACTGCTAGTCGAACAGGACGCGCGCGGCTTCCCGCTTGAAACGGTACTTCCATCCTTGAAGAAAAGAGAGGGCAATAATATGTTTTCATTGGCCGCGGCCCGCGCGTATTCGTTTTTGCTGTTGAACTTGAACCTGATTTTGTTTTTTATCCCCAGTCACAAACAAATGTGCAGTCAAGGACAATGTGCGTATGCGCTGTTGTTTTGCTATGCATCGCCAATTCTCGATAATAATAATATTGACAAAGTGTGTTATTAATGTTATAGTGTAACAGTGAAGCTTAACATAATTATGTAGTAGGAATATTGAGTCAGTGATAGTGAGAAGCTGATCACAGATATAAGGTAAGATTTTATAATAAATTAATAACTATACACTTATTCATTTACGTAGTTTATGAGGCATATAAATTATAATAATTGTGTTACGTTAACATTGGACAGACACCATAAACCCAAGTTAATATCTACAGATTGATCTAATTCTATTTAGAATTTAAATTCATAATAATAAATTATACTAGACATATTATAATGGCTTTTTCACTGTTCGTGCTGTGCGTCTGTGGAACTCACTCATTCGTTACGCGATAGCCCTTCGTTGGTAGTTTTGGAACATTTTTTGTCAATATAAACTGTAGTTTAAGTATATATTTATAAGTATGTATCATTTGAGTATATATTATGTTTATGTATTTGTTATTTGTTTAGTTTCTATCTGTAGTTTATTTTATGTAGGTACCTATAATATTATAATTAGAGTAGTTTATCTTTTTTTTTCCCCCCTTTCTTACTATGTACACTTGTTTTCTGTCCTGTTAAGAACTATCTCTCTTTCGCTCTAGGTTTGCTGTCAGAGAACTCATTAATGAGTTAAGCTCGCCTTTGTACATTATATTTTTTTATTGTAAAATTTATGTATTATTTTGGTGTGTACCTTAAAGTATAATAGTAATAGTAGTAATATATTATAATAAAATCGTAACCAAGTAGATGTTTTTCCTGGTTAAAGACAAACTACTGAATAGAAAATTACAGAATAACTACTGAATTAACTAAACGACCGACTAGATTGTAACGAAATGTTGAAAATAAATATTGTTATTGAATAATCACCTTATATTTAGTACCAATATGCAAAATACATATACGTATAAGGCAGATGTTTATTATTGACTTTCTTTTTGTGGGGTTATGTGTAGAGATGGCAATAACGGCTGTTTTTCAATAATTAATTATGCATATGATTCTATATCACTAAGACATACTCCCCTTAAAAGGAAAGCAACTAATAAAGTATCACAATTTTTCATTATCTTTATGTAGTAATCCATGTACCTATGTAAATGTATACTTTTTATTAATGTTTCAGATTATAATGGCGTCTTAATCTCACTAGAAGCGAACACCTCAACGACCTAATTCTACAAACCAAACCAATTGATCCAACGCATCGCGCGGCGCTACCGATGCCGACGGGAGAAAAAATTTAAAATGGCCGGCAGAAAAAGTACTATACCGTTAAATAATATGAAAGTAGTAGTACGAATACATAAAGACACGTTTGTTAAATCTGTTCCTCCTGTTAGCCATGAAGTGTATGACAGTATACAAAAGCAGATAGCTGAATTATTTAATTACCACATGAAGAAACCTGCCATACAATTGTCAATTAAACGCCATTATAATTATTTTTTTGACCACTGTGAAAACATACCCACCAGTAAACATTATTTTGATGATTCTGATGAAAACAATGTTGATATTACAGACGAATCTGATGAAGTTCAAGTAAAATTTCTAATGGATTATTATGAGTACAGAAATATAGAACCAACAAATCACAAGTTGTTAAAAAATAATTGGACGAATGAGCTACAAGACCACATATGGGCAAAAACGGATATTCAATGCACTTTTTCATTTAAAAGCTATTACGTTCCTTCAAATTTAAAGCTAAATAATATCAAATGTGATGGCAAATGTACCCAATGTGGAGCAAATATTTTAGTCACTATTGATCCAATAACTAGTAATTTCATAGATGTTACTTGTTTGCTAAGCCGATATAAAAAAGATTTTGTCCATGATTCGACTATAAAGAATAAACTTAATTCTGTAAGAAAACAAAAATTAGCAGTAATGTTAAAACATAATAAGGCATTAGCAGTTAGAGCCAAGATGGCAGACAAAATTATAGGCATAAATGATCCATGTGAACCTCCAACATTTCCGAAATTAAGTACTTTGAGGCGTATACGACACGAAGTTAAAAGGGCACTCCAATTCGATAAGAATACAATTCTCTCCATTTATGCTATGTCACAAAGTCCACCTTTTGATTCTTTTGTTCAAAAATTTAGTTTAGTCCCGTTTTTTTTATATTTTTGGACCCAAGAACAAGGTAAATATTATGATGAAGTATTAAAAAATACACACATCGTTTTATCCATCGATGCAACCGGTTCGATTTTTCAAGTAATTGCACCGCCAAATGTTAACGATAATTTAAGAACTAAAGAACCCAAACATACCTTTTTGTATGCCGTTGTGGCATACACTGCAAACACAAGTATACCTTTATGTTATATGGCGTCCCAGTCCCATACTACTGAAACCATAGCCACGTGGTTAAGCACATGGGCGCGTAACCGTAATACGCCGAATGAAATTATCAGTGATGATTCGTCTGCCCTATTAGGAGCAATATGTCGCAGTTTTTTAAACACCGACACAAACAAATATTTAGCGCAGTGCTTTTCGATATTAGAAGGTGAACATAATTCTATACCAGCATGTTACATTAGATTGGATAAGTCTCATTTTTTCAAAAAATTATACAAACAAAGCTGTTTCGATAAAGCGACAGAAAAATGTAAATACTTCTATATAAATTGTATAAAAAAAATTCACTTGCTTAAGTCCTATGACGAAGTCAAATCAGTAATCAAAGATATCGTTACTGTATCTTTACATGAATATGTAACCCTAGATTTAGATGGGCATTCATGCAAGAAATATGATCAAGCTGTAGCGTGTTTAGCGAATATAAGCGAGTATAAGGTTGACATCCAAGATTTAGATAACTGTAACGATGATGAGGCATTATGTTCTGTATTAGCCGATGAAAAGAATGACACCAACAATGCAGGTACAAACCCACTCATTCAATATTACGACAATATTCTAGAAACCGAAAAATTGTATTTAATGTTAATTGACCCGAACGAACATAAAAACGAATATTATCTACCAGAAATAAATGATACATTAAAAAGACTATTGAGAAAGTTGCCAATGTGGAGTGGCGTTATGGATAAGTATTTTCGTAATGTTAGAAATGTTGGGAGTAGCTCAAATGTTGAAAATCATTTCAAAGATATAAAGACCATATATTTCAATACAAAGCAGGAGCGAATACGTTTAGACGAATTTTTAATACAACATTACACTTACATTAATGGAATGATCAAATTAAATAAAGCTAAATATTCTGAAACTGCTACTAAGATAATTAAGAATAAGAATGAACATATGATTTTAAATCAAGTTAAACAGACGAAAATTATAGGTGATTTCGAGGAGCAATCTATTTTTCAAGACAATCCTGTTGAAATAGAAAACTGGAGAGGTCTAGTTATTCCCAACACAAAAACTATCTCGTCGAAGCCTCTTTACATCTTACAAAATGGTAACGTATCAATATCGAAAGACATCAAAAATGTAGTGACTAATACCTGTGCATTTGACGCAGTGGCTCAAGCTTTCGCAGTCGCATATACTGACCGTATCTCTTTCCGTAATTTTATAGATTCCTTGATTAGCAAAGATTCATTCACTCGTTTTTTTATCCTATTATCTAATACGAAAAAGAATTGCAAAACGTTATACGCAAAACGAGAAATTTTACTAAATCCATTGTTTAATGTTAATGACAATACACTTGATGCAAGACAGTGCCAAATTATAGATTGTGCATGCAATGTCACAAAAATAATTGAAGACATCTGTTTGCCATACTTTTCTGGAAACAGAAAGAAATGTTGTTCAAATAAAGAATGCCTTGTTTCCATAAATGACAGCAATTTTAAATGTAAATACCTACCTTTAAACATTGATATCATTAAGTGTAAAGGCATTGCCAAATTGCAAGAGTCTGTAGAATCTGGTATGAGGAGTGACAATCCTCCTATTTGTAATTTTTGTGGAATAGGCACTGTCGATTTTAAATATGATTTAAATGATTTAATTATCTTTGAACTACATAATTTGTACATAAATCTAGAGGACATACCTCGTAATATTGAAATAAATAATAAGCTATTTTTAATATTGGCTATTATTGAATATGTTCCACCTTTACAAATGCCAGGTATTGGTCATTACAAGGCGCATTGTTCGAGACCCCCGTACACTAATAAATCATTTCAGTGTTACGACGATTTATGTAGCAAAATTCAAAATAGTTCCAAAAACATAATGCCTCATGCAATAATTTATACAACTGAATAGTCTAGTTATGTGATCTGTGATTTTATTATTGAAACTAGAAAATATGAGGTACACTTAGAAATGTTGAGGTTATTTACTGTATTTGCTACTCATTTAAGAATATTTTCTTGAAAATACCTTTTTTATACCAATGTTTTAGTTTATAAGCACTTTCTTAATGTTGATCAAATCTAAACAACTGAATAGTCTAGTTATGTGATCTGTGATTGTTAATCTGTGATTTTTTTTTAAGCTAGTGTACATTATACTTAGAAATGTTGAGGTTATTTACTGTATTTGCTACTCATTTAAGAATATTTTCTTGAAAATACCTTTTTTATACCAATGTTTTAGTTTATAAGCACTTTCTTAATGTTGATCAAATCTAAACAACTGAATAGTCTAGTTATGTGATCTGTGATTGTTAATCTGTGATTTTTTTTTAAGCTAGTGTACATTATACTTAGAAATGTTGAGGTCTTTTTCTGTATTTGCTACTCATTTAATAATTGGTATTGAGTTGTAAATACCTTTTTTATTTTATAAGTACTTTTTAAATGTTGATTTATTTTTATATTAGGCAGACTCTCAAACCTAAACAACTGAATAGTCTAGTTATGTGATCTGAGATTGTTAATCTGTGATTTTATTATTGAAGCTCTAAATATTTTACTTACCCTTATATTCATAATCGTTTATTAAACCTATGTTAGTTAAAACACATTTAAGTTTATTGCTGTCGTTGCAAGCGTTTGTTAACGTTATTATAATTACTTATTTAAGTGTGTAATGAAACATAATTAAGTATGTACTTAACGTACGGATATTTAAATAGAAAAGTACTTGTTAATTGAAGATTTGTTTTTATCGTAGATAGTTGGGTTATTATTAAAAAAATATTTTTAATTCAAGAAATGCAATTTTTTTATTTTTTCCTAACGCTTGTGTACGGAACTGTACCATATTAGTAAATACTATATTGGAAGGTTAAGAACGTCTCTTAGATATATGGCTGGGCCGCTTTTTTGTAGCTATCCGAACTTGGTCGGGTTATGTAGGTTTTCGATGCTTCGTCAGTATTTTAATTGATTTCTTTAATTACTAAATTTAATGACATGAAATTTTGCATGTGAATAGTTGAATGAATAAACTAATTTTTGGCATACATTTTACCATGCAATTCCTTTAGAACGTCGTGATATTTGACTGTTTTGTAAACAGTGATCTATTCATGGTAAAATTGTCCTTTAACTCTTTAATTACTAACGGAACATCATTGATACTTGGCAACATGTTTCAGATACTTACAAGGTTTGTATAAACGTGAAAATCTAGACCCCAAAGTGCATACTTTAAGAACTAAGACCTATTAAGTGTATTTTACGTTTATATTTTTATCTTTTAAGCCCTACGATTTTTTCTAAATCTGTTTTTTAAACAAATATAAACAAATTCAAAACAACGTATGTAAAAATCTACAGCTCTCTATGTAAGCGCTTTATATGAAAACTAGCTAATGGCCAAACGTTCGCGTAGCGGAAACTTGAATTTCTCCGAAGTTTATGCATGCACTCATTTTATTCATACATACACAATTACACACAAATACACACTAATTTTTGGACACACCTCTTTTCTTCTAAAGTCTATGGATTAAAATAAGTTCCGCCAGGACAACGTTCGCCCAGCGGAATCAGTTTTTGGTGAATTTCTCCACAATGGCTGCGTACACAATTTTTTTTTTACCATACACAATTATACGACGTCATACACTAAATATCTGCATAATTAATATCTTTAAATTCAACAACATTCCGCTGCGCGAACGCACACCCAGTCGACTGCCTCATTATTCTAGTTGTAGCAAGTGCTACTTCTGCATGGACAGGACCCAGGTCCAGGACCTCACCTGGGTTCAATTCCCAGGTCAGGCATTGTGATATAAGGGGTTTTACAATCAGATTTTTTTTCAAGCAACAGGTCTAGAGTTACAGCAATAGGCTAGTCTAGATTTAAAACAGTGACTAAAAGATTGATGAATATATCGAGAGGGAGAGGAAGACCAGAGAAAAAATGGGACGGATTGTGTGAGAAATGATATGAAGGAAAAAGGAGTAAATGATAGCGTGACATATTATGACAGGGGAAAATGGAAGATGTTGCGCCAACCCCATTGGACAGGGGCAGGAAGATGATGACTCTCATTCTTTATTTTTGAAGTGAATCTTATGCGACTTTCAACAAGTTTGCGTTAAACGTTTAACGCTACCATGGAGGGGGAATAGATAGAGACAGAGCGAGAGTGAATGCGTGGCGCTCGAACGCATGCGTGTAGTATTACAAAGTTTCACGTGTATGAATGTCCATTGACGAAATTTCTTTTAGCCGCATGAAGGTGTTTTTTTTATTGCAGATGTCTACAGTGTAGTGAAATGAGAAATTGACGGATACTAATACCGGGGTAGGCGAGAAATATATTTTGTAAAATGATACAAACAATGTTTTCTAAAAATATTTATTTCAAGTCTATCAATACAATTACTGCTAGGAAAAGATAACAATATGAGATAATGTTTCTTTTATTGAGAGTCAAGAATTACTTATTGTGACAGTAACAATTATTGTTAAAATTAATTTCAAACAATAAAGCAAAGCATGATGTCAATACAAGAAATTATTAATTCTGAGCGATGTTATTAAAAAGTGACATTTCAGAATAAACATAATAGTAAACATGTATAAAACAATTTCCAAGTTTTAAGAATATCCTACAGCTCTTGCTGTTGTTGGTTACTAAAAATCAAGTTCAAAGTACGATACTGTTGTCTTTGTCCCAGCGGTCACGATGTGAATGTGGAGGCGTATTCTCACAATCTCCACTTATTGCTACAGCTTTAGATATATTTTTCAAAGAAACGCTGCTTCCTGCAGGTATCAAGGTGGGCTGCTTAGATGATAAACACTTCAACCGTGGAATATGTGACACTCTTTTAGGAATTTTGGAACCTATCTTTTGATTTTTGGGATCATACACTGTGTTGGCTGATTTAGATCGTGCATGTCCCACATCTGCCTTGTTCTTCATACATGAGAGTGGAGTTCTTGAGCCACTGTTGCTTGCAGACTTTGACTTCTTTGGTGTCTCATTCAGATTAGTTTCTTCATCTTCATATATGAGCAGCCCATCAACATTCTTGTCCGTGTTGGGACCAGTTTGGCGAAGTTCAACATTAGTGCTCTGTAAGACTTTGATCAAAGTATCATCGGACATAGTTTCAACATTTGAGTCCTTGTCAACTTTAGCTACAACTATTGGTGTCCTCTCAATACCTATAGATGGTGATCGAGGATCATCATCAAGGATCTGAAAAACTGAGCCATCATCCTCATCTTCATTCATATTATCAGCATCTTCAATACTATTCATATTTTCCTCACTATCCTCAAATCTATCCTCATTATCAACATACTCGAAGTTTGTTTCCAAAAACTTTGGTTTATGTTGATCTTCACTTGATATGTTGTTTTCTATTGCTTCATAAGAAGCTGTGGAGGATCCCAATGGTGCTTCTGGTTCTTTTAATGTATCATCCAAAGTTATATTTAGGAAACCCTCACACAAATTTCGGGATACCACTAAATCTGGGCTCTTTTCACATGCTTCAGCACAGCTGTCGCAATAGTCATCATTTTCAGTGTTCAACACAGGACTAGCACAGTTTTCACTTTGTTGTCTTAACAATCTCTTTTCATTTGTTGTTTCATCAGTCTTTGTTGAAATTATAATAGGCGTGCGTTCAAAGTCTTGTGTGGGAGAGCGCGGGTCATAAGACTGCAAATGGTTCTTTATCACAGCAGAAAGTATAGGATTGTTGTGTATCAATTTCTCTTCACCATTGCCATTTTCGAAAGTCTTCCTCAGGTCCACGTTTTTAGTGATATTGTGTTTACCAGTGGACTTATTCTAAAAGACAAAGTGCAATAAATTAGTAAAAAATATAACAGACAGTAAAAAAAGGCCAGACGTTTCAAACGCAACAAAAAAAGCGAGGGAATTCTTGTGTTATTTATAGTTCATCGTAAAATGCAAATACACACCTGAAGCGGAGTCCGTGATATTTCTGGTGTCGGAGATCGAGGATCAGAGTTATTACAAATGTCTGGAACCTCCAACTCATTCTTAGCAAAAGCAATAGTTGGTGCTTCATTATTCGTAGTTGGTTTACTTGCGTTGGTTCCCATTGTAATTTCTATACAATAACGGACACGATGTACTCAATATAATCCAATACTTCTGTTTAAGCTAGCAAACTAATCATTTTAACCAACAGATAGAACGATTAGCTTAATTATTGTATTTTTTCTTCCAACGATCCAGTTGACGAACTCAAAACATTTAACGGCCGCAAATGTCACACTGTATTCTATTTTTGAAAATCTTTGGTTCGGAAAAACCAGACTAATGTAAAAAGTGTAACAAAACGTAAAATTAATTTGGCTGATTCTTTTCAAAATCTTATTATTCAACTTAAATTCTTTCAAATTTTGTGAAATGGTGTTTAATTTTGATTGATTGTATGTAAAAAAATGGTTTTGGCCAAGTAACCTGCTGCCATGGCTACCGCTTCTGAACGAACTTTAAAATAGTTGCCAGCCGAAAAAAATAGCACAGAGACAAGAGTTATTAGCGCGTGAACAAAACTAAAACGAATCATCTGGATTTTTAATAAACCTAAATAAATTACTGACCAATAACGGGGTTGTTTATTGTTTGATGGTTTAGATGAATGTATGATGTAGGTACTTTTATTGTGTGTATAATAATGTAATATTAGTCTCCTTAATATCCTTAAACATTTAAATGTACTTACATATTTTATGTCCAGACGCCAGCACATACATCAGGCTACCCGAAACTGTTAAAGTTTACCAAACAACCTTGAACATAATTCTTTAATAATTCTAAAGATAGAAAGACAGATTGTTGTAGCTTGATGTGCTGCGGCGTTTGTACGTATACCGTAAAATGGGGTGAATAGGGAGACGGGGGTAAATAGGGACGACACTTTGAAAGGTATTTTCACGTTGTATAAATATTTATGTAGCCTAAAAATACTCTATTGTTTATAATTTAAAATTTATTAAATTAAAACAGACATGATCCCAATAGCTTTTTAGTGACTAATTATTTGTATTCAACGATAAAATCCCATTCAAAGTTTTGTCCCTATTCTCCCTCGCATCCCTATTCACCACGTTTTACCGGTACCTATGTGTTCATTAGATTCTTGTAGCACTGTACCGTTTTTTTTTTTTTTAGAAAACCGTCTGCTTGACTAAGTACTACCACTAAACTGCGTATCTGACCACGGTAGGGACTATCGTTACTTGCAGCGTCCGGCCGCTATAGAAGCGCTTATTAACGCTCAGCTACCAATAGCATCGCAGCATCTATTTTTTGCTGTGTCCCTTGGCGTCGTAAATGAAAAAAAAACTGTGGTCAAACATCTGGGATCATTAACAGAGCCTGAGATTGTGTTTAAAACAATACATATTTAAAAAACGGTCGTGTATTTTTCGGTCGGGCCTTTTTTTGTTTTACCGCTATTGGTCCGCAAACTATTTAAGCGGACCAATAGTAATAAGGGTGTTAAACAGATGTCATCGTGTGCACGGGATTTTGTTTGAAAAGTGTCCATATTCTCACTTTCCCGATGGTACTATCACCAAATTGCGTATCTGACCACGGTAAGGACTATCGTTACTTGCAGCGTCCGGCCGCTATAGAAGCGCTTATTAACGCTCAGCTACCAATAGCATCGCAGCATCTATTTTTTGCCGAGTCCCTTGGTGTCGTAAATGAAAAAAAAAAAAACTGTGGTCAAACATCTGGGATCATTCACAGAGCCTGAGATTGTGTTTAAAACAATACATATTTAAAAAAACGGTCGTGTATTTTTCGGTCGAGTCTTTTTTTGTTTTACCGCTATTGGTCCGCAAAGTATTTGTGCGGACCAATAGTAATAAGGGTGTTAAACAGATGTCATCGTGTGCACGGGATTTTGTTTGAAAAGTGTCCATATTCTCACTTTCCCGGTGGTACATACTCGGGGTCAATCAGTACCTACCTATAATACTATACTACTGCTGGTTGTAGGTATATTAATTTGATCTGTTAACCTGTATCGTCTCAGTGTGCACTGCTGGACAAAGGACTCTTCCCGTGACTTTCAATCCAAGTCGTGTCATGTTTCGTGATGCCCTATCTATTACTGGCTATTTTGACTCCTAAATAATTCATTGAGTAATTTGAGCATACGGTAGATGGCCTTGGCCAGCCTAGTCGGCTAGTCCCACCTGAGCTTAGCAGTTTTTGGGCTACGGTAGTATTATCGGTGTTTTGGTTTTTTTTACGCGTAGGGAGACGCGTGGGTTCGCGAGGTGTACAAGTGTCGGACAGAACAGAAAAAAAAGTGTTATTCATAATGCTTTACATAAAACGTTGAGGGACTGCTGTTGAAAAATTAAATAAAACACAATTCTAATAAACATATAATTTTAAAGTTAAGTTAAAAGTATCACAATTAAGAACTTATATTAGATATTTTGACTTGATTAATAACATGGTTAAAAAACTTAAATTATTTAGGTAGAAAACTTACGTAGTTATTATATTTCTATTGACAGCACGCACTTTGATAGGTACCTCGGTACGGACAGCATCGCAGTCCAAAAACTCTGTCACATTTTTATATCACTCATCATCTGCCTAGCCTTTTCCCAAACTATCTTGGGGTCGGCTTCCAGTCTAACCGGATGCAGCTACATACATTTTTATATCACTAAAATAGAAAAATAATAAATGTTAAAAACAGAGAAGACTATTTTGTCGCCTTCGGTATACATCCTAAATCATAGGTCCAAGCGCCTCGTCGGCAGATAGCGCTGGACCGGGAGCTCCATTTCCAACCGCGCGCGCATCTCACGCGGCAACTAGACCCTTCGTTGAGCCCCCAACCATTCGGTGACGTCACTCCTTTACAGCTCACCCTCCCATGTTCAGGAGGCGGCGGTGGGTGACACCACGTGCGAACTGGAATGCAAAGAGATATTTGTAAATACTGGAAAATAACAAACTCGCATTCCTTTCCGTGTCGGAGAGTAAACAATGAGGAATTTCAGCAGTTTGTGTTTATAGCCAAACCGCAGAATGGGGAAATGGGCAAGATTGTAATAGAACAACCTTGTATACGACAAGAGCTCAACCTCAAGCTAAACTCACAAGTCCTCTATGGTAAATAGTTACCTAGCTGTTATAACATTAACATTCGATTAAATTGGACGGACGCTCAGGTGCGCGAATTACACCCACACGTATGTACCTATTACAGAATCGATCGTTATGAACCAGACAGACGTAGACGGTGAGATAGCCAACGAACAGACTGTCAGATGTTTAGACTAATAGAGGGACCTAACGAATTTTAAAGGGTATCTAAACTGGTTCTTTTTTGCCAATTGGTTATAGAGCCCAAACACTATGAAATACAAAATAGGTGGGCAAATTCAAAATAGATCCAAATTAATCTAATGTTGTCCGGCCGGCACGCTATATTATTGGTTTAAATCATACGACACTATTTTGTTTTCTGGCAGGTCCTACATGAAGGGTACAGTACGCCGCTACCTAACTAAGTACATAATAAATGAATCGTTTGTCTCGGATATTAAATGTTTGGCAGCCTCTTTGATAGTATTTTGACTTTGTTTATTGGTAAGATTTGCTTTTAAACATGCAAACAAACATTCATAATAATTGTTACGGTATCTGAAGTGCACGTGGTATGAATCATGGTGATAAAAGAACATCTAAATGTCCCACGTCCTTGCTGTTATGACTCGGCGGCACTGTTCATACCAGAGATATATTCCCTTTGTTTTTCTAGTTGATGCGACAGTAGTGTGCAATCCTATAAATTACACAAAGTATACCTACGTAATGATTAATGACTTACCGCTACAAACGGGCAAATGTCCCGACCACTTCATGTCGTCACCACATGTTAGAGTCTTTTGTCCTCGGAATTCAGCTTTGGGATCTCGACATGTAAAATTGCACGCTTTATTTTCAGCTCCACAATGAGGCACTAAATATTTGGGTACAGGACAAGACTGGATCAACACATGTATCTGCATTTTGCATGTTTGGAGAATCTGGAACGTAATTACAACATTATTGTTGAAAGATGTGAAAATTTATGATCGCGAATTCCACTTACAAAAATAAACTTACTTCGTCTTTATGCGTGATCCGACCGACGACCACGTGGGACCCTTCTTTCAGTACAGACCCGAATTGAGGACCATACATATGGACGAAACGGATATTCCTTGGTGGTTTTTTTCCTGAACAGGACAATATCCGAGGATATTGTAGCTTTGCGCGATCAACGCCAGGTTTGGCGATCAATGTTCTGTCAGGAGGACATCGCACGCAGATATCTACAATAATTTTAAAAATATGAGTTGCCTTGAAATAAAAATTAATTACTCAAAATATGTATCTAATGACAATAACCTTCATCGATGCTGTTAAGCTCGTTATCTCTGGCACGAATTGGCAGCGATCTCCTGCGGTTCACTTCACCCGCTCGCACGACTCCTCGACCAATGTAAATGGACGACACTTCATTGTTTAAGTTCTTCCTATTAGTTTCTTTAATATATGCATCAGACTGGTAGAAGAGCCTGGGGTCTTCTCTTGGTTGGTATACTTTACCCGTCTTCTCTTTGGTAAGTGATGGGGTATCGTACCGAACGTGCATCGGCGGCCATAACTTGGAGAACCGGCTGCTATAATTGTCATAATCATTTCTTCTGTTGTGATCAGTTAGTATAGAACGGCGACTGTGATAATTTGATGTACGGCTGTGATATCCTTCTTTCGGTAAAAGTTTTATTCTGAAATTAGAGAAAACATTTGAATTTCGATGCAGATATTTATCACTGTTATGTGAAGTGTGGATTTGCTAATGACGACTGCAAAGAAAAAGTAAGTGCACGTTTCGTCAAGGTTTCATCTCAAAATTTTAAATATTTACACAAAGAGCACTATTGAGGTTTTCACAACATGAGAACTAGAGCTTGTAATCTGTTTAGGCAGTCAGGTATGCTATAGGAATAGAATTGACGTATGGTTGCTATTTCAGCAAGCCCAATGTTAGCTTTTCTGGATAGACTATTTTGACAGGCACTTATCCATGTTTTGATTTGAAGTTATTTACGATAGCTTCTCGTACGCATGGAAAAGTAGTTTGAAGATACTTTTAGAGTGAAACCCCTAATGTTATTTTAAAAAAAAAAACTACGTTATGAGTTAAATAAAAATATTGAATACTGGTGCCAAAAACTTGACGTCAGTTGACTAACCTGTTGATGTCTATGTCCGGTTGGCGGGCTCGCAGTGATCCTAGAAAAAAATATCATAAAAATGTTACAACTTTATAGATCATTTTCCACCTTTTGAACTTTGATTTGAAGTCACACTTCCTTACAGTGGGATCGATTTTAATTCCTCTAATTAAAGTATCAATAGGAAAATTTACTTCGTGAAAGCTGACGATGCCCTACATCCCTGACGGGTTAGGCAGACGTAGTACCTGCACATATTCATATTTCTCTGATTTAGGTAGATACTTGGAATTCCCAACAAACCAAAGTACACCTTGGGTTCGAACCCTGAACCTCGAGCTGTTAAGCATGAAAGTCACGCTTGCGACCATCTGGGCGAACAAGGCAGCCAAAAATTCCACTAATACCTAAAAGATTTACAATGAATGGACTTATTGTAACAGTCAATAAGTAACACATTTCATCTACAATCCAGAAGAGATATAAACTACATAAAGTATCTGGCACCAGTCCCACATTCCACTGCAATTGCAGGTACCTACATCATGATTTTTGTTTGATATTATATGCAAGACATGACGCTGGAATGACGCGGTCACTGGAATCAGCTAGGAATAAACCAAACTACACCATCATTTCTTTAAGATGTTGTGAAAGGAAGACTTTTCATTCCAAAACCTACTTAGTCATTGTATTGGGTTAGAACGAAACGCAAAATTACAAGCAATAAATGTCTGACAGAACGAAACGCTAAATTACAAGCAATAAATTATGGATACCGACAATCGTCAAAAGATATCCGAATCTGGATTCTATACTTAAAATTTCTGCTGGCTCTTGCATTTTAGTTTCTCTTATTTCATCAACTTTTCTGCATGAGTCGACAAAGCAACTTCTATTTTCTTGTATGCATAGTTTAGAAACCTTAACTCCCCGAAGTGGCATGAAACTAAAATGAGCTCACTACTCTCGTTTTGTACGTTTGTTACTAATTAGACAAAAAAGGTAGGCAACTCCTGGGATTGTACGCTTCTTACAGTGAAATGAGATGGTCTACTATTACCTGCTTATCTGGGGACAATATCTACGCTATATCATATGCCGTGATCACGGATAAACGATGGTTTTGTTTATCCGTCATCATTAAGTTTGTTACAGGGCCGAAATATTGGGAACTTGAAACCAATGCTAAACATTGTAAATATTTCCCGTCTCTAGTGTTATAAATGTTGGTGACCATGTCAGTTTAGAAACTTATATCTACACTATGTTAGTCTTATCTTATACACCGTGCAAATCACCTCATCACGAAGCCGTCAACCAAGCATTCTGTACATGAAACTAAGTAACTTTACGCAAAAATTATTGCTGGGAAACGACTTTTTTTTGGGGGGTTTAAAATCATGTTTTGTGGTAGAACTCAATGTAACGCACTCAAAACATTGTGCAGAGGTGTTTAAAGTAAAAATGTTACATTAAAAACTTGTATTTAAAAAAATACTTGTCAAAAAGTTGGAACTTTGACCCCTAATATCTCCGTAACTAGAAGGTTCCCAGGTATGGTGTAGAACAAAAAAATTATCGCAATGACAGGGAGAACCAGTGCCTTTCGGCTTCGTTAAGAGGTGTTTTACACCCTTTATTTGTTAATTTCTCATCATTGACAGCACGACTACCATTACTTAGCCATGTAGGAGTTTAGAAATCATCACATAAACAGTAGTATATCGACGAGTGACTCTAGCAATCGCAAGAGCAAGAGGATTCGATTGCGAGGTCAGGCAAAATATTATTGTGTTTTTCCATCAGGAATCTCTTTGTAGCAGTCATAGTGTCTGGATTTATGGCCAGTGGCTAGCTATAGGCTCGCCCCTTATTACATGTACGTCAACATAACTAGTGAAATGTAGGTGTACGATTAGGTACCCCTGCCTAATCTTTCCGGGATTACAGGCGTGATAACATAACAAACGTTAGGTCATGCTCAAATAATTTCTACAATCCCAAGCATTGTTCGTTTCTTTATGTGTGGGAGGTCAATCAGCTCTTGACAATCACCAGCTTAAATTATACAAATCGCATTAATGACATCAGAAATACGCACAAACCCATAAAACAATCACAGACATTGCAAAGCACTTGTAAGTGGCCTGGTGCAATAAATTACTTATTGACCACCCGTATAGCGTTAAAATTATTGACGTCACAATTGTGGGCCCGCTATCAGTAATGGTACTTCTAGTCATTTATCAAACCATTGGAGCTTCGGCAAACAATCCTTATAAGGAGTACCTATTGATTTGTGGTTACTTTAGAAAGGGTTTGAAATATCAGACCTTGGAACCTTTCGTTTTCACAGCAGTAAGATTGTGTTTTTGGCATAATATACAGGTGTAGGGTGGTAGGTTGGCAAGCTTAGCGAATTATTTGGGATTTTCATATTTGATATAGGTACCTACCGATTTTCAAAAACTTAAAGCAAAGAAACAGATATTTCACATCGTAATGGTGTATTTATACTTTCCTAATGAAATTCTGAAGATTAAAATAAATCTAAAACAATCGGTTTCTTAATTGACTAACAAGTTCTAGTTAAAAAGATATGAGACTCAAAGAGAAAAGAAAAGAAAGTTAGCAAGGCATTCATGATACAATAGAAAAAAAAAACAAAATTCATTTAATAAAGATAATATTCAATTCATTTAATTCAGAAACAATGATCCATATTTTGGTTGGTTAGTACACTTAAAAATAATATCAGTATTTAAAGAATCACAGACAAAAACACGCCACACAATACAATATGCTAGAATGATATGTAATAGTTTTATGGAGGAGAGGCTCGTGGCTAAATATTAACAGCCGACGGATCAATCTGTAAGGTTAAGCCGTGCTTGCCGATGTTGGTCCGTGGATGGGTGACCATAATTACATTCCGAGTTCCCTCCGTGCCTCGGAAAGCACGTTAAGCCGTTGGTCCCGGCTGTCATTTGTAGATCTTTGACAGTCGTTACGAGTAGTCAGAAGCCAAAAGTCTGACATCCAGTCTTACCAAGACTTACAATCGTAGTACCCCGTCCAGTTACTGGGTTGTGGAGGTCAGATAGGCAGTCGCTTCATGCAAAATACTGGTGCTCAGCTGCTTCCGGTTAGACTAGGCAAATGGTATGTATTAGTAATGGGCTTTTTTTCAATTTCACTTTTGGGTCCGGCTGCCTGGAGAGCTTCTTCCATACCTCCTTTAAAACTCCAGGTATTCTTTACGACCAAAAATACCTTGTTGCCACCCAACAATAATATTGGCGAGAACATGAATGCAACTAAACGAATGTGAAAACATTGAAATTACGCAACCAGCGATATGAAATTTCATCCTATGACATGTCTTGGACGAGAAACTGCATTTTCAGACAGATGTGATGTGTTACAGATTAAAATTCGGACAAACGAATAAAATATTGAAGTACAGGAACCTGCGGAACAGGTAAAATCAGCAGGAGGCGTCCTGTTTCATCGAACCCTCTTTGGAAAAGGGCGTAAGTTTATGATTGAATGCTAAGGAGCCATAAAACAAAGTAACGAAGGTTAACTAAAAAGGAGTCATAGCGTAATTCCAACTAGTCAATTAATAGTCCATTATCATAAAGAATCTTATAACTATGTATGCAAAATAAGCTGATGACAATTAATAAGAAGCTATTGAGATTTTAAAATAATTACGTACGCAGTTGCATGCAAATCGTCTGCAAAATGTTCCTTAAGTACATTTAATTTTGCTTTTATATCATCTGTTAATGTTTCCCTTCATCTCTTTGAAATGATGTCATGTATAAAATAATAGTTGATGATCTAAAAGTATGATTCCGTTAAGTTGTTTGTTTTGCTGTACGTGTTAATCGATCGTAGATATTCTAAGCAGTTCCTGACAACTTGTATCTTGTAAGTAGTTGATATTAAGATACAAAAACGTGTAAGTAGTTCCTACTGATTTATCAATAGATCTCGGCCAGTCACTTAGCTTAGTCAGATTTTTTTTGTATATCATTTCCATTTGGAGTTTGTTATTCATATTATGATGTCGTTGTCGCTTAATTGATTCGGTATACAGTAGTTAAGTATTAAACTTATTGTATATCTTTGATTAAAAGCTTAATCTACGTTTGAATCTTGGGCCAGCCTTGCTCAGTCTCCCTGTGGACCGACTTCAACCAGCTTTTGTTTAGCTTATGAGTGTCTGGTCGTTGCTTGGTTGGTGAGTAACCATTCATCTTCAAAAAGGTATCTACAATTCTTAATCTAAGTTTGAATCTTGAGCCAGCCTTGCTCAAACTCCCTGTGGACCGACTTCAGCCAGCTTTTGTTTAGCTTATGAGTGTCTGGTCGTTGCTTGGATGGTTCATAACCATTCATCTTCAAAAAGGTATCTACAATTCTCATGGGGACTTTCAATAGACTTTCTTCATTTCAATACAAGTTCAAGTTCCTATGTTCCCACAATCCCAAAATAGTTGGGAAAAGAGTAACCAGTTTTTGATGAGAGTATTGTTTATTGTTTATAGGGATTCTTTAGAGGACTTAAAATACTTAGTATGGAAGAATGCTTAACAATATTAGCTATGCTGATGACATGGTGCTGCTCAGCCCATCAATCTGTGGACTAAGGAAGTTGGTGGCCATTTGTGAGAGGTTTGCGGAGGCACATGGCTTGAGGTATAATGCCACTAAAAGTGTGGTGGTTGTTTTTAAAGTTCGTAATAATACACCCACGAATATACCACTGGTGACGTTACAAGGAACACCATTAAAGGTCGTCACTCCATTTAAATACCTCGGTCATATGGTCACGGATTCTCTCATGGATGACCAGGATATAGATAGGAGCGCAGAGCGTTGGCAGTCCGATGCAATATGCTTGCCCGCAGGTTTGCGCGGCGCACTGACGAGGTAAAACTGACGCTCTTCAGAGCCTACTGCCAGTCGTTTTACTCGTGCAGCTTGTGGGTTAGGTATACGCAGAAGGTTTACAACGCTCTGCGCGTGCAGTATAATAATGCACTGAGGATATTGTTGGGGCTGCCTCGGTTTTGCAGTGCATCGGGCATGTAAGCGGAAGCGCGAATAGATGCCTTTCATGCAATCATTAGCAAACGGTGTGCATCGATGTTGCGACGATTCAGGGGTAGCCCTAACAGTATTTTAGCTACACTGGCGGACAAGGTTGACGGACCTTTTATTAGATTCTGGGCTGGCAGACATGTGCGTGCACGTGTAGTATAATTTTAAGGTCATGTGATTTGTTATTTACTAACATAGGATAAGTTAATACTAACACTATATGGATCCATGGTCTGAAATAAAAAAAAAAAAATTGAATTGAATTAAAATAACCCAAGCTTAGGGTTTTTGTGTTTTGGGACGTTTTAAAAACATTCTTTTTTCGAAGAATTCGTCGGTGTCTCCATCTACATTTTCATATCTTCAATCAACTAGGTACATCAGTTTTGGAACTTATTTCCTCAAGCAGTATTTTTTATGCTTGATACTAGCACAATCCTGAAACATCGCTGGTATAAACACTCACGTTCACTCGCACGAATCTCGACTTCTTAACGTTCAGTGTGGTGCTCTACCATTATTTTAAAAATATCATGTTTCACTATCCTAGTTTCAACAACTACTGCCCACCTCCTCCACCTCCACCGTCCTGCTCTAAGGTAAATTAATCCAAATAATTAAGGGAATCATCGACACAGCAAGAAAGTTAAGTTTAACTACACACCTATCATATCAAAATCTCGTGGTTGTACTATATACGCACTTATCGTTGATACGCAAAATATACCAAAAAGATTGTCAATGATATTATGCACATAGTGTCAACCTACAGATTAGGTTCTTATCAGCAATTATAATAATTATGCTACTCTATTGAAGTTATTTTACCCTGAACTTGACTCGCGGGAGATGTAGACGAGTGGAGGCGGTATATCATTAATTTTGAAATGTTGTCTAGACATTTGGCTGAGTCGCGGATACTTATTTTGTAGATTGCATGAAGTGGCAAGAATTCAGACGGTTACTTATGCATGTTCTTGGAAGAAAGAGCAGTAAAATTGTATTTTTCAAATGAAAAACAAACAACTTTTCCCCCGTTTTCTTGATAAATAATGCCCGTTAAGATGATACATGGTGACGCATAATCTGATAACTCACTGCCTCTGATGTATTTATGGTCATGACTCCTGTTTATAAACAAAGACACACATTGTGCTAATCAAATATAAATCTTTTAGACAATTTATAAGTCAACAAACGCCATAATATTATTAGTATCATCGTTTCAGAAGTGTATCGTTCATTGTTGTTGTTTTCTTAACCAATTCAGTCAGTTTAATGTGTTATTTATATTTTATGATGAGTTATTAGTAGCGTTCTATTAATAAAAATCAAAGTAACGGCAGTAACTTCCTGATTATTATGAGCGAGTGATAAAAGATGAACGACTAACATTTTTAATAGAAAATAATTTATCGATTACTCGAAAAAAGAAATAAATTAAAAAAAAAAAATTAATCTTAAATAGAAAGTTTATAAAATCTGCAAAATGTGTTTTTTTTTTGTGTAAGAAAATAATAAAAGTGAAACAAAAAAAACTTACCAATAATACTGAAAATTAGCAGAGTAAAAACAACTGACATTTTGTGGCGAACATTCGCGACGTCAAGGAAATAAAAATTTCACTAACTACGATACAAATAAGTTCACAAGTCCGCGACAATATTGTGCACTGAATCGGCGTAGCGTTCGCTGTAACCAAAACCGACGAAGACAAGTGATCGCGAAAAGCGCGCGAAAACCACTAGTGCCGGAAGGCCCAACTCAGCGTGGCGAAGTCGTGGGAGGAATGCTCACGTGCCAAAATAGCATTAGAAGATTATAAACAGGTTATTGAAGTACATGCATTGTTGTTATGCATAAATTGATATCAATATCACTCATACTTTTATTTAGGCGAAACATCCAATTACTTGCTCATTAGCGTCTAACGTTTGTTAACATCTGAACTCCGTCTGCACAGGTCATAATTGCACTGATTTTACCATGATTTAACAATTAACAGGTCTCGCTCACGTTAGACCCTGTTTAAGTTTTTTATATCCATTAAACGGAGTAGTTTTCGAAAAAAGAAAAATAGAGAGACGACCTACAAGCGTATATCGAGTACTATTTCGAGTTGCCTCCGGAAAAGGATACATTGGAGATTTTGGAGGAGGACTGGATGGCTTGAGGCCTTGGCATAGGAGTGTGTTACTGAAGCTTGGAGGAGGCTTGGGTGTTTTGGGGCCTTGGCCTAGGAGTGTACTACTGAAGCTTGGACGAGGCCTGGACGGCTTGGCTACTGAAGCTTGGAGGAGGCCTGGATGCCTTTAGGCCTTGACCTAGGAGTGTGCTACTGAAGCTAACTAAAAAAAACTAAAGCTTTCGGATTGATATCAGCAACAGGTTTCTAATGAAAATTGGAAAAAAAAAACAAAATGAAGATACTGATGTACTTTATTTGGACGATACTGTACAGTTTACGTTTCACAAAAATGACTTTACTACTTGCACTTCCACAACGTCACGAATAACAATAATTATTATTGTACCTTGTATTCAAAGCTTTCGCGACAGATTTAAAGCAAGGATTTATAAAAGAATACGTTTGTTGCAAGATCTTCCTTGAAACTTGCATTTTTTTATAATCTTTCTTCTCTGGCTCCAAAACAAGGATTTGAAACAATCAATCTGCGGCTGTCGGTAAGTAGATCGAGAGAGTTGTAAGTCAGAAACTGGAAAGTCTGATAGCCATTCTTACCAAAAGGTAACGAGTTAACCAGTTATGGTTGTATAGGTGAGATGGAAGGTCACTCCAAGTAAAATTCTGGTATTTAGCTCAATCCAGGCAAGTTTCCGAACCGTAAGAAAAATTTTATTTCGCAGGCTACCTTAGGACAACCCACTATAAACATTTTTTTTCTTTCAAGCTTCAAGGGTGGAGAGACTGAAAACCGACTTCAACAAAAATGGCTAGTGAAAAAAATCCAGATCAACATTGGCAACCTTTCGCTCTGATCCTTGTTACAAGCCTTCGACATCTGAATGATATTGTTTTCAGACGTGTTTGTTGCAGGTGTGGTAGCAGCAGGGATGGTAGGGTGGGTTGGGGCAGGTAAAGGCCTGGCAGGGAGGCACGCAGGGGTTGCACTCGCCAGGGTACCACACAGTGCGCGCGTACCTGCCGCTTGGTCTCGTGCAAGCGCCGTGGTTGAAGCAGTGGGCCTTACACGGAAAGTCATAGCAGCATGGTCTGGAAAAGAAGTTATTCAGGTTATTTGTTGTAAGTGTGGATCGTCTTCCTTCACTTGATTCAGCATTTGGCTTGTATTGGAGCTAACAAACAGACACAAGTCTTGTTTTGATTTTGGTAAAATAAGAGAGGCTTTTTAGAGATAATTAATTGCAGGAAAACTACAATAGACTTCGAAATAGAAATTGGATCAGTATTTACAGCGAAATCGATGAACACGAAAAAAAATTGATGATATAAAAATATTTTTTCAAATCGATTCATAAATGGCGGAGTTATGAGGTAACAAACATACAAAAAAAAAGTCAATTGATAAACTCCTCCTTCTTTGAAGTCGATAAAAAAATGGGAGAAAATACCACTTTCTGAAAAGAGGGACTTTTCAGAAAGTGGTATTTTTTTTAATATACGTAAGAAAGACTCAATGAATGCCAATAACCGGTCTTTTAACCTGCTATTTGTCTTTAACGGGCCATTAAAATACTACCGTAGTGCCGCACTAATCTTCTTTAACGGCCAGTTTCAAGATTTAGCATGCCTGTAAATCTTTGACAGTCCATTAAAATGTTTCAATGCGTTTACGGGCTCACCTGTTCAATGTTCATACTCCTAATTTCTGGTGATACCACGAAACAATTGCAAGAGGAAGGAATATACTAAGACAGACTGATATCTGTTTATTTTTCATCATCAGCCTACAACAGTCTACTGCTGGACATAGGCCTCTTCAATCGCGCACCACTTAACTCGATTCTCGGCAACTCTCTTCCAGTTGTTACAAGCTCCCTGCGAATATCGTCACTCCATAGAGCCTGAGGGCGTTCCACCTTACGCTTGTCGATTCCTGGACCCAACGGTCATCGGTTCGTTGGCTAATATGGCATATTATATTGCAACTTCAGCTTACTTATTTGTGAGCTATGTCGACAACTATGGCTGTCTCTGGTTCTTCTTATTTTTACCTTCCTTCAATAAGGATGAGTTAGTTGATACTTATTCCGACACAGCAAAGAACTCCGCAAAACAGTTGTTTTCGAAATGCCATCATATAACTTTGTCTATTTCTCCGAGACCCGAGCTTCACCAGCATATAACTAAGTCCCTACGACAGCATTACTGTACTATTTACCTCTCAACTGGTGCGTTGCTAGGACATCCCCAATAGTAGCAAGCACATTCCTTCTGGAAGGGCTGCGGCCTAGGTTGGCCGCACCGCGGCCTCTTGTAGTAGATACTGTACTCCCCCTTCACGCAGCCGAACCTCGCTGGGGGACGGCAGCATTCGTACCCACGTGGCAACACAGACATTCTTGTGAATCGTAAACCTGCGTGGTAGGATTTGCAAAATGCAAAGTTTTTTGGATTATCTGTAACAAAGTGTTTCTTAGTATTAGTAAGCCCGTATGTTTGACAACCAGTCTTACGTAATTCCAGTGACTAGTTAGTGGAGGTCAGACATGGTATTACATCCGGTTAGACTGGAAGCCGACCTCAACATACTCGTAGTAGGAAAATGCTAGGCACGGTTTCTTTACTATTAGGTAATTTTTGTGTTGTTCCAGGAATACTTTTTTCCATTTAGGAACACAAAGCTAGTATAGCTAGTCTCCTTTCAAAATGTTACTCTTACTTAGGATTCAAGATTCTTCTTTATTTTCATGAAATATGGTACATTATGGTCTTATAAATAAAGAGGTTCACTTAGTTCACTGACTTCTTTCAGTATAAAAACTTAAAATTATATTAGCTATGCGTTGTACATTTTTTCTTACCTACCCTAATATACCCTACCGGTAGTACGGTAGAGTAGACCCTACCTTTCTCACATTTTAAACATTCCTTGTATTTCTACAAAATATTTCAATACCAAAATGGGTTATTCCCTGAGTACCCCGGTCCCCAAACCCCGACGCACCCGTCCCTAGGACCCCAATTTATTAGTCTTGTTAACTCAATTAAAAGTCAGTTTTGCTTAAAAGTATAATCAGCAGATGATATGTTAATTTTTTTTTTTGTTTCCTAAAATTGTTATACTGGACTTTTAAGGATTAGGAAAAAATTATTATGTTTTTATAAAAAACAAAATGCGGAATTATCAGTCTTTTCAATTATAAATAATATAAATCAACTTAAGTAAAAAAAGTTTTAAAAATTTAAACACTCGTAGTATTAACATGTTCAATCAGTCTTTTCAAAACATACAAAATCAGTGTAATGTCAAATCATTCTTCTTATAGTAATATGATAATTAGGTATACATATCATCTGCTGACGGCACTGTTAAGCTAAACTGACTTTTAATTTTATTGATTTTTATAAATCGGGGTCCTCCGACCTTCATTTTTAACCCCCGACCAAAAAAGAGGGGTGTTATAAGTTTGACGTGTGTATCTGTGTATCTGTGTGTCTGCCTGTGGTATCGTAGCTCCTAAACGGATGAACCGATTTTGATGAAATTGGTTTCGTTTGAAAGGTGTTTTAATCGAGAGTGTTCTTAGCTATGTTTCGATAAAATCTGATCAGCCTTTTAAAGGCCATCACCTCTTTTCTAGTTGAAGGGAAATTAACAATTTCCACAGGTCTGATCGATTCGAAATTTGAAATCTTGTCACTTGTCACCATGGGCATTGCCAGGGGGGGTGGGTGCTAACCCCCCCCCCTCCCCCCAGAAAGTTTTTTTTTTTAATTTTTGCTGTTTTCGTTCATTGGCGAGATGACACGCAACACCGAGAAAAGTGGAAGCAATGGGGGAGGCCTATGCCCAGTATTGGGACAGTCAAGGCTAAGATAAAACAATATAAGTTTAAAAAGCATGAAATAAAAATTAAATTAAAAAAACCCCCGACACAAAAAACCTCAAAAAAAATTAAAATAAAATAATCCAAGCGTCTTAGCGTCGGGGGTCCGCTTTGTTATGTGCTTGTACTAAGCGGTCTACTTAGCGGTCCCCCGACGCTAAGACGCTTGGATATTATAAAGATATTATAAAACAGAAAGTTTGTGAGGATTCACGGATGTTTGTTGCTCATTCACGCAAAAATTACTGAACGGATTTTGATTAAACTTGACAATAGTATAGTTTATATATAGTAATATAGTTTATATACATCAGAAATACATATATGAAGGTACTAAATAAAAATACACGACAAAGCCGCGAGCAATGCAACATAAGAATTTGCTATTTTTCCACTAGATTATCAGTAGTCAAATATTAAATTAAACATTGAAACTTGGTCAGGCTATCTAGTGCCTAGATTTAAAATGAGCTGACATTGAAATGCGGTCAGTAGTCTCAGCCTAGTTTGATATCTAGATTGAGCACTGACTAAGCGTTCAAACAGGCATAATATTGTATTACTATACGAAGTACGAGTATGTATGAAGATATGCGAGAAACGAGATGTCGCGCCATTGCTGTTCTGTGACGTCATTGTTGAGAGATGGCGTAATAAATATAGAGCTGTCATATTCAATAGCTGGATAACATTTTTCATCATCATTACAGGCTTAAAAAGAATTTCTCGTCTGGACGTCGGCCTGTGTAATCACGCGTTTACCATGGTCTTCAGCCACTGTCATTCAGCTGCTATGGGTTGCCATATATGAGATACCATCACCATCGTCATTTGCTTAGACTTTTCCGAATTATGTTGGGGTCAGCTTCTAGTCAAATACCAGTATTCTCATTGTAAGCTTGATTAAAATTCATAATTATATTAATTATTATATTATTCTATTAAATATTGTGCATTTCAAAAATACATTTTCCAAATTCATTAAATAAGTTGTGAATTCTATCAAAACTTGTTGATTTACGGAAGTTTATTATTAATTATTTTACTTAATACAAACTTTCACAACATCCATACTAATATTATAAATGCGAATGTCAATGTCTGTTTGTTTGTATGTTTGTTTGTTTGTTACCTTTTCACGACTAAACGGCTGGTCGGATCTTAATGAAATTTGGCAAGAAGATAGATTTCAACCTGGGAAAGGACATAGGCTATATATCATTACGCTACGACCAATAGGAGCGGAGCAGCAATGAAAAATGTTGCAAAAACGGGGAAAATGTGACGCAAACGAAGTTACGCGGGACAGCTAGTTGTACTATACATGATGTTTATTTTTACTTATTTTTTTAGAATCATCTTATTTTTTTTTTGTAATATTATTCTTACTGTTATTTAGATTCGTGGCTCAATTTTGACTTCCGATACGGTGGTGATTTGTGCGCCATTACCGAATGGCGTCAAAAAAAAAAACAATAAGTAGTCGATTGAGTAGGAACTGCTGGGAATTTTAAAATAATAATTTTTGAGCTACGAAGCTAGGTTGTTCTTGGTTATCGCCTTGTATAACAATAAAGTTATTTTGAAGGAGAACAGTCTTTTGAATTTATTGTTTTAGATGTAATTCTTTAGTATATTTTACAAATTAATATTATTTTTAAAACTAGATACTTAACTAAAATAACAACAAATTATAAAAGGGCGTCAAAAAACTCCTCCTCAACGCTGTCAACTGGTAACGTGCCCAAGAGACTGGCGGCGTTGCCACGTTGTATGGCAATACTTAGCCTCTGGCCAAAGTAAAACCCAGCCCTTGGGTCACGGGAAGTGTCAACTAGGCGTTTAGATATTTCCTTGAAAAGGCTGTGAGCACTCGGACCCCACGGCCCCAGAGTTTCAACCCCAAACGGCTCAAAAATATAGTTACCACAAAGGTTACTATATTTACGCCGCTTGAGGTTCTCCGCAGCCGCAGCGGCAGCGCCTGTACAGCACGATGAGCTTGGAAGATGTGATGGCGCAAGAGTATCGACGCAAGTTGCGTCCCACACTAAAGGCCTACCCATCTTCCAAGGAAACAAAGACATGCCGTCTTTGTTTGAATATTAAGAAATATTAATATTAAGAACAGTCTTTGAATATTTAAATAAAAGTTTTAAACATCATAGAGCGACTACCCACTCACTGACCCCTTGGTATGACTGGTTGTCAGACTTTCGGAACACAGACTACCTGTAACGACTGTCAAAGATCTAGAAATGACAGCCCGGCTTAACGTGCTTTCTGAGGCACGGGGTATGTATGGATGGTCACCCATTCACAAACTGACCTTGGCAAACGCTGCTTAACATCGAAGATTAACCCATGCAGCTGTTATTATTTAGCCACGAGCTTTACCTATGAAATACTTACCATGTTAGTTGAAATGTGAAGATAAATAAATTAAGTGAATAAATACTTACCGTACTTTTTATGGTTTAATGTAATAAAATTTTCCAATTTTTTAAAGGTTTCAGTGTTTTTTTAGAATTTTTTAGAATTTAGATGTTTTTCATACAAAATATGATGTTGTGACAGAAATAAATGTCAAAACTGTTTTGTTTGAATCAAGTTTTTTTTTCTTTTGTTTTCTTTTTATACCTAATCTTTGCAATGTGATGCCAGCCACAATAAAATTATTATTATTATTTACAAAGGGTTGGACAATAGATTTTTGTTGTATTAAATAAAAACTATGATTTTCTCTAGGATAAAGATAATAATTATTATTTTTATTCATGATAGAGATTCTTGTCAATTTAAAAAAAAATGCCGTCCTGGGGAGAGCGGAGGACTTTGTCTGATTCCTACTGACTTAAACAGGATGCGGTGGGATCGAATGCGACTTCCGTTGCCCCGGAAGCGTATTGCCAAACTGTATACTGACCCAGACCGGGGTTGCTCTGAGTTTGATCGCAGTTTGCCTTTGTAGTTGAAGAGCAAATTGTATACCTATTCAGAGAGTGTCTGAATCAATATACATTTTGCTTTAAAATACTACAGTAAAATACATACGAGTTCAGACGGCGAATTTACAAAGGGCACGAGTTTTGAGTCATGATCCAGACTATAATAGATGAGGTTTTGTTTATGCATATTGCTCGCCAAAACCTAATCTATCTCAGTAAAAAAATTGACTCAAATGGACTAGCTTTTTGCCTGGATATTTTCAAAGAAAGTGCAGAGACAAAACCTAGTACTGTATTATACACATCCAGGAGAATTTGGATGCAAGAGCGAGCGAAGCGAGCTCTGGACTTGGGGCCCCCAACTCGGTCAGGTTAGGTTCGAAGGGGATGGGTCTAGTGAGCGAGCGGAGCGAGCGAACTAAGACCCCGACTTCCCCTTCGTGTTAGAATACTGTAAACCCTGCAGACAGAAATAGGAGCCCCGCGTACCGGGGCTACGTCGACTATGCTTTATAAGCGAAAATAAAATGTTATGAGGTGTCAGTTTGCTTTACATAATGCATACATTATCAGATTGCTCTGAGCTCGTATGTACTTTGCTCCAATTTGTTGCGAGCAAAATGCATACCTTCTCAGATTGCTCTGAGCTCGTATGCACTTTGCTCCAATTTATTTGTGATTTTAATGAGCACAATGTAGTTCAGTACAGACTATGGGTGTCTGGGTCAGTATACAGTTTGGCAATACGCGCCCCGGAACGTCTGCTACGCGTCGGCAGAGTGTTCTCGACGTCCCTCAAACTTTCCGCAGACTCCTTCTTTTAAATGTCGGTTTCACAGAAGGAGATCACCGCATACCACGACTTGGCGCTCCCGACCATCGAACAGTGACGGCCGGCAGCGACAGGTCACGGCGCGGGTCCTCCCCTGCGGCATACTATGGCAAAGTATGCCCCGCGGTGTCCTCGAGACAGTGGATGCAGTGATGACACCAACCGTCCGGCTCCCTGTTTATATTACACAGGTACTTCCCGACCATGTCCCAAGAACACCAGAGTCACCCGACAGGGAGTTGTGCCTCCTCCCCAGACATTTGTCGAGCACCAATGCTCGACAAATGTCTAGAGTAGAGCGCAAAAGCCTGTCCCGCCACCTGGTCCTCGCGGAGCTGAGGCCGACGCAGCTTGATCTCTCGCTGCATCGGTCCATTACCCCACGCCATACCAGTGGGGCGCAGACTCTCGCCTCTAGGTCCCAGGGTGGCGGCGACCCGGCCAGTGCACAAACCGCCTCCTAGGAGATTGTGCGATACCCTTATAGACCTGACGGCCATCGCCTTCTACAGTTTTTGCAGCAACCCGATGCTGTCAGCCGACATGTCAGTGGCCCACACCGGAGCCCCGTAGAGGGCTATAGACCGCAAAACCCCTAAGTACAATCAGCTACAGGCGGAGCTCGGGTCCTCCAGATTGGGAAGCAGCGTCACAAGCGCGCCCGCCGACTCTAATAACTTGGGCGCCAGCCGCCGGAGGTGGAGGCGCCAAGTTAACTCCCATCGGCAGTCGAGTACCAATCCCAGATACTTCATGATTGACTCGACAGCGTTTTGGGTGCCCCCGAATACAATATGTGACCCTGGCGTCGGCGCCAACCGGGGACCGTGTAAGGCCTCCGACTTGTTGTGGGCCACCTCCACGCCAAGGCGCCGTATGCGGCCCACAACCAGCGAGATGTTTAACTAACATAAGTAAACGAACTTCAGTTCGTTTTGTGCTGCAGAGCCCAGAGCTGAGAGCCTAGTTGGGTCAATTTGATAGCTAAAGTTGAAACTTTAGCTATCAAATTGACCCAACTGGGCTTAACTTATAAGCTTATCTGCATTGCAATTAGCTTTCAGGCTTTTGGTCTCCGTGACGACACCGCAGCCACGTCGAAGCCACGCCGCCACGCCACTCTTTTACGTAATCATGTGGACTAGATGCAACCACAGTATCGTCACCCTGAGCACTTACTTCGCTTAACCATTGCTTGTAGGCATTTCCAAAAAAAACCAGCTGTGAATGAGGCAACATTGTAATTACAACTATCGCGGTGTGAGATAGTAGAAACGCGCCTTGACTGGTTTCACTGCTCGCCATAGGTATACTCGATGATATACAGGCTCGGGTGAACAGTGGCCACATGGATAAGACTTTGATTTTGTTAGTATTTGTTATATTTATGTATTCGTTGACAGGCACACAGACTTTGAACTGAACTATAGCATTCCTAGATTAAATAAAATAACAGCTATCTAGAAACGTGTATTCTTACACAACAAAAACTTCACTAGTTTTATAGTACTCCACTACCAAACGGGCATGCAGGGTCCGCAGCAGCCGCAGCAGCCGCAGCCGCAGACGGGCACTCCTGGGTAGCTGCATCTTTTGGGGCAGCATACCCCTGGCTCCGTGCAGCAATAACAAGGGCACGGCTTGCAGCGATTCGGCCGGCAGCAAGGAATCGCAACCGTCTCACAAAGAGGCACAGGTATCGGCACCGGAGTCATGGGCTAGAAATAAAAATGTATTTTTTTCAAGTCTAGTCTAGAAATAATTTATAAAAACATAAAAGTAAACATTTTGTCAGAGTGCCAAGTATGCTGTGAAGCCAAAGTGTTATAATTTGACTAAAATCAGAATTCAAGGTTGTTTGTGTGACACAAGCGCAAGGAAGTTATTAATAGGTGTTGTGAGTGTTAAGTACTCTGGCAATACCTTATCACAAGGAGGGCAGGGCGGCAGACATGGCAAGATCGGACACGGTGGGCAACGGGCCGGGCACGGCCGGACCGGTGCCGGACACGGCGAGCAGCCGCCCCCCGGGCACACGGAACAAGGCCTGAGGTCGTTGCATGATGCTACACAAGGCTTCGTGGAGTACGGGTAGCAGGCTCCGCAAGGACACCCCGTAGCCACGCAAGGATCGAAACTGTAGAAAGGAGCACTCATTTTGATTTTTCTTTGTTTATGTTTATTATAAAATAACTTTAAATTTCATTAAAAAAAATGTCAGCAGTATGCAGTGCTTCGTGACTTGTGATAGATTATTTTGTTTTATTTTTTTATCGATTCCTGTGACACCTATTTTACACCACCTACAAGAAGTTTTTATCTAAAGAGCTACAAGATTACCCACAGCAAAATGGTCTGGTGGCCCGATAGCATGAGCATAGCTTACCATGTGAGTACGATAATGGAAAATCCAACAAGTCTTAGTGCTAATTAGAACTTGCTAGCTAGAAATTTAATATGAAAAGCAAAGTGTGTCACTGATCCATCTTGTGATCTTTATTCTTGTTACAATATGGTTGCTGTTAGATTGCAGCTTAGAGCTAGAAAAATACTGCATTTCAAAGACTTTGTGTTATTTTGCCGTTGCCCTATCAGCGCCTATACTGGCGCCAAATCCCATGCAGACTCTTTGCTGGCCACTCCAACTGGCTGGCATCTTCTCGTACTTCTTGACATAAAAAAAGTATTCAGACATCAAAATAATATAGTCACCTGAGAAAAGACAGGAAAAGTCCTAAAAAATGAAATAAAATTATAACAACACAAAAAAGTTAAAATTTTAAGTGATAAAATAAAACAAAATCTTTAAATATGTGCGCTTGTTGTTTTTGCCCGACCTGCCCACCAATTTTGCCTTGTGGTACGGGGCCTTGCAGGTGCTCGTGTCCCCCGCCGTGCCCGTGTTGTCAGCCATGCTGTCCGCCTCCGGTGCCGTGCACGCCGTGTCCACCATGCAGATGCTGCCCGGTGTTCCGGCAATGTCCGGCGCCGGTGATTCCTGACTGTGTGCCGCCCATTGTGCCAATATTGCCACCTTGCAGACCTCGCAGGTGTCCGCGTCCAGAACCTTGTCCACCTCCTCCACCTCCACCAGTCTGCTGCCCACCTGTACTGCCGTGCTGCCCACCACCACCTTGTTGTGACCCGCCGCCGGTAATTATCTTTTCATTAATTTTATCGAAATAGATGTGATTTTATGTGTTGCATAAATTAGCATGCCTGCTGCATTTCAGTGTTTTACAATTTTTTTTTGTTTACTCACAGGTCTGTCGGTGCCCAGAACCAACACCATGTTATCAGCCAGTACTGCCGTGCTGTAACCCACAGTGTCCTCCTCCTATCATACCTAAGCAGCGTCCAATCTGTCCACGAGCTCCTCCTTGCCCCTACCCGTGCCTGCCCATATGCCGCAGCTGTTGCCCTGACTGTGAACTTGACCCGGTCACACGACGCCGGCCATTAATAGTACATGACAGTCTGTTCCACTGTAGAAAGACTGGCTTGCCCGGCGAGTGTTTCACAAGGACCTCCCCTAACGTTCGGTATCAAGTTGAAAACTACGTGAGACAGGTATGCATGCATATCGCTTCTATTGTTGATTCTCATGAACCTACCTGATTTCGCGATAATTATACAGTTTTTTTTTGTCATTTTCAGGGCCCTCAATGTTGTTGCTGGCGTCCAGTCCCAGTTCCTCTAATTTAAAAAAAGTTTACTTTTTTATGTGCAGTGTAGTCTGTGCCATGTTCAATGGTTATGTGACATATTTGTACAAGTAACGTTGGTGATAGATTTGAATAATATATTATAATTCAATGTGACACGTATTTAATCGATTACATCAAAACCCCTATCTATACCTTTTATAGTTAAAGTTATAAAATGGTCATAAAAACAAGAGTTGTGTGATGCTTAACGACAAAAAAAAAACTAGGAGGCTGTGAATCCCTCTTTTGTTAGTCAAATCTAGAGGGCTTCTAAAATCTTTCTGGTCTCTGAAGCCGAAAATCCAGTGGGTATTCTATTCAAGATATTCTACTCTTCCGAAAGGTTTTACCTGCTTATACCTAACAGAATTTTGGTTTCGATGTACTCTCCTCAGTCACCACCTCCAGGCTCACTTGGGTATAGAGTACCTTAGACCATACATACACAGTAGAATTAAAACAGATATTTGATCAGAAAGACTTGTCAGGGACAGAAATTCTGCCAGGGCCGCGCGCCCTAGCAGAAGTTTTGTCCCTGACAAGTCTGTTCGGAAGAGATACAGTGGCCCTGGAACACAAAGGGCTAAGAAGGAACATGGATGGGTTTTAGTCAGTACAAGTCTGACACTCCCTTCCTCTCCGCCCAGAGCAGGAGGAGTGATTTGATGATTTACAATCCGTAAAAAACAAAAAAAGGGACAGAACTAACGTGAAACAGGTCGAATGAATAAAAGTCGGTAACTGTACCCTAGATGAATTTATTTTGTTCACATCACTATTATCACTATAACGTTTTTCAGTTTTCTTCACTTACGGTTACATAATCAGCGGCATCTGCTTGAAGGTTACATAATCTGGGTGTTGCAACTGTAGATGTTGATGCAAGGGTTGACGGCGTAACACCTTGGTGACGGCGGGCACCTGGTCTCACACAACATTGGAGCACTGGGTCCACAATGCGTGTTCGAAGGAGGACAGCAATTAAAATGCGGGGCCGGAGAACAAAATTTAGGCATTCTGACTTTTTTTTAAATTTACTTGAAGATTTTGATCAAAGATGGCTCGGTTAACCAAATGAAAACCATATATGGAAAGCGCTCCTATTTATAAACACCACTAGGCCTTCGAGATTTTTGGGCTAGTTATAGATTTTGCAAAGAAATCTAGTAAGTCGAAGGTTTTTAATTAGGCTGTCCAAGTGTTCACATAACATAAGCTTACAGTGAGCGGCCGACTGTTTGCCTCCAATTCATCTCCCTATTAGTTTATATTTGTATATATATTTTGAATGGAGGGTACCGGACGTGGACAATACTCACTGCCCATGCAGTGAGTATTGTCCGCAGTTTGCGGCGTTTCGCTTGCTGACTAATTCAATAAGTGGCCGATTCGCAGCGAAATTTTGCGCGAAATTTGTTCTAGTTGGGGGCGAGGTACGCTTACAACACCACCACTCCTCTCAGTGCACTGATAGCAACTAAAGAATGGAATACTAATACCAAACCGAAATAGAAACTGAGCTTGCCTTGTCTGCCAAGATTTCGGTAGCGCTTCGTTGCTAATTTTCTACAGTAAGCTGCTCACTCGACGTTGATGGCCGATTCGTCGCTGAGAGCCAATCAGTGGACAGTCTTCCACTCACTTTTTGCCTACTTAGGAAACAGCCTAAACGTCGTATAGTTTCCTATTCTTTTGTTTACTGTTCAAATTTAGTTGATCTACCAACACAGCAGTCTTAAACATCTAAATAATTTATGTATCCTTAATCAGCACCTTATCCATGTTCTTGGTATTTAGGTATACTCTTGATGATGAGCTTTTGAATTTAAAGCAAAGTAGTACGCCTAGATATTAACATGATCTTATAGCTTATACCTGTTGTGCGGTACAAAATTATAAAGTCTGCAGAAAAAAGACTGATGTCTACCTACGTTTCATTTAGGCATCTGACACCGCAGCGAGATCGGACTTCACCACAGCGAAACTTTAACTTAGATGAAATGAAAAACATAACACCATTTCACTACGATCCTAACTAAGAACTTTAAAAAGGATAACCGCAGATATCTGCTGTCAGTGCAGCCGATTTTTTTTCATTTGTGCTACCATTTTTTTTGTCTTTGTTCCCGTTTTGTAACAACCATGTTGTTTTACCCTTTGGGAAAAATATCCCGATAAGTAACACTAACTCAATGTCACGTTCTTTTTCCCAGAACCATATTCACGAAATCAGATTCAGCACCATGATCTCCTTTTGTTGTTGTTGAGATCGGCTTCCAGTCTTACATATTTTACATGGACTGCCTGAACTCCGCAACCCAGGTAGTACTGGGTAATACCCATTGGTAAGACTCGTCAGAATTACAGACCGTTGACTACCTGTAACGCCTGTAATACCTGCAACCTGCCTGCTGCCTACCTATAATGTTTTTGTCGTTTCCCGCTGTCCAAACAAGCAGAGGGGTCAAAACTTTTAAAAATAATTTCCACTGTCCCCGGGGCGAGGGTGGTCAGTGAGAATTATTATTAAAATAATAATCACTGTAGCCTCCGCTGGTGGACACGGCTACAACTTTTTCAAACATTTACAATAGGTTCAACCCTGGCTGAAAGACAGGCAATAATCGGTTTTTGTAAAAGATCTACAAATGACAGCCTTAGTTGACACATTCGACACATTGTCATCACACCGACGTCACTCAATATATTATTCAGGATAATATTCAGCTGAATTTAATTTTCAACAACTGTTTATTATTGTGTGTTCTTCTCGACACAAAAAGACAACAGCAAATAAAACCAAAACCTAATATAACAATTTTTATTGACACTTTTACATAATACAACCAGATTCAATTAACACATGACGGTACAGAACTTTCACTGGACGAATGGACTTGAAAGTTAAAATGTATTTTCAGCCATCTATTGGTTTCAATGATAGCCGATTTCTATGACTGCTTTATCGAACGCTGCAACAGGCATTGGCGGCTGGCCCACTGCTAACACTGCATCTGTAAAGATAAATAACACACGTCAGTTTTAAAGTTGTAGTGCAGGACATAGGCCCTCACAAGAATGAGGGAAGTTCTTGTCTATTTTAGAAATGTACGGATTGTCTTTTTTAATAGGATGCACTTTTTAGAAGTTAAACTTTAAAGTCTGAAAATTTCGAGGTCTTTCAAGAGTACCACACTGTTAGCACATGTCTTTCGAAGTTGCAAACTTTGTTTTACACTATTGGTCTACCTTAACCATATCCCAAAAGAAAGAATGCCATGCGGTGACTGGCCAAATTTAGATATGTAGGACAATTTTAGACCGCTGTGATTGACTGAACCTATTGACAAAAAAAGTTATATGACTTAGTAAGTGATCGCGAATTCGCGAGCGCAGTGGCGCGTCACTGGATATGTGCTACTTGACTGTAAACTGTGACGAGGGAGCCTCCTCCGCAACAGGGTCTGCATGGTCCGCAGCAGGGTGCTCGGCAGCCGCCGCAGCCTCTGAAACAATATAAGACCAGTTCACATCAACGTTCAGCACTGGTTATTTTCATTACTTAATCTTTTACTCAAAAATGGTGAAGGAAAACAACGTGAGGAAACCGGCATGTCCTAGAACTAAAAATTCTAAGACATGTGACATCTGCCAACCCGCACTGGGCCCGCGTGGTGGATTACAGCCCACTCCCTCTCATAGAGAGGAGGCCTGTGTCCCAGCAGTGGGAACATTATAGGCTAATGATGATGATGAATCTTTTACTCTTAATTTGCACGTTCTACATCGTTTTCTAGAGAATTTTCTAGAGAGCAATCTCAATTGGTCATAAAAAAATAAAAAAATCACCATTTTTTTCTCTGTTTTTATGTATTGCGTGCACGCCCTCTCCCATGTTAAACAGCTCCCATTTCAGAATCGGACTATCTAGTAAAAATATGAATTCCTCGTCCATGGTTTGAAACACCTGAAATCGTCTAAGCACTACAACAGCTCGCGCGTCACTGTAGCCACCGTATGCCACCGTCGCGTCGGTCGCGGCGTCGTCGTGCCCGGAATTTGCCCTAGTCACCGCGCATTGTCTATGGACGCACGCTAACTTTAAAAATAGGAACACGAATTTGAAGGGCTGCTGTCATAAAAAAATAATCTCCAAAATAAATATTATGGACCAAGACGCCAAATTTCATACTTACTGAATTGCGGACATGATCGATTGTAATCTACCAATAACACCCATACGGTCACACATTTTTGTAGGTTTTGTTATTTACAAATCTTTATAAAATAATAACTCGGAAAAATTTAAGTCTAAAGTACGATTGCAAGAATAAAAAAAACTGTCATAGTGACAGTCCAGACCTTCTTGAAAAGTGATTCCATTTTCAAAATAGGTTAGGAATGTATTATTTTTTTCTCTTTTTAATTTATAAAGCCTCAATAAATTTTGCCTCTTTGATTTATGCGACGATTGAGGTTGGTAGGTACCTGGGTGCGATCCACCGCCCTGCAATGTGTATGGAATGATACGGGATACCCTGACCTAAAGCGCAACATACACAGGGAGCTAGTGCGGGAGCACGGCATCTGCAAATACAGATGCCGTACTCTCCCAGGCCCGACCCGCACCCGGCCCGCGCCCGCTCCTTGTGTGTGTTGTTTACCAATCTGGCCAATAAAAAACATAACCAATCCGAAAGGTATATTCACCACCTAAAAAAAAGTCTAAATCGTATTGAAATGGGCTTAATCGTACCTACACTGAAAAGGCGAAATCGGGCATGATCATTTAAACGCAAAAGTTGATCGTAGTAACTAGAAATATATTTTGCTGGTTAATTGATGTTAATTACTTGTTTTTTTGGGTAAACAGTAGGTGCCTTCGAGAGGTCATGATCGGAAATGTCTTTAAATGTAGGTGATTTCGTGGAAACGATAATTATTTAGACACATTGCTCGCAGAACGGATGGCCGCTGGGGCCGAAAAGTTCTGGAGTGAACTGGAAGACGTTGCGTTGGAAGGCCTCCCACTATGTGGACCGATGACCTGGTGAAGGTTGCGGGGATCCACTGGATGCGAGTCGCACGGAACGTGTCAATGTAGGGACACTTGGGGGAGGCCTATGTCCAGCAGTGGACGTTTTTCAAATATGCTATATAGCAAATATGCTTTCACGAGCTCCATTTGCCTACTTAGTCCGAATTTCGAAAGCCAATGCACACCTCGAATACACCCACCCACATATTTATTATCTTTACTTCGGTACTTTTTGAGTCATCCTCTTCATTATGTATTTTGTCCTTTGTCGTATGTATGGACGATGTGCTTGTGTCTAATAAAAATGATACTTGACTAAGATTTATGTGAGATTAAACAACTGAAAAGGGTAAAATAAAAACTGTTTTACAAAAAAAGAAGTCGGTTAATTTTGACGTGACAACGTCTTATAAATTGGTTTGCCGGGTGACACTTCAAGAAACTGCGTTACGCTCCGCTCACGTTATGCGCTCACAATGAGAGCGAGTGAGAGGCACGCGTCCCTTCCACTCGGGCATGGTTAGCCCGCCTAAGAGCGAGAGAGACAGACATAAAAAGTGAAAGGCACGCGTCCCTTTCGTTGTCACGTAAAACTTTCGCCCGTATACCGACTTTACAGGCAACCAATTTTTTTTTAGTAGAAAAGTTTTTTTTTAAATATGTTTACCTGATTTATCTACAGCAACAATTGTTGTATGAAGGAGCGCACCTCGGATAGTGTGGCTGTACCTGAAACACATAAAAAGCTTTATAAGAATAAGAAACGTGTTGATTGAGATAATACGTTCTATCGTATTCTCTGACCGTGAGGGGTGGTGAAAGAATCAGAAGGCCAGATAAATAAAACAGGCTGAAGAATAGATTTTTTTTGCGTGCCGTCTGCACAGGTGCGTATAAAAACTAACAAAAATGTATCGTGTGCAATGTTTAGGCTGGGTATTTCTATCTTTTGAGCTTTTCACACATTTCACTTTTCCTTTTCACACGGTTCGGCTGCCGGAAAGCGTCGGCTTTCAGGTACCTACCTGAAAGCTGACTAGTGTAATGTAACGATACAAGAATAATCATGTTTTGTTTATGGTTTGCTAAATGACAAAAAATATGAATGAATGCTTTGTCTTTGTTTGTGTACGACTTGGAACGCCTAAACGACTGCGTCTACTGGGCAACTGGGGCGAGTGTTCGCATAGCACGAATGATGTGAACGGGCTTGCGCCCGCGCAGCTGACCCGAGCCCACGCCAGTTGCTTCTAGGCTGATGAGAGAGCACGTATCACTTTGCGTCCTGTCGAGCGCCCTAGCAGACACAAACGTTATTTTTTTAATTAAGATTTTCTTTCAAAATTTACAACGGAGTTAATAAGTGCCAAAATTAACGTGATAATCCCGATTTAGGGTATGTTTTGATCAGCACACAAATTACACAATTCATAATCATGTTGCCAATCATTATTCTGTGTACTACTATAATTATACATTTCTTGTTATAACTCATTTCATGTTACTTAATTTTCTTTCACCTTTAAGTACAATATTAGGCCAGTGAGTCGTCTTAGGGGCGGAATTTTAATTTCAAAATTTAAATTCTTAATGTTTCAACCGATTCGTAATTATTGTTTATTACTGATTTCTTTTTGTTCAAGCTTACATAATTATTTAAACTCCGTTCTGGTCAGTACGGACACGTCAAAACTATAACAACTAAATAGGTACTTTCTTCTTCTTGTTGTCGACGGTGGTAGGTACCCCAACACGGAAATTATTAGGCCGAGTTCTAATCAGCAAGAACGGTGGTTCTTTGGCAACAGTTACGCGTCCATCGGCTTCCTTCGGTCCGAGGTCCATTTCGACGCTTCGCCACTGGTGTGCTTAGCAAGTCGGACAGCCGTGCTGTTTAATCAACCAACGTCACCGTACAGCACAGCACGAACTTCGGCCAACTTCCATCTCCGGCCAGCAACGGGAAATCGCCTGCAATTACAGGGGAGTTCCTATCCCTGCAACGACAGACGTTTTTGTGTGCCTCCGGCTTAACCAACTTGGTTTCTAACGATTTAACACTTTTAGCGGTACATACCCGTTTTTTTATTCACTCGCCAATTATTAGGTGGGATTCGAACGGGTGGAGGCTACAGTAGGTACCGGTCATTTGGCCAATGCCCTTACATATTGGTCAAGTCATAAGCCGCAAATGTTTTACACTGTCTCTTCCGTTTAGACTTTCAAACAACATTTCGAAGATCCTTTAGCCACTATGACGGCACGGTTAGCGCAGTGGTTGAGTGATTGACTGCTGCGCTACGTGTCGCGGCTTCGATCTCCGCACGGAACAAATATTTGTATGACCTACACCATGTATGTAAATGCACCGACGATACAAGTATTATCCGCAAAACTAGGATAATACTTGTTAAAATGATGTCCCAATGAGGTTACAAGTCGGTCTGGCGACAGAGCGTATGTCAAGCGGCTTAAAATCGATGTGAAATGGTCAGGTACACTTTATACATTTTTATTAGGGTTCCGTACCCAAAGGGTCAAACGGGACCCTACTACTGAGACTTCGCTGTCCGTCCGTCCGTCCGTCTGTCACCAGGCTGTATCTCATGAACCGTGATAGCTAACCAGTTGAAATTTCTACAGATTATGTATTTCTGTTGATGCTATAACAACAAATACAAAAAACAGAATAGAATAAATATTTAAGGGGGCTCCAATACAAAAAAAGTTTTTTTTTTTTTTTTTTTTGCGCGTTTTTATAAATAATGGTACGGAACCCTTCGTGCGCGAGTCCGACTCGCACTTGGCCGGTTTTTTAAACTTGAAAAAACAGAGTTGTAGCAAAATAGAACGCCTGATCAAAACCCAAATGCACAAGCACTTTAGGTTTCAGCAACTATGTAACATTATTCACCTATTTATATGTATTGCAAATTAGTTTCTACCCGGGAATTCAACCGAGTGGAAGACAAATAAATTTCATGGTAGTGTAGATTTCCATTAGTGAGAGGATGATTTAAATCGTATGAGGAGTTTTAGAGATTACTGCCTACATCCAAACTTTACCTCTTTATAATATACTAGCTGTCCCGCGCAACTTCGTCACACTTTCCCCGTTTTCACAACATTTTTCATTGCTGCTCCGGTCCTATTGGTCGTAGCGTAATGATAAATAGCCTATGTCCTTCTCCAGGTTGAAATCTATCTTCTTACCAAATTTCTTTAAGATCCGATCAGCCGTTTAGTCGTGAAAAGGTAACAAACAAACAAACAGAGTGACATTCGCATTTATAATATTAGTATGGAAGTATGAGCATGTGTGTACATACCGGCTGTTCGTAATTGATAAGTTGATACCGCACTTTCTTGTCTTGATTATTGAGCACCATGCCAGGCCAACTAGTAGGTCTGCAGTCGAAGGTGCTGTCGTGCACGATCAGAGGCCGGCGGACCGTCCAGTTGTCCATACCACACGGCAGACATGGTGGGCCCTGGTAGAAGTATGCTTAAGGTTAAATGTTGATACAACTAGGTTATCTAGATGCAATAGCGTCCTGAGCAGGCACTTATCTAAATGCCATACTAATAGTGGAACGAGTCGGATACCAACTTCGCCCAAAACTGCCTACTTGGTTGTTGCTATTATTGGATATCTTTTATATAGTGGTATGATAATCTATCTCCTGTATGCACCTCTCTAGTACTAACAGACGGAAATCATACTTGCAGAGACACTCAGACATGTGAAATAATTGTTTAGTTCGGGCCTGCTGAAAGACTAGTCTAATTAGTTTCAAGACAGTAGGTATGAAAGTGTTGATCAATGCTAAAAAAGATTTCCTTCGAGCAATCCAAACTACTATTCATCATCATTAGCCTATAATGTTCCCACTGCTGGGACACAGGCCTCCTCTCCTATGAGAGGGAGTAGGCTGTAATCCACCACGCGGGCCCAGTGCGGGTTGGTAGATGTCACATGTCTTTGAATTTTTGGTTCTAGGACATGCCAGTTTCCTCACGATGTTTTCCTCCACCGTTTTTGAGGGCAGCGGTGATGAAACAAATTACACAAAGTAATGCGCCAACCTGGGTTCGAACCCACGGCTTAGTGCTGTAAGTCGGGGCTGCCGCCACTGGGCCATCGCTGCTCTCTGTTAAAACTACTATTGGTTACTACTAATATAGGTGGAGCTTTACACATGCGAAGTGTTGCTCGTCCTTTCGCTGAGCAACTTGGTAGCTTGGCGACGTTAATACAAGACTAAGTTTGTTGGGATTAACGTGAGGTGCGGCTGCTATACAATAATGCTTTACAACTTCTAGGACAGGCTCCTCTCTATACGAGGAGAGCGGGCTGTAAGGCCTGAACCTTATCTAGCAGCACGGAATCTATTTTTTCCATGATTTATTCTTTTCTGTCGAGCCATCATATGCTAGAGCGAAAAGCAGACCGGGAGTGCCATCAGACGCGGTAGCATCCACGTCGGTCGGTAGCACGCTGTTTGTGCTGCAATGTGAGGCAACCCACACTACGCGGGCCCAGTGTCGGTTGGTCGAAGTCACGTCTGTGATTTTTTGATTCTAGGACCAAAAATCTCCTTCATCGTGTTGAGACCAGAGTAGGGGTGAAGAAAAAAGCTTCTTGCGAATAGGTATGGGAAAAACATGATTTTCTCCCTTCGGCCGCTTACGAAACTGCTGGTTCGTGACTAGTTGAGAAGGAGTTTTCATTCTTGCTTGGTTCTTTTTTAAAACCCTCACAGATAATATGAAATACAGGTTTCGTAGGCTGCCAAAAATTCCTTCATCGAAACCATAAAAAAATAATTCTTAGTACGTAACCGTGTGGCTTCGAAAAAAGAAATATAATTCTTGGGTCGAAACGGGTTTCGAACAAACATCATTTTTTCCTCCTTCTCAACAAGTTACGAAAAAGCAGTTTCGATGGCGGCCGAAGGGGATTTTCTAACTTACCCTGATAGGGATGCAGGGAATATACGTAGGGGGCTCCTTGTAACTCGGTAAGCATTGAAGTGGGCTGCACATGGTTTTGCTTGATATTTAACTTTTATGTAATTAATAAAAAATAATATTTCTTTGATTTTCTGTATTTTCACGTCGAATTTTTATTTTGTGACAATATTTTGAAACGTCATGTCAAATTTTCTTTAAATAAAAAAACGATACTGACCAGTCATAATTCAATCACGAGCAATAATTTAGAGATCCGTTGTCCCTAGTCATATTTATCTGCGGTTCAGGATACAGGTTGGGACTTGGGAAATTAATGCATGTTGATATTAAACGAAAGCTAACGACTTAGCTAGCTAGATATTTCGTAACTGGATACTTATATCGTGCAAGTGATAGCCGTAGCTTTATTAACATGTATCCTTTTTTTTTGAAGAATTTGTTTATTCCGAACTTCATATATTTGAGTCATTTTAACATAATATACCACAGATAAAAACGCGAGCAGCGGTGGCCCAGTGGTGGCAGCCCCGACTTACGAGCAGTAAGCCGTGGGTTCGAACCCAGCCAGGCGCATTATTGTGTAATTTATTTCATCACTGCTGCCCTAAAAAACGGTGAAGGAAAACATCGTGAGGAAACCGGCATGTCCTAGAACTAAAAAATCGAAGACAGGTGACATCTACCAATCCGCACTGGGCCCGCGTGGTGGATTACAGCCCACTCCCTCTCATAGAGAGGAGGCCTGTTTCCCAGCAGTGGGAACATTATAGGCTGACGATGATGGTGATTCTCAGCGTTTTGATTTTCAAACATTGTTTTAAACTTTCACGGTTTTTATCTAAACTTACACTCACTTACGGGATATCTTCCATGATTATTGATTGTTTTGAGTTCCCGATATATCGACGCTGTGGCAAGTGCCATGATTGCGGGATGACTCAGTAAGTGATAATGTAAGGTTTGATTTTTTCTTCTATATAAATATATAATAGAACAGGGCTTGTTCATGACATTCTGCCAGCCCAGACTGCTAAAGATAAAAACTAAAATTTTAGACAGGAGTTCTTTTTTTTTACGGTTAATGTACTAGTCAACCTTTTAGGGGGGAAAACGTTTTTTATGAAACATCTTATTCTTTATGAACTTGAATCTTGACATTGACGTGATGAATACCATAGATATAAAAAAAAACACTACAATAATTAATTATAAAAACATAATATAATTATTATTTAAATAATAATTAAAAAAAAGTCTGACATCCAGTCTTACTATGGGGTATCGTATTACCCAGTCACTGGGTTGTGGAGGTCATATAGGCAGTTGCTCCATGTAAAATACTGGCACTAAGCTGCATCCGGTTAGACTGGAAGCCGACCCCAAGATAGTTTGGGAAAAGGCTAGGCAGATGATGATGATGATGATTTAAATAATAACATATTTCTATGGTGAATATCAAACCGATCCGTACCGAAGTGTCCCTAATAATAACCATACATACTTGACCTTTTTTTACTGAAATGTTATACTGGCCGTTAATATTCTATTGTAATTTTTTTGAAATATCTTCTAGAACGAGAAGCAAAAGCGATGTTATACGATTTCGTCGAAATTAAATCAGTTTTTACAAATCTTTTGTGCATTACACATCTAATATAAAAATTAAGAAAAAAAGTAGAAAATACGTTTAAAATATAAAAACAGTATCTTTTAAGAAAAACTTAGAAAAACTTAGATACTAAAAACAATCCTTTCGTCTTTGTTGAAAAACATTATCACCGTCGGTGAAGCTGTGCTATTAATTTTTTTGCTATAGATATTATTATATCAAACCAATCCTCAAAATGTAAGTGCTTTAGATTTTTAAGTTCCTGCTGAGCGTTCGCCAAAACACTTTGTTCTTGAAACTCTGGTACTCTTTCGACTCGTCATGCTGGGCTTGCACAGAGTCGCAGCACGTCTGTTGATTTGGCGCGCCATAAGAATAGCTCAGGAAAAGCATGTTGATTTCAGTCACTGGGTTGTATTAGCCTAATCTTTCTAAACGGGTCAGGTGTCCCTGCGGAAATTGCTGTGCAAATGCGCAGTTTTTTTATTACCAGGCAACCTTTCGCTACCGTGCCGTCATGCCGTGATCTAATTATTGCTGTGAAGTGTTTTCCCCAACCAGGCGGCTATTATGCCAGGCAACCATTCGCTAGCGTGATCTCTCGAAATTGCTGTAAAGAGGCGGCTATTATGCCAGGCAACCATTCGCTAGCGTGATCTCTCGAAATTGCTGTAAAGAGGCGTCTATTATGCCAGGCAACCATTCGCTAGCGAGATCTCTCGAAATTGCTGTAAAGTTTTTTCACAACAAAGCGACTTTCGGTGTCTAAATCGCCCTTTTATTTTCCAGGTGCGGCGGCTGTGGTGGATGCGGTGGTTGCTGCGGCGGCTGCGGCGGTTGCGGCGGTTGCTGCGGTGGTTGTTGCGGCGGGTGCTGCGGTTGCTGTTGCGGCGGCGGCGGCTGTGGATGCTGTTGTCCCAAGATTACGATTCATTCATGCTGCACAAAGATTTGTTGATTGTATGTAAAAAATTGCAAGGGACGCCGGCAAACTTCTTCTGGGATGCTGAGATATGACGTCAACTCTCAGCATGGCAGGAGTGCCGTGCCAAGAAGCGTCCATCAGTGCCGTGACACATTGTGGTGTAAACAGTGGCGTTCAAATAAAAGTTTCGAAGAATTTTATTGGCTCTATTTAATTTTTATTTCTACTCGTAGCTCATGGCCCGAAATCTGGTGTGCGCGTGGATTGATTGCTCCGTTGATTTGATTATATTCTCACGAAATCTAATGGTGAGAAGATAATCATGAAGACAATTCATGAAAAAATGTGTACTTTATTGTACTAGCGACTTTAAAAAATGTACTCACATATTTTCACTGTCATAACATATCGACCGTGGCCGTGCTAGGTAGAACCTTTCTGCCACGACCACTATAGATTTTAGGTATTTTTATCAACGTTAACATGAAAAGTTATATAAATATATTGTACTGAATTGTACTCCATTTTGATGATTTTAAGCAGTCATTATCCGTTTTAAAGAGATTTTTTTTTCACACAAGTGAGTTATACCGGTCGATAACAGATGGCGCTGACGGCTCAGTCGCAAAATGACCACTTCTCAAAATGACTACAGGTTGCAAAATGTCCCTTTCTCACAATGCCCCTTTCTCAAAATGTCCCTTTCGCAAAATGTCCCTTTCGCAAAATGTCCCTTTCGCAGAATGTCCCTTTCGCAAAATGTCCCTTTCGCAAAATGTCCCCTTCCTCAAACAGTTATTAAGTCCTTTCAGTAAACAAACTGGTCAAGACCCAGTAGGTGTTCAACACAGAGGGGTACTGTAGTAATGTTTAATCAGTAAATGGGTAGGTTCATGCACATAACTTAAATAAATAATAGAAATCGAAGTTTATCAGATTTACTGTATCTTAAAACATCAATTTATGCAAATAAAAAAATCCACAAATTAAAACATTAAAAAAAATGATTTGATTTCAAAATATAAAAACTGTCAGTTTTTGTTGAAAGTGTTGCCAATACATGAATTGAAAACTGGCGTAACTTTGAATAAACAACTTAGGATTAATTAGTTTTCATTATTTATTAATATTTTATTGTTAAAAGATTTTTAAAGTCACTTGACTAATTTTTTAAAGAGCATCTGAATAAAGTATACATATTAAAAGAGTTTATGACTTCGGAATAAAACCTCCTCCATAACAATTACGTTTACCAAAAAAATCAAGTTGACTTGATGTTTCGGTAACCGTCCTGTAATAATTATAAAATAAATTCATATTTTGAAATCAAATAATTTTTTTTTTATGTTTTAATTTGTGGATTTTTTTATTTGCATAAATTGATGTTTTAAGATACAGTAAATCTGATAAACTTCGATTTCTATTATTTATTTAAGTTATGTGCATGAACCTACCCACTTTACTGATTAAACATTACTACAGTACCCCTCTGTGTTAAACACCTACTGGGTCTTGACCAGTTTGTTTACTGATAGGACTTAATAACTGTTTGAGGAAGGGGACATTTTGCGAAAGGGACATTTTGCGAAAGGGACATTCTGCGAAAGGGACATTTTGCGAAAGGGACATTTTGAGAAAGGGGCATTGTGAGAAAGGGACATTTTGCAACCTGTAGTCATTTTGAGAAGTGGTCATTTTGCGACTGAGCCGCGCTGACTTTAATTAATTGCATTGCTGCCAATACTAAAAGTTCTTTATGTCTTTTTGCGTGTGTCTTCTGTCCGCCCGTACTGAAACTCCCGAACCGTTTGTCCGATCGAGCTAAGTGAGGTCTTAAAGTATTCAGCTCTGTCCGGAGATGGTGCGAGTGCGATAGCGCTCACCCAGGTGCATGAAGGGTGCATTTTTTTTTTATATGGTTGTTAAAACAAAAATATTAAATATCCATGGGATATCATAAACTATTGTTTTATTTATTTATATTTTATTCAAATTTATATCCCGCTTTTCGAATTACGTGTTGTAAAATGTAATTTTATTGAATTTAGCCTACTATTAGCTATAGCAGCACCGCAGAAAAAAAAATCTCTTTAAAACGGATAATGCCTGCTTAAAATTATATATCAAAATGGAGTACATTTCAGTACAATAAATTTATATAACTTTTCATTTTAAAGTTGATAAAAACCTGTATTCCCGTTGTCCCCGTAGGCCATGTCCCCGTTAACGGGGACAAAGGGAATTTAATAAAATGATTAAAATTACTTCCCGTTGTCCCCGTACGCTGTCCCCGTTAATTTCTTGTAATATAGGCTTTTTAAATTATGCCCGTTGTCCCCGTTGATTTAAAATTAGAAGTGAGAGTGCCTTAATAGAGAGAATATTGTCCCTATACATATGAAATGGAACAACAAAACAAAAATAATATACTACAAAAAAATAACTAACAAACTAAATAATAGCTACACCATGTGATTGCAACAAAAGTATTTATAATTTACGAATGTATTTGTTTAAAAATATATAGTCTTAAATGTATGAATATACTAGCTTCTGCCCGCGGCTTCGCCCGCCTTTTTTCGGTAAGTGTCCCGCGGGATCACACTACCGGGATAAAAAGTATCCTATATGCTATTCCAGACTTTTTTTTTTTTTACTAACTACCTCCTACCCTACCAACTTACCCTACCTACCTACCTACTCTACCCAAACCCTACCTACCCTACCCAACCCTATCTACCTACACTACCCAACCCTACCCTACCCAAACCTACCTAACTATCTACCCTGCCCTAGCCTACCTACTCCACCTTATCCTACCTACCTTCCTACCCTACCCAACCCTACCTACCCCTTACCTACCCTATTCCTTCATTTTTCTGATATCATAAGGTAGGTAGGTAAGGTCACCACGCTCAATTATCTCCTGGTAAGCTATGTTCTCCTAGTACCTCAATCCTGACCACGCCGCCCCAGACACGCTCGCAAAGAAAATAACGCGCCAGGGCATCACCAACTCCACGCCCAACTATCTCAGGCTTGCCGCGCTAAATAACCCACGTTTAAAAAAATTACAATAATTTAAAGTGGACAACGATACGTGACATCTTAACTGTCCGTTGTCCCCGTTGCCCATATGTACATAACGGGGACACCGGTAAGGAATCATATGACGTGCTGATGTCCCCGTGACGGGGACACAGATTGCGGGGACAACGGGAATACAGGGATAAAAATACCTAAAATCTATAGTGGTCGTGGCAGAAAGGTTCTACCCAGCACGGCCACGGTCGATATGTTATGACAGTGAAAATATGTGAGTACATTTTTTTGTCGCTAGTACAATAAAGTACACATTTTTTCATGAATATGTACCGCATTAAAATTAAGGTAATCATCCATGGTCGTGCTGGAGAGGATCACACAATTTTATTGAGTCATTTACCCGCATTAAAGAGATTTTTTTTACACAAATGAGTAATACCACCGGTCGCTAACAGATGGCGCTGACTTTAATTAATTGCATTGCTGTCAATGCTAAAAGTTCTTTATGTCTGTTTGTGTGTGTCGTCTGTCCGCACATTTTCTTCGTAGCACTGTAACTCCCGAACCGTTTGTCCGATCGAGCTAAGTGAGGTCTTAAAAAATATTCAGCTCGGTCCGGACATGGTGCGAGTGCGATCGCGCTCACCTACGTGCATGAAGGGTGGATATTTTTGATATGGTTGTTATAACAAAAAAAGGATTGTGTGGTTGTATGAAACCACGGTGAAAGTGAAACTTTTTTTCACACTAATAAAATAAAATAAATAAATAAAAATAGCCTTTATTCTACCACAAATATATCTTCCAAATACATAAAAAAACTAAATATTAAGGTAAGAATTGACACTCATATTTAATTCATAAATCCATGCATTATTTTCAATTAATTAAAACTAAAAATAACAATACATTTTAAAAGACTCTTTTTCACGAAACTTTTTTTCACACTATAGACATTTAACTAAAAATTTTTGGAATAATATTCCTTTAAGGGTATAAAACGTATAAAACGCGGCCGAGCGTCACGCAACATGCAACACACAGACGAAAATGTTTGAGACGATGTAATAAAAGTTTCACTTTAAAATATAAAATATCCATACACATATATAAAGGGTGTAAAACACCTCTTAACGAAGCCGAAAGGTACTGGTTTTCCCTATCATTGCGATCATTTTTTTGTTCTACACCATACCTGGGAACCTTCTAGTTACGGAGATAATAGGGGTCAAAGTTCCAACTTTTTGACAAGTATTTTTTTAAATACAAGTTTTTAATGAAAGATTTTTACTTTAAACCTCTCCACGACCCCCGTACTATTCAATCCGTCCATCAGCACAATGTTTTGAGTGCGTTACATTGAGTTCTACCACAAACATGATTTTACACCCCCCAAAAAAAAGTCGTTTCCCAGCAATAATTTTTGCGTAAAGTTACTTAGTTTCATGTACAGAATGCTTGGTTGACGGCTTCGTGATGAGGTGATTTACACCGTGTATATTATTATTTTATTTATTTATATTTTTAATCAAATTTATATTCCGCTTTTCGAATTACGTGTTGTAAAATGTAATTTTATTGAATTTTGCCTACTTAGAAATAGCAATAGCGTAACATAGTCCTATAGCTTCAACGCAAAAAAAAAAATTAAAACGGGTAAATGACTGCTTAAAATTATATATAAAATGGAGTACATTTTAGTACAATATATTTGTATAACTTTTCATGTTAAAGTTGATAAAAATACCTAAAATCTATAGTGGTCGTGGCAGAAAGGTTCTACCTAGCACGGCCACGGTCGATATGTTATAACAGCGAAAATATGTGAGTACATTTTTTAAAGTCGCTAGTACAAAAAAGTACACAATTTTTCATGAATATGTACCGCATTTAAATTAAGGTAATCATCCATGGTCGTGCTGGAGAGGATCACACATAATTCGAAGCAGTCATTATCCGTTTTAAAGAGATTTTTTTCTGCGGTGCTGCTGTAGTACTATGTTACGCTATTACTATTTCTAAGTAGGCAAAATTCAATAAAATTACATTTTACAACACGTAATTCGAAAAGCGGGATATAAATTTGATTAAAAATATAAATAAAATAATAATATATGAGTATATCCCATGGGTATTTAATATTTTTGTTTTAACTACCATATCAAAAATATGCACCCTTCATGCACCTGGGTGAGAGCTATCGCACTCGCACCATCTCCGGACTGAGCTGAATACTTTAAGACCTCACTTAGCTCGATCGGACAAACGGTTCGGGAGTTACAGTGCCACGAAGAAAACGTGCGGACAGATGACACACACAAGAAGACATAAAGAACTTTTAGTATTGGCAACAATGCAATTAATTAGAGTCAGCGCCATCTGTTATCGACCGGTGGTATTACTCACTTGTGTGAAAAAAAATCTCTAAAACGGGTAAATGGCTGCTTAAAATTATATGTAAAATGGAGTACATTTCAGTACAATATATTTATATAACTTTTCATGTTAAAGTTGATAAAAATATCTAAAATTTATAGTGGTCGTGGCAGAAAGGTTCTACCTAGCACGGCCACGGTCGATATGTTATAACAGCGAAATTGTGTGAGTACATTTTTTAAAGTCGCTGGTACAATAAAGTACACATTTTTTCATGAATATGTACCGCATTAAAATTAAGGTAATCATCCATTGTCGTGCTGAAGAGGATCACACTAAAATAAAAACTATGTAAAAATACCAAAAAATAAGATTTATTACTCATACTTTTTTTATTCAACAAACCCTGCTTTTCAATAGCTGTACATAGCTAGTCAGCTCTGGCTGTTATAATTTATGTAAAACAATATTATCTTGTCTCAGCGTAATAAGAATCGTTTTACTTGACTATAATTCGCTTATAGATCAAAATCGTAACGACATAGTTTTAATAGTGATTGAACTAATTACAGGGTTGGTAATCAGTTTTTGTCTCTAGCTGCAGTCTAGCAGTTTTATGATTCATCAATTAGGTACAGGCAATGAAGTAAAAATTCTGGTTTTGGCTTATGACAAGAAGCAAAACACGTAAAGTCAGAACTAAAACTGCGAGGGAAATACAGTAGTTCGAATCTTCCTTTATGAGTCGTCTTATGTATTATTATATTTTGATTAATCTTAATTACGGAGACATTCCACTGTTAAAAACCTTAGTCGTAAGATTTTTAGGTTATCTTGTAAATAGACGTATATCTCTTTTCTCCCAACTTTTCAGTCTTACTTTCCATTTACTTTTCTGATAGTCTTTAGTCGTTTTATAACTATGTATAAGTTGCTATAGTGAACGCTATCTCTAAGAGTGGGTCCCAAAATACATGTAGTCTCGCCCGTGTCCTTTCATCAAAATCAGTTCAGTAGTTCACGTAAAAACCAGCACATAATGTGCCACCAGTTATGTTAAAAAGTGTGGCCCTTGAAAAAGTGCTTCATTTCAAATACTTGGGGCACATATTTACTGAAGAGTTAAAGGATGATGCTGATATAGAAAAAGAACGGAGGGCGTTGGCTGTCCGATGTAATATGTTGGCCTACAGGTTTGCACGTTGTACACCAAAAGTAAAAATAACTTATTTTAAGGCTTTTTGTCAGTCGTTGTACACGTGTACCCTGTGGGTTCGATATACGCAGAGGGCATACAACGCCCTCAAAGTTCGGTACAACAATACTTTCAGGATGTTGTTGTGGCTCTCACGTGACATGACCTCGCAAGAAATCCCTTAGAGTGAAATGACAATCCCTTTATGCGACTTTTAGTAAAGCAGTTTTAATAGCAATTCCCAAAATATGGAATTAAAAAGAACTAAACTACAGTGGTTTCCTATATACAAATACGGGATTAAATAATGGTATTCAGCTGCATCCGATTAGACTGAAGCCGTCCCCAACATAGTTAAGAAAAGGCTAGGTAGATGATGATTCACAGAGAAATCGATTGGATGTTAAATACTTTACTTTTGGATACATATTTTTTCAAACCTTCTTTGGGACCAATCGGAAATTATATTTAAAAAAAAAAACAAATCTTTTCATAAATGACGGGGTTATGAGGTAACAAACATACAAAAAAATACGTAATCGAATTGAGAACCTTCTCCTGTTTTGAAGTCGGTTAAAAAGTAGCATAAAAGGATTGTCATTTCACTCAAGAAATCCCTTAAATTTCGACATAGCAACGTATATATAGGCACAACTGGTTGCTAATAAAATTGGACAGGCGCTAAACGAGGAAGTTTTTATTTTTTAAATTACTCTTTAACCGCTAATAGCATATGCTTATGCTCTTTTAATATGATAACGAACATTGCTCATACATTTCTACGGTAGGCATTTCACACTCAGATAGTTGGCCATTTGTTCAGATTTAGAATACACCCGCCATTCTGATATCAGGTTGGCGGCTCACATAGTTTTTCTAATAACTGTGGTATTAAAATAGTAAAACCCGCCAACCTGATGCACACTGAAACGTGTGCATCAGGTTGGCGGGTGTATAACTACCAAGGGCCATGCGATATGCGTGAGGGCAATGTGCTAGCAATGTTCCAAACGTACGTACAATTTGAAGCTATGAACTATTTTAATACCACAGTTATTAGAAAAACTATGTGAGCCGCCAACCTGATATCAGAATGGCGGGTGTATTCTAAGGGTCCGTTCACACAGACCGGCTCGGAGAGGAGAGCAGATTCTTATCACGTTGAAAACAGAGTTTTTAGTATTTGTATTAAGGTTTATTTTTGCATGTGCACTGCTTTTGTGATTAAGAATGCTTGAAGGCGCTTGGTGTGAAATAATAAGAGGAGCTTACCGGCTCCGATCGCGTAATTTTTCTCGATCGTGCAGCCGTTTGGCTCAGATTGCATGCTCTTTAACGCTCGCACAGCCGATCGGTTCCGATTGCATGCTCTTTCTCGCTCGCGCAGCCGATCGGCTCCGATTGCGTGCTCTTTCTCGCTCGCGCAGCCGGTCGGTTCCGATTGCGTCCGCGCTTCTCCACGCCGACCGCCATTTTGATAGCACAATCCTTTCAACGACCAAGCGAAAGCCCGCTGTCGCGCTGCTTCAAGTGCATCCGACCGGCTGCGAGCGCATCCGACGGGCTGCGAGCGTATCCGACCGGCTGCGAGCGATTCCGACCGGCTGCGAGCGCATCCGACCGGCTCCGAGCGCATCCGCTTTCATGTCGCTTCCAGCCGGTCTATGTGAAATAGTTGGCGGCTCCGCTCCGACCAACTCCAAGCGCATACGATCCGGTCTGTGTGAAAAGAAAAATGCGCGCCGATGCTCTCCGAGCCGGTCTGTGTGAACGGACCCTTAATCTGAACAAATGACAAACTATCTGAGTGTGAAATGCCTACCGTAGAAATGTATGAGCAATGTTCGTTATCATATTAAAAGCATAAGCATATGCTGTTAACGGTTAAAGAAAAATTAAAAAAATAAAATCCTTTACATTTAGCGCCTGTCCCATTTGATTAGCAACTAGTTGTGCCTATATATACGTTGCTATGTCGAAATTTAAGGGATTTCTTGAGCGAAATGACAATCCTTTTATGCTACTTTTTAACCGACTTCAAAACAGGAGGAGGTTCTCAATTCGATTACGTATTTTTTTGTATGTTTGTTACCTCATAACCCCGTCATTTATGAAAAGATTTTTTTTAAAGATATAATTTCCGATTGATCCCAAAGAAAGGAGGCTGGCGAAAATGGCCCCAACGAATCTAAAAATTAACTAAACTCCGTTCCAGTGTAAATATAAAATAATTATAACTACAGTTTTATGAGATATTTATTTTTAAAATATTGAATTTTTAGGACTCGGGAATCAAAAGTTATAAATATTTTCAATTTACTAAAATTAAGTAATCGTGCAATTACAAAACGCAACGTTTTTTCCGATTACGTTCCAATCCAATGACATGTGTTTTTGCTCAAGGGTTTTCTTACTACAAATGGCTCTTTCTCTTAGTTTTTATACATTCTATTATGTCAAAAATTCATAAAAAATAACATGCAAACCTGATATTAAAACGCCAATTAACAATGCAAAAGCATTTAATAAAAATGGAACAATGGCGATTTTATAGTATTTCTTATAAAGGAACGGTATCAATGATGATCGATTGAGTCCCGTCACTACTGTCATTGTCAGATCTGTGATGATTTAGTCCATCGTTATGTTTGTATTTTTGTCTGGGATTTTATGTTTATCATTGCGATTTTGTAGATTCTCGACGACTTGGCCTTTACATCTTGAACTGAAGATAATGCACCCTGTCATAGACTACCTACCGCATTCTTCTCTGGATATTGGACAATGAGTTGTTTTTGATTTGGACTTTGATTTTAACCACAAACATGCGTTGCGTTAATTTCTTCTTCTCTTACGACTTACGCTCTTACAAAGGTGTCGTCTCTTTGATGGAGGTGCTCAGGGCTTTGAAAAAGTTCAGAGATGGGTGTATCCACGTGATGTAAGTATATTTGTAAAAAAAACATGTATTTATATCATAAGTTAAGAACTTATTTAAGATATCTATCTGAACAACAAACTGAGATTCGTTTAGCTTTTATATGTATAAATACATACTGTTGTAATCTTATATTAGGCTCATTCTTACTGTTGCCCTATACTTTATCGGACTAAAACAGTATGCAGTAAAAGACTGGCCGAGGTAGCAGTAGTGTATTTTACTGAGATCTTTCAGTCATCAAAATAGAAGATGGGTGGCTGTCGCATTTTGTCATGAAATATTTATACCTAATATTTATATACCCCTCCACAGGTATCAGAGGTCTTCGACCTCTATATCATCTTTAGACATTTCTGTTTTTCTTTTGTTACTTATGGAACTCTTTATGTTTATTACATTATAGGTGAATTTATTTATTTTAACATAATTAATTAATTCCAGATAACAGGAGACGACTGCCTTTGTCACTCATGCTGGGGGCTGATAAGCTGCGACCCTGAAAATGAAACCCGACAGCAACTTGGCCATCGTAACGTCTGTGTTGCATAAAATAAAGTGTGATCCTCTCCAGCACGACCATGGATGATTACCTTAATTTTAATGCGGTACATATTCATGAAAAAATGTGTACTTTATTGTACTAGTGACTTTAAAAAATGTACTCATATATTTTCGCTGTTATAACATATCGACCGTGGCCGTGCTAGGTAGAACCTTTCTGCCACGACCACTATAGATTTTAGGTATTTTTATCAACTTTAACATGAAAAGTTATATAAATATATTGTACTGAAATGTACTCCATTTTAGATATAATTTTATGCAGTCATTATCCGTTATAAAGAGATTTTTTTTCTGCGGTGCTGCTATAGTACTGTGTTACGCTATTACTATTTCTAAGTAGGCAAAATTCAATCAAATTACATTTTATAACACGTAATTCGAAAAGCGGGATATAAAGATTAAAAATAAAAATCGATAAAATAATAATAAATGAGTATATCCCATGGATATTTAATATTTTTGTTTGAACAACCGTATCAAAAATATGCATCCTACATGCATCTGGGTGAGCGCGATCGCACTCGCACCATCTCCGAACCGAGTTGAATATTTTCGTGTATTCCCGTTGTGCCCGTAGGCCATGTCCCCGTTAACGGGGACAAAGGGAATTTAATAAAATAATTAAAATTACTTCCCGTTGTCCCCGTTCGCTGTCCCCGTTAATTTCTTGTAATATATGCTTTTCAAATTATGCCCGTTGTCCCCGTTGAGTTAAAATTAGAAGTGAGAGTGCCTTAATAGAGAGAATATTGTCCCTATAAAATGAAATGGAACAACAAAACACAAATAATATCTAAATAATAGCTACATCATATGTTTGCGACAAAAGTATTTGTAATTTACGACTATATATTTAAAAATATATAGTCTTAAATGTATGAATATATAATAGTAATGAAATATGAAATTGAGTATTTAGGAAATTTATTATAAAATGTGACTTTGAAAAGGATTGGCCGCCGCCGCCAGCACCGAGTGGCAATGCAGCCGCAGAAGAAAAGCACAGTATTTTTTTTTGTAAAGCTCTGATTGGCTCATTCTCAGTTTAGAATTCCTCCCTTTATGACAATAGGAGCTAGGAATTTAGTAACGATGTTAACTTAAAGTATAACATTAAAGTTCTGTTTGTAGTCAACTTTATTTTAATAGTTTTTTTTTCATTATGTTTTAACACTTTAAGTTCAATCATTTTTTGTTTTTATTATCTAAATTGTTTTTATACTATGTTAATTCTGTGACGTTATAGTTAAATTTAAATAATTTGTGTTTCATTCCACCCTTTCATTTAAAACTAAATCAAAATAAATAAGGTATTTAGTTATTCTCATTTGTTGTTCTATTGTGTGCTATAAATAATTTGAATCATTTCGACATACCAACCACAAACATAAAAATATTGTTAAACCAAATGATTTTAAAAGAGTAACCATGGAGTTTCTTGCCGGTTCTTCTCCATAGGAAACGACCAACCCGAACCGTGCACCTTTTTTGTTGACGTTTTACAAGTGCCCATGTAGGCCTATGTGAAATAAAAATATTTTGATTTGATTTGAAACAATTTTTAATTACTTTTTGGGTAGCTGTTATGTTGATTGTGTCAACTAAATAAAAAAAATACTAAACTATTGTTGAATTCGATTTAAAAATCAAGTTGTGTTTTGTATGTAAACATCTCATAATTGTTCCTAACTATTATGTACAAAATATCTTTAGTTTTAGTTTCAGGCTTGCCGCGGTAAATAACCCACGTTTAAAAAAATTACAATAATTTAAAGTGGACAACGATACGTGACATTTTAACTGTCCGTTGTCCCATATGTACATAACGGGGACACCGGTAAGGAATCATATGACGTGCTGATGTCCCCGTGACGGGGACACAGATTACGGGGACAACGGGAATACAGGAATATTTTTAGACCTCACTTCGATCTGACACACAAAAAGACATAAAAAACTTTTATTATTGGCAGCAATGCAATTAATTAGAGTCAGCGCCATCTGTTATCGACCAGTGGTATTACTCACTTGGGTGAAAAAAATCTCTTTAAAACGGGTAAATGACTGCTTAAAATTATATATAAAATGGAGTACATTGCAGTACAATTTATTTATATAACTTTTCATGTTAAAGTTGATAAAAATACCTAAAATCTATAGTGGTCGTGGCAGAAAGGTTCTACCTAGCACGGCCACGGTCGATATGTTATAACAGCGAAAATATGTGAGTACATTTTTTAAAGTCACTAGTACAATAAAGTACACATTTTTTCGTGTGATCCTCTTCAGCACGACCATGGATGATTACCTTAATTTAAATGCGGTACATATTCATGAAAAAATGTGTACTTTTTTGTACCAATGACTTTAAAAAATGTACTCACATATTTTGTGTGCACCCGCCAACCTGATGCTCACAATATCAATGACGAGGGCGCGGCCTGTCTTGCTAGCATTGTGTATATGACGAGGGTGCGGCCTGTCTTGCTGGCGTTGTGTATATGACGAGGGCGCGGCCTGTCTTGCTGGCATTGTGTATGACGAGGGCGCGGCCTGTCTTGCTGGCATTGTGTATGACGAGGGCGCGGTCTGTCTTGCTGGCATTGTGTATATGACGAGGGCGCGGCCTGTCTTGCTGGCATTGTGTATATGACGAGGGCGCGGCCTGTCTTGCTGGCATTGTGTATGACGAGGTCGCGGCCTGTCTTGCTGGCATTGTGTATATGACGAGGCCCGCAGTCAGTTCGTGGAATTGGGAATGAGGCGGGACGCGATGTGAACTGTGAGGTGCCCCGAATTCCGTTAGAAATAACACGAATAGGTTACGCTTATTAATATTGTTTATTTCCACAAAACGGCACGGAAGTCACAAACAGAAGGAGTAGAGTGCGCTTTATTCGACGGAGGTGGCTTGTCCATGGCTTGTCCGCGTGAAACAGCGCTACTCGCCGCTTCTAGCAAATCTTCGTACAGCAGGTGTAGATCGTGATGCAAGGGCAACAGCATCCACCGCAGCTGCCACCACAACATCCGCAGCCTCCGCACCTGCAAAAAAGAATTTAGAGTTGATACACTGCATGAAATCTTGGTAGCACGATACCAAAATAAAATATACTTACATTTTTAATTCTATGGGTAGGTAATGAGTACTTAAATCAAAAAGAGCCTAAAAAAAATAGGTCAAGATAAAGAGCAGAAAATTTAAAATCTCAAAATAAAGAGTAGGAGAAAGTTGTGGAAAGTCACAATTTTTTTAGTAAGTTTTTTTTTGGGAGTTTTTAGTATGTGTGTATCACGCAAGCGATTTAATATTGTACTACCCTTTTGAAGAAACAACCTTCTACAAAACACTTCGGATGGCGTTTGAATAGGGAAGTAAACTAAATGCGCCATTTTTTTTTAAATGTTTTATAAGGTGACAGCTATCATTCTGGGTTATATATTAAAAAAAGAGTTCTTATTGTAAGTTGAAACCAGGTGGTCGAGCTAAATCGATTATTCAGATTTTTTTGTTTTAGTTGGTATATTTTTCTATAAACCAACTAAATAATGGACACGCTTCATAAAAATTTAAAATTTTCTGCAACATGACTGAAATACATGTTCATACTGGCTACAAACAGAAGAATTTGGCATAATTACGTGGCATGGGTATATGATTGTGAAGCTCAAATTTATTAACTTACGAGAAAAATGGGGCTGCATTTTTATGAAGACGATGGCTGCATCAAACCTGCCAAAGGGAAGGTTATCTGTGTAGAGTACGATGGTGATATATCGTGCTTTGAGTTGGGTGATTTACCACCTCCACCGAAGGGCCCTAGAGAGCTCGGCATTGTGTTTCCATGTTGTGTTAAAAATAAAAAGCCACTCAACAATAAAGATTCTACAGTCCTTAAACTGCGCAAGCCAGACACGAAAATAGAGAAAAAAGTTTCCTATTTGAACCAAGGCAAGTCAAAAATAAGACGTGTTGGTTCTGAAGAATGTACTTTCCCTCCAAAAACCAACAAACCTAACGAAGACTGTATACTCTACGTGTTCGATAAAAACGGATTCAACAAGGTTATTAGTTATGCCAAAGCGAATATTATATGTAAAAATACAGCAGAAGTTAAAGGAGGCATGTGTGGAAAGCGGGACCAAAAGTCTTCTGACAACTGCTGCAAGGAACGAATGTTTAGCGCATCCGTGACTGCGGGGAAATCGCTTCGCGGATGTAAAAGTCGTGAATTAAGAGGAGGTATCCTCTCTACAGATTGTTTCTGTCTCAGGAGAAATGGACTCCAGTACGACTGCCGCAGGACTGGTTGCCAGAATAGTCCGCTGTGTTCCGTTCTACCAGCACCTGTTTGCGAACCATCGCGAGTTGCTTGCATAACACATTGTGCTAATCCACATGCTGAAGAATTGAGCAGTATTTGCAAATTACGTCCTTGGTAACAAGGGCTTGTGCCTTGCATGAAAATGGTCTAGTATCTACGAACTTCTTACGAAATCCTATCCAGTTATTTTTCTTCTGATAGCAAATAGATGTGATGCACGTTATTGAATTTTTGAAGGATTGCTGTGCGCTCAAAAATACTAATAATAATAGAGCTAAATGCAGATGACAATCCATCATCAGGGTCCCGTTACTCTTTGTTTGGGTCTTGAGCTGTCTTGTGAATTCAAATAACAATTATTCTAAAAACCGATCAAAACGTCTTTATACAATCAATTATGATGGAATAATGAAATTCTAATCTGATTCTTTTTATTCTGTTTTATTATTGCGATCCTAGACCATCATAATTGCCCAACACGAAACTATAAAGACGCGCTTTCACGGGCGAGGAAAATTGCTCATTATGAGCAATACCGATCGACTGTGACGCCAATTTATTTACGGCAACGGCAACAAGCGCCTGTTTGGCAAAATGTTTTCAACTACAATATTGAGCGATATGGAAATTTAAGAAACTAGGCAATATATAATATATGAAAGCATAGACAGGCAATTTAGTTGAAGAACTATCGCTCGCTGTGGACGTCACCTCCGATACAGCGAGAAGTACTTAAACCGCGAAATAAATAAGTGCAAGCGAGATAGAAACAAACAACAATACCCACTGGATATTCCACAAATTTCATGTTGAGCAATAATAATATAATTATGGAATAAATTAATGGAACAATGAATTTAGAAACAATATATTGCCAAAACAGTTACCGCATTTTATTGGAATTGCAGCAGATTGCTCCAGATTGATCCATACATGTTGCTGAGTAATAAATGTTAAAAAAAATATTATTGCCCTTGTAAGATCACCTCAATGCCATGATTTATTTTTTCAAGATTTTGCTACCGAGTTCATCATTAATGAAGCCTTCTTTGAAACTAGAACTGGCCCATCAAAACCAGAATATTTAAAAAATTAAATATAGACAAAACAAAAAAATACATTGACAGAAGAGATTTTCACTTCGCCTAGTTTAGATGTACTTTTTATAATAAAATTTTTGTAAATTTTCATAAAATAAAATAACAACTAAATTCTAGTAATATTTTAATGTAACAAAATAAAAAAATCACAAAAAATATTTAAAATAATTAAAAATCCTTCCTCCCCGCTGTTTAACTTCGATTAGCGAGCCTTTATAACGAATATCCGTTAAGTTTATCCGTATAACTATCAAAATGTAAGTATTTTCTGTATAAATACAAAGATGTGACAACATTTTGTCATATCTTTGTTCCGAGCGTTGTAATTGGCAAGTTAAATGCTACAATGTACCAAAGCTTTTGAATAACCCTTGAATTTTTGTTTTAGGTGTTCTCCGTGTGGTCCTATGGTTTGCTACAAATATGAAGACTGTGGTCCCCCTGTAAGTTGTGCTCGCTGAACTTTCAATAATATAAAATGAAAATAAATCGTGATAAGAAATCTAATGGCCATGTCGATGTTCAGCTACAGTGTCTACCGCGATCTGCGTTCAAGCGCAATGGACTGCAAGATTGCCAGTTCTTCCAGCAGGGCTCTATTCGGTACCTGTGCCGGGCCGACTGCTGCTGCCGGGGGCCGTGCCCGTGCTGTCCGCCGTGTGTGCGCCGCCCACCACCCGGCAAGACCTACGTCACGCGCTTCAGCGACTTCGACCTAGTATCACAGTGGTAGTGACACCCTTTGATGAAGGACTTTTCGTGTCGTCCACTTGTCTCTGTCCTGTCTAGATTTCGGTAAATAATAAAATTAATTCAATCACTCACGGCGGACAGACCTACTTTCCCTAGTAACAGATAAATTACAAAAGATTTGCTTTTACAGAGAGGTAAGCCTACGGATGGAGGCCCTAGTAGAGTGGTGGAGGGCGGCGAAAATAAAAAGGGTGAAAAGGAAAATCAGTTGAAGCGAACCAAGAGTCGTGAGTTGCGTGGGGGCATCATGTACTACAGTTGTCATTGTATCAAGCGAAACGGGCTGCAGCACGACTGCCGCCGCACAGGGTGCGGTGGCGAGCCCGCGTGCCTGGTATTGCCCGACCCGCTGTGCGCGCCGAGTCAGTTGGCGCGCGCGCGCGGTCTTGCCGACCCGGCTGCGCTGGCAGCTCACACGGGAGCTCAAGGCGGTGGTGGCTCTGGTGGTCCAGCCGATTCAGAATCCGGCGGAAAACGATTTATTGTCTGCGAACTGAAGGGTATCGTCCCCGATGCAGGTGCTGGTATGGATAGGGGCAACAAATGCTGTAAGTGTCCAACTAAATTTGTTGTACCTAAACAAGCCTCCTGTACTGGAGCGAAACCTCAAACGTTTGTGCCTGCCCAGGCCCCTGTAAGTGGCGGCGCTAAAGCACATAGATGTATATGCACGGGCGGCGCGGCTCCAGTAAGAACTGCACCAAATCCTCCACCAAATAGTCGTGCGCCAGGCCCGTGCTCTTGCAGTTGTAAGGCCGCGTCTGGCATGCAAAGTATGCAGTCTTCAGTAATAGCGTTCGATGAAGATACGATGAACCAAATAATGAAAAGATTCGACAGAAAAGAATTGTCACCTTCTGAGAAAAAGGTCGTCGGACCTGGCGGTCGCATTCGTGACCTTTCGAAATCGACTGTTCCTAAAGAAGAGCAATGTACTAGACTTGGGTGTGTACACTGGCAGCCGCCGCCGCCTTGCTTGTGGGACCTTCCGTGTAAAGCCGACTGTTTCGAGGCTCCGGCTGGCATCCAACCGGGCCGCAACCCACTGTCAGGCGGCGGCGGCTCTAGTGGCACGCAACGAGCTTCTGGACGCAACGTGCAGTCGCAGAGGACACACAGGCCTCGCGAAATAATGAAACTGTTGACGCCTGAATGTTGTACAGGTTGTTCCGCGCCGACAGAGGGAGGTGCGATGGCGAGCAGCGGCCCAGCAGCAGGCTTACCTATGTTGGTGATGAAGCTTTGCTGAACGCGTTTAATCCCTATGCTCACTGATTCCCTGAAAGCTTAAGAAAAAGTGCAAAATAATCCGCAAACATTAAATGTTTAATTGTATTTTGTTTTTTATTTCATACAAACAAGATTTCCTCCTCGTAGTTGTAGTGGCAAGCACTAATACTGACATAGGTGCAGCCACTTTTAAATCGGTTCATCCGTTAAGGAGCAGTTAGGTCGGGCAGTGTTATTTAATGGGCAACAGATTATACAAATACATGCAAAACATGCAACATAAAGAACATCACAATCATGCAGCAACACTGCACTACACTCGGCACTAAACGGCACTCTCTCTCACCTCTGCTCAACGTCTTCACTAAAGCTTAAGCTGAGGGCGCGTTCCCACTATGCCGTGACGATTAATTTACCGTTGAACGACTCTTCTCTCTAGCTGTTCCCATTATATCGACTTACTTGACAATGAAAGCACCGGTGGCCCAGTGGTGGCAGCCCCGACTTACAAGCAGTAAGCGGTGGGTTCGAACGTGCAGGCGCATTACTTTCGTGTAATTTATTTCATCACTGCTGCCCTCAAAAACGGTGAAGGAAAACATCGTGAGGAAACCGGCATGTCCTAGAACAAAAAAATCAAAGACATGTGACATCTACCAACCCACACTGGGAGGCCTGTGTCCCAGCAGTGGGAACATAGGCTGATGATGATGACTTGTCAATTTGTCGTCACTGCTAAAACAATTTCGTGGACGACAGAATCGTGTCTTCCTATGTGTGAACACGTCCATTTAACTTATAAACAAGCCACGACGCGTCGTGGCCTGTGTATTATGCCGGCCACACACCTGACGATATACTGGTGCAAGTCCAGACTTGCACCAGTATATCGTAAGGTGTGTGGCCGGCATAAGTTGTCGGTTAAAGCGTCGCTCTGCTTTGGAATCCAGGCCCTTAAAGGTACCTCTGCCTAACCCTTCGGAGAATACAAGCTTAAGGGTGTAACCACACCAATCGATCGATGATGATGATGATTTTCATTAGAAAATCAAAATAAGAGCGATTTGTATTTGGCGCCGACGTTGCCGTACCGTGCATTAGTACGTCACGTCAACGTTGCGCGTCGCGAAACCGCACCGTTTCACGTTAAAGAAGTCGTGATGTGGTGATGTGGACAAGCTCTTAGGGCTCATTTACGGAGACACCGTGCGTTGCGCGCCGTGTGCGGCGTTGCGCGGCGTGTGCGGCGTGGCGACTAGTAGCGCGTTGCGCTTTATTTCCGTTTAAGGAGACGCAGTGCGTGCAGCGGCCCGCGTTTTCACACGTGCAAACACAAATAAAACATAATTATGACAATGTACAATGTCGTTTACCGCGCCCTGCCGCGGGCACACCCACTCTGTGCCTCACGAGTTTTAGCGGACGCCCTAAATCCGTCATAAGCGAGTGGAGCTAGAATAGCAACGAGCAGCTAGTGTAGTAGTTTGGTCGCTCGGCTATATATGAGCAAGTGCGCAGACATTTCTGCCAGAAGACGATTTAAAGCTCGGAAAAAACACTTAGCTAAATATTTTTATCGAAGTGTAAGCTACAGGCCCTCTGCTTAACAACATCGGGATCAAAAAGAATGTTTGTGAAAATATACCATTTTCTTGCCTTATTCCTCTTTCAAAATTTGAGAACGCAGATCGGAATTTCTCGAAAAGTTACGGTTAGTCTCCTCGATTCGTGTTCCTGTAACTGCAACGGTTAAGGTAGTGGTAGGTACCTTAACCGTTGTAATTGCTACAGAGAGGATTTTTGAGCTGGGGCAGTAAGGACAGGTACTAATGCAAAAGGTTGACTGGTAGAAAATGCATATGGCATTAAGTCCACCTTTGTACATTGTACTTGAAGTGTTAAATAAATAAATAATGCGTTCACTGACGGACGACCACTTCCACCATTATGCCCTAAGCTTGAGAAGTGGTGAGTGAGCTCATTAGTACCTGTTCTTACTGCCCCATCTCAAACTGTACTGTAGGTATATCCCGATTAGGTACATGTTTGAACTAGTATGGCTCATATGTTTGAAAATGTAAAATATGTTGTTTCTTTTTATACTACCGGAGAGGTTTACCAGTGCAGGTGTGCCTGCATAGCATGTTTCAGGAGTGTGTATTCGTCTCTTATTTCCACATTTTCATTTTATTCTGTTTTCCATTCAATTCGGTCTGGCATGTAAAGAAGATGGCTATCTATAAAGCTCCACCCCAAGAGTTAAAAAAAGAGTAGACTACATGATAATAATTATACCAAAAGACTCCAAAGAGTATTAATTAGAATACTTAAACCATACCTTATACCCATAAAATGTCTATGCTTAATCCAAACGGCAGTTCTGAAAGCTGTCATATTGATGAATATTTCCACAAATAATATTTACATAATAAAATAGTATAATGGTTTGAGCAAAAATAAACTCTCCCGTTTTCAGACACTCGATAAAGTATATTGTTTTCTAGAAATGCAGTAAAACTTTCACGTGCACTTGGTTAAAATTGACTACACAGTAATGGCACCAATCTCCAAAATTATTCCCCGTACTATAATACCATTACAAACTAAAACAAAATTATACTCGTTTTTTCCCTTTTCTAGTAAGTTAGGAACACGCCTATACAGCGAAGAAGGTTCAGGGAGTACCGCTGGCGGTATCACAATGTATGACGTAAGTATTTATACGAGTGAAGTAGAGTACTATCTAGGTTCTTCAGGAAGGTCAGTAGCGTAGTACGAGTACTCGCCACCGGCGCGGCGTGCGTGTAGGTATGTCCAGTTGTAAGCACGTGGACTAGGCGAAAAGAGATGTAAGGATCTTAGCAGGTGGCGTTCTGTGGTTTCTGCTTACCCCCATGGCCAAAGGCGTCAGTTTATCTATGTATGAATTAGAGTGACGTGCAATCTTTACGTAAACATAGACGAAATATAGGGCCCACGGAAATGTCCAGCCTTGGATATTTTTCGTCGAACCATTGAGTTTTGAGTTGAGGGTCACGATTGCGAACTGGGCAGGTTCACTTACATATGGATGATTCTTTTCTAAAATGGGCATCCCAAATTAGAAATGGACTTTACCTAAAAGAGACAAGGAAGGACAGACGCATGTAAGTGTAACATTTAAAAACATATTCAGGTTTAGGGGTATGAGGAACGGGGTGATAAAGTTCCTCGAAACTCCATAGAAAAGGGAATCCTCCCTTTCCCGACCAGACAGGTGTTATGTCTGGTAAGCAACTGCCCGACAGTTATTGTCGGGTTTCTCTATATTGTCTTAAGTCGATGTAAACTTTGCTTGCGAGATGATGGAAAATGATGTTAGTTCTTCCGTCGTGATATAGATGGCGCTGTAGTACATGCTGTAGTAAGTTGCTTTTTGTACGTCGCTATAAAGGTATTCAGCTGCATCTGGTTAGACAGGAAGCCGACCTCAACATACTCGTGAAAGGGTTAGGCAGATGATGATGAATATGATGATTAAGGGTTACGCCACATCTATCAGCCATTTGTTATAGCGAGAAACAGAGCGGGAGTGCTATCTCAAGCTGCCATAGAGAAATAAGCTTATTTCCCCTACTAGCTCACCCGCGCAACTTCGTCGGCGTGACGTTTTCACGGTCACAGTTGGTTGGTCATGGCATGATGGTAGGTATATAGCCTATATCCTTCCTCGATAAATAGGCTACCCAACACTGAAAGAATGTTTCAATTCGAACGAGAAGTTCTCGAGATGAGCACGTTCAACCAAATTCATTTTTATTATATTAAAATGCACGCTGCCTGCTATATCCAATACATGTAATATATTATATATAATGTAAATATTATAATGTGCCCTTACTGTGTAATAAATAACACAATTATTATATTCCAGTTACTTTTTTGCATTTTGTTACTGATATCAATTTACTTTTTTATTTCAGTCGCGAAAATTAGGTCACAATCTATCTACAGACAATGTTACGTCAACTTTCGATACTTTGAAAAACATCCCCACCGGGGTCTTCAGGGAGACTAGTGGAGAGGTACTTATCCTTATGACAAACATACTTTTAAGTTATTTTTGCAACGTATTATTTCAGGGTATCCCTGTTTACTCTCGACGAGCCTTTATCATTTTCGATTATAAAAAACATTTTTTTTTACCTTAAGGTCTGTCGGAACCTTATAGCATCGTATTGATAATATAATACACTTATTGGACTTAACCGTATACATGAACACAATGGTGACCTTTTAATTTCATTATCTTCCCTCCCCTTATTTAGGTATTGAAGGTACAGACTAGCACATCAAGTTACCCCAGGCTGTCGAATTTTCCTAATCAACCTTGAATCTAATTATTATTTTATATCGATGAAGCATTTTTTTAATTCTTTATTTAAAGGGTACTAAATAAAATACTTATTGACCTAATAGAAAAAAAACGAAATACAAGTGTTTAGTAGGCAGAATAGTCGACATCGGCTTCAATTGCCATCAAATAAAAATAGAATAGAAGTGTTTAGTAGGTTATGGGTATGTTCTTCAAAGCGAGGTTAACCAAAATCTGTTAAAGAAGTTCGACAGATAGTTGTAGGTTGATATGATATGATATATTTGATATGAACTGTTTGTAAACATTTTCCATCGGTGTAGGAGCACTTAAAACATTTAACAATTCCTAACAAAATGTAACAATACCTTGTTAGTAAATGTATTAGTGTTAGAAAATGTATGTAAACATTATTTAACAGCAGTGCAGCAGCACCTTACCATACATCAACGTAATGGCGTCTGTACTTTACTTTTGTATTCGCAATAATTATTAACCCGAGTACCTTGTATTTCCATCGAGGAATACGAACCACTGACATATTGTTTTTTTTTAGGTCCTCGGCCTTGGCGCGGGAAAATGCAGTTTGTATCGGAATCCTGAATATTTTTCCTTTCACCACATGAGCTTCTATGATTTGCATATTGGTTTAAGACAGTGGCGCCTACCCTGTCCCAAAACAGAAAGGAAACCGAATTGATTTATTGATATATTTTTTTCGTGGGATTTAAAAATCATCATCTAAATTCGTAAACACCGCCGTGAGGGTAGAATTAAGTAGTACAGAGGCCAGCAAGTCAAGCTACCCGAAACTGTAAAATTTTCCGAATTAACCTTGAACCAAATTCTCTAACAAAAAGGTTGAAAATCTATTGAAGAATTTTAACAGATTGTTGTAGCTTGATGTGCTGGCGTCTGTACCTTTGTCATTGTACAACTCAAATAGTGGTTTCCTATGGAGACAGAAACGGCAAGAAACTGCGTGGTTACTTTTTTCAAAATATTTGGTGTTACAATGCTGTAGGTACTTCAATGTACTTCCTCGGCGTTTAATGAAACAAAATGTAACAAACATGCATGCTCCTCGTAATAAAAAGAAGTAAACAGGTTTGTACATTAAAAAAGTTAAAAGGGGAAAATGAATTTATTAGATGATTATGAAATTTACAAATAATTACCAAAAACCTGCTATATCACACACACTATTACAGTCTTTAAATGGCACACTGTAGATGATGACCGAAAACCTCAGCGGAAGAGGGGAGATCTGGCAACCGAGTAGCCGGGCAGTGATGACACGTCGTAGATGATGGCAGTAGTGGTCCCAGGAGCCTGGAATTGAGATCCATTATTATGGACCTCAATTCCAATCTTTTTTTTTTTTTTTTAAACGTTGCTCCACACTAGGAATTTCTCCGGTATCGTGGGTGCGTTTACAAACATTTAAACTCACATACACAAACAGCCAGACCCGGAACAACTATCTGTAGGCCATACAAATATTTGTTCCGTGCGGGGATCGAACCCGCGACACGCAGCGCAGCAGTCGATCGATCAACCACTGCGCCAACCGTGTCGTCAAAATTAATAATTGATTAATTACTTTAATTGTATCTGTGGCAAAACCACACCAAGTTAGAATTTAATGGACAATATTCTATTAGTTTTATATAAAACATAGGTACCTACTACGAACAACAAATAATTCCAATAAATATTGTATACCAATTTGAATCAATGTTTTATTTTGAGATAAAATAATTTTCTTGAATAATCATCTGCCTAAACTCACCCTAACCAGGAGCAGCTGATACCTGTATTTTTTATTAATTAGGTATGACGTGTTATGAAATTGCATTGTTTTTGTAATTAAATAAAACAAATATCACCGTTTGGATTATTTATGAGCTAATAAGCAAGCTGGTGCAAAGTGGTATGCGTTTCAGGCCGCTGACTGCGTAAAGTGGTTTCACAGTTAATTTTACGTCTGATTGCAGTCCTATAGAAACCTTATGATCACGAAGATAAAGGTAAACTATCACTATAATTTTGATAGAATTGTCAGTGACAGCAACCTATGAACAACCTTATTTCTAGGGAAATAACGATCAATATGATGTTGGGGCAAAGGTAAAATAACCGAGAAATGACTTTAGTTTAAGATAACTGCAGCGTTGTATGAAAACATTTAATGTGGTTTTCACATTAGGTACTTGAATTTGAACCATACATAAGTAATTAAAATTAAGGGCTCTTTTCGTGACTGTCTGTGTAAGTAACTGCGCTATTCTTTTTACCAGATTCTAGTGCTGTTGCTGTTAAAGAATTTATTCCGGATCTGTCGATGTTTTGCCAAGTCTTAAAAACCTCAGTCACTTGTTGCTTTATAGTACGGGGCTTTTAGGTTTGAACCTTGCATTAAATATAAACAGCGATTTTTTTCTTGAATCGTGTACTTGACCTTAGCTCTCCAAATAATAAAAAAAAATTAAACATTTTCCAAGGCCGGATCAAGGTCAAAAAGACGAAAACGCGTTTTTGTGAATAAAAACGTGGGCAAAATTATTAACAGGACGAATTTAATTATTTTAGGTAAAGAACTGGTGACAGTAATATATTTTTTCAGAATTAAACATTTTCGTCCACGGAAATTTCGATAAAAAAACATTTACGTAATTTTTGGATTGTACTTGAGGCAAAAATATAAACAGCGGTTTTTTTACATAAATTAACTTAAATTAATATATTAAACCTCCGTTAAAAAAATTAAACAAATTTGACTCACGAAAGTTATTAATATCAGTTTTTTTACAATAGCGGTCGGGGCAAAAATGTAACAGGGTTTAATTTTGTTTAACTTTCATCTAAAGGCGATTTCTAACCAATTTACACGAAAATTAAACACTTTAAAGCAAATACTGAAAAAAAAAAAAAAAAATGTTTACGTAAAATACGTTTGCAAGCTTCATTCTTGTATTTGGTGCAGCGCTTTCATAGGAATTTGATCTTTCCGTAATAGAGATAAGGTGTAAAATCGCGTATACGTAACAAAACACTATTAAGACTTACAAATGTTTTGATGTGTTCCCGGTTGTCATACTTTCAAGTAAATATCTGGTTCCCTAGCACGAGCGCATGGTGTAAACGTAAAATGTCGATGTTCACGTTACGTTGTTCGTCAGAGTCATCCATATATACGAAATAAATTATGAAATATTGTACGTAATACAAGTATTTTCCAGTTTGAAATCGACGTATTTACGATCCGTTTAAATCAGTTTTTAATCAATATAAAACCTGCCACTGCTGTGCAAATTGCAAAAAGCGTAAGAAAATTTGAACATCACGGGCCAAATGAAATTTTTCGTCGCGCGCGATATTTTTTTTTTTCATTCATAATGTTAATGACTAGCTTTTGCCCGCGGCTTCGCCCGCGTGAAGTTCGGCAATTGCCCACGTATGCGTTAACCACCCCAAAATAATGTCGAAAATAGTCATTTAAATGTTATAGATAATAGTTGTTGGCCACGGCTTCGCGCGCGCGTAAGTGTAAGTATAGGACACATTTTAATAGTTGTGTAAAAATCTGCGCTATTCGAAGTAAGACGCCACATAATTCATTCTGGTTAGAAAAATGTAAATTACGGCGTTTTTTTTTTTATTTTTTTTTTGTGTTGTTAGGGACCTAAATGGGTTGAACCAGAATTTATTTTATACATGTCTTCCGAGTGACGATGCTGTAGCTCAAATGCCCCGGTCATCCATCCACCTAGCGATATAGGTTATGGTGTAAATGAGCTAACTTACTTAACTTTCAATATTTTAAATTAAAAAATACTCAGTTTAAACGAATCTTTTTAACTCCCGGAAAACTACACCGTGTAAATCACCTCATCACGAAGCCGTTAACCAAGCATTCTGTACATGAAACTATGTAACTTTACGCAAAAATTATTGCTGGGAAACGTCTTTTTTTTGGGGGGTGTAAAATCATGTTTTGTGGTAGAACTCAATGTAACGCACTCAAAACATTGTGCTGATGGACGGATTGAATAGTACGGGGGTCGTGGAGGTGTTTAAAGTAAAAATCTTACATTAAAAACTTGTATTGTACATTAAAAATACTTGTCAAAAAGTTGGAACTTTGACCCCTAATATCTCCGTAGCTAGAAGGTTCCCAGGTATGGTGTAGAACAAAAAAATGATCGCAATGACAGGGAGAACCAGTGCCTTTCGGCTTCGTTAAGAGGTGTTTTACACCCTTTTATACTAATGAATTATCCTAGCTCTTCTGTGTAAATGACGTTTGCGGTGTTTCCTTTTGGGGCTAAAATTACTAAGATACTCGCTGAGCTCACTTCGGAGCACGCAACATAAAACTGCACACGTGAGAAACAGTTATCACTTAAATCAATGCCAGCCATAGCCTAGGGGAGGATATTGAGACATTGCGTATTTTAATTTTTATTACTTGCACCTAGAAAATGAGGTCATCATTTTCGTTATCGGCGACCCTGAAGTCCACAAAAACGACACTTGTGAAAGAAAAACCGAATGTTTTCCTCGCCGTCAATTTGGTCAGCAACCCCAAAAACCACGAAAAACAGGAAATTTTCCTCGGGGCCATCTCCGATTTTTTTTTATTGCCAGCGACCCGCTAAAACCACGAAAACGACACCCGTGAAGCCATTGAGTCGCGCAATTGTCCAGCCCTCGAGTGTCGGTCACGCAAGTGTCCATGCGCGCAAATATCTTTTCGCGTAAATGGGTTACCGCAAGTGTCCTTCCCACAAATGACCCAGATTCCCTAGAAGTGTGTACTTAAATGAAGTTTTTTCCACACAAACGTGCTAACACAAAAAACAATAACAAAAAAATGCCATCCCTGTTTTCGTCTGAGGGGTGGAATTTTCAAAAAAATAGATACGTGTTTCACGTCAATTCAATCGAGAAACACAAATAGTGAATTTCAAGCTGTGAAAAACTTTGAACCCCTATCTCACCCTCTTAGGGGGTAAATTCTTAAAAACTCTAAAATACGTATTTATTTATTTCTAACCAGAAGCTTGTATATGAACTTTTAGCCTTCTAACTTAAAAAATGACGAATTTACATACAAACTTTCATCCCCTATTTAAGTCCGTTAGGGGTTGAATTTCGAATCCTTCCTTATTCCTTGTCTACAATATATAGGAAACCTCTGTGCAAAATTTCAGCTTTCCTGGGTCATAGGTTTGGGCTTGGCGTTGATGAGTCAGTCAATCAGTCAGTCAGGACTTCTATTTTTATTTATAATATATATATATATATATATATATATATATATATATATATATAACTTTGTAAAGCCATTTGTTGACCCTCTAATTGCAAAAGAACAATTTGAATTTCGCAGGCTACCCTTCCACTTCCACCTTAAGTATGTAGTAGCTATCTGCACTGTAATGGTGAAATAAGAAATATAATTACCTCACCTGCATTTAACATGTTGGGAAACTGTGTTGTTATCGTCCTTTATAAAATAACACTATTTCTGTATTTTTAGCCAAAGAAAACGAGGTGGGTGCTACATTTTTTCAACCACCCTGAAATTAATCCACTCTTGAAATAATCATTTAGGTTTCGAGATATGGAACTTTTTTATCAAAACTGCAGCAGTAACTTTGTTCATCATTAACATACTATAAAAGAAAAAGGATTGTGTGGTTTTATGAAACCACGGTAAAAGTGAAACTTTTTTTCATACTTTTGACATTTATCTAAAAAAAATTGGAATAATATTGCATTAAGGGTATAAAACGCGGAGTACATAAAACCGACCGTCACGCGACATGCAACACACAGACGAAAAAGTTTGAGACGATGTAATAAAACTTTCACTTTAACAAATTTAGTTTTACTGTTGAGTGTATGTTTACAAATTAATTAGCGTTAAAAATATTTTTATTATATTGTTTGGTGCTACGGAACTCGGTGTGTGCGAGTATGACTCGCACTTGGCCGGTTTTCTAAATGAAGATTTAACGTTAATGACGATCATGTTTGTAAACAGTAGGTATGTCGCCACTGACCGACTGATGGCTTGCCGTTTTTATTTCTATGCTTTTACAATTACAGAGTAACACAATAAAACCTACTTGCAAAATAAACATCATTTATCATTTATCAATAAAAACACACCGACTCTTAAAAAAGAACACAGTCATACGCATACAATGAACGCAGCGCTTATCTTGGATACGCACACTAGCACACGCTGTACGCTGCTCGCTGCTTAGCGCTGACGTCACGTTCATCGTAATTTATTTTTTACTTTTACTTTATTAAATAACGCTCTAATCTGTTTAATTTTGGGAGATTAAGGTTTGGATTGATATATATCCCATTATTAAATGAATTTCAGTCCTGTTACATTTTTGCCGTAAGTAGTATTCAAGATTTTTGGATTTTCTTGATTTTCTGTGAAGTCCGGAGCAGAATTTGTTTAATTTTCATAATAATAGTTAGATATGTTGATAACAATCACTTTAGCACTATTTTTGTCCTGTTAATATTTTTGCCTTAAGTACGAAGTCAAATTATATGATTTAAAAAAAAAACTGATTGTTCCGTGGACGAAAAATGTTTAATTTGCTGACCTACTCGTAGCACTCAATCTGTTCTACAATACTCCAAATAAACATACCTGTTTATATTTTTTTCCACCAAGTTACAACATATTAGACGTTTTCTTAAAAAAAACACATACGCGGAGGTGAACTTTTCGCGGGATACAGCATAACATACTCTCCTGTCCATACCCTACACATTCAATGAAAAAAATCGCTGTTTTTAATTAATGCAGAGTTGGCCTAATTTTCGGCGTAAATTCCCCGGACTATTAATAAAGGTAAATCTATTAGATTCAATCATATTCAATCCCATCAATCAGTGGCTTAAGACGTCTATTGAAGGTTTGTGAAGATTACGCGGTGACTCAGGGCCTTAGGTATAACGTCGCTAAGAGTGAGTTAGTCGTTTTTAATGTTGGCACCAGAAGAGACTTGAATGTGCCGTGCGTCTCGTTAGCAGGTATCCCCTTGAAGCGAGTCTCAAAATTTAAATACTTGGGCCACTGGGTCACTGAGGATCTATGTGATGACCTAGACATAGAGAGGGAGCGCAGGGCGCTGTCTGTTCGAAGTAATATGCTGGCCCGGAGGTTTGCACGGTGTACGAATGAAGTTAAAATGACGCTTTTTCGGGCCTATTGTCAGACTTTCTACACCTGCAGCCTCTGGGTCAAGTATACGCAGAAAGCATACAGCGCTCTGCGTGTGCAATATAATAATGCATTCAGAATGCTTGTGGGGCTGCCGCGATTTTGTAGCGCTTCGGGTATGTTCGCTGACGCAAGGGTAGATGATTTCTATGCCATTATCCGAAAGCGATGCGCTTCTCTCCGGCATAGAACAGATGTCAGCTCCCACAGCATGTTGAGGGCATTGAGTGACCGGTGGGACTGCCCGATGCTTGGCCGATGGGTTAGGCTGCACACCCAGGTCGGATAAGTAGCTGTAAGGGCATCTAGTTTTATTTTATTTCTATTTTATTTCTATTGTATTATACTACTGTTCCTATTTGTGTTGTACTCGTAGATTGTATGTGTTACTAATAATAGTCATATAAGTCATGTAATTACTAACAATATGGACTTTAAAGTCTGCAAATAAAAGATTATTATTATTATTATTATTATATTATTTTCGAAAGCAACAAACTGGTGGGATAGACATCTAGTAGTACAACCAGGAAGCGTGCAGAGTTATGTTTCCCTAAAAGCCTGCTGCACGTGACCGATAGATGGCGCTGTAAGTAGATACGTTTCCAAACAGTCCAAAATATGACACGTCGTGTCGCTGCCATCGCAGTCCTGCCGTAGTTCCAATTTTTGATCACAAGGTCAGACGAGAGGCGCTGTTTATTTAATTAAGTTAAAATGTACCCTGTACTGTATCTGAGGAGCTTGAACCCTGAGCTCATTTATTTCTAAGACCTGTATATTTGTGCACTCTTTTTTTTAGAAAATAAATAGATATATCGTTATCATAGGGCGCTATGTGTTCCAACACCAAAGGTAAAAAGGACATCTTAGACTGCTGCCAATAAAAAAAAATAAGCGAGTGTAGCCACAAAGCCTACTTAATAACAGTTAAACTAGTTGCCCATTTATTTTTATTAATTTTATTACAACTGCTTATATTGAGATAAATCTATGATTTTTATCTGAGAAGAAAAACGAAAAACCACCTACGGTTACAAATCATAACAAACAATGTTGTGAATTAGGTCGAAAAAGCACGCAATGACATGAACAGCATACAAGAGATGGGAAGAGCAAATAAAATCTTGTAGGCAAATTATACAACATTTTCATCACACCAACAGTAGGTACACTAAGTCCTCAGACCGATTAAGAAAAGAGTATTAAAAGTACATAGGTATTTAAAATTTTCACAATAAGTCAGAAAAAGAAGAAAAAGCACTATTGATGACTGATCCACGCTGACGGTACTTTTTGTGGAGCAACATTTTGCAACAAGATAATTTAGCGGTCACTTGTAATTAGTTCCTATCTGGTGGAAAATGTTATCGCGTCCAAACTGACAAAAAAATACGTATATTTACTGTAATTTACCATTATCTGAGCTAGGCAAAATGCTATCACGTATAATTTATGAACAAAGAAAATCAGAAGAAAGATTCGTTGAGAATCAGTTTTATACCATCATTTAGGTAGGTAATTTGTTTTGCAATTTACTCAAGTCATAATAAATAAATAGTTTGCCATACAGTGTAGTCGTTCATTTTCTCAATGTTAATTGAAATCTGAAACTTTACTACATCCGCCTACTTTTCTATTCGCTACGCCACTATCGTAGCGTCGGTCGGTAGTGTAGGTGATGCCGTAGCGGAGTAACTAGGTTGGTACTTAACCATGAACAGCCGGTACAATTTTTTTGATGAACCGTCCATCCATCACACCATATAGATGTCAACTGCAATTAACGGATACAAGCGATATTGTCATAATCACCTCGATAGGACGAACGAAGATAAAAAAACGGCTTAGTAGGTGTTTCGGGCGCTGAGTTTCGTCTGATCCGGTCGAAACAGGAATTCCATTATTAATAATATTTTTGAGTAGTTTTTCGGACTATACTTTTCTAAGCAAATTATGTACAGTGGATGGATGGAATTTGTGAAGGATGATATGGCACGAAGAGTAGGGAATGCTGACAAGACGACGAATAAAGAAGAAGGTATGGAAGAAGAAGACATGCTGCGCCAGACACCCAAATAAATTGAGATAAGGACAGGAGTATGATGAAAATTACTTCGATTGTACTTAGTTACAAGCAGGAAGACATTCAATCCTAAATTAGAAAACACGAGATAATTAAAGAAAACTCATTAGCACTACCTTCTATATTTCAAAGAAAGATACCATAAATCTGAGTAATTTGAGATAGCGTGAATGGAGGCACATAACATTTTCCACCTCATTATGCATAATTGCATGTTGTCTTTACATAAACACGGAATTTCTTTGCACATGGTTCGCTAATTAATATATGAGAAACACTGCGAAAGCCATACATATAATCAACATTAGCTGCTACAACGGGGCTATGACAAGTATCAGACAGATCAAAATGCAAAGGAAACTAAAGAAAAAAGATTAATTGCACTCAACAATAGTCTGTTTACCAGCGCCGATAAGAACAGATTCACATTATGGGTGTAAAAAAAAAATTAATCATCAGCTATACTAGTTTTTAAGCCACTCTCATTAACGTCGGGTCGAATCTGTTATGTGGCAATTAAACCAGTACCACTTTGCGCTCCATAAGGCGCTCAAAGTTTGCAAATTGCCGATAAATTATAGCCCTCCGCAGTTCCCGGATTACAAGTATAGCAACATTCCAAACCAGATGCGCTGCTTACCATAAAGTACTAGCTGTTCCTATTAATATGCAACATGTGTGTAATTTCAGTTAACTAACCACGCCATGCGTAAGAATCTGGTTTAAAAAATTTGAAAAGTCTGCTTTCTTTTACGCAGCGGCAGTCTACATGTACCTAAGTGTTCTCAAATCGAGCTTTTAATAATTGTGATTCAAAATTTTTACACAGCTCATTGAGAATATTCTTAAATCTATGGATACAATGACGGTCTTATCGGTGTTAGCAATTTTTTCAAGTCAACATTTGAATAGTTTTACTTGGACGTGTCTAATTCGACTACACCCCTGGTATTCAGCTTCATCCAGTTAGACTGGAAGCCAACCTGTTTGATGACAATAAAACTTCATGTTGCCCTTTGAAAATGAATAAAATTAAGTTAAGTAATTGCATCTTGCTACAAAGATGTAGAACCTCAGGCTCTCCGACCTACCTGGCTAAAACAATAGCTGGTGCCAACACGCATCTCACTGAGGTTTTCAATTTCCCACAGCCTCGTGTCGATAGCGGTACGAGAACTTATCTCATGCCACCTCATTTGTATCTGCTGTTCATAATGGCCGTGTTTATTGTCTAATGCTCTGCTTAGTAAATGATTAACACCTTTTAGGTGACGACAAAACTGCTGATTTAGATTTGTGCTATCGTCATCGCCGTTGCAGTAACTACCATAATCACCATCATCTGCCTAGCGCTTCCCCAACTACGTTAGAGTCCGCTTCTAGTCCAGATGCCACTGAGTACCAGTATTTTACATAGAACGACTGCCTATCTGGCCTCCACAACCCATGTACTATCGGTAACGATTGAGTAGCTATACCAATACCTATATTTAAGTACCAATTTATGTACTTCCTTCTTTGTTTTTGTTTGGCAAAGTTGAGAATCATTATATCAGGAAAAGACTAGGTAACAGTTTCAGCGTACCAGATGGAACACACGAAGCAAGTGCAGTATTCTTAGTGATCAAAGGTGGCCCATTTCCGATATGAGATGGTTTCAAGTGGGAAACCTGTTAAAAGATTATTTATTATAATAACAATAATACTCAGCTAGTAGGTATGGTGAACAATAGAGGAGGCTTGTGTCCCAGCAGTGGGAACATAATGCATAGCGGGTTCTCTGTTTCCCGATCATTATAATCTAGATCTTTCAAAGTTCGAGTGAATCGGTTTCTCCTAGGCAAGTGTGCTCCACCCTAGGCCGCGTCATTGCCTCACATCAGGCAAGTTGCGGCCTAATCTTTCAAAGTTCGAGTGAATCGGTTCCTCCTGTATAGGCAAGTGTGCTCCACCCTAGGCCGCGTCATTGCCTCACATCAGGCGAGTTGTGGCCTAACGCAAGCCGATTTAGTATTAAACAAGATATATTTTTTGTTAGGACAAAAAATATATTTTCTTTAATACTACTAGGGTAGGCCCTAGCCTTATTGCTACAACTTCAAGCTGAATGATTGTATCTAACGCTGAAAATACAGTTCCGCATATGCCCAAATGGTGTGAATTAAATCATTACGCCATTATACTAGTTTACCACGTTAAATGCGTACTAACCGATGAATCCATCAATTTGCGCCTCTTGTTGATCAGTGATGATAACCAGCACATGGTTCTACTTAATACGTAGATGGTTTACAGTCTATTTCCTTATCATGTTTACCAGAGACTGTCTCGTTGGTCTAGTGGTCGCGAACACGACTGCTGAGCTAAGGACCTTTCTTGGGTCCTCGGTTTGATTCCCAGACTGGGCAAAGTTTTATTGGGTTTTTCGATCAGGAATTTCTCAGCACCCATGGTGTCTGGATTTGTACCCGTTTGATGGCAATAAGCTCGCCCTCTATTATAAGTGACTTAAACATAACTGACAAAATTTTGGTTTACTACTAGGAGCACTTCTAGGCCTAACTCTTCGGGAATTACAGGTGGGTTGGCTAAGCTTCACAAGATCGCGTGTATGCAAGGTATAGTCGTGATACAAATGTTTTTTTTTTTCGAAATATCTAAGTAATCAATTTATGGAATCGGTGTTGTGTTTAGAAACGGTCAGGTGTATGAGTATGCAGGTATGTAACGGAATATTCTCACGCTTCACTTGGTACTCGTTTTGCAATGATGCCATGCAAATGTATCTAGTTTGAGAACCTTACCGGGGGGTTCTCGTGGTCGCAACTGCAACTGCTAAGCATGGAGGACCCATATGCTCAGAGAGTTCGATTACCAGGTCGGTCAATGTGTTTTAGATATTCCCAATAGGCTTTCCTAGAAGCAGCTAGGAGTTTGGTAGTTGCCGTTGTTTTAGCTCCGTACCTTGGCAATCAGGTCAAGCCAATCTGGAGCCTGATCTTTCTTCGGTCGTGTTGGCTTCCGTCCTATCGGTCAATGAGAGTAAGGGAAGAGATAGCGACAATGTGTTTGTGCTTTGCGCATTAATTAATTGCATACCCTGCGTCGATAGCTAATCTCCATTGAGATTAGCTTTAAGTGTTCATACCTCAGTAGTCGGTGACACACCTTCGTTGCTTTCTCATGAACATGTAAACGAGCATATAGTCTGGAATTCCACTTTCACCTTCATTATCAAGCGTTATTTTCGCACCATTTCGGACGCTGCTACCGTAGACTGTGCAGCTGTTAATTGAATAATGGATTGATTTATGTTTTTATTTTTAGCTGCATCAATCAATTTATTATAAACCAGGCCAGATTCTTACGACGTGCTGCATACCATAGAGGCAAGATCGATCGCGAAAGTCTGACAACCAGTGTTATCAAGGGGTATTGTATTATCAAGTACTAACTGGAGAGAGGTAAGATATGCAGTCGTTTCATGTTAAATATTGGTACTCAGCTGCATTCGGTTAGACTCGAAACCAATCCCAACGTAGTTGGGAAAAGGTTAGGCAGATGATGATGACCACCGTTGACCACGGAATAAATAGTAGGTACACAGTCATATATATTTTTGACGCCACGGTTGGCGCAGTGGTTGAGTGATTGACTGCTGCGCTGCGTGTGTATGACCTACAGGTTGTTCTGGGTCTGGCTGTTTGTGTATGTGAATTTTAATGTTTGTAAATGCACCTACACACACACACACAGGAAAAATTCCTAGTGTGGGGCAACGTTATAAAAAATGTAAAAATTGATACAACAGTAGAGAAATTCGCTCACCGACGGCCGTGTGTGACAAATGATGGCGATTTGTTTTGTGGCCACAAATAGCTGTGTTATATGTGAGGCCCGTGTGTCGTGTAATGGCATGATTACAACACTAGGGAGATTTCAGATATAAGTATGTAGGAAACTGCCTTTCCATTCGCTTCCGATAAGTAAATGTGTTGTTCTAACAAGTGACAGCTTCACTACTTATCAGTAAGGTCCAAAGTTTCCGGCTTCAAATGTTCTATAAAATTAAGGATTAATATCCAAACAAAAATTTATTGAAATAAAGCGAGACTAACTATACAAATACAAATAAATAAAATTGATGTGTCTGTTTGTAATGTTACAATAACCGCTTTGTACATCATCATTCATCATGCATATGAATTTATGAATGTATATACGGTACATATAGGTACCATAATAACATTTTTTACAATTTTTGTCTGTCTGTCTGTCTGTTTGTTCCGGCTAATCTCTGGAATGGCTGGACCGATTTTGACGGGACTTTCACTGGCAGATAGCTGATGTTATTACATCAGCTATCTGCCAGTGAAAGTCCCGTCGATAAATTAATAATTACGCCTTATTAGGCGTAATTATTAATTTATTTAAAAAAAAACTAATTCCACGCGGACGAAGTCGCGGGCACAGCTAGTAATGAATATAAATATTACTTTTTTTACTGTCGGTAACTAAAGAAAACTTCAGTAGTTGAGTGTCATGATAATTTTGTATATCTGGTTTAGGCTGAAAACTTTTTAACCTTACCATGTAGCACTTGTATGTCTTTTTAGCTTTAATTAATGCCTGTTACTTATATAGGACATGAGATTTGCCTAATCTTTTTCTTAGCTTTTCAATGAAAATTGAAATTGCATCAATCGTAGCGAGCGGAAGCTTGCTGACATGAGTTCTGAGAGGGAGGGGGACAGCTCTACCGATGGCTACGGTAGCCCCTCCATTTTCTTAGCTTTTCAATGAAAATTGAAATTGCATCCATCGTAGCGAGCGGAAGCTTGCTGACATGAGTACTGAGGGGGAGGGGGACAGCCCTACCGATGGCTACAGTAGCCCCTCCATTTTCATAGCTTTTCAATGAAAATTGAAATTGAGTCAGCCCAAAACTGTCTTTATTTGGTAATCCATATCATTCTCCTGCCGTTTTTCATTTGGAGTCGGCGCAGCATGTCTCCCTCTTCTATTCTTCTCTATTAGTCGCCGTCTCTTGAGTCACCCCTTCTCTAGCCATATCATCTTTCTCATGGTATATCCATCGTGGTCTTCTCCTACTTTTATTACCTATCAAAACTTTCCTCACGATCTTTTCATCATTCTTCCGCATCACAAGATGGTATCATCACAACCGAATACCACGGAACCTTTCTTTTACTGGAGCTATTTTCAGTTATCATCGGTAAATAATCTCTACATAAAAAAAAAAAAAGTTTATTTGGTTTGTCCCGTATACGTTCGTGAACCATCCATCCGATAACAATGTAAGGTGGCTTACCTACATCCGCGAAGATTGAGAAGAAAAGCACATAGAACGAAGTCACGAGCAACAGCTACTAAGACAGTTATAAATTTAAGATTTAAATTGATAACGTTTTAGTTGTTTTCTTCGATATTACTGCGTATGCCGCCTGACCTCTGCGACCTTTAGGGAAAGCAGATTTTCGCACTGTGCTGGTATTTGATTCCTACGCAGCGACAACATTGCACCTTTATAACATGTTCGATGGTGATTTAAGTTCTACATTACAGATACTAAAGCTTGATATCAAAATGTGTGGTCACATTTATGGTCTTGGTGCAGACCCTCGAACTGGAAAACTTTCTCCATGGGACTAACATCGTTATCGCGAATTAATATCCATACATTTGTTTTCAGTGGGTATTAACATTTTGAATGGAAAGCTGATAATAGGTGTAATAAATATGGGTGTCACCTTGTTTCGCTGACAGAAGTTTCACAGAATTTCGTTTCGCAGAAAATGTTTCACATAATATTTGGTCTTCGTATTTTTATTTCGAATATTTTTGTTTCAACTACTGTTTACTTGAATGAAACATATTTTACAGAAACACATTTCAATGAATTTTATAATCACATTTTTTTATTCAACAAATTTATCAAACAGTAGAATTACTTCATAACGAATATTGTTTGTTCGATGTATGTGTCCATGGTATTTTATTTCAACTTAATTATTAACTCTAAATTAAAATATTGTCATTAAAAGTCAATATGTTGTACTACAAAAGTTAGTGACAAAAAACGAATGGCTGCAAACCAGACTCCACGTAGTCTAATCTGCCCTACCCCTAGAGTGTAATTTAAGCCCGCGTAGGCGCGGAGGGATGAGGCGGCCCGCGAGCTGAGGAGCAGGTGGTTCTAACGGTCGCCGCTGCGGCTGAGGCTGGCCGGTTTGCCGGCCAGCAAGCCGAAGCTGCGGTGGTGGAGCGTTAATACCACCTGCGACGATAAACTCGCGTGGAGCCGCCGGAGCCCCGCGGCGCCGGAGCCGTGACAGAAACCATGCTTGCTTGCACGCTGCATGCTTGCATGCACGCTGCATGTTGCATGCTTGCTTGCATGTTACATGCTTGCTTGCATGCTGCGTTCAACAGTCATGGACACCATTGGTAAGAATAACAATACTGTTTTCCTGCTTGACAAGAATTTAACCGCATTATTTTTGTGAATGTGGTGTTGTAATTTTATAGGAGGGTATGTATTTTTTAAGTATTGAGTTTTAGAAACTGTCACTCGATAAAATGTTATTCTTCGTAATAAGTTTTATGTGAAACAAACTATATGTGGATAAAGAACATTTGATTTGTTATTCTATGATATGACTATTCTAACATTAAACTTTATTTGAAACAAAAATCGATGATTTAAATTTCTTCAAAGTAAGTATTCTGCGTATTGATTATTCTATGAAATGATAATATGAGAAACAATTTATGTGAAACGAAATTCGATGAAACAATTAGCGATGAAACAACGCACAACCATAAATATGACCACACATTTATCATACTAAATACCTAACAATGGTGAAAACTAAAGAAAGATTTTATAAACTTCATCCACTAAAGAGGTTGAATTGGGGATGAAAGTTTGTATGGAGTTTTATTATTTTTGGCGATGGAAAATCCCTCACATGCCACCCGGCTTGTACTAGTAACAAATACAACACCTACTGTTATTATTGTCCTTATTTACAGTTACAATATAAAGAAGCTCGTGGCTAAATTATAACAGCCGCACGGATCGATCTTTAAGGTTAAGCCGTGCTTGCCGAGGTTGGTCCGTGGATTGGTGACCATAATTACATACTGAGTTTCCTCCGTTACTAGGAAAGCACGTTAAGCCATTGGTCCCGTCTGTCTTTTGTAGGTCTTTGACAGTCGTTACCAGTACTCAGAAGTTAAAAGTCTGACATCCAGTCTTACTAAAAGATATCGTATTACCCAGTTACTCGGTTGTGGAGGTCAGATGGGCAGTCGCTTCATGTAAAATATTGGTTCAGCGGCATCCGGTTAGACTGGAAGCCGACCCCAAAATAGTTTGGGAAAAGGCTAGGCAGATGATGATGACAGTTACAGTATAATAACGAAATACCCACAAAGAGGTATACCTACTTCACTGACTGGCTTATTGAATGTTAGGAAATACCTAATTTCCGAATGGGTGATGGTGAGCCTCCCACCAACAAGCTACTCGAATCCGCTTCTTGCACGATTGATTTCGAAAGAAAATAAATTTCAATCACGCAATACCGTTTAAAATATGATTAAATAGGTAATTGATATTGAACATACTTGCTCTTAACCAACATCGTAAATATCTTAGGTAATGGTCTATTGCCGGTTTTCACAAACACAACAGCACAGCTACAGTCAAACAAGTGCCTAATTTAATTATTATTGAGCTATTGTAATGTCAGCTCTCGGCGATGGATCAAGCGTTGAAAATGCGCTTGTGTTAGGCATTTGTTTGGCTGTCTAGTTATAATGAATGTGGGTTTATGTCTCGTTTTATTGCTATTAGAATCCTCATTGCGTGTAAATCGTTATTTTGAATTCCATCTTCTTCATCAGTATTAAATGTGATAGTATTAAATCTTTTGAAGAGAAAATTAACTGTGTAGTTCATGCTAAGTTATAAGTAAGTTATAGTCTGTTCATGGCAGGTAACGATAATGAATCCATTTTGTTTTGTAGTAATCAATAAGTCAGAAGTGACTTAGAGTTAATAGAGTCTCATCAAGACGAGCAAGAGAACGAACGAAAAATTTGCTCTATTTATTTATTTATTTTACTATTTATGTACATACAGTAGAAAACACAGGAAAAAACATAAAATATTTGAGAACAAAGGTACTGCTTATTTCATACGAAATTTCTGCCCGCAAACCTGCGAAAGGAAAAATGAAAAATAAATGTAGACGATAGTGTGTCAGAGAATGAAGAGAAAAATGTGTTTATGTGCCTTAACACTAGCTTCTGCCCGCGGCTTCGCCCGCGTGGAGTTCGGCAATTGCCCACGTATGCGTTAACTCCCCAAAATAATGTTATAATAGTCATTTAAATGTTATAGATAATAGTTGTTGCCCGCGGCTTCGCAGTTCTCACTTAAATCAATGCCAGACATAGCCTAGGGGGGGATATTCAGACAATGCGTATTTTAAATTTTATTATTTGCACCTAGAAAATGAGGTCATCATTTTCGTTATCGGCGACCCTGAAGTCCACAAAAACAACACCCGTGAAAGAAAACCCGAAAGTTTTCCTCGGCGTCAATTTGGTCAGCCACCCCGAAAACGACACCAATGAACGAAAAACAGGAAATTTTCCGCGGCGCCATCTCGGATTTTCATTTTCATTGCCAGCGACCCGTTAAAACCACGAAGACGACACCCATGAAGCCATTGAGTCGCGCAAGTGTCCAGTCCCGTGAGTGTCTTTCGCGCAAGTATCCATGCGCAATATATTTTCGTCCCGCAAGTGTCCTTCGCACAAATGACCCAGATTCCCTAGAAGTGTGAACTTATATGAAGTTTTTTTAGCGTATTGGTCCATACAAAAGTGCTAACACTACAAAACAAAAATATAAAAAATGCCACCCCTGTTACCGTCTGAGGGGTGGATTTTCCAAAAACATTGATACGTGTTTATCAATTCCATCGAGAAACACAAATAGAAAATTTCAAGCTGTGCAGACTATATTTGTTTTACTAATGTTTCAACCCCTTTTCTCCCTTTTGGGGTCGAATTTCCAAAAACGGCCAAGTACGTGTTCATTTATTTTTGCTCAGAATCTTCAATATTTAATGTCATTCTTCTTACTTCAAAAATGACGGATTCCGCATAAAAACTTTGAACCCCCATCTCACCCTGTTAGGGGGTAATTTCTCGAAAACGCAAAAAATCTATTTATTTATTTCTAACCAGAAGCTTGTATATGAAATTTCAGCCTTCTAACTTTAAAAATGACGATTTTGCATACAAACTTTCATCCCCTATTTAGTTCTCTTAGGGGTTGAATTTCGAAAAAATCCTTCCTTATTCCTTATCTTCATTATAAAGGGAACCTCTGTGCAAAATTTCAGCTTTCTAGGTTCAAAGGTTTGGGCTGGGCGTTGATGAGTCAGTCAATCAGTGAGTCAGGACTTCTCTGACTGCTGTTATTATAATAATAATAACAGCAGTCATTGTGCCGATAGTCGTGTCGGCCAATTATTAGTAAATTAGTAGGCTTTTGGCTATCAAGCCAATAGCCAAAAGCTTCGACCAACATCTACGGAGTCTTTCGCAAGGCAGTTGGATCAAGGGCTTGATTCAAAAAGCAGTACTTCTGGACACGGCACGTATTGTTAGGAGGTTCCTCTCTCAAGAGCCCTGACCACCGGTAGTCCGGACCCTGTTCCCGATGCCGGTGGGCTACTATTTTGTTATATTTTTAAATGTTTTTCGTTTTATATAATTTTTAAAAAATGTAAATTATATGTTATCAAAATGAATAAAGGAATAAAAATAATAATAAGCTACTTATTATCTATCTATAGATAATAAGTAGCTGTCCAGCGCAACTTCGTCTGCGTCACATTTTCCCCGTTTTCGCAACATTTGTCATTGCTACTCCGCTCCCATTAATTATAGCGTAAAGATATATAGCCTATAGCCTTCCTCGATAAATGGGCTATCTAACACTGAAAGATTTTTTCAAATCGTATCAGTAGTTCCTGAGATTAGCGCGTTCAAGCAAACAAACAAACTCTTCAGCTTTATAATATTTATTATATAAATTATAAATACATAATGCTAAGATATATAAACTAATAAAAATACTATATAAATCAGAATTGAGAGGAAAGGTACTGTAAAAATGCTCTTTTACTCGTTTTTTGAATATTGAAATGGTCTTTAAGTCACGAATGCTAGGCGGAAGTGAGTTCCACAACCTTACAGCATGAACTGAGAAGGAATTGGAGTAATAGCTGGCTTTACTGGGCTGGCTTGGCTTTGGCTGGAGTTTTATTTTCCAGTAAGAAAACTGGGGAATACGCTTGTATTGGCTAAGTGCCGCCAGCCTTTAATCTTACGCTTCACAAAAATATTAACCTGAATCTCGCCCTCTCCTCGCAAGAACGCAAATATATTATTTTAGTCGTTACGAGTACATTTTTTACAATTCAGCCATACAATACCAGTTTATGCGGATCTCTCATTGTTCGGGAAATCTATACAAAGCGAGGCCATGTTCTACTGGAAATGTATAGCTTGATGTGTCACCGTGTGTGTGATACGTAACTTTTCGGGTTAATACAATTACATTAATTTCAGACATTCTTTCGTCGACAAAACCATTTACTGTAACAAAGATTTCTTCATGATTTTATTAATTATTACTTTTGACATGTGTAGACGTTGACATTAATTATTTTGGGTGTCACCTTGTTTCGCAGACAGAAATTTGATAGAATTTCGTTTCCCAGAAAATGTTTCACATAATATTTAGTCCCCGTATTTTTATTTCGAATATTTTTATTTCGACTACTATTTATTTGAATGAAAAATATTTTACAGAAACACAATTCAAAGAATTTTACAATCACATTTTTTTATTTGACCAACTTATCAAACAGCAGAATTATTTTTCAACGAATATTGTTTGTTCGATGTATGTTTCCATGGTATTTTATTTCAACGAAATTATTAACCTTAAATTAAAATATTGTCTTTAAAAGTCAATATGTTGTACTACAAAAGTTAGTGACGGAAACGAATGGCTGCAAAACAGACTCCACGTATTCTTGTCTGCCCTACCCCTAGAGTGTAATTTAAGCCCGCGTAGGCGCGGAGGGATGAGGCGGCCCGCGAGTTGAGGAGCAGGTGGTTTCTAAAGATCGCCGCCGCGGCTGAGGCTGGCCGGCTTGCCGGCCAGCAAGCCGAAGCTGCGGTGGTGAGCGTTAATACCATCTGCGACGATAAACTTGCGTGGGGCCGCCGGAGTCCCGCAGCGCCGGAGCCGTGACAGAAACCTTGCCTGTTGCATGTTACATGCTTGCATGCATGCTGCAAGTTGCATGCTTGCTGGCATGCATGCTTTAAGTCTCATGTTTGCTGCATGCTGCATGCAACAGGCGTGGACACCATTAGTGAGAATAACAAGATTGTTTTCCTGCTTTACAATAATTTACCCGCATTATTTTTGTGAACCCGGTGTTGTAATTTTATAGGAGGGTATGCATTTTCAAAGTTTTGAATTTTAGAAACTGTTAGTCGATTAAAATGTTATTCTTCGTAATAAGTTTTATGTGAAACAAAAAATATGTGGATAAATAATATTTGATTTGTTATTCTATGATATAATATTCTAACATTAAACTTTATTTGAAACAAAAATCGATGATTTAAATTTCTTCAAAGTAAGTATTCTGCCTATTGATTATTCTATGAAACGATAATATGAGAAACAATTTATGTGAAACAAAATTCGATTAAACAATTAGCGATGAAACAACGCACAACCATTATTTTGACATATATTATTATTATTTGCCAAATTCACAGACATTGATTAAAATAAGATTTTATTCTTATAATTTTGACATGTATAATTTTGACATGTATAATTTTGACATTTATTTTGTTGATATTTATTATTTTTTATATTTGATTGAAATGATTAACTAAAAACCCAATTTAATTTTTCAAAACAAATGTTTTGAAAAATTAAATTGCCACATGACACATGTCTGTAACGTTTTTATTTACCTTGCATGCACTTTTATTATTGTATGTAAACACGTATTTGGGAAAATAAATATATCTTATCTTATCTCTTATCTTGTCGATTTCTTTCACTTTCACTGTCTCCAAATTACATATTGCATACTTAATGAAGCAAAATCAAGAGAGAACAAACTACTAGTGGCATTTCAATTGGATCATTGGTTACATTCTAACATTTCTAAACTATAGTAATGCTAAAAAATAATTGTTTGCGTGTCCGACAAACAAACAAACATGCCCAAATATTTGTTTGTCAATGATGGTTTTATTGGTGCGAGTATTTATGATTTGTGTTTTTGCTGCATCTGGTTAAACTGAAAACGCTGTAAAAGTTAAAGAAGAAATTTAAATAATGTCTGAAGTGATCTTCAGTGATGAGCTGGCGATTTAGTCATATTATTAAAGCCTACAATAACTTAATTGCAATTAGTTTCATCATCATATTTTTTTTTGCCCTTATTCCATTTTTTGGAATATAGGTCTGCGCTGATTTTGTGTTCTTCCTTACTTCTCTATTATCTCAGCAGTCACCTCCTTACTAGCCACAGCAACCTTCACACAGTCTATCCATAGTCTCTATAGGTCTTTTCCTACTGTTATAGCTCACATTCACACTAATCTTTCCTCACTACATTTTCCTCATTTCTAAGCATCATATTGCCCGTTCCATGATAACCAACTCCCACACAACTTTTCAGTCCCCGGCGCTAGTTTCAGACATCCTGTCCAATTTTTTTAATACTTTCGATGTTTTCAACCCTTTCAAGGTCTAGGGCAGAGCTTGTCTGCCTCTAATCTAAACAATACAAAGCTTAATTATGTATCATTTAAAGTTGAGACGGACAAAGACTGAGTAGATCGTGCGTAATTTCAGATATCATCACCAATCAAAAATCAGGTGTTGATTCACTCATCATCATCTGCCTAGCCTTTTCCCAAACTAATCGGCTGCAGCTGAGTACCAGTATTTTATATGTAGTGGCCTATCTGACCTCCACAACCCAGCAACTGGGTAATACGATACCCCTTGGTAAGACTGGATGTCAGACTTTTGTCTTTTGACTACTCGTAACGACTGTCAAAGATCTACAAAACACAGCCGGGACCAACGGCTTAACGTGCTTTCCGAGACACGGAGGAAAATCGGTATGTAATTATGGTCACTAATCCACGCACCAACCTCGGCAAGCACAGCGACCCATGCGACTGTTATTATCTAGCCACGAGCTCCTGCAGGCGTTGATTCACTATACCCATAAAAATTATTAGAAAGCATTCTGACTTCTACTTTACCTTCAACATCACACTTGTTTTATAATTTGCATGCTATAGCATTGTTCCTATATTATCAAACGGTTCAATAATGCCTAACGGGCTATCTTTAACTTGTCGTGCAGATAAAATAAGTTGTTTGCGGTGAAAATTGAACACTGCTTTTATATTGTCGGTTAGTTTCTAGTTCAGAGTTTCTATAAAATTGTTACCTACAGTACAATTTTCGAACGGATGGAGCTACATTGTTGTACCCTAGAAATGACATGGAAATTGTGTGTTGTGAAATCAATTCCAAAGGTTTATCTACTCTAAACCAATAGTAATGTTTTATGTACCTAAAAAGGAAATGTTTGTTGGTTTGAATGTAACAGGTAATTTTCAAAACTGCTCATTATTATTTATAAAAAATCGCTCGCTGATTTGAAAGCTTCAAAATTATTATCGATTGTTTTAGTTTCAACTAGATACTGCCCGCGACTTCGTTCACGTGGAAATTTTGATGGGTATTTCTGGGATAAATTATGCATAAAAACCTTCTTCTTGAATCATTCTGTCTATTGACGAAAACCGCATCAAAATACTTTGAGCTGATTAAAAGATCTAAACGTACAGATGGGGAGAAGCGACTTTGTATTATACTACTAGCTGTCCCGCGCAACTTCGTCTGCGTCACATTTCCCCGTTTTCGCAACATTTTTCATTGCTGCTCCGCTCCTGTTGGTCGTAGCGTGATGATATCTCGCCTATGTCCTTCCCCAGGTTGAAATCTATCTTCTTGCCAAATTTCATTAAGATCCGATCAGCCGTTTAGTCGTGAAAAGGTAACAAACATACATACAAACAAACAGAGTGACTTTCGCATTTATAATATTACTAGCTGTCCCGCGCAACTTCGTCTGCGTCACATTTTCCCCGTTTTCGCAACATTTTTCATTGCTGCTCCGCTCCTATTGGTCGTAGCGTAATGATATATAGCCTATGTCCTTCCCCAGGTTGAAATCTATCTTTTTGCTAAATTTCATTAAGATCCGATCAGCCGTTTAGTCGTGAAAAGGTAACAAACATACAAACAGAGTGACATTCACATTTATAATATTAGTATGGAAGTATGGATTATGGAGTATGGATGTAGAGATGACCCGGACAAAGTCATAGGAAAGACTGTCATACATTTTACATGTTGGTCATTGAATTGCACCTTGCACACGATTTCTAATACTTATTTAAACTTGGCATAAAAAAATATTATATCAGCCTCGCCATATTGTCAAGGGGACCATGACTCATTTTTTTTAAAGATCCAAGGTTTATTGTCAAAAAATCAATTGTAAGTTGTGCCTAAGAGAAGTGTACTACACGTCTGAACAGAAAGGCAGCGGAGGTCAAGCGCTGGGGTCTGCAGTTTCGTGCAAAGATCAAGGTAGCTCAGATAACATCTCAGCCGCAGGCAACGCAACAAAAACCTTTTTAGAACCTACTCTTTGTGTGGTTCTGTACTTAAACACCCGTGAGATTTCCGTCCACATTAATACACATACAAAGAATTATGCAAACAAGTCGTTGCGTTAGGTATGTTTTGTTTTGTAGTCGAAATGAAATCGACATTTATAATAGAATTCCTACTTAATGAATCATGTTTACCTGCAAAACACCTAAAATGATGTCATCAGTGATGTTTAATTCGTTGAGTATTGCAACACTTCCAGCGATGTAATCAAAATGAAAAACACTATTTAGAACATTTATTACAACAGTATTAAATGGAATGTAGTTGCTTGTTTCATGGAGGCGGGAGAAATTTCTGTTACTAATTTAGTTGGAACTACATGAAACTTGCAAATACGCATGATAAACCTAGTTCCTTTATTGATTTCTAGTTTCATTTCTAAACCGTTTAAGGACATTACCTATATGAGTCACGTCTGTAGATGAATTCCGTTACTCTAATACGGCGGTACCCAAAAAGGACTACGTCTATTGCAGGCACACTGCACGCGTCTTGCCAATTCTCCTGACATTTGCCTCACGACTAAATAAACTCAGTAAAGGTAAAGATAATATCAAACTGCCACTGAAATTGCGCTAGAAATTCTTTATGCGTCGCTTACATCAAGCAGCTTTGGACTATCGCCCGCGAGATTAGAGCTTGCCGCTTTTCATCTCGGATAAGGTTATAAATGACGAACAACCATACCATTCGTGGATGGTTTCTCCTACTTTATTATTCTCTACAAAACTGTATACAACATGGGTATATCAAACTAGGCAATTTCTCAGAAAAACAGCTCGAAAAGGAAAAGGTGATATGAAAAGCAGATATTACTCAGTGATTCTGGCCATGGTGATACAATACACAGAAAATATGCACGAGTAAACAACACGTCTATTAGACGCAGTTTCGTAACAAAACATTTCAACGATGAACGTAAACCTAAATCACTTGGTTCAGACAATTTAACTAACCCTGATGAAGTTAACAATCAACTATTATTTGATCAATCGGAGAATCGATTTGTAACAACTAATTGGAATGATGAGGAGCAGTCGTTCTTGACAATAGTTCTCGGTGAGTGGGACTGATGCGGGTTTATTTGGAAAGTTCTATGCTTATGTTACGCTAGCTTTTGCTTGCGACCTCGTATGCTTGGGAACGGGAAATTATCTTACGGGAATGGATCGAAAATTTCTATGTCCTGCGCCTAACGGTGCATGTTCTTCCAAATCCTTTCATGCGTTGTGAAAAGGTAACAGACATACAGAGTTACTTTCGCATTTATCCATTAGTATGGATAGACCCATTTGCTACTTGCATTGTTTGTGCGTAAATGTGAAGACATTCTCACACTACGGATCGAATAACTACACAACATCTTCTACGTAAAACCTTTATATCTATACTTAATAATATTATAAAGCTGAAGAGTTTGTTTGTTTGCTTGAACGCGCTAATCTCAGGAACTACTGATCCAATTTGATAATTTCTTTCAGTGTTAGATAGCCCATTTATCGAGGAAGGCTATAGGCTATATCTTCACGCCACAATCAACAGGAGCGGAGTAGCAATGAAAAATGTTGCGAAAACGGGGAAAATGTGACGCAGACGAAGTTGCGCTGGACTTCTACTTATTATCTATCTATTTATTATTATTATATATATCTATATATTTTATATATATATAAATAAAAAGAGAAGTCCTGACTGACTGATTGACTCATCAACGCCCAGCCCAAACCTATGAACCTAGAAAGCTGAATTAGGAAGGATTTTTCGAAATTCAACCCCTAAGGGACCTAAATAGGGGATGAAAGTTTGTATGGAAAATCTTTATTGTTAAAGTTAGAAGGCTGAAATTTCATATACAAGCTTCTGGTTAGAAAAAAATAAATAGATATTTTAGCGTTTTCGAAAAATTTCCCCCTAACAGGGTGAGATGGGGGTTCAAAGTTTTTATGCGGAATCCGTCATTTTTGAAGTAAGAAGAATGACATTAAATATTGAAGTTTCTGAGCAAAAATAAATGAACACGTACTTGGCCGTTTTTGGAAATTCGACCCCAAAAGGGCGAAAAGGGGTTGAAACATTAGTAAAACAAATATAGTCTGCACAGCTTGAAATTTACTATTTGTGTTTCTCGATGGAATTGATAAACACGTATCAATGTTTTTGGAAAATCCACCCCTCAGACGATAACAGGGGTGGCACTTTTTTTTGTTTTGTATTGTTAGCACTTTTGTATGGACAAATACGCTAAAAAACTTCATAATGAAGGAATCTGGGTCATTTGTGCGAAGGACACTTGCGGGACGAAAATATATTGCGCATGGATACTTGCGCGAAAGACACTCACGCGACTGGACACTTGCGCGACTCAATGGCTTCATGGGTGTCGTTTTCGTGGTTTTAGCGGGTCGCTGGCAATGAAAATGAAAATCCGAGATGGCGCCGAGGTAAATGTCCTGTTTTTCGTTCATTGGTGTCGTTTTCGTGGTTTTCGGGGTCGCTGACCAAATTGACGCCGAGGAAAACTTTCGGTTTTTCTTTCACGGGTGTCGTTTTTGTGGACTTCAGGGTCGCCGATAACGAAAATAATGACCTTAGTTTCTAAGTGCAAATAATAAAATTTAATATACGTATTGTCTGAATATCCTCCCCTAGGCTATGTCTGGCATTGATTTAAGTGAGAACTGCGAAGCCGCGGGCAACAACTATTATCTATAACATTTAAATGACTATTTTCGACATTATTTGGGGGGGTTAACGCATACGTGGGCAATTGCCGAAATCCACGCGGGCGAAGCCGCGGGCAGAAGCTAGTCTTCAGGATAAAATTGAATACCGTGATTGACTTTCTAAAATTTATTATAATATTAATAAATCAATTAAATTAAGAAATAACTCATGTTTACGGAAATAACACAGAAACGCAGTTAGGTAGCTTGATTTTGGATATTCTTACTAAGTCTAGACTTCTTTACTAATAAAAGGTGCCCAGCTAGAATTTAGGTATACAACCGTTGTATTATTAACTATTTTTATTTTATTAAATTCACGGTCAAACCTGATATCGGATCAAACTACTTTGTCCTCGGCCAGTTACTAGGCTTCGGCTCATCACAAAATTACAATGATTATAGGGCACCCTGACTAAATGTGTTAGGTTGGGATGGAATCGCTTCGATCATAGAGGACTTCATAACATAAAATCACACCGGTTATCCCCGATTGTTACGTTAGGCAGAGGGTGTTCGGGTGTTCCCATTAGTACACCCACATTTCGCCAGTTATGTTTAAGTCCCTTGTAACAGGGGCAAGCCTATTGCTATCAACCGGGAATAAGTCCAGACACCGTGGCTGCTTCGGAGAAATTTCTGATAGAAAAACCTTATGACACTTCGCCTGATCTGGGAATTGAACCCAGGACCCTATCCTCAACAGTCGCGCTAGTGACCACTAGACCAGCGAGGCAGTCACAGAGGACACGAGGAGGACAACAAGGACACAACGAAGCAGAACAGAAGACTATTTCACAAAAAAAAAAAAACTTTTGGGAAGAAGAGCATCTTACTTAGGTTGACCCACGCAAGTCGCGGGTAGAAGCTAGACTGTAATGTCTATGGGCGTTAGGTGAAACCCTGTGGGACGCCTATAGCGAGCTTTCTGCATATTGCAGGTTACTTAATATTTCAACTGGTTTTCGCAACTGTCTGCAAGCATTGGAATTAAAATGTTTTCTGTATTTGAATGAATGTATTTAAATCCTTATGGCCTTTCTAGAGAAAGTAAAACATGCTGAGAATAAAATAGTGAGTAAATGACGTGTTTTCTTAAAGTGATATTTTACTTCGTTTACCTTAACTTTTTTTGTACCAAATGGCCTAACTTCTGAAATTACTTTTGAAATGCTTACGTGAAGAAGAACTGAGTGCTTATAATATAATAGTAGAACTGTGATTCTTATGTAAGTTTATTTTTTATTGACGACATTAATCAAATATATTGACGTGATCGACCCCGATACTCTAGGTCCCAGACTCTAACTATGAACTAGTAACATTTCAGCTATGGGAAATGAATAGATATCATGAGTTATTATTACATGCAATCTAAAGAAAATTACCTAATACGTAAAGCATCTGTGTAATCTCTTTCTACTTAATTGCAGTGATTGTGTTGCATTCGATTATATAAGTACTTATACAAGGTGTTGTTTTGCATCCTCGTCAAATTCAAGGAGGTAACTATGCTAATGATTCTCGTCCCGAATCAATATTAAAATGGGTAGGTAATTTTTATTTTTTTCCTTATTTACGGAAATCGGTAAGTTTGAACCACCCGTGTTTTAAACGCGGCCCGCCTGGTTCTTGCTCTATAACCTCGCTTACACACATACAAACAATCTCAAACGTTTATTTTATAATTTCTTTTTCCCTAAACCACGTTAAGGGGGTTATTCTGAAATATTGACAAACATAAACAACCAAAAAACTCAGCTTTTATTAATAATTAACTAGGTATCGTAATTTTAATTGATTTTTTATGTCTTTTGTGACATCCTCCTGAAATTTGACGAGGATGCAAAACAACACCTTGTATGACGTAGATGGACCAATACTAGACACATAAATAAAACTAGAAATTAAGTGAATATTTAAAATATTAGCTGGTTTTAGTTTCTAGTGTACAATTGAAGCGGGGAAAGTTCGTGACCGTGTCCATAATTGTGAAGTGTGGAGACCATATTAATAATGCAATAGATTTGTGGTTATTTGTAATTATTGCGATCCAATCCACATTTAATTACTTACTAGCTGCCCCGGCATGCGTTGCAATGCACTTTATACCTACCCTATCTACCTACCTACCCTACCCTACCTTTCTCACCTTTTAAACCTTCCCTGGACTACGACAAACATTTTGAAACCAAAATCCGCTAAATCGGCCCAGCCGTTCTCGAGGTTTAGCGAGACTAACAAACAGCAATTGATTTTTATTTATATAGATATGGAATTCGTCGCGTGACGATATCTAAGTAATGATTCCTGTAAAATTAAATAACCGGTGTTATCGATGTGAATGAACCTTTTTACTCGAATCTAAACGTTATCCATTTCGTAATGGAGTCACGCGTTTACCACGAATTTCTTACCTTATTTATCGGAATCGATAAAGTTGTATGAATAAATTGTAACTCAGAGTAAGATTTCGCCGTCATATGCGACGCAAGTGCAATTTCGGACAGTGCCTAAGTTAATCCGTAAATAAACATGTGATAATGTTATCTGGTGCTTATCTGGAGAATGCGGTAGGTTGGGGCGGTGGGGGGTGTCCCGTTAGCCGCGAGGCGACGCGACCAAGCTACAGCTGATTTCACATGTGTCTAACCGCGACACCGCGCGCCCGTTGTGCGTTGCTCTCGCGTCTCTCGTCAAAATGCCGGCAACTTAACACTCCGAACAATAAAGTTATAAATAATTCCGAAAGTGAATGTGTATTGATACCTTTGTATGGACTGTTCATAAACCACATAAGGATACGGACTACGGAGTTGCCGTTATTATATTGTTTTTAGCGGGTAAGTTCATTTTTGTTTGTATTTGGTGATAAGATTTTTTTTATTATCGATGAATGGGAAAACTGTCAAGGTGGTTATCGTAAGGTACCTATTCTCTTTACGTGTTTCGTTTTATTTTTTGGTGTGATTAAAACTGGAGTTTTGTTTTGTTATTTTTCTGACTATTGTTTGACTGGTAGAGAATGCCTAGTGGCTAAATTTTCTCACTGATTTATTCAATCAGGGAAATCAGTATGGCACTTTGAATTCCTGTAGGCCCGCTTTGGCCCTCATACTCGGACCACATATTTCTAAGTCCGCCTATGTTCCTGCCGCTATTGTATACATGAAGTTTGAATAAATAAATAAATATTGCTTGAATAAATTATTGATTTTTAAATGGGTGCTTAATAAGTTTTCACTTTTACAAATAACATAATACTTATATAGCCATTCATTTATATTCGTTGAAAAATCTGCATGCAAATCACACTGCAAGCAACTAGATGTGGATATTAGATATGGTATTTGCATAAAATAAAAAGATAAAAACGACTGAATTATTACTTATTATAGAATATATAAGTCTAACAACATATAATAATACATAAACCACAACATGAAATAGAACTAATAGAGGCTTTCTCAAAACTTTAACCATCGTTTTAATTTTTATTAAATTATTATTTTAATTGAGTAATAAAATTTGCAAGCCACATTAGATGTTAGTCAACGGTCGGTCGGAGGAGCTCGTTTATATAATAACAGCCACCCGGGTCGATCTTTAAGGATAAGCCGTGCATGCCGAGGTTGGTCCGCAGATGGGTGACCATAATTACATACCGAGTTTCCTCCGTGCCTCGGAAAGCACGTTAAGCCGTTGGTCCCGGCTGTCATTTGTAGATCTTTGACAGTCGTTAAGAGTAGTAAGAAGCCAAAAAGTCTGACATCCAGTCTTACCAAGGGGTATCGTATTACCCAGTTACTGGGTTGCAGAGGTCAGATAGGCAGTCGCTTCATGTAAAATACTGGTACTCAGCTGCATCCGGTTAGACTGGAAGCTGATCCCAAGATAGTTTGGGAAAAGGCTAGGCAGATGATTAGATGTTAGTTAACAATCATCTTTTCATTTTATGAATGCAACCGCTTTGTTTTAGACTGAGTATTTTATGTTCTTAATACTCAAAGACATAAGTACCTGAAAAATATTTACACCAATGAGGAAGATCTTCACCTATTATACCTTGTCATAAGATGATGATATCTTTGTATATTATTATAGATTTATTCATGCTGCTGTTAAACCAACCTTATTTTCTCACATGCTTAATTTTCGCAAGTTACAAATCGAGACCTCTCCCGCCACGTCCTAGCTGCCATTGCTAGATCTTTGACTTCCAAAAACCTAGTAATGACGTTACGTGTTAAATAAGAAACCCAAAAGTCTGTTAACAGTCTTGTCAAGTGGTACCACACGGGTAACCCAGTAACTGGCTTGTGGAGCTTCGATACAGTAGATGATACAGTAGATTCGATGCAGTAGCTTTATGTGAAACTAGTTGTGCCCGCAACTTCGTCCGCGTGGAATTAGAATTTTTCTAAAATAGAAGTAGCTTAGGTTACTCCTTATTACATCAGCTATCTGCCAGTGAAAGTCCCGTCAAAATCGATCCAGCGGTTTCAAAGATTAGCCGGAACAAACAGACAGACAAAAATTGTAAAAAATGATATTTTGGCATATGTAGTATATATACATTCATATGCATGGAGTAAAAAACGGTTATTTTAATAGTACAAACAGACACGTCAATTTTATTTATTTGTATAGATAATTCTGCTGCATCCGACGCGACGACGACTCTAACATAGTCGGGGAGAGGCTAGGCAGATGATAATTAACATTAAATTGGTATTCTAGGAAAAATATACAAAATCACAACTGGGGGCCTTCTCTCTAAGTCCGTCAACGAAAGTACGGGTCCGTCCGTATCTAGCTTTATACTTCGAAATGAACCCTACTCTCTAATATTTAGAGATTCATGAGTTTTGAAAACACATCGGGAATAAGGACAACTGTCCAATCGTATTGTCATTTATTTTTAGTTCGGGCCCCAAACGAATATTATGTCCGTAAGTGATAAGGAGTAGGAAACGACCGTAGCTTTGGCCGAAACTACGGACTTCGTGCTTAGAGAGTAGACCCCCAGGCGTGTCGGGCTAAACTGTTGATGTAAACAAATATTAGCTAACGATTTCCCTTTAGGACTATAATATTAGCATAATGGTCTGTTTTTGTTGTTGCTAATGTGTGCTAACTAGCAATTAAAATGTTTTGAATGTTTATTGGTCCTATAAATTTACGAAGAAAAAGTTCTATCATATAATATTAAATGATATTATAATATTATATTGGAGGAACCCTTTCAGTTGATTTATTACTTATTTCTGCATAATAAGAATGATTGGTTACACTAATTGTTTTAGTAACACAGTTTCATTTAACGATTCTATTAGGGATCGTTATTACTTTTACCCGGTAGTCTCCCATTACTCAAATCAAATGTTGATAAATTGTTGGCAATTAGGAATATATCACGTAACTTTCTTGATTTCTGTGTTCTTTGGGTATAGGTGGTATACTATTTTTCTTTTTTATACACTACACAACCATTTATTGATTTATCTTCTTCATTGCATAGCTACATTTAACTTCAATAACAAAGTAAAATAAAAAATAAACACTATTTACGATAATTGGTAGGAACCAACATTCGCGAATAGCGTATATTTAAATAACCAAGAAACTACTAGGAAGTCGTCCATAGTTATTTAAATTCCAATTTCTTATATAATAATTATTATTTTTGTAGACTTTTGTATTTGATATAACATTGGAGGAAATAGACTTGTTATTGCTAATTGGGTTATTGTTTTTGTTAAGTGCAATTATTTTTGCTGTTGGTATATATGTGAGTTTAAATGTTTGTAAACGCACCCACGATATAAGAGAATTTAATGGGTGGGGCAATGTTTAAAAAGAATATTAAAAAAAACAGGTACCTCTCATCAGGTAAAAATAATTGTAGGAAACAATAAAAAGTGACAATCAATTATGTCGCGATGTTATATCGTAAAATAAGTAAATACCGATTTTGTTGCAATACCACCACGTTGAGAACGTACAAGTAGGTTCTACATTTCAATACACAACAGTCGGCAGACGTTTTTTAAAGATGATTGTTTAAGACTTGCTCATAGAAGTGCTCAAACAGACATAGGCGACCTTGACTCAAGTAATAAATAAGAGATAAGTGCAATTTACAGGCTCGACGTTAACACGTTTGAGTTGCGTAAACAAATAATTGCCGTTATAAGAACCGCATTGGAGTGTAGCAGGCCTAGGGTTGGCGATACATTCTTACCATGATTTTCGCAACATTTATGCAGTCCTAATCTTGTTATGGAAACATCATGAAATCGCGATTCGTTTTCTAAGCGTACCTAGGTGAACAAGTATGGCTTAAAGATTGCCATGAAAGGAATGATTTTGAAACAAACTTTTGCAAATTACAGCAGACGATAGTCAAATTCTTCAGCAATATTACTCGGTAAGTTGCAAAAGAAATGTTACATCATTTGGGTAGATTTCAAACAAAATTCTGCAACATCTAGTTACAATACAACCCTGGCATTCTCTAGATTCTTCTGCGAACATCGCGTTCAGGAGATCACTAAACTCGAACAAACCGATACAATTGAATGCTCATCCCACTTTTTACGTCCCGCACGTTACCATACGTGGGAGTGTTTTGTATAATAAATCATTGTGCCGTTTTCGCATGATTTCATATAAAGCAACCAGGGTATTGTTCGATCAACTGGTGCATTTGTGCCGGAAACGCAACGAGAACATTTCATTTGTTCACGAGGCTACAAAATTTATTGCGTTATTATTGTCAAATGATGCCACTTGCGATTCGCAAACACGAATATGTGCGGACATTTGTGGATGTTTAGTACTTGGATAGTTTATTTGCTTACATTGGAATGCTGTTTTGTTTGATTACGTTGATACGACAACCAAAAAGTAGTTTCTAAGCAATTATGGTACTGTTATTTGCCGGAGAAAAGGCTTTTATTTAAACGATTTTTTTGTCAATTTGTTGAACAATCGCAGTGACGAGCATTAGTGCCGGCTCGTGGTTAAATCACAGGTGAGATTCTTCCGGATCTAATTGTGAAATGGCGACAGGCCGACGCGCTACGTGTTCGCACTTAATGGGAAACATTTTAATTTGTTTCATATTTCGCTCGGCACAGTGAAGTTATTAATTCGAGTATTGGTCGCGGTCGGAAAGTGTGACGCCGTCGATACGTCACGCCGGTTGTCAATCAGAACGGCGGAGTGATGCGCTTACAATTGTATGATATCGACCCCGTTCTCGACAGATTTCTCTACGCCTCGACAGGTTAAAGCAACAATTCGTTGAGTGTCGAAACCTATGAAGTGGCATAGTTAGTCTTAAGTTTCTGTGATACAAACATATAATTACTTGGTACAGTTTCACTTGAAAAAAACTTTTTCTGTAGAACATGAAAACGCTTTTAAGGTACAGGAACTTTCTCTTTAGATATAGATTATTCACTTCTATAGGCAGTCTACTCAAATCCCTCAATCGGGTATCACGGTTACTGAGAAGAGAATCTAGCCCAAACAAAAAAGGCACGACTGAAAAAGTGTCAAACTTTTAATTAAAATTCGCAGACGAAGTGTTCGCTGCGGAACCATTGAACAGTTCTTAAGTCATTAATTGAACTTGAATAGTGGTTGTTGTCATGAAACCTTGAGAATTGTTCAAGCGGATCTTTAGCTGCTAATATTCGAGCTAGCGTACAAAAAGTAACTGCTACTTGCATAGCTTTGTTCAAAATAAGGCCACTGTACAGTTTCACGTATGACTAATACAAATTAATAATTTATCATACTTGCTTTCTTTTTATTTACGCATCATTCAATAACCACCATTAACGAATATCTTCTCTTTTGTTTTACAAACTTCAGTGGTTCAGACATGGCTACGTCCCGTCTATTAACTTTCCCATTTGGACAACTAAACAAAAGACGTGCAGGCTACATCTAAGTCCTAACTGTACTTGTTAAACAAAAAGGTTACCAAACGGGAATGAATACACGCATACTCAAAAGGTTACGAAAAGAGACTCAATGTATGAAGATCAAAATAGTTACGAATTGGCCCTTTTGTGATGGTATTTCGTTGAGTTATCAAAATTCTGAATTCAGGCTTCAATAATTGATAACCAATATATAGAGAAGATCGAAATTTGCAGCAGTATTGCATGATCGTTTTTAATAGTGTCTTAAACTGTTTTATTGAGCCTATGAAAATACAGCAAAAAGCTAGCTCCACGTTTTTGTCCCGAATATGAACTGAACACTTTACTGCTATTGCTTTATCGGCAGACTATTTAATGGGAGAGCTCTCGGACTTTGCTCATTTTTACGGCGGCTATATTGTGCCTCTTTAGCGTTAACACGACAACAACTGTGATTGCTGGATAATACCGCGAATCGAACAAAAACCATTACTTGAAGAGAATTACGAGAGGAATTAGCAGCAATTGAAGACACCGCCGCCATTTGCTGTACAATTGAAATTGATTGCCGATGATGCACAGGCCAATAAATGGTAGATTGTTGAGTTGTTGACCGCAGAATCACGATCGCCATGGTTTCTAATTTATGGAAACGATCTATAGTTCCATTGTTACGGGCTGTTTTGTGCAGATTCCGATTGGGCTCGATTGTGATTAACCAGATATCATCAGCAGTTATACAATACTGGTCTGCAGACAAATTAATATTTATTTTCGTTTCTGCAGTGGCTGTTGCTTTAGAGAACTGTTTTTATGCAGCACATCTATCTGGTTTTTATGCAGCACATCTATCTGGTTTTTATGCAGCACATCTATCTGGGTTTTATACAGTACATCTATCTGGTTTTTATGCAGCACATCTATCTGGTTTTTATGCAGCACATCTATCTGGTTTTTCCCGACCATCATCGTCTAAGTTATACAGGTATACACTTGTAATTTACGTTCCTAGAAGATTCCCTAGCGGTAAGTATATCATGCACTGAGATTATTTCCTAAAGTAGGTACTGACATTAAATTATGTGTTCGAGCCGCGTGAAGTCGTATAAATTGTTGTAATTTTGTAATGAGTTTAAACAATACAATAGAACATAATAGTGCAAGTTGCAATAGGTATGCGTTATAACCCAGAATGAAATACCTGACTGAAGTCCTTACCAAAGATTGCAAACGGACATTTTTTTGCTATTTTCTTCTAAACCAATTGATTCGAAGAATCCAGTCTTATCAAGAAGTATCATGTTACTCAGTTACTGGTTTGTGGAGGTCAGACAGTCAGTCGCGCCACGTAAAATAATGGTATTCAGCTGCATCCGGTTAGACTGGAAAGCGGCCTCAACATAGTCGAGAAAAGGCTAGGCAGATCATGATGATGACCAATTGATTCCCAATAAGTGAATCTCAATTGATCTGTGAATCGATCGTTATATTTTATGATCGCGTAACGGACCTCCATGAATGATTCTTTATGATTGTGTAACGGTTACAAAAATGGAGATGAGATGGAATAAGTGATATGTCTGCTTCTCAGAACATTCTATATCAAAGACTTTGCAAGCTCACACACATTACCATGTTGGATGAGGTGAAATGAGGTTTCTAGACGTATTAGGGACTACATTACACATCTGCATATAATCATAAAACCGCACTATTAGCACCCAGAAGCAATCATCAAGATGTTGCGTTAATATATGAGTGTGAGGAAACTATATGTAACTAATTTTCAATAGGTTTCCTTTCTAAAGTTGCATAGGTAGTCAACAAATAGAAAGATTTTTTTCTTCAATTTCAGCTCCACCGAATATTCAAATTAAACAAACATTTATTTGTTCCATGGAACACATGTGACTAAAAGAGTGATGAATATAAATGTGGATGGATGGAGAGGGAGAGGAAGACCAAAGAAAAGATGGATGGATTATGTAAAAAATGATATGAAGGAAAAAGGAGTAAATGATAGCATGACGAATGACAGAGGAGAATGGAGGAAAGAGACGTGTTGCGCCGACCCCAAATAAAATGGAACAAGGGCAGGAAAATGATGATTATTTGTTCCAATTTGTTTCGTTTTTTTTTCTGCAGTGATGTAATATATTGTAAATTGACCTATTCAATAATACTCCATAACATCACGCCTGTAATCTCCAAAGGGTTAGGCAGAAGTGTACCTAATAGGACACCCACATTTCGCCAGTCATGTTTAAATCCCATGTAATAGGGAATAATGTACTACATAGTATCAAGTATTAACACATTTTCATCCACAACTCGCGCGACGAGCGCGCGCGATACACTTCTACAAATGAATCGTTCACCACGCTTCGATTAAAAATGTGTGCGCATCGTTAAATTCTCGCAAGTGTATATTCAGTTACAGCTTGCGCACCTACTAGTATGGTTGACTGGTATACATGCACTGAATACTTTGGCCACAGAACAATAACGAGACAACAATCGAGCGTTGGGAATTGTCATTGAGGCAAAGCGTTGTACGACTGTACGAACGAAACCGGCTAGAGGGGAAACCTTTGTCATTGTGTCTAGCGCTAAGTGAGACTGAAGTAACGAAACTGGTACTAACAACCTCGACTATGCATTAATAATATTATCTTATTTTAATAATTCTTTTTGTTATACACTGTTTAAGCAAGTAATTCTAAGTTAAGCAGTGCTTGCCGAATTCGGTCCGTGGATTGGTGACCATCCGTCACGTACCGAGTTTCCTCTGTGCCTCGGAAAACAAGTTAAACGGTTGTTTCTATTAGAATTATGACAGTCGTCAGGGGTAGTCAGAAGGTCTAAAGTCTGATAACCAGTCTTACCAAAGGTATCTTTTTATGTCCAGTATACAAGCTGTTGTTTTGCATCCTCGTCAAATTCAAGGAGGTAACTATGCTAATGATTCTCGACCCCAATCAATACTAAAATGTTTAGGTAATTTTTATTTTTTTTCTTATTAACGGAAATCGGTAAGTGTGAACCACCCGTGTTTTAAACGCGGCCCGTCTGATTTTCGCCCTATAACCTCGCTTCCACACATACAAACAATCTCAAACGTTTTTTCAATAATTTCTTATTCTCTAAACCATGTTAAGGGGGTTATTCTGAAATACTGACAAACTTAAATTAACAAAAAAATCATCGTTTATTAATAATTAACTAGGAACCGTATTTTATATTGGATATTTATGTTTTTTTCTGACCACCTCCTGAATTTTGAAAAACAACACCTTGTATAGACTTCATGTAAAATACTGGAATTCAGAAACAGCCAGTAACACAGAATCCGACTAAAACATAGTTGATAAAAGGCTGGCCAGACGTAAATAAATTATTACTGTAAGTAAAATAAAAAAAAAAGGTTTTATATGGCAGCTTCATTAGCAAGTCATTAAATTATTCGTCTCAACGAAATGAGTTTAGTGACGCTCGGTAGCCATCAGATAGTGCGTATAATAATTAATGTATACTCTTTATTAAATACTAATTAGCCAGATGGAAGACTTCTTAATTAATACATTTATGGCGTACTTGTCTCCTAGGCGTTTTAGCAGTTTTTATCATTCGTTGTCGACATTTTAATTTTTATTAATTATACAATGAAATAAATCGCTTAACAAGTATGATAATGGTTGGATAATGACCATTTTTTTTCGTACAGGCGCTGCCGCTGCGGCTGCGGAGAACCTCAAGCGGCGTAAATATAGTAACCTTTGTGGTAACTATATTTTTGAGCCGTTTGGGGTTGAAACTCTGGGGCCGTGGGGTCCAAGTGCTCACAGCCTTTTTAAGGAAATATCTAAATGCCTAGTTGACAGTTCCCGTGACCCAAGGGCTGGGTTTTACTTTGGCCAGAGGCTAAGTATTGCCATACAACGTGGCAACGCCGCCAGTCTCTTGGGCACGTTACGAGTTGACAGCGTCGTCGAAGAGGAGTTTTTTGACGCCCTTTTATAATTTGTTGTTATTTTAGTTATCTAGTTTTAAAAATAATATTAATTTGTCAAATATAATAATAAAGTTTTAGTCAAAACTGATTTAAAGTGATTTTCGGTAAGATGTTGATTCTATATATTCCTTCTTTCCTTATCGTGTGGTTGGTGCCTGGTGTCAGAGTTTTTATGCCATGGGCCTCTGACTTGGCTTTATATGCCATCGAGTAATATCTCTCAGGCATGCTGGTTTCCTCACGAAGTTTTGCTTCACCTTATCAAGTGGTAATAGGGGATCGGACTGGGTAAAGAAAACGACATTCTATTTTGTCCGTCAGACAGGTAATACAAAAATATTAGACACGGGTTTTTTGTTTTATCAAAATATCAAAAAAATACTTAGTTAGAACTCATTAAAGTTGGAGAGTGGGGGCTTACTACGTCACAAGTAGTTATAAAACTTACCTACATGTGACGTCATGCGCCATTTCAACTCAATATATCTCCGTAATTTTATGACCACGTGAAAAAAGAAAAAATACGTGTCCAATACTTTTCAATAAACTACCCGACGGACAAAGAAATAAAAAAATAGGATTATCCCCTATTATAATATAAGCACATGAATCCCAAAAATCAGAAGTGTAGACCTAGGCTCTCACTGCATATTATTTATATTTAAACTGAAAAATATCGAGCCACCAGCTAGTTATTAAAAAAAACCCTGACTGCCTGCAGACATATTGCACAGCCTTCGTAGACAATTAAGATCTAGACTGCAACGTTCTCACGGATTTTCATAGTGATATCACACGATTACAAAAACTTGCTTCAAATCGTGCCTACATATTTTAATACAGCTTTGTTAAACTACGTTCAGGCGTGGGCTAAAATCAGGTTTTGGCAATGCAGGTGTGGTATTAAGTCATTTCTAACAAATATTTGACCACCTGGTTTACAAATTGATTGTGTAACGATGGACCGAAATGATATTTGAGATGTATATTTGAGTATCACACATGTACCCTAGATAGCCTTTACTTACCTATATAAAAAGCAAACATCACGCCTCTAATCCCCGAACAGTTAGGAAGAGGTGATCTGATCGAATTATTAATTTGGTGAATCAGTAAAAAAAAAACTGGGTGAACTAATCACCCAGATTTTGCCGGATAAGTTCAAGTCCATGTATTAGGGGGCGAGCAGATTGCCATCAACCGGGCCAGCTTTTAGATCTTTCTTCTACTGCATCAGTCAAGCTAGATATGCCCTAAATTGTTACGACGAAAAGCAGAATGTTATATTTTGGAGCAGGTGTGCAAATTCCGCAGATACGCATATGTGCGAGTAGGATAGTATTGGTTGTGTTAAAAAAGCTGCTTTAAACGTGTGAGCATTTGGTATTACAATCTCGGCTAGTTCGGCTACGGCTACATTATGGATCCTAATAGTTTTTCTAATTATAATGAACAATATACTTAGTGCGAACTATACTAGTTTATTAATTGTTTGTTACTGTGCTGTCGAATAACCTTTTTTTTTATTTTAATATAAAAACATTTTTTATTTAATATACAAACTTATGTTATACTTTCACTTAAATTACTTGTGTTAACTTTTTGACTTAAAGAAGATTGTACACTTGACGATTACTTATTTACTCGATAAACGTTGTTTGAATCAGATTAAGGTATCTAATTATGAATAAATTAATCAAGTTGCTGATTATTAACGCTTTTATTACTTTGTTATGTACGTCGATAATGTTGAGAAAGTAGACAGAAAAATCTAAAAGCTGTGATGTTTTTAGGGTTCCGTACCCAAAGGGTCAAACGGGATCCTATTAGAGATTTCGCTGTCCGTCTGTCACCAGGCTGTTTCTCATGAACCGTGATAGTTAGCCAGTTGAAAGTTCTACAGATTATGTATTTATGTTGCCGCAATAACAACAAATACTAAAAACAGAATAAAATATTTTTTTAACGAGCAAAAAAAAAGTTACTTTTTTGTATGGGATCCTATACAAAAAAGTGTTTCTTTTTGCTCGTTTTTATAAATAATGGTACGGAACTTTTCGTGCGCGAGTCCGACTCGCACTTGGTCGGTTTTAAAATTAAATATTTATATATATTATCATTTTAAATGTGTCTTTAGTCCCGTATTTGACGTTTGCTTATAAAGGGTGTAAGACACCTCTTAACGAAGCCGAAAGTCACTGGTTCTCCCTGTCATTGCGATCATTTTTTTGTTCTACACCATACCTGGGAACCTTCTAGTTACGGAGATATTAGGGGTCAAAATTCCGACTTTTTGACAAGTATTTTTTTTAAATAAAAGTTTTTAATGTAGGATTTTTACTTTAAACACCTCCACGACCCCCGTACTATTCAATCCGCCCATCAGCACAATGTTTTGAGTGCGTTACATTGAGTTCAACCATAAAACATGATTTTACACCCCCCAAAAAAAAGCTGTTTCCCAGCAATAGTTTCTGCGTAAAGTTACTTAGTTTCATGTACAGAATGCTTGGTTGACGGCTTCGTGATGAGGTGATTTACACCGTGTATTTTGTGTGTCCGTTTACTAGCCGGCAAAAGGGTCTTCCAACTATCTTCATTCCTGACTCGACTCTATGCCGTCTCTCCCCATATTGTTCCAGCAACATTCAGATGTTATCATCACACCTTTTCTATGGTATACCTCTCTTTCTTTAACTGTATCTTAGGTACTATTGGGTTACTATCATGCTCCATTTGACATTATTTAAAACTAGGTTTTACCCGCGGCTTTGATCTCATTATGGTCGAGTCGGAAATTATTCCACGAAAACATTTTAAATATATTCGAGGATATTGCAGCTTCCCATTAGTGAAAGTACTTTCGGAATCAGATCAGTAGTTCTGAAGATTACACTTACGACCAAACTTACAAACTTAACCATGATTAGAATACTTGAGCTCCTGAAACATACACTGTAGAAAAAGTATTGCGGTTTTTAGTTACGTAAGTACCTTTATACTTTTATGCCAAGTAACAGGCCAATCATTTTAATTAAATACATATGTGATGATGACTTTAAGCTTTGGCGATAGGTACTATTACTTTCAGCAGTGCAGTCAGCATAATAGATGACCATATCAAAATCTTTACAATTATAATGAATATCAGTTTCAGCAACCGTACTGACAATAACCTCTAATGACCTAAGTTTCATAAGATACGTAATGATGACCACATTTAGCGTAAATGATGGACAGACGCACATCTGACTACAAAATTACGAAACCTAGCCAACATAATGATGGACAAAAAAAGTTGACGAGTGAAAATAATTAATCAAGTTTTTTTTTTTTAATATATTCAAAACCCAAAACTGCACTTCCCGGAGAGAAAGATGTTGTTCGACTTGTTTTGAAACCGGTCAGTCAGCTTTATGGTTAATCAGCATACTTTATTTTATTATGCACGATTTAATTCGCTTACGTAATAGTGCGTGTTTGGAAATATTTTCTTACTGAATTATGCACGTAGCTAAAATAATCGTTGTAGACCAGATTTTTATTTCATGCTTGAAGTATTATACTGTTGCTTAGCTTTTTTGCTAAAAAAATATTATAAACATAAAAAAGCGTTAACATTAACTTAGGGGTCTTCCTTACATTTATTTTTTTAAGGCGACTATTAAAAGTTTTCAAAAAAAAAAACGCTCCTGGATATCGAACGCTGTGCTCATCGCCGATGGTCAAAATTCCAACAGATATTGACAATATTTTGGCATTAATTTCGGTATCCTAACGTACCTACGTGGGGCTATTTAGCTTGTGGCGATTCTTATTTTTATTATTTTTCCCAGATAGATCTAAAGAACTTAGCTTAACTGACTTGTTCGTATTCCCCAATTGACTCTTTCGAACAAATGCAACACTTTCTTCATTTGTAAAAATATAATATCAGACCTTCAACCAACACACACTAAAAATACCCATTTTCCGAAGTCATTGTAATGGTTTTGAGTAGTAAACGCTGATTAATCTTAAATCTGTTTTATGCATGTTTCATTTTGGATCTATAAGAGACTGCTTTTTCTGAATGATAAATATACTACACTAAAATATTGGATAAGTTTGACGTTTTTAACTAAATTAACATTGTGGGTTCCACTATGGCAGAACTTAGTCCAAATATACCTCAAAACAGGACGGTCAGACACGCATTTTTTTTTTACGGTTTCCAAGTGTTTCGTGTCCAAGGTGACGAAGACGGATTAGCCTTGCTCGTGACATTCAGACCTTTGCGTCACGTGTCGGATGTAGACACCTAATTACGAAGCCTTTTCAGTGCATCAAACGTCATTCGTAAGTCTAATCGCTGTAATTTCGTTGTTTTGTCCTTCTATCCACAGGTTATAAAGACCTTTTCAAGGTCATTGTTATGCGTGACCAGATGTATGACCGTGGACTAGGAAAGTAGTAGGTAGGAGTATTTAAGAATGGAATAGGTGGTGTAATCTAGTTTTTCTTACTCCGACGGGAAAAAGGCTTGAATTTATGTACATAATATTGTAAATTTTCTCTTATTCTATTTTTAACCCCCGGCCAAAAAGAGGGGTGTCATAAGTTTGACGTGTGTATCTGTGGATCTGTGTGTCTGTCTATGGTATCGTAGCTCCTAAACGGATGAACCAATTTTGATAAAAATTGGTTTCCTTTGAAAGGTGTTTTAATCGAGAGTGTTCTTAGTAAGCAAGTAGTTATAGTTAAAAGTTTTGAAACCTAAGTTACTAAAAAGCTCCACATATATATTATTACACAATTACCTGATAGAATTTCAACTTTAAGAAGACATATTAAAGTTACTGAACTCATATTTGTTAAAAAAATTAAGTTACAAGATCATTTTCTGGCCTTGTGCAGATATTCTTATAAATACATGCAGCCATGGTCGCCATTCGTGACAGGTGGTTACAGCTCGTCTATCATCATGATTCTACAAAAATCCCCATTATAATAACATTAGGGTCACTTTATTTCGGAAGCAAAAACTTTGAAATCTTGACATTTGATCCCCTTTTAAGGTTGTTGCCGAAATAGAAATCGTCTAATTATTCCGTGTCGTCAAATTAGGTACGGCACAACACACAAAGGGAATTTATGTTTACGCTTTTTTGGCGCCGACAACGTTCTAGATTAACTCAAGAAGTTTTGTTGTCTATTTCCAATACAAACTGCTACTACTAACTGCCGTACTTTGAAACGTTTAATGGCCTACCTTCTCAATAGAAATAAAAACAGAATCCAAAGTGAAAGACTTTAATACTTTTGGAGTTGCCAATTTGTTTCCGAACTTTCTCACGCATTAAAAATTGCCTTTATTAAATCGTTCGTGCGAACTTGGGAGAAATCATAAGTGTACTGTAGTTCATTATATACCACAGCATCACGCCTATAACTCCCGAATTGTAAGGCAGAGGTGTAGATATAGTAAAAACAAACGTCAGTTATCTTCAAGTCAAATGTGGTAGGGAGCGAGCGAGCCTTATTGCATCAATCGTGCACATTTCCAGGACAAAAGTACTTTGGACAAAAGTAGTCCTCATGAACAATAACCTTTATCTCGACCCCGAAATCTAACCCAGGAACATGCTCATGCATCCTAACTAATATTATAAATGCGAAAGTAAGTTTGTTTGTTACCTTTTCACGACTAAACGGCTGATCGGATCTTAATGAAATTTGGCAAGAAGATAGATTTCAACCTGAGGAAGGACATAGGCTATATATCATCACGCTACGACCAATAGGAGCGGAGCAGCAATGAAAAATGTTGCGAAAACGGGGAAAATGTGACGCAGACGAAGTTGCTCGGGACAGCTAGAGTTATTATATTGATAATATCTTACACAAAAACGAAAAAGAAACTAGGGATGGACTCTGTAAAAGATGATAACGGTGGAAAAAACGTTTCATTAATACAGAAGCATGGAAGAAGGAGACATGCTGCGCCGTCCCCAAAAATTGGGAAAAGGGCAGGAGTATGGCGATTCCCATAATGGTGATAACGGTAGCCCGCGTTCCATATCAATGGAACGCAGGATCGGATCGAAACCTATAGTTATTATGATCGCACAGTGCGACAGGAAATGCGGCTCAATGATCAGTATTGTCCACGTAATGCTAGTAAACGGACAATCACACGCTTCATATATCAAAGACTCTGACATACTTACTTATTGTGCTGATTCAATATCAACTTGTATTCTGTATCAATGGATCAACGTATTGAACAATTATTTTCTCAAACCACTGTACTTAACAGAATCAAAAATGTAAAAAACAGTATTAGGTACATAATTACAAAACTGTCGTATATCGATCGATTTGCGTGTGTGATCATTTATGATGTACACATCATGTATCGTTGTGCTTTTATTGTGATGTTTTCAAAGACGAAAGAAGTGCAGCTCTTCATTATTGGAAGCTACTTTTGTACAATACGGCGACCAATCAAGCCATACAAAACCATTTTATGCGGATCTCTCATAGTATAGGATATCTTTACAAAGCGAGGTCATGATATACTGACTTGATGTGTCGAAGTGTGTACTTTATCTAATACTAGCTGTCCCGCGCAACTTCTTCTGCGTCAAATTTTCCCCGTTTTCGCAAAATTTTTCATTGCTGCTCCGCTCCTATTGGTTGTAGCGTGATGATATATAGCCTATGTCCTTCCCCAGGTTGAAATCTATCTTCTTGCCAAATTTAATTAAGATCCGATCAGCCGTTTAGTCATGAAAAGGTAACAAACAAACAAACAAACATACAAACAAACAGAGTGACATTCGCATTTATAATACACACATCAAAAGTGTCTAGGGATCAAGCATTTTTATGCGGATTTCTTGAGATTGAGATGTGGCTTTGTAATAAATTTATGATTTTATAAATTTATATGGATCCTTTTTGGTGCATTTCATAATTTGAATCCGGAACTGTGAATCAAATTCGAGTAAAAGATGAAAATCAGCTGTCAATATTTTCCCTATAAAAACATACAACGCATTGAAGACATTATTAGTGCTACTGTTTCCCTACTACTGATTAAAACCAACGTTATTATGGAGCGGCGACGTCATTTAAGCAGGGAAGAAATGCTCAGAGCCGTGGGAATGATAGAAGCTGGTTCCCGGCAACGTACTGTGGCTTTAGCTCTGAATACAAGTCAGAGTGTTATCAGTCGACTTTGGACACGTTACCGAAGCACTGGTACCGTGGCTGAGCGCCATGGAGGACGGTATCGCTGCACCACACGGAGACAAGACCGATACATTCAAATCTTAACTCGAAGAGCTCCAACAATAACCGCCATGATGTTAGCCGTGAGGCTTCATCACTCTTCAGGGAACTTAATTAGCGACCAAACAGTCAGAAACCGCTTGCATGAAGTGAACCTTCATTCCCGAAGACCGCTACGGGTACCACCTATAGCAATGCACAATCGTAGGATTCGATATCAATGGGCTCTTGAACACAGAAATTGGGCAGAAGAACAATGGCGTTTCGTGTGCTTTTCTGATGAGTCTCGTTTTGGTATGAGACCGGATACAAGACGTATACGACACTGGAGAACCCCTGGACGCCAACAGCGATTAAAATCCTGCCAGGAAGTCCATCCTTATAGTGGTGGAACCATCATGGTATGGGCGGGTATTTGGATCGGCGGAAGAACTGAGTTGATTTGGATCAGAGGCAACCTCAACGCTCAAATTTATGCTGAGACGATTGTATCAGACGTCATCGTTCCTCTACAAGTGCAAATCGGTCCCTTATTTCAGTTAATGCATGATAATGCACGACCGCACACCGCAAGAGTTGTAAGACAGACTCTCGCCGCAGCTAACATCAATGTCCTGCCCTGGCCTGCTCAGTCGCCAGACTTGAACCCGATTGAGCATGCATGGGATATGCTACAGAGAAGAGCTCTGCCGAATATGGAGGGTATCCAGTCGCAAGAAGACCTTTTTTTTGTTGTTGCAACGAACATGGGCGGCCATTCCACAGCGTGATTTGGATGAACTCATTTTGAGTATGCCAAACCGATGTTCTTGTGTTGTTAGTGTTCGCGGTAGAAACACGGATTATTAATTGTTTAAGTTACCCAATAAAATTTTAAAGAAAACTGTTATTTCAGTCTTTTTTTCGAACTTTAATGTTAGTGGTTCAAATGTCAAAAATCCCTTTATTAGAAAATGGCAAATTTCTTTATTAATGCAAAGGTGACTTGGTTTATCGTTACTGTGACAAACGAAAACACTTTATTTGATGAATCCTTAAAGAAAATTTTAATTAATATCAATCAGGAGAAAAGTTATTGCAAAAATATATGTTGATCCCTAGACACTTTTGATGTGTGTATTAGTATGGATTAGTAACCTAAGTATGTTTCGTATTAGTTTTACCCTATACGTTTTAGAACAAAATGGCTCTTGGTAAATAACGCAGGGCACGCACGTCGCACGGGTCGTGTCTAAAGTGCTTGCCAAGGTCGGTCCGTGGATGGGTGGCCATCATTGCATACCGAGTTCTCTCCGTGTCTCAGAAAGCAGGTTAAGACCGTTTCACCTTACGACATTTCAAACAAACTTTCAAGTCATTATTTTCCGAAATTACTGAACCGATTTTAATGTAACTTCATACGCATAAGCAGGATACATAGGTTTAAGAAGTTACAAAAAACATTTTTGAAAAATAGTGTTACAGCTAAGTTACACCGATTATAAATTATCTATTGAAACTGAAATTTCCAATAATCTTCTTTTTTAAAAGACATTTCGATAATGTTTTTTAGTAACTCTTTAGACCTATGAATCCTGCTTATTCGTATTAAGTTTCATTTCAAAGACTTGAAAGTTTGTATGAAATGCCGTAAGGTGTAAACGCTCTTAAGCATTTGGTTTAAGATCTTTGACAGTCGTCACCAGTAGCCCGAAAGTTTGACAGCCAGTCTTAACACGAAATTTCTCCCAGTAACTGGGTTGTGGTTAGATGGGCAGTCGCTTCATGTAAAATACCGGTTGCATCCGGTTAGACTGGAAGACGACCCAACATACTTAGCTTTGGAAAAATCTAGACATATGATTACCTTAGAATTAAGTTAAAATTATGATTGAAGTATCAATATGACGCAAGAATCCTAATAGCTCTTGGTTTTATGATTAATAAATTAGTTTTTTTTCTAAATTCTTTAACTGTTTCCGAGGTGAACGATTGATTATTTTAAGTTTATAACTGTTGAGTGAGGCCATTCCGGAAGCAAATATGACATCATAATAAAATAATATTCATCGCAAAAAAACATGTTTATTGTAATTTTAAGCACAAGGTCGATGTCATTGGGCCGATTCAGCTGCAGTTTGACACTTCCTAATTCGATGTTTCTGCCTATTTACATAAAAAAGTAAATGATTAAGGTATTCATTATGAGATGAGACGCAACTAATTTGCAAGCCTAATAATAAAAGCGCGAGCGTCATTAAAACTAACAATAATTACAAAATACAATATTAGTTCGTGGATGACTAATGAAGTAATTAGGTCATTCGTCAAAAGAAACACACTAAGAATAACTAACTACCTATTGTTTGTTGTTAATGAACATTTGCATATTTAGGTTCCAGCCTAAACCAAGCTATCTGAACTGAATAAACAAGTTTGCTAGAAGAGGATTTATTTATAAAAATCTTAAAATAATTCTTGGTTTTTTTTTCTGACGCTTTCTTTTTAAGTCTTGGCTATCGACAGCAAACTGTCAGAATTAAAACTACATAATATCGACATAAACAAGTTTTTTTCTACAGAACATTTTTTTTCCCTTACTAGATGGAGTCTGACATCCAGTCTTATCAAGGGGTATCGTATTACCCAGTTACTGGGTTGTGAAGGTCAGATAGGCAGTCGCTTCATGTAAAATACTAGTTCTCAGCTGGAAGCAGACCCCAATATAGTCGGAAAAATGAGAGTCAGATGAAGATTATTTCATGACCTCTCGTTTAACCCATTAACGCCCTCTGTACTCACGTGTGTACAACTCTAAGATGTGTGATTGCGTTTTGTTTATCTGTGGCACTGCGGTAGTGATGGACATTTTTTTAACTAGATAGTTGTAGATGTCAAAGAAAAAAAGAAAAAATAGGGTGGCGGGAAAATAAATGCCTGACATTTAACTTTGTAATACAGATTGTGAACCATTTTACTAAGGTAAGATATTTTGATGTATTTTATAGTAAATAATGACAAATATAGGATTATTTTTGCTTATTCCTTATAAATAGTCTTAGTTTTGACGTATGATACCATTGGAACAACAATTTATTTGGATAAAAGTGTATTTTACTTCATTTTTCTGCAGTGTACCTGGTGAAGTACAATGGGCGAATGTGTGCTAAAATTATCAATACTTTGCAGGTACTTTCAAAGGCATTACAATGGCTAACCAACGCGTCTTTACAAGCCAAAATGACTATTCAAGACTCGAAGAAGCTCTTGAATCAATAATGGCTGATGAAAATGATGATGTGCAGTATGATGTCCTGCTGATGCCGCCGGATCCAGCTGTTGTAAGTGATGAAGAAGAAGGTAATGAAGATGACTTGGCTTCTCCAAGTTTTCCTAGGGATGTACCTGGGACAATTGAGGTTATTCCACATCGTCCTGATGACGGTGTTTCGGACTGGGACGATAGTGATAATGAGCCACTAGTAACTACCTCAGGACCTGCTAAACGAGCTAGAAATCAAGATTCTAACGAACCTGTATGGAGAAAAACTGTACCAATATATAGTACAACCCATGACGTGACCGATAACATTCAGTGCAGACAAAAAAACATTGTTGAATCTTTGAAAGATCACAGCCCAGTAATGTTATTTGAAAAGATATTTGACGATGAGATTGCAAACCTCATAGTCGAAAATAGTATGTTGTATGCGGGCCAAAATAATAGACACAATTTTGAGATTGATAAAGTGGATTTGAGAACCTTTCTGGGTATATTGGTGTTTACTGGCTATCATGAACTGCCTTCTGAGCGTGCTTACTGGAGTTTGGATGAAGATCTTGGCATTCCATTGGTCGCAAATTGCATGACACGTAATCGATTTTTAGACATCAAAAGAAACCTGCATTTCGTTGACAATTCCCTAGCGGCAGGTTCAAATGATAAAATGTTCAAAGTGAGACCGTTATGCGAACTTATTCAAAAAAAAACATGTCAGTGGGGAGTTTTTCATGAGAACTTGTCTGTGGATGAATCCATGATAAAATACTTTGGCCGTCATCCCGCTAAGCAATATATTATGGGCAAACCTGTACGGTTTGGCTATCGGAATTGGGCTGCAACAAGTTCAGACGGCTACTGCTATACCTTCGACGTATATTGCGGCAAATCTACAGAGGTTTCTGCTGATCCTCTCGGTTCGAGAGTTGTAAAATCTCTACTAGCAAAGATGCCAATTGTCCCCAAAGAGCACATCGTATACTTCGATAATTTTTTTACAAATCATCAGTTACTTCATGATTTACGTCTCTTGGGCTACAGAGCAACAGGTACAATACGAGAGAATAGAACGAAGAAATGTCCTGTCACTGATGTAAAAACTATGAAAAAACAGCCAAGGGCGGAGTACGACTACCGTTTCGATACAAAAAACCAAATCATAATCGTTCGGTGGAAAGACAATAATGTCGTTACAATGGGTTCGAATTATGATGTTATAGAACCTCTAGGAAAGGTAAAAAGGTGGTGTAATGTGCGTAAACAAAAGCTGGATGTGAATATCCCCAGGCTATTTGTAAACTACAACAGAGGAATGGGAGGAGTCGACCAAATGGATCAGTCGATCAGCCTCTATCGAATAGCCATAAAAGGAAAAAAGTGGTGGTGGGTAATCTTTACTTATCTCGTGGATATGGCTATTTCAAACGCTTGGCGGCTGCATGTTTTGCTTAGCAAGAATACAGAGGTAACATATATGGATCAGTTATCATTCAGACGGACTATTGCTCGAGCATACCTTCGATCGACCAAAACAAAAAGTCGTCCAACGTCATCCGCAATACAGGGCCTTGAGCGAAAAAATAACGGTCACAATCCGGAACGCATCGACAACCCATTACGATGTGTTATTTGTCACAGCCGCGTTCGTTGGCGTTGCGAAATCTGTTTGAAAACGCTGTGTGTTGAAAGACCATGCTTTGGACAATTTCACTCCTAATCCGCCCAGTGTACTCAGCCATGCACACCCCTATAATTTATAAAATAATTATTTTTCCACTGATTTTTCTTTATTTACCTCTTATTTAGCCCATAATTATGCAATAAATAACAAGTCCAAGTAATATTAACAAGTAGTTTCATTTTGGGCGTTAATGGGTTAAATAACAATAAAAACAAAAAATACTTTTATATATACCTACATATATATTTTATTTCTTTTTTATATATTAGTATGATTTGGTTAATTTCGAACCTGGTGTCAGAGTTGTTATGCCACCCATAGGCACCTTAGGACTTGGCTTTACATGCCGTCGAGAAATATCTCTCAGGTATACTGGTTTGGTTTCCACACGATATTTTCCTTCACCAAAGCAATTGATAATCATTCAATACGCACATGAATCCGAAAAATCAGAGGTGATGGGATCAAAATCGAGACCTATCTGACTTGGTAGTCCGACGATCGGACCACTACTCCATTCGGCTTATCACTGCTATTAGCTGACTACCAGGACTTACTACTAGGTACTTACTTACAACTGAGGACTTACTTACCAGGACATAAATCATGAGAAAACCTGTACTTTATTACCGGTTCTCAAACCCCCACAATTTCTATTAGCGACATATCAATAACGCTTACATAATTTGGTGAAACCGAGCCCTCTCGAATCAAGTTACCAATCTTGAGAATATATTAAGTATATGTAGTAGTTATATCGCATGTTGATGGCACGTTATCGGCCAGTCCGTGACACACCGTTACTGATGATCGATGCACAACCGCCACGCTTTAATAGTAATAAGCGTTACTACGCGATTTTATCCACACGATAAGATAAATCGGCTGAATTAAAATACCACTTTTATCACAAAAAATAATAACTAGCTATCTAGAAAGAAATAAAAAACAATAAAATATCTCTCTTGCGCTTTAAAACACTTCGCTATGGCTCACGCCTTTATGGCTCATCAAAAACTAGTGAAGGGTCCATTACAAATCGGCCATGTTTTGGACAAAATCGCCTACATGGCTAGTAGAGAGTCAAGCAGTTACGTGGCTTAATGTGCAATAATTTGTGAAACTCCACCATGTTTAATGGTAACTTAAAAAACTTCGGAACAAAGATACACTTCTACGGCAATTACGTATGTGTCAAAACGACTACACACGAGTTCAGTAATGGGATAGTAAAACTAACTTTGATGGCTCATGCTTACTTACGCCTAAAATGGTTGATAGTTTATTATTGTACTTAGATAAAATCTTACATTAAGCAGTTAGTTTTCATAATTTTCTACAGTTTTACTTTCAGGCAAACACGTCTTCTCTCAGAAGGATTTTGTATTTTTTATTTATTGACTTGGATACTTTAAGGCGAGTGTTTCAATATAGCCCGCGGCAGAGCAAAAACCCTTAGATACCCACAGCAATTAGTTAACAACTCCAGTTTTGAATTTGATGAGGTACATTGACGGGCAACCAAGATTGTCAGATGAATAAATAATGAGCAGCTAACAGTGGTACATAGTTTTGCCTCCTTCCCATCAATTATTTCAGCAACCCACAAGAAATGATCAAATTCCTTTATTGTTCTAAGTTCTATGAGTTTTACCTTAGATCTCTGCTTTATCTGCAGTATTGTCTTGATATTAATCGGTCTAGATATTTTAATGCATGAGATCTGGTTACTTTTTGTGATCGATTTTTATTGAAGTTTATCTTTCTCTTGTTGCTTGAGACAATGGCAGTGTTGTGTAAATTGGGTGCGCCAAAGTTCACCTAAATTTTCAACTCCGATAATTGGAAATCCGAAAATGTTCTTCCTAACATTTTTCATCCTAACAATCGCAATTCCTAACTACTCTGTCTCTAATGTTCTAATTCCGAAGCATTCAACTTCATAATGTCAGTAGCAATAATCATCTATTATACTTTTATTTGTTTTCCTATATTTTCTCAACATAACCATCTTTTACCCCATTATTCAAAGTCATGTCTTTTTTGTTTAGATTTATTTTTTATTAATTAGAGCGTCTTCTTTAATTTTATTTAAAACGGTGTATACCCGCAAAGATATCCATAGGTTAGGTTAGGTTAGAACTGTGACCAACTGCGCTACCTCGAAATTGGTCGCGAAATTTTTCTAAGTATTTTTTTCATGTTGGGGCACTATAAATATCATCTTCTACTCACATATATTATTTATTACACTTGGTAAATGTTTCTTTCTGAGTATGAGTGAAAATATTATGGTAATTATGTTTAGGGATAATAGCGTTATGATAAAAAACAGTAGGAGATGAAATATATTTACAATAATGATATTATTAATTACAATTTTCGGAAACATGAGTGTTATGAACATCGCCGGTAGCACTACAAATAGTATGAATGAAAACTTTAGGATGAAAAATTTTAGGAAGAGTGATCATTAGGATTACAAATCATTAGGAAGAACAATTTCGGGTAAAGAACTTTAGGTGAGCCAATATGGACCCGTGTAAATTATATCGCTGTTGTTGTTGAGTTGTTTTTAATTATTATTTCAACCATTTTCTGATATTATTTCATGGCCTTCCAATTTTTCGGTTATTGAAATTCAAAAATACGATTCATTGAGTAAACGTGTCTATATGAAATGTAATTCGAGCGAAATTGTTGTTCTATACAAGGTGTTGTTTTGCATCCTCGTCAAATCCAAGGAGGTAACTATGCTAATGATTCTCGTCCCAAATCAATAATAAAATGGGTAGGTAATTTTTATTTTTCTTCTCATTTACGAAAATCGGTAAGTGTGAACCACGCGTGTTTTAAACGCGGCCCGTCTGGTTCTCGCCCTATAACCTCGCTTACACACATACAAACAATCTCAAACGTTGATTCGATAATTGATGATTAAACGAACTTACCTGTACGTGAAGTTCAATCACAATTACTCGAAGAGCTTCGTTCGAAGATATTAGCAATAACACACATGTAGTTTCACTTACAGACTCGCCATTTCGCATTGAATTTAGGAGAAAAACAAATTATTTAAAACTATAAATATTAATGTAAGGTAGATTCAAAACTTTGTTCTTGACAATGACATTCTCACCTAGCCAACTCATTTAGTTTGGAGGTTTGCTGAGCTGTTTTTATATTTCACTACTAGGGATTCAGCACGCTTGGGAGGGAGGGATGCTAATATCTTCGAACGAAGCTCTTCGAGTAATTGTGATTGAACTTCACGTACAGGTAAGTTCGTTTAATCATCAATTACTCTCAAGCTTCGTTCTCGATATTAGCAATAACACACATGTAGATGTTGAGAGATGGTATTAATTTGTGAAATATAATCAATTACATAGTTAGGTACATATTGTATCTATGCTTAAGAAGTTTGAGTGAACGAAATAATTAAATATTCACTAAGTATATTTCAAAACTATATTGAATAGCTTTAATTTTGCTTCAATGATTAGAATACTGTAATATGATATCTAATATTATCCATTTAACACACTTGTGACAAAATCTCCTTGAGTAGACATGTCGTCCGATATTATTCTATTATAATATTTTGCAAAAACAGTAGAATTTGAACTCCACCCGGCAGTTTTACGTATAACGTCCAGGCTAACTCCTACGCTATAAGCTTTAGAAGTGGCTGCGTGCCTGGTGCTGTGCGCAGTAAACAGAGAGATATCAATGCCACTGGATTGTAACATGCTCTTTACCCATTTGCTTAAAGTCTGCGACGTTACTGCTCGGTATGGTTTCCTAAATGAAATAAATAATGATTGATGGGCTTGGCGTATCTGATTAGTCCTATCAAGATAAACTTGAAGAGTACCAGCAGGGCATATTTGCGGCCTTTGTGAAAAATACGGTAAGGAAAACACTGGTTGTAAGGAACCCACTCGTGAAGTTTTAATTAAATCGGTTATTTTAATAGTAAATCCTGAATCAGATTTGATTATATTTTCAACATGGATTTTTGATAAAGTCTGCATTCTATGGGCTGTTACCAAGGCTAGAAGGGTCACTAACTTTTTACTCAATTTTTCAAGACTTAAATTTTCGTTGGGATATAATTCCGCCAAATAATTTAAAACTTGATCAGTGTTCCACGTTGAATTGTATTTGGGAACTGTGGGCCGCAATCGAAAGATTCCCTTGAAGAATCTCTGTATAAATTCATTGTTTACTATATCGTGTCCGAGTAATAACGATAAAGCGGATCGCGAGCTATTTAGGGTACCATACCGAGCTCCGGTGTTAAACAATTGAGTAAGAAAACAGAGAATATTCGATGTCAAAGCATTATAGGGATCTATGTTGTTTTCGTGACAGTACGCAAACCACTTCTTAAGGCAAGTATGATATTGCTTGACAGTGTTATCTGACAAGGATGCTAGCATTATGACTATGGACGGCTGTGGAATTCCTCTTCGGAGAAGAGATGTCCGGACAACCTCCCGACAACCAGTGTAATTTGCCGGTGAATTGCACGTTCGCTACAACGAGAAATAATTAAATCCCCCTCAGACCTTAAAAGGAGTGGTTTTGATGTGAGGAGTCTTTTAAAAAGAGGGTACCAGGGTTGTGTTGGCCATTTTGGCACGACGACAATGCCAGTGGCTTTGTCGTTAATAATTTTACGCATAGTTTTCAAAATAACAGAAATTGGTGGAAACGCGTAAAAGTAAAAATTTGTCCATGATATAGTGAACGCATTAATTACATAAGCGTCAGGGTCCCTATGCCAAGAAACATACATATCGCACTTATGGTTTATTCTGCTCGCGAATAAGTCAATGTGAGGGACACCGAAGTGTTGCGTTATTTTATTAAAAGCAATTTGAGAAATTTCCCACTCTATGTCGGGGTGTAATCTTCTTGATTCAGTGTCCGCAACTATGTTATCAGAAGAACGTATATAATCGGCATGAACCATAATTTTACGCGCTTCGCACCATTTCCACAGTTGTTTCGTAATGTCAGTCAAATGGGGAAATTGTATGCCCCCCATTCTATTAATGTACGATATTGCCGTTGTATTGTCAATACGTAACAAAATTTGACAATTTTTCAAATCTTGTGCAAAAAATTTAAGCCCAAGAAAAGCTGCAAGTATTTCTAAATAATTAATATGAAGCGTTTGTTCATGTTGACTCCAAGGTCCACTGGCAGTCTCGTCACCACAGGCGGCACCCCACCCCGTAGTTGAGGCATCACTAAATATCTCTAAGGAATATGTGTCAACCTTAATTTTACATACTGATTCCTTTATCGCATTAAGCCACCAGTCAAAGATGGGGGACAACTCAATTGGTAAGTTCATAAACTTATCGTAGTTTTCATCATCTTTGAGGTTTAAATATTTACACCTCCCAAAGTCCTTGGTATATAGCCAGCCGTAGTCCACGGCCTGACATGCGGATGTTAAAAGGCCGATGAAGCGAGCAAAATCTCTTATTTTACATCGTTTGAGCTTCCTAATTCTTAGTAATTCTGTTTCAATTTTCTTTCTTTTTTCGTCAGGTAATCTTACTTCAAATCTTTTTGAATCTATAATATTTCCTAAGAACTTGCAACAATTATTAGGCAGAACAAAACTTTTTTCCGTGTTGATGATGAATCCTAACGATTCTAATAATTGTTTTGTGTCATTCACATTTTTTAAACAGTCAGTATACGATTGACCAACCAAAAACAAATCATCTAAGTAAAATGTAGATAAATATCCCAAAGTCCTCAGTAATTTTGCGACTGGTTTAAGAATTTTCGTAAAAATATACGGAGCAGTGTTTAAACCGAACGGTAACACGTTAAATTCGTATAGATTGCCATTAAAGTTAAAACGTAAATATTTTTTTGAGTTGGGATGTATGCTTATTAAAAATAGGCATCTTTTAAATCTATTGTTGACATAAAACAGTTGTAAGATAAAAGTTTTAAAGCTGTTCTTAAATCCTCAAGTTTAAAATGTTGCGTTGGTATAAATTTATTTAATTGTTTGAGATTTAATATGAAACGTTGTTTACCGTTCGGCTTAGGAACAAGAAATATACTGGATATGTATTGACCCGCGCAAGGTTGACATATGGACACTGCCCCAGTACTAATAAGGTCTTGTATAGATGCTTTAAAGGCCTTGTATTCGGATTGCGAATAAATAGGCTCTGATGGAACGGTTGTTTGAATAACTGGGTCAGAAAACATAATTTTATAACCAGAAATCCAAGAGAGTATAACAGGGTTGGTAGTCAATAAACACCACTGTTCATAGAAAAACGAAAGACGACCCGCAGGGCTTACCGGTTCTAACGTCGGTGACCTGCTTGCGGCTGACGTGACAATGTCCTGGAAGCGTTGTTGTGCGTCGTCCTCGTCTGCTGCCTCTGAGTCTGAGTTGATGGTGCCGCCCGCACATATCTCGCGCCCCCCGGCGGCGGTGGTGGGAACTGTCGGCGACGCGCCGGGGGGGCTCGGTAGTTTAAAGGCCTGTTGACTGCCTTAGCCGGTTTATTAGCCGTAGACTGCATTGCAGATGACCTTATATCAGCTCCAGATTTTATAATCGTTTTTGCTGATTTTAATGTTTCTGATAAGCAATTACCAAAGAGCATTTCGTCTATTTTGGTTTTGTCCAACTGTTCTTTGAGCTCCTTCTTGACCGTTGAAAGAATAAACGAACGTCGTGAGATCGAGTCCGTATACTGTATATCGCCGAGGATACGAGCTGTATCCATCAACAACTTGAGAAGCTCAGGGTTTTTATGACCTGATGAAAGCAGTACAGTAATGGCCTCGCTGATGGAGGACAAGGCACAGGATGTTAGTACCTGTTTACCTTCGATACCCTTGTCTCGCTTTGCCTGAGTTTCTATTAAAGATACTCGAATCTCTGGATTGAGGGTAGGCGCTTTTATAAACTTGCAGTTTACCGGTATCAAATATCTGTCTTTTAATTCCTTGCGGTTCTCTTTAGAGAGGCCAGAGGTCGCAATGTGGTTTAGTCTAATTGCCAAATCTTTTTGAATTTCCCTGCCATATTCTTTAACCGATGTCGGATCTTCACCTAATATTTCCATTAAATCTGGATCTAATTCGGGAGCATCTTGTTGAGGAACAGGGGCCTCCGGTTCATTAACCCTCTCTAGAGATACGGCGGTAGATTCCACGGCAGGCGTATTATGTACTTGCGCGGGGGGCAGTACAGCGGTAGCAGAGCTTGGCGGCAGTATAAGTACTTCCGCCGTGGCGGCGGTAGGCGACTGTGTAACGACCGGGACCGGGACCTCCTCCTCATCACTAAATACCGCTGGGGCTGATCGCCAGTACGAGCATCCAGGTTGTGGATCTGTATCGCCTAAATATGTCGCACAATCGTCATCGATTGGGATTCGTTCGCGCTCTGCAAGCAAAATAAGTATTTTGCTAAATAAGCCTTTATTTGGCGGGAAGTGAGACTCCTTGTGAGAAACACGCAATCCCAATAGGCGGCTTAAGTGGTATGGTACATGCTATAGAAAAACCCCACAGGTAGATCCGAGCAGCAAGTACTTAATTTAGGAAGTGGAAGGCCCCCAGAGGACAATCCGATTTTCCTTACACTTTAAAGTATAACGGTTCTGAATTCAAAAAACTCAACCGTACAAATACGTAACGGTTTTATTGAAAAGCCAAGTGGTTGCGGTGCTAAAAGTAACCAATTGAAATGTAAACACGAAATAATGAAGTCAATGACTCACCCTGCAGGTAATAAGGCGTTGAAAAATCACCATCCGACGACGATGCACTGTCATAGCGAGTACGTCGCCCGCGTTTTATTTCGCGTTCTAATTTTTTAAGTTTTTTGTTCAAATAACTATAATTATCGCGCTTATCACTCTTTCTTTTCGGCATTCTATAGCTAAAATATATAAACGCACTTGAATTACTTTAAAAACAAAGAAATGATGCGAAACAGCGAAGCACTGATACGTGAATGAGTTGGCTAGGTGAGAATGTCATTGTCAAGAACAAAGTTTTGAATCTACCTTACATTAATATTTATAGTTTTAAATAATTTGTTTTTCTCCTAAATTCAATGCGAAATGGCGAGTCTGTAAGTGAAACTACATGTGTGTTATTGCTAATATCGAGAACGAAGCTTGAGAGTAATTTCTTATTCACTAAACCACGTTAAGGGGGTTATTCTGAAATATTGACAAACTTAAACAACCAAAAAAATCAGCGTTTATTAATAACTAACTAGGTATCGTAATTTTAATTGATTATTAATGTCTTTTGTGACCACCTACTGAAATTTGACGAGGATGCAAAACAACACCTTGTATAATAAATATACTATTATTATAATTATAACGTAGCCTAAAACGCACTTTAAGCGATCGAAGCTTTAAGCAGTTAACTTTAGTAACAATTCCTCAGTTTAATAAAACACGAATGACGCACATTTTCTTCTGGTCATGTAACTGATATATTATTATCTACATAGGTACAGTAAATTACAAGTATTCTGATATATGAACTCCTTGTATCGTGTTACCGGTACGATTGTCAAACAAGGAAGTTTGGTAACTCAACAGTGTCTATATTGCACATTACACAAGTGCCAATGATCTCAATTTTGTAAGTTGTACGTGTGATTTGCCGTAAACATGTTATTGTGGTACATTAGAAACACGTAACTAAGTATATCAATATCGGTATTTATAATGACCAAATTAAATGCAAATAAGTTTTCTTGGGAATGTTACATGTATTTTCAAATCAATTTAACTTACGTAAAAGACATCTAAGCACGAATAAATAAATCAATTGCATGAATTATGTCTCACAATCTGTAATTAAAAAGAAGTTAATTTACGCAGCTTGTAATTAAAATTGGCAACTGTTTCAATGGAAATCATGATCCTACATAAATTAACGTTGTCCTCAATTTATGTTATGTTATTTCTGTCACCTTGCGAGAAATCCTTTATATTAAAAATGCGAAAGTAAGTCAAGCCGGTCAATGTGGCGACACTTGGGGGAGGCCTATGTCCAGCAGTACGTCGTTTTACGGCTGAAATGATGATGATGATGATGAAAGTAACTCTGTCTTTATGTCTGTTACCTTTTCGCGCCAAGGTTGAATGGAACTTGATCCGAATAGACCACAGCCTAGGATAGGACATAGCGTACTTTCTTATCCCGCATTCCCGATTGTACCTACTTTCCCGTGGGGTAGATTCCCTAATCGACACAGGCGAAGCAGCAGAACCCTAATCAATTTAGATAGTACCTATTCCACAAAGCGCACCATTGAGATTTTCAATCAAAGTCAATGCCCCTCTCTAATTGTGCGCTTTGTGGAATACTTTTCGTGCCCTGAAAAGTGTGTGCTCACTTTTTGCTCTGGATGGACTACCTCAGAAAAACTAATAAAACCATTAAACTCAGTCGGCATAATACTTACGTGAGTACTTTGTCACCTTATATTTTGCACATGTCAGCACTTTGTAGGCTTGAAAAATCCCTACTCGACACAGGCGAAGCAGCAGAACCCTAATCAATTTAGATAGTATTCCACAAAGCGCACTATTGAGATTTTCAATCAAAGTCAATGCCCCTCTCTAAGTGTGCGCTTAGTGGAATACTTTTCGTGCCCTGAAAAGTGTGTGCTAACTTTTTGCTTTGGATGGACTACCTCAGAAAAACTAATAAAACCATCGAACTCAGTAGGCATAATACTTACGTGTGTACTTTGTCACCTTATATTTTGCACATGTCAGCACTTTGTAGGCTTGAGTTTCATCGAGTGTGCGTTCTGCCATCCGTCGGTCAGCCAGCGGCGACCGTGGCCGCGCATTATGAGGTCCGCTATAATGCTATGAAAGGATTGTATTATGCGCCACTAAGGCTTCGGTGTACTACAATATTGAATCAACAAAGTAAATCCACTGTCTTACATTTTGTTAGCATTGCCTTAAGGTCAGGCACTCAGGTCACTAGATAATGTGATTAGATTTGTTACAATACGTTTAGATTATCCAGTTTTGTTGATTCAATATTCGTGCCTTTAATAGTGGAATTTAGATTTTATTACAGCTCGAATGAGATTGTTATTTCAAAGTGCAATTTAGTTAAGATTTCCCAAGACCCGTTACGATAATAATTTGTTAACTACATTCTTTATTCGCGATGCCACGCAACCACCATTAGACGCAATACAGTCGGCTCAAACAAAATATCAACAAAATTTTCTTTAACGCTTTCGCTACAATTACGAGTATAAAATTGATTACCCTACACTATAAAAGAAATGTCGGTTCACGGCAATGGTCTTCACTATCTCGCTTATTGGAGGTAATATTTCAAATTGCCTATCAGCTTACATTGGCCATTGGACCAAAACTTAATGCTCTTATTCCCGCAACTGAATGGCAGTCGTTAGGTACTGGCTTGGCACGTCATTATTGTGAGCACCTCTTTCACATGCTCGACCATGGCAAATTATTTGTTTTATAGTCGAAGCTTAGGAAATGAGTTGTATCTAATGTAATCGTTACGCTATGCCATTTGCGTTAAAGTGATACTTCATGTTGTAGAGATGACATGGAAATTTTATAAAAGTTTCTAAAAGCAGGCCCCAAATACTTGGTTAAAAGTTAGTGGTAGCAGTTTTATAAATATAATGATCATTATGTATCATGTAGCCCTGGCCCTGATTAGAAATCAGTCCATATTGATGGCAAAAGGTTCCCTTAAGTATTCTGTGGCTTGCCTCCTACCATATCGGATAATTTACCGTTATTGACCGCGAGTAACCGTTCCAAGCCTATTTAGAATGGTGTCACCTTGTTTCGCAGACAGAAATTTGACAGAATTTCGTTTCCCAGAAAATGTTTCACATAATATTTAGTCCCCGTATTTTTATTTCGAATATTTTTGTTTCGACTACTATTTACTTGAATGAAAAATATTTTACAGAAACACAATTCAAAGAATTTTACCATCACATTTTTTTATTTGACCAACTCATCTAACAGCAGAATTATTTTTCAACGAATATTGTTTGTTCGATGTATGTTTCCATGGTATTTTATTTCAACGAAATTATTAACCTTTAATTAAAATATTGTCTTTAAAAGTCAATATGTTGTACTACTAAAGTTAGTGACAGAAACGAATGGCTGCAAAACAGACTCCACGTAGTCTTGTTTGCCCTACCCCTAGAGTGTAATTTAAGCCCGCGTAGGCGCGGAGGGATGAGGCGGCCCGCGAGTTGAGGAGCAGGTGGTTTCTAATGATCGCCGCCGCGGATGAGGCTGGCCGGCTTGCCGGCCAGCAAGCCGAAGCTGCAGTGGTGAGCGTTAACCCTTATTCAAACGCGAGCCCATGTGGAAGTTATAAAAAAAAGTAGGGTGGTTTTAGGGTAAATAAAAGCTGCTGATTCCATTTTTTCCATAATATTATTAAAAAAAATAGGGGATGAGGGTGTTTTTTCGGTGGTAAATAATTTACCATTGTCCGTTGTAATGTATGCCATTTTGCAATTAAGTGGTAAAATAGTTACCATTGTTTGTTGTGGTACATATTTTTTTCTATACTAGTTGTTTTTTCGTGCTCTACCTATTTATTGTTGGATTACAAATAAAAATGCATTTTTTTATATATTTTTTATATAATAAGACATCACATTCAGACAGAACAAACAATTGGTCGAGACCATCGACGAGTGCCTGTATGTTATTTTCATTTAATCGCCTTCTCCACGCCATGGCCCTGGAAAAAATGACATGACGTTATAATAGTTTATTACTCAAAAAAATAACCAAAAAACAAACAAAATAAAATCAGGATGATAAACAAACATTTTATATACGGATTTGAATTTTCATCAAAGCTTCACTAAACAAAGGTAAATTATTTACCACATCTTTGAAAAATTTAAAAATATATACACAAGCGCTTAGACAAGCAGCAAATTGTCCAAAAAGGACAATAACTTAGTTTATTATATGTATCTGAATCATAAAACCACTTACCAAATTTTTTGTTGAACAAACTTTCAAAAAGATTTTCATGTGGCGACAAAATCACGACTTTTTCTGGCAAAAAAACGGTTTGTCAACTTTGACATATCAAAACAGTGACAGGTGACGTTAAAAAGTTTTGTGTTGTCAGGAATCAAATAAAGAAACTACTCACGTTTTATAAAACAAATTTTTCGTTCCTCCAAGGTAATCAGAGGAAAAAATAAAATGGTTTTTATTAACTGGTACGAGGTGGTAAAATAGTTACCATTATTTTAATAAGGGTTAATACCATCTGCGACGGTAAACTTGCGTGGGGCCGCCGGAGCCCCGCAGCGCCGGAGCCGTGACAGAAACCTTGCCTGTTGCATGTTACATGCTTGCATGCTGTAAGTTGCATGCTGCATGCAACAGGCATGGACACCATTAGTGAGAATAACAAGATTGTTTTCCTGCTTGACAATAATTTACCCGCATTATTTTTGTGAACCCGGTGTTGTAATTTTGTAGGAGGGTATGCATTTTTCAAAGGTTTGAATTTTAGAAACTGTCAGTCGATTAAAATGTTATTCTTCGTAATAAGTTTTATGTGAAACAAACAATATGTGGAAAAATAATATTTGATTTGTTATTCTATGATATGAATATTCTAACATTAAACTTTATTTGAAACAAAAATCGATGATTTAAATTTCTTCAAAGTAAGTATTCTGCGTATTGATTATTCTATGAAATTATAATATGAGAAACAATTTATGTGAAACAAAATTCGATTAAACAATTAGCGATGAAACAACGCACAACCATTTAGAATAATATCGAGTCCACAAGGTTATAAGGAAATCGATTGATACATTATAGTACAGCTCCATACTAATAAAAAACAAGCATTTAATATTTAATAAGACATAATATTATATATGCCCGTAATTTCCGGTTAGACAAAAGTAAAGGACATATTTCGCCATGGTGCAATTAAATATGCCTATTGCCATATTTATTAAGAATGAACAAATAAAGCTATAAAAATAGAAAGCGGTAAGCAACAACAGGAAATACTATTATTAAAATACAATACAATACCCGCTGTAGAACCTGAGAACGCTGTGTCTACAACAGTCATGTGAAACATCGCCCTCTCATGACTTGAGATCGTTCAACACATACTGAAATTCCTCCTTATTAATTAATACTTGTATAAGTTGCAATTAAAAACGGACTAGATTTAGAAGAGATTGGCAATAATGTTATTGTTCACGGGTAGGAACGAAACCAAACAATGACTTGAAATATGCGGTGACGCGTTCCTCAACGGCAACGTAATAAGAAACTCGGAAAGCAATGTAGTTCATAAAACTAATTTCCTATTTATTGAATCTGATTATCACATTGCACATATTCACATATGTAACCACTCGACTGTGACTACCTATTGTATCTTTGTACATGGAAATGTATGAGCAGAAGAAATAGCCACCTTTTTGTTTGCGCAAGTTGGTTCATTTTAAAACTTTGTACACTTATTTTATTTTATAGCGGCTATCAATTTTATTGCGTGATAAATCAATGAAGAGTAGATTTTGTTTTTGGACTACTAGATTGTAGTGCACGTTATTCGCATGTCGATTGTCGCTAAAAAATTGCGGTTAACATGACAAGTGTGCTAAACCCTATAATTACAAAATGCTCGGCAGGCATTCGCCAGGGCGTCGCGCGTCGCATAGTCTTCGTGACAAAAACAATCAGTGAAAGTGTAGCTTCTGTCGCAGCCGTCAGTCACACTGCGCGAGACCTCTTTTTACATGAAAACATTTTATTGTCCATTTATGATAAGTTGTGTTGACTAATTATAGACGTTACGCAGTCAACAGATTCGTATCGACTGTCGATACCAACTCATCATGCTAGGTACTCTTAAAAATCAGTTGAGAATTGCCGTGCCACGACACTCGTTTCGTATGGATGGATGGCTGACTTTAGTGTCTTTTATCATTCATATTGAATTCGAACGACCTTTTTTCCGAAACTGTAGTTTTATGTATCATAATATAAGTATATTACCTAGTGCCTAACGCTGTGAGCGCAAACACCATGTTAGGTATGTATTTAATAAAATAACATTAGTTTGGTACATACGGTCATTGCGGTTTATTAATTATTATAAACAATAACAAAATACATCACTACTTCTTACACATTTTCGTCGAAAACATTGCGTCAACAGTTGATCTCCTGGTTAAGGAGAATTACCACAAAAGTGAGCTTAGAAGTACTCTGAACTCACCACCGAGGACCGGAATAATTAATTACCTACTTATGTAAATTAACTACAAACTGTTTGTAATAAACAACACTGCAATATTCCAATGATTTCTACATGGTTTAAGCAAAATTGTGGTCTAGATGCCTTCGTAATCTTACGACACAAGATAAATGTCTGGAGATACGGTTTTCAATGGATTATTGTTTCCTTTCCGATCTTCAGCTATTTACATGAAAGATCAATACTTATGTACTTTAATGTATATTTTACGGCTTGTACGGGTGTAAAAATAAATTTAAGATTAGCCGGCTAAACTAAAGTGTAGCCTCAACCTCTTGGATAAAACTTAAGGTTGATCACGGCTTTTTAAAACTTGGATCTAGTCATTTGTTTTAAAGTTGATTATGAAGCTGAAATTTGTTGACATTACCTGATGTTAACAATTACTATGTTCTCATAAATCACCTTCCGTTATTTAGTAATGTTATGCTAAGTATATGTATATTCGTTATAAGTATGTAATAATGGATGATGTCATAACGTCATACCAAGACCTACTCAGGATACAAACGATCAATTTATCTTACGTCTATAGGTCTCTTATGAACCTACCTATCATATCTAAGTTCATAAGTCTGATAAACTGGCCATTTTTAATGGGACATAAAAAGAACGATCAATCAAATTGACAAATCAAAATAAGTAGGTGAGTAGGTAAATGTGTATAGGTATGTCATAATAACAATACATGAATACAGGTATTATTCGAACATCTGTAATATTATTTGTCGAAAATACTGCGAAGTCACTACTCTGTACAAATTGGCTCAATCGTAAATGTTTGTGTGGGCTCTATTCAAATATTGTCGAGTCATTTTAGTGGTAATTACGACACACCGGCGAACCACCAAGGTTGACACCAATTTGACACCAGATTTGTGTATGAAACAAGAAGTTAATAAGTTATGTCTTCGTTATACCATACCGTAACGTTACCGATGTGGCGGCATTATGTGACAGTTCCTGAGATGCATTAAAAGTTATGTTTGAAAGTTGTGATGATAGTAATTACTAGGTAACTTTGACGGAAATCGTTGTTATATTATGTCTTCTTGTGGCTTTAAATAATGATGACTCGTATGGTATTAAATTAAACAATTGTGAAAGAGTCTTCCTGTTACTGCGTTTCGTTTTCCTCGATTTATTTATTGTTTTTGGGAGGCTGCTGTTATGATTTTACAGGGTACGAATGTCTGCAGCAAATGCGTAAGGTACCTGTCCGTGAAGTTTTTATACTTAACACTGAACGATATTATACGTTAAAGCCTTGTTATTAGTGTGGTACTGTGGTCACGTGATCGCTGTACGAGTTTATTGACAAGTGCGTACGCGCAACGCTGCATCCTCCATTCGAGCACGCATGACGCCGCCATGCGATGGCGCATGCAACAGCCATATTCAATTTATTAATGTCGTTTCTTTCCTTTTTCAGAAACCACCTTAGTAAATATTCCTTACTGAGCAGCAAGAAGCCGAGCATATAATTTTTAATTTGGTGCTCAGTCTGCAAACCAAGCAGATAAAAGGTGTATTAAAAAAACCGGCCAAGTGCGAGTCGGACTCGCGTACGAAGGGTTCCGTGCTGTTATTTATAAAAAGTAGTAAAAAAATCTCACTTTTGTATGGGAGGCCCCTCAAATATTTATTTTATTCTGTTTTTAGTATTTGTTGTTATAGAATCTACAGAAATACATAATCTGTACAAATTTCAACTGGCTAACTATCACGGTTCATGCGATACAGCCTGGTGAGAGACGGACGGAAAGACGGACGGACGGACGGACGGATGGACAGCGAAGTCTCAGTAATAGGGTCCCGTTTGACCCTTTGGGTACGGAACCCTAAAAACACGCTTTTTCCGCTTAGTTCGCTTTCCGTCGCCAACGACGCGTCATACGAATTAACATGAATATTATATTAATATTATCTAAGCCGGCGTCATCGCTTTAGTATTGAGTGTATATTATATATTTTACTTTCTAGTTGTCTCACATTTTAATCAATCCATAATAAAAGTGTGTAGAAAGCTGCATCTTTAATTTACATAATTTACATATTGGCCAATTAAAAGAGTATTACTTTTTATGGGAAATCAATAAGTTCTGCGGATGCGTTCGTTGCGGCCGCGGTACAGTTACTCCTTCCCGGATGTTTCAACTGTTTCACGTACTAATTACTAGACTTTTTATAATAGCGATGCATTTTGTGACGATACGAAACAAATCGAAATATACCTGTGTTGTTCGCGATTGTGACCAGCATTAAATTATCTATGAATGAGCCATTAATCTGTTGACGTATACGCTAGACGGGTATCTAATATTATTTCATCGGATTATAACCATTAGTCATATAACGGAATCTTCAACACACACACACACACACACATACACACACATTTAGCATGCAAAAACCTAGTGCCTAGTTCCTAGCGCCTTGATCTCTTCTCAGCCAATACATAGGTACAGTTAAGTACAGTTACTAGTTAATTTATATAAAACGCGGACCCTGCTACTGCGCTAAAACAACAGATAAATCCCAAAGTGCTACTGGCATCCATGCATAACCAAACATAATTGAAAAAGAACAAGTGTCGACAAGTTAATTTGCATTACCTAACATTATCTCTTAAGAAACTGTATTCTGCCGTGTAAATATGTTTATTTTCTTATACAGGATATTGATGAAACTTTTCGAATTTCCGAAGTCGATTAATTTCGCCTCATTACCTCGGCTAAGTTAGTAACTGTTGCTTCAGCTTTAGCCGATAACGTTTTCAATAGCCAGAATATTTAGCTAGGAAAATAGCACTTGTTTAAGTTGGGTTAAGCAACCCAGGCTATTTAAACTGTAATATTTTCACTAGGCCATTTGAGACTTTGTAATGGCATCAAGATATAACATGCCAAAGTTATAGGACGCCACAATTGACTGTAATTTAAATCTTCAGCTGACAGGTCTAGTCAATATATTTCTTCATCTTCTTCGTCGTGTCAATGATCCCCATAATTATATATTTAAATTGGCTTATATCAGTACTCAGCCACGTCAACAGCATTGGTAGTGGCTTCGGACACAGGTCCCTTAAAGAGCAGATGGAGTTGCACAAAGAATAGGATGGAGATTGGGAGGGTGGACCATGGTTTTTGATGAGGCTTCGCAGGGCGCACCCAACTTCATAGGAATACCTCCATTTGACCTAGTTGCAGCGGCACACCAAGCTTCGCAGCCGGTTTAAAGTCTATTTGATTTGATCTAAGTCTACCTTACTAAGTTACTAATTCTCTTGTTTCAGATGGTGTCTCAATGCGAGTGCTGAGCCATGCGAAGCGACGTGGCATACCGCGGGCTCTCGCAGCACGTGGAGCTGGACCGGGCAGCCGACCCTCGGGACCGGTTCACTCTGCAGGAACTCATCGGAGAGGGCACTTATGGAGAGGTCTACTGTGCTAGGGACAAGAAGACTGGCAGGCGGGTTGCAGTTAAGGTCAGTAAAAAGTAAAAAACTGCCAAAAGGTGTTGTTGTCAATTAAAGAGATTTCTCGTAACTAATTGTATGTCTTTGTTGTCAAAAGACTTGAGGAACTATACATACATGGGATGATTAATCTGAAACGAAGATTTCGTGACTGATCGGTCTATTGGTATTCTTGTAGGCTAAATACTTACTTGGTATAAGTTCTTGGAGTTGTAGTAGCCAAACACGGCACGGAATTTGTTTTGGTCAGGCATTGAATTGCAACTGAAGGCAGAAATAACCATGTATCGTAAATTTCGATGGAGCATCGAAACTGCAGTGTCTCCGGGGTCAATCTAAGCTTCTAAAGGTCACTTAGTGTTCGAAGGTCAAAAGCACCGCCAGACGAGTAGCGTTCAAGATCTGTGAGCGTTTTTTCGATGGATAACGAATTAATTCCGAGGTACCTGTGTCATTGTTATACTATCATTTTTGTTGTGACTGTAATGACTTTGGTGAAGGTCAGCTTTAAAGATCAAAACAGCATCACAGTTATCATTAAAATCTTCGTGATAAACGAAGTATTTCAATCGTCTCGCCTGCAGGAAATAAGTTTTTTATGAGCAGACTCAGACTGATACCTATCAGCATTAGTCACTATAAAAGTTGTTAACCTTATCTTAGGTTTCATACGAGCTGACGTCATTTTAAAGTTATCGTCAAGAATACCGCGGTGCCTACGATTATTTCCACATGTTATTTTAGTATGAGCACGACTAAGGTCAACAACATTTATAGGGCATGCACTCGTAAACGTTCGTACGGGTGAAATCTGAGAGAAACTGCCTCGCATTCACACTAGCCCTGCAAGTTTAGTTTATTAACAATTCAATGTATTGGGTCCCTGTTAAGGCGTAGTTGTTAAATGCCTCAATTAGAATAAAGATTACGGTAATTTACTGATAAGTAACTGCTCAAAATTACGCCTCTTTAGATTAAGCACGTAATTACTACAATGAAGAACTTCTCAGAATAAAAAGAATAGTTATTAACATACTTATTTGTATAAGTACTGACTACGTATGAGAATGCTGTGTACATAGTATAGGTCGATGAATTTTTATGGAGGTATTGTTAGCATACGCATGTAATTGATTGAATAGATGTTATCTCAAATGTAGTATTGATGTCAAGGCCGCTAAACAATACATGACATGGTACGGCTTTGCCGCCTCTCGTTTGAAACATACGGACTTGACTGGATACCAATTTATGTACAAACGCCAGCAAGATACAACAATCTGACAAATTTCATTTAATAGATTTTCTATCTTATTGGTTAATAATAGGGTTCAATTCTCATGTTTTTATTGCGTACCAAAATGTATAATACATAGTTAGAAGGCAAATAATTATATAAGTCACAATTATAGACCCTGTCGGGCACAACTAGATGCTTACTGTGGTAAATTATATTTTTAGTTACCTAGTTAATAGGTTCAAGGTTGATTGGAAAAAAATTGACAGTTTCGGGTAGCGTGACCTGTTGGCATGTAAATGTATTTCATAGTTTTCCATATTTCTTTCCAGATTCTGGAAAACATAACAGAAAACATAGAAGAAATAGAAGAAGAATTCCTCGTGTTTCGTGACTTATCGGGCCATCGCAATATCCCGGAATTTTTCGGTCTGTTCTTAAAACGCGGCGTGTGTTCGGATGACGACCAAATATGGTTCGTCATGGAGGTCGGTAAACGCTTTATTTATAGGCTGCCTATTCCGGGCTTTATGCGAAAGGCATAAATCAACATGACCTTTGTATTTGCAGCTCTGTACCGGCGGTTCAGTGACTGATTTATGCGCGGGAATGCGGGCTCGCGGTAGCAATCTCACCGAACCGCAACTTGCGTATGTGTTGCGGGGAACCGTACGTGCCTTGACACATCTACACGCTCACCGATGTATGCACCGGGACGTCAAAGGGCATAACATTCTTCTTACCGAAGATGGCGAAGTCAAACTTGTTGATTTCGGTGTTTCATCACACTTGGCTGCTACAGCTGCAAGAAGAAATACATCAGTCGGCACGCCGTACTGGATGGCTCCGGAGGTAAAATGTCAATGACTATTTTAAATATCAACAATTGCAAAAGTACGTGCTGTGTGTCTTGCTGTTGTACATAATGAGAACAATATTCGTGACCCCGAATACAATACTAGTGACGTTTTGAAAGTGGCTGTAGGTAATGATCTCGTATTAAAGTGACGGTTTAAGGTCATTTTGAATTGTTTTCGGTTGCAGGTCATAGCATGTGAACAACAGCTGGACGAGTCTTATGACTGCCGCTGCGATGTGTGGTCAGTGGGCATAACGGCTATAGAATTAGCTGAAGGTGAACCGCCACTGTCAGGCCTGCACCCAATGAGGGCACTATTCCAAATACCTCGGAATCCGCCGCCATCTTTGTCCCACCCTGAAATGTTTTCGCCGCAACTAGTGGACTTCATCGCAGATTGTTTGATAAAAGACATGAATCAGAGACCTTTTGCGAGAGAACTTTTGGAACATCCTCTACTACTCGCTGTCAGTAGCTTTGAGGATAAGGTAAGATAAGACTGATCTAGATGAGTTAATAACGATAATGTGGTCCGGTTTTTCTGATTGTTATTATTTTTAGATCCGTAAAGAGCTTCAAGCGGAGATTAAACGACAGAGAGCCGAAGGGCGAGGCTCTCGCGCGCCTGAAGCTACGACCAAGAGAGGGAAACTGAAATCTCATAGAAAAGCGCGACCAGAGAAAATGTACACCGATGACCTAGCCACACTAGAAGTGTTAACT